>CM055851.1:1955000-3155000 GCA_029490765.1 Euthynnus affinis | reverse complement strand
CTCATCATCAGCCAGCCATCATGTCACAATGGAATTCTGCAGGTCTGGCATATAACTGTTGTTGGTACTTATTTAGGAGCAGGTTTGATTATTATTAATAAGTAATTGTTATCAAAGATAATTAATGTGTTAGGGTTATAAATGATTCAATTAACAAACATCTGTGTACGTGTGTGAGAGTGCGTGTGCAGGGATGGTGTAAAAGAGGAAGGATGAGGGACAAGGTGGTGGATGTGAACCACATGGGGTTGGTGTCACGTGAGAGTTTCAGTCGACAGGGGTGACCACCAGATTTGAACAGAGGCTGTGATTAAATGGTGACTGCCAGTCAACATGTGCTTCTGATCACTAAGATGGTGTTGGAGAAGGCTGAGCGTCTGTGTTGCCTATCAATACATCTGACTACAGAACAGTGTATGGATGGACGTCAAAGTGTGTGTGTGTACATGCAAGTGAGGTTAGTTAAGACAAGAGGGCGAACGCACCAAAAAACAAATGATCTCAGCAATCATGGGGAGAGGTGGCGCTTGCTTTAATTCCTCACAGAGACGTATCTTACAAATGTCTATTCGCTGGATGCGGTCTGATTACAACAAATGACATGCAATCCAGTTTCACACATGATGGCGGACCAACACAAAGCAGCCCAAGTCGTTGGACAAACACCAGAATCAGTTAAGCGTGATAAACACAACCAAAAACCAACAACACCAGCAGTAATACTTCAAAAGCATTCGCAGGAACACAACCAGATGTACAGTTTCGCAACAAAGAAGGGGTAAGATAGGTTGCACAGCGGTCTTTCATCAGATCCAGGAATTATGTTCAGGGTGAACACAACAGTACATATGTGTTTTGCTTCCTTAAGCAGCGCAAGCCACATGAGAAAAAGGGATTCCCGCTCAGCTCTCAGCTTTAGATCCTCGGTGACATCACAGGACCCCTAGTGGGTTGCTGACAGGTCTCCAATGGGGCTCAAGAGTTTGAGCAAGCCGGACGTCACACATAGGTGCAAGTTTGCTAAGCCGGCCGGGAACTGGAGTCTGTTGGCACTCTTTTCACTGGGGCCTTAGGCAGTGGGAGTCCCATGAAGGCCTGTGGTCAGGCTGCTGTGTGGACACATTTGTTCTGGCATGTGCGTGGCCCATACTGTAGTCCTTTGGAACTGTGACAGCATCCATCTCCCAGACTTTTTGTTTCAGACTCACCTAAAGAAAAAAAAAAAAAGACAAAATACATCAATTTCTACATGATGACTCTTGTGATTTGCAGTAGTTCTGTAGAAGTCGTATTTGTAATTGTAATTATAAACACATGTAAGTCAGTGGTTTAGTAAGGTAACTGGGTTTAACATACAGCAAAATGTCATCCCTGTTTCTCATTGCTGGTCTGTGGACACGATGGTTATAATCCAGGCCTCAGATGAGATGAAGAATGAAATACTTTATTTCTTCACCTGATATGTCAAAAGTGAAGCAGTGATTTAGAACACACCTTTTATTACTAAAAATGTAGAACTATTTACCTTAAAGGCCAGAACTTTTCCACGTCCCTCAGCCACACATCAGGGTCCTAATGAGGACAGAGACATTTTAACATGTACATTTCACACAGATAAGGAAATAAGCCACTATTCAGACAGGCTAACCAAAAGCCTGTCTGAATAAGAACATCTCAGCTGTGTTTCAGGAGTCTATGTATCACAGCAATAAGGAGAGAATTGCAGAATGTGGGTGCATCAGCTTAAAATGCAAGATCACCTTGGGTTTTATAGTGAGTTTGAGGGACAGCCAGTAATTTTTGTTCAACAGGCCTAAAAGTCTGATTGAATGTAGAAGGGAGAAGGAGGTCAACAGTATACTGTGATGTTTGAAGGGCTCTATAGGTTAGCACCAGTATTTTAAAACGGATTTGAAATTTAATTCGGAGCCAGTAGAGAGGATGAAGTTTGTGTGATATGTGATGTCCTGTTATTTCTGGTTAAAAGCCATGCAGCTGCATTTTGAACAGTTTGGAGACGGTTCAGAGAAATTTGAATTAAACAGGTAAAAAGAGTGTTACAGTAATCTAGATGAGAAGGAATGGTCACCACAGATCTTAATTTAGCAATGTTCCTCAATTGGAAAAAAAAATGAGTGCATCAACTGGCTGACATGATTATCAAAGGACAGTGATTGGTCAAAGATGACACCTAAATTTCGAATGTTATGCTCGACACGAACAATTAACAACCCCATATACTGCTTGACATTTGGAATAACATTTTCAGGAGCAATTAGCTTCTGTCATTTAGCTGAAGGCAGTTGACAGCTATGTAAATCTAGATGGCATCCAAACATCATTTAAAATGGACAATTGGTTCTGTCCAAGAGGCAACACAGATAAAGAATATTACCCAGACCAATCACAGGACCCAGAACAGAGCCCTGTGGGATACCACGAGGTGTCACGCAAAGTAATGCAACAGTCAAATACATTTAAAAAAATCAATAAAGGCCAATATCTACAATAATAAGACTTGAACCAAACCAACTGTCAAGATGAGTAGCAGGAACGGATGCAAATACAGAGATGAAGGGTAGACAAAAAAAAAACCCTTTAATCCTCTGGTAGACAGAGCAAAACAGGACCACACTGACAAAACCAGGTGAGAAGAACAAATGATCCGATAAATATACAACTTAAAACCAGACCTTAAATACAGACTAATCAGGGAATGGGGAACAAGTGACGAGACATGGGTAGGCTGGGAATGATTGGCTGAAGAAAACACAGGGAGCAGGGCAGGGCTGACGAGACTGATGCAGGGCAGGAATAATCAAAGAGGTGCAGGGCAGGTGAGGGGAGGAGCACACTGACACAGGAGGAGGAAACACAGGGAAACCAAGAAAACAAAACACCATACTCCAAGCTACCAAAAAACTCAAAAGAACCCAAAAAGTCCCGATAGAACGTGACGCCAACCTTGTTCCCAGCAGCTGCAGTAGAACATCTTCTGCCAATCCTTCAGTTCCTGACAGGATGTCGTCATCTCTGTTGTCAATACACACAGCGTCATTTACCGCGTATGCAAAACTTGTTATATTGTATATGCTAAGATGCGATACATCAGTGCAAATGCTGACGTCACGTCCGCAGTAGGGATAGCAAACACCCATTTTTGTGAATCCAATGACGCCAAAAATAAACCGCCTACCGCAGTTTTAAATTATCGGTTTCCCTCCAAGATATTTTTAAAAGCTGGTGTTGAACAGAATAGAATATTGACAAGATAAAATACTTCTGTCAAGTTTATTATCATTGTCAGGAAATGATGTCTGAGATGTAAAGGATACAAGATCTCTGACAGCATGCGTGCTTTGTAAAAAAACTGTGCTGTGAGGTTAATAATTAGACCAGCATCCAACAATGATTGTGTCAAGGTACAGAGAACATGTTTGCGAGGCGGAAACAAAGTGTTATGTTATATGGAGCCTGCTGGAGAACGCCAGGTCTGGATTATGAACCATGTAATTACGTCCACAGGGAAGGAATCCTGCTCTGATTAAAAGGAATAGAATATGAGTTGCTCCTTTGCCAGATGTAGCTCCAAACAATTCTAGTCGATTGAAATTTATTCCTAGACCTTGGAAAAAGTCAGCAAACTCTCAGAATATTAAGATGCTATTAATAATCAAAGGAGCCGAAGTTCTGGAAACCGAAATATGTTATCGTCTTCTTGAATATAGTGATCTCTGTCATTATGATGTATGAAATTATGTATGACTCACCCCAGACACCCTTTTGTGTCATGCTTATACTTTATTGATGAAAAATGTCAGTCTGCATACACCTCGTTTGATTTAGTGCAGGTAATAAAGGCTCTTAATGTTTGCTAAATCACAAGAGATCCAAGCAGCATTTTAATAATTAATCCATTTACCTGGGGTACACTCTTTATCAGCGGCTGCAAGAGACTCACACACTTCCCTTTGGCCTCTCGAGACCTCCTCCGCCGCCTTCCCACCACCTTTTTGTCTTTACATTTCAACTCTAATGATCCTGAACAGTTTGTTTACTCTAAATGCTTAATAAGGTGGAATGCATCGCTGATGAATATTAATGCCGGCGCATAATCGCGTCCTATTTTGTTTAAATAATGTAAGAGGAAGGGGAATCATTAAGGAAATGAGCGTGTGTTTTAGGCCTCTGATGCCAGATATGTGGGCAGTCACAGGGAAATATTACTAATTGCTAAGGTGGCTAATATGTTCAATGTAGTGGGATGATTGCCAGTCTGAAACAAAAATAACCCTCTGACCTGTGGAAAAAATAGGAAGTCGCATCAAGCTTGAATAAAGTTTATATGTAGGAACAAAAAGGTGTGTGTGAAGTAACAGAGGATGAATATAACCCTCATTTTTCTTTCTATTGCCTTTAAACTTAGGGACTGTATGAAAATGACTGGTGTAGGGAGAGGGGCTTTTTCACAAAATGCAACACTCTGCCCTTAACATCTGAAATTAATATAGTGTAACAGTATGATTTATTACCATTTGTTTTACCTTAAATAGCTAAAACTGCATGGGCTGAAGAACAGTTTTGTTTTTTTTTATCCACACATTCCTAATATTGAAGGTAAATATCATCAGATGTCTTATGTCCTTCATACCCAAACCAAATATGTGATGTCTGAATCACATATTCTGGCATATTGGTGATATATATCATGTCATACGTTCACCTCATTTTTTGGAACCAACATCGTAACAGCATATAAATAACAAAAAAAATCACAAAAAGCATGATATGTCCCCTTTAAGTGGACGCATGTGTTGTGTTTACTGCCACAGAAAAGAAATAAATATCTTGTCCATGTACAACGTTGTCCAGGGTCAGACAGAAAATTCAGTCCTGGCAATTTCCTTCTGGACTGTGCCCATTTCCCCCCAGCATACACATTTGAATTGCATAAAGCAATATCAGGCTATTTATAAGACAGGCTAAGTAACAGATATCAAATTGACATCCTAACAACAGGTTTACTGGCGGGGGTTTCATAAAATAATGTAATAAATAAATAAATAGTCAAGAAATAGCCTAGAGGAAGAGTCATCACCCCGAGAGGCGCACTTAGAATTTTATTCATTTGACATTTGATATGAGCGACCCAACTCTCACTACAGTTATGCTACAATCTGTAACTTCACAAAGAAAAAGAAATATGACATAATCAAATGTCATGAACTTGACAAAAAGCTTTTTTTTTATGATGATCTGGACATGTGAGAGCTATTTCTAGTCCATCATGCAACATTGTGCTGGCAGCTGATCTGATGCAATTTACACATCAGGCTTAAACAGTCAGGATTTCATGCTATCGACACTATTTAAGTGTTCATTTACTGGTGTTGTCAGGCTGTGACGAGCGGCATGCCTGCACCCTATTGGCGCAGACCAGGAGTGACTCATCAGCTGACGTGATTCTAAAAGAACAGCATAGCACAGAGGCCTTAAGCAGTGAATAGACAGCATGTCCTATCTTAGGCGTTGAGAAGACATCTCATCAGTGCGCTCTTCTCTGCCGTCCTGTCAATTATGTTGTTCCATCAGTGTCCAAAGCCATAAGAATATCACTACATGAGCTCATGTTAGCAGTATCACCTGCGGGAGGTTGTCATGCACCTTTTTCCTCATCTTTCCAGACTCTCTCCTCCTCTTGATGTGGCAGCGGACTGTTAATGTTATCACTGCAGCTAGGCATGCTAACAGGATTTTGTGTGGCAGTGGCATTAATATTAAAATGTTTTGCAGCATCAGACACAAGGTATTTTTATATTTTTTATATGTTGTTTGTTAAAGCCATCAGTTTTAAATATTTCTCCACGTTGACAGTGAGGACGACACTTCTGGGCAGGGTGGACCAACATAGCTTTACACATTTTTGATTTGACACTGGCTCGCCAATTACTATTGGTCACGCAGACAGCTTTTTTCCTTCCTCTGTCCCATCCTAGACTTTCATCAGTAATCAGTGACCGTCTGAAACATGACAACAGCTCAGAAGGCTGCTCCGAGCATATCACTGCATGCTGACTTGGACCCTAACTCTGTGCTGCTGGAACGTCCACACAGCTCCGGGAAATATGTTTCCAGTCTTGCAGGGGTTGACGAGCCATGCCGACAACTTCAAACGGCCCTGTCCATCCCAGCAGACATGTGTTAACGCATGTTGTGAGGAAGGCCTGTGAGATATGGCTCCGGGGGGGGGGGACCAGTCGACTAAAAAGAAGAGTCTAAAGAGACTAAAAAAGAAAGTGCATTGTTTCTTTCTTTGCATGAGCATGTGTATGGCTGGCTTGTATGTTAGCCTGTAACACCTTGCTGTTGCATCTGTTTTAATTTGCTATCGATGCAAACTCGATACTTCCTCCATGTTCATCTGTTGTCTTAATAAAGTCAAGATGATGTACAATTGCACAACACTAATTCCATCAATAGAACAACAGGGTCGTGTCATGCTCACCACTCTGCTTCTCTTCAGAGCAGAAATGCTGTTTCCATTCTAATTATTTTCAGTTGTTCCCATTTCTACCTTTTCCGATTGCCGTGAAGCTGCCATCAATAAAACTCATCTCAGCACAATTAAAGTCCTCCCTCTTGTTCTTGGTAGTCTTTTATTGACAGTAAGGTAAAAGTAGAAAGCAGTTGGAAATAGTGAATGAAAATAGCATGTGAAGCAGCAGCGGTGAGCTTGACTCATTATGTGGTTATTTGAACAGTGGCTTCTATTTATTGTTTCTCTGATCCACCAAGTTTGGGTTTGTTTTTTCTGTGTTGGTTGATGGAAGTTTGTAGTGTGAGGAAGTGTGGGTTCCATTCAGTCTGTCCAACTAGCAACAATACACCACAAGATTAACATACATATTAAAAACAAGAAATGTGACAAAAGTATATTAATAAATACATGTTTTTAAAATGAATGAGAAATATATCAAAAGAAAAAAAACTTAAATGATACTCATTGTTCAGCATTTTGACCATGGCTCTCTTTCTTTTATTTTTATTTTCTATTTCATAGCATTTTTAATTCCATTTATTTTTCTGCTTTTTCCTTCACTGCAGTCAGTGGATTTAAGAATAAACACAGCAAAAAGGGAAAGTAAGTTAAATACAATGAAATCTTAGGAAAAAAAATATTAGCTGCTGAGTAAAAATCATTATTAAATAAATTAAAGAATAACTACTGCAATCGTTTATAAAGTTGGAATTAAATGTATCATTTATACTTGATTTATTAGACATTATTATGGCTATAGGCAGTTCCCTGTGTGACTAGCCTCGGTCTGTCTTCTTTATGTAAACTGGAATGTGTGGTCACCTGCGTGAGATTGGACCTGATCCTAGCACAAAGCTCCTCCTACTTCCTGCCTGCCATCTGGACAACTCAGGTGATTGGCAGTCCAGCTCTCCATTGTGTCATCATGACATACTACGTATACGCAGCAGAGTTGTCATTCAGGGCAGCTTGATGTGAACAACTGTGTCTCTAGTGGTGTTTGTTAATTAAAGATCCCCTCCAGACATGTATATAGATGTATATAAAAGACTCTACTCCAATAATCATTTGTGTTTGACATAGTTTTCCCTTAAAATGACATCTACTTCTTTTCCCTCATTAAAAAATTCCAAAATCTATGAATATGTAAATATTTTTTCATTTCAAAGGTTTAACTGCTGGACATGTCTCTAACTTCACTGTCCATTCTCAGTATCTGTGCACTGCAGGCTTCAGGTTCGTAGGTACGACCCTTACAGAGCACAGAGAAACTTCGCCTCCTTCAACAGATGAATGTGGAATCAGCCTTCTAGTGTCAAACTCTACACATACATCGTTCCACACAGTGAAGCTCCACACAGGCTGTTGCTTTAAATGTGTAGTTTGGACAGGTCAGCTAACTGAGCTTTCCTTGTTGTTTTTAGAGACCTTTTAAAACTTCTGAGTTAAGAGTCCTCTTTCGGGTCTATTGATGTCTTTGAGTTAGTGAACCCATGGGCCTGTTTTTCATTGAACTGCGGTTCGCCTCTTTTGTTGTTATGTGTAAATCTAAGCTGCCTGACCATCCATACTTGATGTAGCTTCCCTTCCCTCTTGAGAACTGGTTGCTAGATTTTACTGTGCATCATTTAACTGAGAGATATTCATCATTTCTATTTGCTATCTATTTATTTCATTTCATGTCGTACTAATATCTTCCCTCATTTATCTGACATACTGTTTATTCTATTATATAATTTTGTCACATTCAGTATAGTTTACTTTAGTCCAGATATACAGAGAGGACTCTAAGATTCAATTTTGCAGCACCAAAATAAGTTTTGGGAGAAACAAATGACCCACTTGGTGTTCAAATTCTACTTGTGTCACTCATGTATCTAAAATGTTGGCATCATGTAGATTTTTAATACTTTTACTTTACTTGTTTTATTATTTTTAGTATTGTTTTCCCTTTTGTAACTATCTATAGTTTATGCCTGCTTTACTTTGAAATTGTCATGTGCTCCTTCTCATACTTGTTTAAACTATTTCCTTGATATATTTGTGTGTTTATGGGTGTTGTGAAAATAAAATCACCCTTATTAACGTGATTAACAGGATGGGCTTTAATGTGGCTGCCACAGAGGCTATTATGTTACCTAAAAGCATTCTGTTGCAAGTGATGTGAATGTGTATACATGTGTGGATGATTAGCTGCCTGTGTGTGTGGTATGTTTGTTTATTACTTTTTGTGATGCCTCCCTGGTGTATCCCAGCATACACAGTCATGTTCTTGCCCAGCAAGGCAGCCAGCACTGGGTCGTTTGTCTGCATGGTTATCAGCCACATCCAGCAGCTCTGCCCTGCAGCTCTGTATTAGTCCATCCACAGGCCATTAGGGAGTGTCAGTGGTATAGTGTGTGTGTGTTAGTGTGTGTGAGAGAGAGAGAGAGAGACTGCACTAACTTTCTAAAACTCTAGCCCATTTCCATCATCTCCCTATACCACCATACTAGCATCACTATATGATCAAAAAGCTGGATGATACTAAGATTGACACATTGCCACATTACTGGTGGGCTTGAAAATGCAAAGGTTTGTCCTGAGGGTGATGCTGGAAGGAAGGATCATGTAATGATTAAAATTAGGGATGCACGATATTACTGGTATGTCATCGGTATCACCGATAAAAGCTCTAAAAATGAAATATCGGCATCGGCCCAAAACGTACATTTCCTGCCAATATGTCGCCATCTCCTCCGCCGCCTGACTGCGCTTCCCTTGACGAACTGTTTCACCCCGATGGTCCCCGTCCTTCCTCCGCAGGCTCCACTTCACTCAGCTGCCTGTCAGACCCGCCGCTTCTTCCGGAGCTAGAAAGAGAAAGAGACGCTCGCCATTTGTTCCTGTGTGATTCCTGTAAGTTCGCTAGGTGCGCTCACTGCGTCTGTACAATGGAGAGTGCAGCTTGGGTGGGCAGACCGCTAGAGCAGTGAAAATGTACATTTAGATTGATGTTCCTCTCAGTTCTACAGTCGATATGAAATCACTATTTTGTTATCACAAATTGTTAAATATATCACCTTTTGTTGAATAAATGCTTCAAAATGCACATTTTTTTAAATGTCAATTCCGAGCAATGACCGCCTGGCGTCACTGTCTGCCTGAGAGTGAGTGAGGCAGATGTTAGGAAAGAAAAAGCAATGCGCAAAGGAGACACTAAAAAAAAGGCAACTGAAGAAGTAAAGGTAGGAGCCAGACTAAGGGCAACATCACAAGAATTTGGCATTCCTCACACCACACTACAAGATTACAAAAAAACATAAATATGCACATAACCCACATCCTAATTTGGCCCTTACACCAGTTGAAGAAGATGCCCTCATTTCATGGTGGACTATGGCTTTCCA
The DNA here is from genome assembly GCA_029490765.1 of Euthynnus affinis. Classification (NCBI taxonomy): domain Eukaryota; kingdom Metazoa; phylum Chordata; class Actinopteri; order Scombriformes; family Scombridae; genus Euthynnus; species Euthynnus affinis. The sequence continues at coordinate 3,145,073 of CM055851.1, read as the reverse complement.
GTAACTAGATCCCTGGTGAAGGTGCCAGTTACTGGGATCATTAAAGAAAGTGGCACCATATCATCCTGAGATGACTTTATGTTGTGATTTGGCGCTATATAAATAAAACTGAATTGAATTGAATAGAGAGCGCCTTAGTTAAGAAGTGATGTTTGATGGTCCAGATTTAAAGCCCGGCATCCAGAGTTGATGGAGCTACACCGGAGGCCATCGAGGCCTTCTTTCAGATGTACCAGACCCTCTATGAGAAGTACCATTTGGAGGACAAGCCCCACCTCATCTTCAATTACGACGAGACTATTTTTGGGGACAAGCCTCGCACGAGGGGGAAAAGTCCTGTGCCAGGCTGTGAGGAAACACGTCTACCGGCAGCAGCAGCACACAACAAGGGAGCACATTACAGTGCACTGCTGTGTGAGTGCAGCCTGGGAAAGCATTCCACCAATTATCATTTACCCCAGCTGCCTCCCATGTAATGTCTATAGGCTGGATGGGCCCCCCAACGCCCTCTATGGGATCCAGGAAAAAGGAGATATGGACTCCGATCTTTTCCTTAAATGGCTCTGGCACTTTGTAATTCATGCTCCTGAGGAGAGACCAATTATTTCAATCATGGACCAGCACGAGACTCATATTTCTAAAAAAAAAAAAAAAAGCATGTACTGTAGAGATAATGAAATAGAAACTGCGTGCTTGCCTGCACACACGACTCGTATTCTTCAGCCCCTGGACAGTGCAGTTTTTAATCCCCTGAAAACTGCCTTTTCTACCATGGCATCCAGGATGGGTCTGGTGAGAAGGGACCTTGTGGTGGGGAAGAGGCAGTCATCACCTCCAGTTACCACCAAAACATCAAAGCTGGCTTTCGGAAAGCAGGAATCTTTCCTTTGTCCAGGGAAGATGTGGACATGACCCAGGTAACACATTAATACAGCTAGTTAATGTTACTCGCATTTATTTTAAAAGTGTGCAAGTTTTAACTATGCTTTCTCCCCTCAGTCACTCCATCCAGTGCTGACACAAGCTCCTCTGCCACTCCAACACCTCGCCCCACCTGAAAGGCTCTAAGTCCTAATTACTACCTGGTGGCAGCAGGTGTTAGACCCTAACCCTAACCCCTCACAGTCTGGCCAATGTGCTAATGACTCCAGCCTTGGAGAGGAAGGAGAGAGTGAGTGAGGCGTCGTATTCCGCTGCCAGCCCGTGTCATCACCAGCGATATTTTAACCTGCTGGTAGAAAAAGAGGCTGAGGAGAGACAGAAGGAAGAAAAGAAAGCAAAAGGAGGAAATAGAAAAGAAAAAGGAGGAAAAAAAGAAAAGCACAAGAGGCCAAAAGGCAGAAGAATCAGCCACCTGCTCCTGCTGATAAAGATGGGGAACGTTGCGCCAGCAGCGATGGAGTGGTTCCACCTTGACCATAGATCAATGGCTCCAATGTGTGTTAAATGTAAATAGTTGTAATCATTACACACACACACTGTAATTTTTATCCTCTTTAATCACTTTAGTGTTAAATATTTAAAAAAAAATTGATTTATAGTTTGCCTCTTTCAATCAATTTATGTTAAATGTAAATAGTTGTAGATAATACACACACAATCATTGCTGTCAATTGTTTATAATTTCAATCATTAAATTTTCTGAATTAATGCAAATTGTTTGTTCTTCTTTTGAGTCGAGAAAGACGAGATAGTGATGTAACGTTATTCACTAACATTTATAAGGTTCATGCTTGACTCACGTCATAACATTAATTAATATGCCAACATGATCACATGTGACCTGCTTGAAATGAAACATTGAAATAATCCATCCAAGCTAGAGGTCCTGCTGTCAAAACTGAAAGACTAAAGAATAGCGATCATAGAAAAGTGAAGAAATTGCACTTAAATAGAAAATATCAACAATGCCATTCTGATTTATTTCCCTTTTATATGCTTATTTTCAACTTGATGTTGCAGTGCATTACAGTATTGCTTTATATCCTTCATGATAGTTTAAAAAAAACTTAACTAACGTACAGTGCAAACAGTATACTTGTTCTGCCCTTAATATGTTTCATATGTTAAAAGAAAGTTAAGTTGCTGTTAAAATGTTTCTATTATTGCACAGAGGTTGAAGAGTCTTTACTTTGAAACCCACCTAGTTAGAGGAAACAGGAAGCAGGAAGTAGTGATGCAAACAATGAGAAGACCTGTCTTGACATGTGCTTCATCTCCTGTGTGGTTGAACTTGGTGTTACCCCTCAGAAAGCAATGGCTGTAAGTTTTGTGTTTTTATACATATCGAACAGGTCGTGGATTAGTTTTGTGAACATTTTATGAGTTTGTGCAGTAGTAGTGAGAGTAAATGTGTCATGGCCTCCGAGGCAACGGTACATGATATACTAAGCTAATTTTTCATTGCATTACAGTATTATTTTTCATATGTACATGCCTGTTGTTTATATATCAGTCAAGTAAGACACTTTTTGTATTCTTTCTCTTTTTAGTTTCACTCCAATTCAATGTTGTCAGCCTGATACACCTGCTGTGTGACGTCATTAAAGGAGCGAGTGCGCTCATTTCCTGGCTCCTTGAAAAGGAGTTTGGCTTGCTGTTTATCTATGTTAACACTCGGGGCGTACAACACATAGGGAGAACAGTACAATACTATTGGTTCCCAAACCTTTTTGCTTTAAGAACCACTTTTCTATCATTGAGTAAACTGACGACCCCTGACTAAATGACATATTTTATGGACATTTCATATTATATTCGATGCATTACAACAACCTAATGTAACAACATACCTAATAACAGCAACATAACAACTGATGAATGTAAATGCAAATGTAAAATATGCCCAAACAGTGAACACAATAACTCTAGGACAATATATATATGTGTGTGTGTGTGTGTATAGTATGTATTTTTTTAATTTTTTAAAAATAATACATTCTACTTGCATAGTTATTTCATACTTACCATACTTTACAGGCTTTTCTATAGTCAATTTCAATGTTCTATCATGTTATAGATGAGATAATTACAAACATACTCTAATATTCTGGTTTTACAGTTTCCCATTTGGTGAGAAGAGGCTGCGACGCTGGGTGGACAACGTGAGGCGCAAGAATTGGACCCCAAATGAAAACTCCAGGCTGTGTGTGCTTTACACTTTGAGAAGGACTGTTCCATTTTCAGCGGTGGAAGGAAGCGGCTCACATCAACGGCTGTCCCCACCATTTTTGACTTCTCCCTTGACGGTAAGTATATGACAGCCCAGGCAGGAACCAGTGATGCAGAGGTAAGTGTTACCAGTTTCACATGAGGCTCACATGACCACCAATACTCCAAAAAAGAAAGCACAGAATGTGGCAGAGGTCTTGGATAACGACAGAGTTATTGTGATGCAGGAGTCATATGACAGCCGTTTTGTGTCTGATGTTCTGTATCACAATGACGCTGCCAAACCGTCAGACAATGAAACAATATCAGAGGATGAAGAGACACAGCAGATACCAGCTGAAAGTTCATCAGAGGCAACAGCAACCACCATGGAGCACAACTACATAGTGATGGAATCACCAAAACCGCTGAAGCGTCGACTGGAGACTCAGATGCTTTCAGTAGAAGAAAAACTTGAAATTGGAAAAGACTAAGAGACTGATGATGAGAGTAAATTCGCTGTCTGAAGTCATCAGCGAGCTTAAGCAGAAAAGCCTGATTTCTTCTGGATGTGCAGAGATGCTGGAGAATTCCTTTAGTGGAGTGCCAAAGGAAATCCTCACCAGAGTGGAACAAGGGAAGAAGTCCAGAGTGTGAGAGGAATTGCGGTCATTTGCGATGACTCTACACTTCTATTCCGCCAAAGCTTATGCGCGTGAAAGTTTTGACCTTGCTTTGCCCCACCCCGATACTATCCGGACCTGGTGCAGCAACATCTCCGCAGATCCAGGATTCAGAAAGCCATCATTTTCTGCAATACAGGCCAATGCAGAGGATAGGAATGAGAGGGAAAGGAAACAATGTGTGCATTGATGATGGATTCAATGGCCGTTAGAAAGCATGTGGAATATTCTGCAGGAAAATTCCATGGATATGTAGATCTTGGCTGTGGCACTGTTGATGACAGCTTGCCACCAGCAAGAGATGCATTGGTTCTCATGGCGGTTGCTATTGACGAACCTTGGGAAATCCCTGTGGCATGTTTCTTTGTCGACGCACTTGACTGGTGAGGAACGCGCCAACATCATCGGCGAATGCCTTCTACGACTTCACAACATCGGAGTTCGTACAGTGTCTTTGACTTGCGATGGACCATCATGCCATTTCGCCATGCTGAAAACACTCGGTGTTGATTTGGATATTAATTCGATGAAGCCCTCTTTTCCTAATCCTGCAGATTCCTCACAAGTTGTCCATGTGATTTTTGGATGTGTGCCACATGATGAAGCTGCTCAGAAACACACTGGCTGAAGGAGGTTCACTGCAAACCCCAGGAGGACAAATTAAGTGGCAGTACATTGTTGAACTTAACAAACTTCAAGAGACTGAAGGCCTTAGACAGCAGGAACCCCCTAGGCAAGGGATACAAAGCAACCAATGAGGACATCAAATAAAGAACGTGCAGAAAATATCCTGCTTAAAGCGGAAAAGACCTTTCTGGATCTCAAGGATGGAAAAGGAATGCATATACATTCTGGAAAAAAGGCGCACTTGCATCATTGGCTTTATTGCCGGTTCAAAAAGTGTACGCAACATTTTCCATGAACTGGTGGAAAAAGCAGATGCACGGTGCAAATATCTCCTCACATACAAGCTCAGTCAAGTCAAGCTTTTCTTGGGGGCAACACCTGCGTCAGTAAACACCATGCGTAGGTTTGACCTGAAACCTGTTGATCAATCGCAGTCTGATCATGACTACCCACTCCGCCCAAATGTTGATGCTGTCTCTGAATATAAAGAAGCTGCCATCAGTGACATCGCTGGCTTTGTGGTTAAGAAGATCAAGGAGAAACATAACTGTATCTCCTGCACTGATGCATTAACCTCTCCGACTCCATCATCCATCCCTTCCTTCTCCTGAAGAATGGTGGAGGTTTGCAGAAGCCATCAGCAGGGATTGTTGCCGTGTGTACAGAGTCAGAGCGTTGTTTTCAGAGGGTTTTGAGAACAACCTCTGGCAAGCTTCCCCGGGGACATGGCTTAGCATCAGCTGTTGTGAATGAAGTGCTAAGCTACAGCTCTGACAAAACTCTGTTCCCAGGGCTTCACAACCACATGTTTGAAACCACTGTTGAAGACAACCATGTACACTACTGCATTTGTAACTATAAAAACCTGCTAATAGTTCAGGCAGACCAAAAAAAAAAAAGTTGTTATTCATTTGATGTATAGTTATGATGAATTTTGTTATACAATAAAGCATAAAATCGTGGTTCAAATGTCTTTGTTCTTAAAATGCGTGTGCTTTATTTATCTATTTAATGTGTAATGTCTATTTATGGTCTCGTCAGGGTTTGTCTTGTCCTTGTCCGGTCTTGTGTTCCCACTCTGCACCTTGCCGTGGTGAGTGGGCTTTAAACTAAGACAGGCCTTTACTTACTTGTGCCAGCGATTGTTCTGATAGAGCTGATGTGAACTCGTGAAATCATTTTGCCACACTCCAATAATTTAATCCATGAAATAAATTATTGCTGTTGATGCGAACGGATGATATGCTTGGTGAATTTATGTCATCAGTGCCAAAATAATGTGAAACTGCTGGCACTCACAGATATCATAAAACATCACATAGCAGGTAAAAGAAATTTAAATATCCTGAAGAAGACTATTATGGGCATAACGTTAGTTATGAAAAATGTCAGTGTATCAATGAATCAAGACATTAAACAGCTAATATATCTATTAAAAAATACGTTTGAGAACTAACGTTAACGAGTGATAAATAAGACGCAAAAACAAGACGCAAAACCACAAAATGAAAACATGTTGGTGTCTGAAAAAGAAGGTTCACCTTTGTACTGTGTATTCAGTTTCTCCTTTAATGTTTGTACATATGTGCCGCGTTAGCTTGAACCATAGTTTTCACCTAGCAGACATCCTCGTTCCCGAGACACACCACGAACGCGCGTAGCGTGCTCGCACACAGCGGTGACGTCTTTAAGAAAATAACTGATTTTCCTGAACTTTACAAAAGTTTTACAAAGATTGAAACTCCATGGCTTAAAATTAAACAACAAAACGAGAAATAATTGACTATTCTTAAAGCTGCAGGTGTCCTGTCAGCAATTTTACAGGCGTCTCTTACAATGTAAAATGCTTTCTAGGGAAACTGCATCCCATGCGTGGAGGATCCACTCACAGAACAAACGTACCGGAGGCTTCTGAATCTTTCCTGTCGGTGTGAGTGTGTGATCACCAGACAGGAGCCACTCTGTGTATTTCTTTCGCAGATTGTCTTTGAATGGTTTGTTGACCACAACATCCAACACCTGCAGCTGACTTGTCATTCCCCCCGGAATGATCACTACATCATTCCGCCGTTCATCGCCTTCACTTGTTTTTTGACTGGATCAGACAAGTGTCCACGAAATGCATCCTAAATCAGCATGTTCCTCTTATTTCTGAGTCCCTTACGCTGTCTGCCCCACATAACCTTGAGCCAGTCCACTACAAGCTCGGCCTCCATCCAGCCCTTTTCCTGGGCACGTACAATAATGCCAGCTGGCATCGCCTCCTTAGGTACTGTCTTACGTTTTTGCTTTGAAGCCAGCGGTGGGTTTGTTTAGCTCTTTGGCTATTTCCACGGCCTTGAGCTGAATGACAGCTCTGCTGATGGGCATCCCGTCCTTCCGTTTCTCGTCCACGTACGGGCACACCCTCCTGTCGAGCTCCTGGAAGCGGCCGCTCTGAGGACCACGGAAAGCTTTTCTCTGACTGTGAGCATTTTTTAGGAGAAATTTTTGAGCTCTCCATCTCCGTACATTACACACCATATTTCACAGCCGCTTTGCAATTGTTTGAAGACTCTGCCTCATTTATCACCATCATCTTGAAGTTTGCATCATAACTTCTCCTCAGCTGCCGGTTAACCTGGCCGATCTTCGACCCACTTTTCACCAGATTGTCGCTACGTTTCTCCATTTTCTGTTATCTCTTCTCTTGTCTGTCTTACCGCTATTTTTTATTTTTCTTCTTCGTGCTACCTCTGTTTTTATTTTTCTTCTCCGTGACAGGGGTTCACTTTGGCCTGGGGAGTTAAGTTCAGCATTCGCTTTAAAGATATCTGGCGCCATCTAGCGTTGTGAATGGGTATAATGTTCAGTCTTATTTCAATGCAAAAAACACCGTCTTATATTCGGGCCAATACGGTACTAAATTGTTTTCATAATTACTTGTGGCGGCAATGTAACACAACCGCGCTGCTAAATTACACACATTATTAGTCAGTTAAAACATTAGTTAAACTACTTTCTTAACCTGTGCTAGTGATTTTAATAGTCATCACAAACAAAAAATAAAAAAATAAAAAAGGATCGTTTAGCTAAACACTTACCATTAGTCTTATCTTTAATATGGTCATGTTTCCTCCGGTGTGAAGAGCTTGTAGCTCTTTAACGCTGTCCTCATTTAAAAAAAACTATAATCCGAAACATTGTAAGCCACCATCAGGTCATCTATGAGTGACCATCCTCTTCCACCATCATGATCAGTGCTAATGTTAGCCGGCGGGACGTCCGAGTCCGACGCGGTGAAATACTCCAAAATCAGTTCGGTCCAGTTATCATCAGATGTAGCACCTCTAACTGTACATGAATTTAAAAGTCGAGCAATTTCTTCCTCACGTGAATTCATTTTACCTAGCTAGCTAGCTAGCTTCCCCTGTCAACCACAGTCTGTCTCATCCTTATACAGTCTATGGTCTCATCTGTCAATAACCTTTATTCAGTGTTGTCAGTGAACAGGTAAAAACTTTCTGACCTAACGTTATGTTTAAGAGCTTCAAAACTATACTTATTTGAATTTTACATTAATTTGGACATTGTATTAAAGCTGAGACTTTAATTAATCAGAAACATACAAAAACCCAAAACAGCCCAAAATCATATTTTTCATGAAAAAACATGTTTATACAAGAACGGGCGGCTGCGACTTCCGACTCATTTTGATGGAACGCATCACACATGGTGCTCTAGCTAACTAGCTCAGCTATAAACATAGATATGTATTCCTTTAAATGGTGTTTTCTTTACTTCGAATAGTTCTTTTAAAAGTTATACACTCTGTGCTGAACATCGTCGGCCACATGTATGGAATACAGTTAACTCCTTTGATCCTCCTCACACAGGCCGAGGCGGTACCGTATCTTTATACAGTCTACGGGCAGCACTTTGCTGCACTTTTCTCAAATACTATTGGTTCCAAAGACATGAATCAAAGTGTAGTCTGTACAGTGGATATTCCCCCAGAGAATGAGCACACAAACAAGCTTGTTTGGCTCTTAACAACAGAGGAGTGGCCCCTGGCTTGCAGTGAAACGTAGTAAGTTTACGTTAGCTAGCTGTGCTCGCTCCCGCCACGCTGCTGCTAACACTCTACTAGCCTCTCAGCTAACGTTATCCCATACTTAGTGCAATCTACGCTTGGTCTCCTCAGCCAGCTGGAAATAAATATGTGCATATATTGGTATCGGAAATCGGCCACAATGAGTACCGGCAAAAAATCCAATATCATGCATCCCTAATTAAAATCATCATCATCAAGGTTTATCACCTGGAAGGTATGAATGTGTTTTCATAGGAAGCTGTCAGTTAGTTATGGGACAGGATGCAAAGTTACATTTACATCCTGCCTGGACTTTCTGTTTGTTTTTTGGACTCTTTGTGTTTTGGGGGTTTCCTGTCTTACACTTCTGTCGCCCAGTCCTTCTGGGGCCTGTTTCAGAAAGCAGGTTTAGTGAAAACTGAGTTTGTTCACCCTGAGATGATTTCCCGAAAGACAGTTGCATTCATCAACCACTGGATTAAAATGGAGGCGCTCTGCCTTTTATTTGACTGTTGCCATGGTGACTTATATCAGAGCTCCATTGTTTTATTCATCACGCATGAGCTTAACTCACAGTGAACAGACTCAGAGTTGATGTGGCACACTTAACCTGGTCCGGAGCGGGTTATATTCCGAGTTTGGCAATAAAAAGCGCCACCCGTTCACCAACTACCTGATTTGTGTTCAACTGTTTAACACTAGAAGTGCTGGATTTCCATCACTACTAGAAGTGCAAGCGGTCAAAATGACTATACTCAGTCATGATAAATACCCAGTTGAATGGTATGGTGAGTGTCGCATCAGCACATTTCAGCACCTTTGTGCTGAACAGTTTTGCTTGTTGTTTTGCAGAGGGGGGGGGGGGCGTGTTTCGTTTTCCCCAGGGTGCCAACCAGGCTGGTCTTCTTGGCCTGTAAGGCAGTGGCCAGTTTGACTGAGGTGAAGAAACTGTTGTAACCTCTGTAACACTGTATATTTAATTGCTCAGGTATGAATAGTTGATCTCTTTTAGACTCTAAGGCATCCAGTTTTCAACTAAGGAGCGAGGGACATGACCAACTAACTAACTTAAACTAACTGAAAGAAAATAACAAAAATTTATTACAACAAATAAAACTAGAAAATAAAACCCTTTAAAGAGCATATTGCAGGTTAGGGTTTTTTCAAAAATTATACTTGAACTTGTGTGAAAATGACTATGTGAGAAGTTAATGTAGGATTTAATATGTTTCACAAGACATAAGGGCACGTATTCAGAGGAAAAAGTGGCCGATTTGAGCAAAGCTCCTAAAAACGCTTTTTTCGAACATCACGTCATATGACGTAGCGAGAGGGAGACTGTCTCCACAGCTCTGCCCCATCTTACTGCGCAGTAGTAGGTAGTAGTGAGTCTGAGCGGTCGTGTCATAGTGAGTTGGTCGGAGCTCTCTTTCGTGCCTGGGCGCGTTTTGTACAGGTGAAGAGGCGGGACTTCACTTCGGCATCTGTTACAAAAAACGCCGTAGTACGTGGAGCTCATTTTAAATCGGAGGATTATCACCCCAGCGATATGATGGAGTTCCGGATGGGATGCCGATGCCAGGAGCGGGTGAGACTCGATGCTTGGCGCGGTTCCTTCAGTTCACACAGCGGCTTCATCGGGCCCGCCATCAGCAGCAGCTTCTGGATCATTAATGCAGAGATCTGTTTGATATATATCTGATCTAAATTTCATAAGTTTTTATACAGTAAGACACTTTGATTGTGATTTTTTTTTTTTTTTTTTTTTTTATTGATTGTCACTTAAATTAGGCCATTCAAAGCCTTTGTATTCCCCCCCTTCCTCTGGAAACTGTGTTCTGATGGCAGAAACAACACAGGAAGGTAAGGGCTTCCTTATGTGCCTGCCCAGAATGCCATAGGCCCAGCGGACAACTTGCCTGTAGGCTGTATAGCGGTATTGCCTGGGGATAGGGATACAATAGGGACACAATATCAATATTGTTGTCTTATTATTATAGTGTTTTATTAAAAGTGTAGTACAGGTAGTGATGACCTCAGTATGGGCAACTTGTAATAGAGAAACAAAATTATTCAGATTGTTTTAATATTGTCTCCAATTTGCTATTAATCTACATATAAATACTTTGTTTTATTAATTAATTAATTTATTATTATTGTTGCATTTCAAATGTGTATATATCTGTAATAAAGTTCAATTTAACATCAAAGGTCAAGTGTATGATTGAGTGTATCGGAGTAATAGATATTTTTTGCCCTAAACATACTCATGTCTGCTGGCCTGGAGAGGGCCATGCTCCTGTCTGAAGCTCATGTAGGCTATCTGAAGCACAAATGGATTCAGACAGCTTGCTTCAAAGCCAGGGTGCAGCGTCAGGCACGATATATCGGGTCTGGGGTTGAGACTCTCCACCAGGGCCCAGAACGCATCCACCTCCCTGCAGCACATGCTCTCCTCAGCTGAGGCCATTGGCTGACATTTCCCACACAAGCGCCTATCAAACAAAGCATTCATCAGGAAGCTGTTTATCTCTCTCTTCTGCAGTAACGGTAAAGCTCTATACAACGTAGTACTGGGTTATATTAGGCAGTACGAAATACGACTGACGGATTAGTTTCCGTTATGGGTAAGTATCAATACTCCGCCGGTATTAGACGATCATTACCATTTATAGCGCGATACGTGATGGCAAAGTTAACAGTGTTGTGATGTGATCACAGTGTTGTTGTGTGATAACGCTTGCTAATGCTAACGTTCATAGACGCGTATGTATAACGTTACGTATCTACCTACAGTCTATGGTATCTACAAGCTAACCCTGGTCGCTGACCATGACACCTGCCCAGTCCTCCACTGGTTCTCCTCGCACCACAACTGAATATCTCTCCTCTGACCATTATTTCGTCTGACCCTGGTCTGTTCCTGGTCTCTTGCACGCCTAACAGGTTCGTAATTATAAGGCTGTGGCCCGTCATACTGATATGAATACACGTTCACAACCTCTTCGGTGTCACAACTAACATTAAGATCCTTTTTTTTTTTTCTTCCTATTGTTCGAATTCACCGCGCTCCCTCTTGCTATGCCACTTCCGGTTCGGCTTTCAGTCTTTAGAAGAAAGTTCAAACAGTCCTCAGTTTGTTTCAGTTCAATTCAGGTCTTCTCTGTTCAGGTGTGTGTGTGTGTGTGTATTGTTGCTACCCGGGTAGTATGTATGTTGAGCTCTCATATGCTTATCGGTCAGGTCAGGTTGTTGTTGTTCCAGGTAAGTTGAGAGAAGCTGACTGGATGCTCTCCCTGCCGCTGGTATGGATCCTGACTCACACCGGACCACTCTCTGGAAACAACCTCAGAACCTGCACACAGCAGGGGAAATATCTCATTACTATTGATGAGCGTTGTGAGCTAAAGGCGGGCACCTGTCAAACCGCTAGCTACATAAAAATGAATAGACTTTTTTCAGATAAACAGAAAAAAACTAAATAGTCCGACTCCAGCTTCCACTGTGCCCCTGGCCTCAACAACAGACCCGGAGTGTCCATCTTCATCTTGGCCTAACTTAAGTCCACCGCGGACTTCGGCAAGTAAGTCGGTTTTATAACTCACTTTTTGCTGTGTTGGTTATTGTTCATTAACTGCGCCGCTGCGCTTATTTGGTTGTATCTGCTCGTATCTGCACATCAGGTATGAGTGCTGACTAGTTATGAGAATGATGTTGATTTAGATTCAAGACAGCAAGATGAGTTTTGCTTGTGGATTGGCTGTACTTCGTTGTTTGGCCTGTTGAGTGTGAATGTTACAGTAGCTTGGGATCAGAGGGGTTAATATCTGAGCAAGCGTCAAGTTTGTATTGTAGCATCGGAATATAAAAAAAAAGGGGAGCTCCGCTATGTTAAACATGAGTAATACAATATTGTCTGTTTGTTTCAATCATCAACACCCCCCCTCAAATTTTGTTTTTCTTACTCTAACAATACAATCTGAATTACCCTGCACTACTATGCGCTGTAGCTCCCTCTAGCGATCAGTTGTGGAATCGGCAGAAATTACCTGTAATTTTATGTGGGTTACGCTGTCAATCGTAATATTTCTATACTATGAAGGGTTTCAGCTCAGCCACTGCCAGGTCCCATGATGCACTGTCACCATGGTGCCGATGTGCCTCAGCCATAGTGCGGTCCCTAATATGTTTCAGCATGCCTACATCAAAAACACACGAGAAGGCCGTACGCACATCCTCAATATTGTGCTTGGCGTGCGATGTAGGGCCAGCAGCTTCGGTCAGGACATTCTGACTCTGCCTTCTCCCTGGATGTCCAGATGACTGAAGAACTGTCCATACCGTCCCATCCTTCCCCTTTTCCACATCTGCCTCCAGCTGAGATGACTCCAATGGCAGACTGAGCACAGTTGAATAAGGCCACACGGAACATAATAGCGGATCGTAACACAGCACATAATAGCGGATCATGACGCAGCACAGACACAACAGTGGTGAATTACACAGCACAGCAGGAGAGCAGGACAGATCCCCTCCATCAGAACCATCGCTGTCCAAGGTCTGAAGCATCTCCAGGGCCACGGCAGCTGTCATCTTTCTCTTCTTTCTTTCATTCCTTTCATTTTCTAAAGTCTCCTCATAACTCCAATCGATAGATAGATACAATAGGCTGGTACAAACAGTTTGTTGGCAAATTACTGTTTGGAAATATCACTAGAGACCGCTTGTGACGTGACAGTGATACCAACCAAAATTGCAACATAAGCACTGTGGCTGTTCTAGTGTTTACACTGCTGGTAATGCAGCTATTAGAACACTGATTAGTCTTTTATTATACTTACCATTGATTTGATATGTCATATTGTCTTGCACATCATAGTGGTCCCTCAAAGTGATGCTGTATTATGGGCTGTACTTATTATTTCTTTGCAGAGGAATCACAATGCAAAATACCATCTCCAAATGTGGTGTGGCTGATCTGACAATGCATTCTGCCTTAATATGAAGTGTAAATGGTTCTGGAGGGAAGTTTAGGGGGTCATAGAAAAATATAAACGATTTATCATTTTAAGATAATACATTTCCACGGCAGATTTCGTAGCAAGCAGTAGTTGTAAGAAAGAAACCAGTACCAGTAATCCAGCAGTGCAAAGCGAAAGGCAGATTTTTTTTCTGACACGCTGCTGGGGAGAGACAAATATACATAGATTCGAGGTGGTGTGGAGGAATCAAGCCAGAAGGAGGGACTGAGAAAGACTAATGAGAGTTGTATAATACAGGGAAGTGTCAGTGTCACCAGCTCACACTGGTTGAATCATTGAATCACTTCCTTCTTTGAAAATAGGGCATCATTCTCCAGACTATGCTCTCCCATCTCCAAAGACAGCACATCATTCAGCTGCGTTCAGTTTTGAGGTTATGGGACCAATTATCATTACTGCAGTGACGTATTAGGGTCACTAATGGAGAATTTAAGAAATGCGAGTGTGTTTTCTCACTAACCTGCCCTGATAAATGCAATTTTAAAGTTTTGACAACTTCAAATAGCAGCAAGAGACCACTTTCAATGTTCAATGATGAAGAGTTCAGTAACACACTTAACTATAAGAGTAAATACGTACAAAATATGTTGCCCCCCTCACTACCACCTCAATAATAAACGTAAAGGAGAATTATCAAAACTTCAACAAAAAGAAAAATGTATAAAGTTTGTAAATGTAGAATTGGATTGCATTAGATTACAAAGGTGTACCTAATAAAGTGACCAGTGAGTGTGTGTTACTGTGTGCTTTAGGAGAGTGTGTGGGACAAGTTTCACTGTTTTCTGGAATTTTATTGATCAAATGATTCACTGAGTCTGCAGACTAAGTGATAATGAATATAATCATTAGCTGCAGCCTTATATGAAATGTTAATTCAGTGTATCTGATGTATTCAAATGTAACCGACTATACAAATCACCCCATGTCAACCTTCTAGTCTGGTGATAGAAAAGGCACGCTGCAAGAAAGCCAAAACTCTCCTTAAATACACATTATTTTTGCATTGTTAGCCCTGAAAAATCACTTGTCTTATCTTCATGTCTGATTCTCTGGAGGATACTGATCCTGGTTTTTCTAAATAAAGCGATAGAGCATTCAAGAAAATGCACAAACTACTTCTACAGATCTGCCACTAGACCAGCTGAACCCTCAACGTTTGCGAGTCTATGAGTGCTACCCTACTGGCCACTTGACTACGATATTATTAGTTTGCATCATTTCCAATAATACTTTGCTATATAGAGGAAAACCAATTTGTCCGTCAAACACTTTATGATTATTGGGGAAACTTAATGAAATTCCCACGCATTCGCCATACCTGTGATGGGCTCTTACAGTTTCTCAGCACCATGGGAGAAAAAAGCCACAATAAATAACTTATTGATTTCTAAAACATGAGAGCCTTTAGTAGCCCCGAGCCATACGGTTGTAATCGGGCAGGCAAGCAGCATTTATCTTGATTATGGTCAATTTGAACCTATAAGGAGGAGGTAAGTATAGGGTATTTGTCAAAGTCACAGCTGGGGATTACATGGAATCTAGTCCTACTGTAGCTCTGTCATCAAATCTTCAGCTGCAGGTAACTTCATTGTAAGAGTGATTGTTGGTGGTGTTTGGTTGATTTATGGATTGCAGCTATTCAGCGAAGTTGATGGTGAGAAGTACACAAGTAATATTATAGCATCTTAGCTCAGACTTCATGATCAAATAGGTTTTATGGTTTCATGCTTGCCTGTAACTTTCTCGTCTCTGAGCTGAAAGCCAAAGACATTCTGTCTCACCCAAAAGCCTCAAACTGCAGTGTCTTGGAAATGCTAATCGAGTTCCCTCCATCACAAGTCACGTGTCTCATAACAATAAACACTTGACCTAATTATGTCAACAGTGGAAAAAACATGTAAATATGCTTAGCTATGGAAACCCATTCCAGAGCTCTTTGTTTTGGTTATGCAATGGCGCCAATGCATCGCCACAGCTGAGTAAGATGGCTTTGGGTAACGAAGCGCTCAGCTCTTCCTCGCCTCCAAATGTACTGATTGAAAAAGGATTAGCGTGCTGCAGTGCTTCCCCCTGAGCCTGCTAAAAGACACTGTTGGGGATTTGAGGATTTACTAATAGCAGGGTCACATCCTGCACAAACAATTAACCAGAAGAGCGAGGAGAAAAAAAAAAGAAATGAGTCAATAAGGAAGTCACCACTGAGTTTAGAGCAATCCTCAGCAGCTGATTTCACAGTCAGAAGGGGTTCAGGGCACAACTTTCTCCCTCTATCGCAAACAGTTTGAGCAAAGATTAATGAGGATTCTTTGAACAAAGGCTCGTTATAGAAAACACAATTAGGACAGAGGAATTCACGCAGGAGTAAACAGCTATTATAAAAAATGCTTGGAGCTGGGAGATACGACCTGCATGAGAAGACATTGTGGTGTGTCCTTCAATACACTGGGTTTAGACATCTTCCATTTACTGCTATAGTCTGCAACTTTCTCCATGTTAGGCATCACATTATGCAACAGGGAACTCTCGATACATCCTCTTGTCAGGCAGTTTGAGTTGAAATGTGTAACGGTGAGGCTATGACCTATGTGAGCTGACAGTCAAGCTGAGAAGGAAGCACAGGACATTGAAAATCCACACACATAACAAAGTAGTCGTGTTAGTGATACAAATAACTTGCCTGGGGAAACCAAAAACTACAAAGTCCAAGGATGTGGACTCTTAGCAGAAGAGGCCAACAGTAGTCACAGTAAGGTCAGGATGGATGATGGGTCAAGCAAACATCAGACTTAAACACCAACGCTGGTCAACATTGTTTAAAAAACCAACCAACAAACATGATCCCAGTCGTCCCTTTACCTTTTTATTATTGTAACCATCGGTGTTCAACTTACTGAAAATTAGTAATTAGCTACTGTTACTATTTGCTTCAAAAAGTGATTGAATTATTTATTTTAACTCAAATGTCACAGAGGACCCTTATATGCTGGTTTGATCTTTGCTGCTAGCTACACACTTTGTCCAGGACTTGTACTTACAGCAGTGTGTTTACTTTGTCTTAAATGAGACATTACATTTTGTAATTAATCAGCAGTTCATGAGCCTGCCAAACAGTGGGGGGCGATCCTTACGGATCAGAATCAACTACATTCCATTACACCACTAGTTAACACTTGTTATTCTACTTACTTTAAACTTATTACTCAGTATAGGCTCAGTTTAAAAACGAACTAAAGAAACAGTGAGAAGCAGCCAGACCTCCTGCACACTAATCACACAACATCAACAGGTGACTGAACAACCACTCAATTAAAAACCAATGAGTGAGTCCAGACAGCTCACTGTAACTTCAACAAGCAAACTAGCATTACCCACAACACGTTATATGATCTCTGTTGCATTCTGGTTAAGGAGATAAATTCACCAAAAAGCCACACAGAGACATTTAACCGTCAGAGAGAGAGAGAGAGAGAGAAGCGTTATCTGACGTCTTCTTCTTTCTTTCATGGAGGTGAAGTGTTCATGTCATAACGTCCATTTGCAGCTGTTGATCATCTTGTTTGTTACTTAACAGAACTTTTTGGCTGCTGCTTAATCAGTCTGATATCATTAGCAACAATGACAAACAAGCTAACTCTCCTAGTCGTTTCTCCGGTTGTTTCTCTCTCCAGCCTCCAACAAATTAAATAATGACTTCGTTCTCATACATTTGACAGTCTTAATGAAAAACAAGTGATAAAAGTTAGCCTTTGTAACAAACAGTAATTTAAATCAACTGATCTCCATTTACCAACTGGAGACATCATCTTCAATAATTCTGGACAAACTTAATAGTATTTTCAGCCATGCAAAGAGAAACTAAATACATAATACCTTGAGATGCTACCCAGAGATCCGATAATATGGATGTAGAATATTTAACAAAGGTACCCTTAACAAAAACAATCTTACCTCACCCCTGACCATTTAGCAACTGGAGAAATCAATAGCAGTGGATAAGCCTACACCTCTACAACATAAACACACTGATGTTTATCCTTTGTAACCTTGACTCAAATCACCTGAACTCTATTCACCAACTGGAGACATAATCTTCAATAATGGTGGGCAAACTTAAAAGTATTTTCAGTCTCACAAAGAGAAACTAAATACAGTTATGATTTGACAAAAATAATCTTACCTCCTCTGGCCATTTAGCTAAAGGAATCACCTGAAGAAATCAATAATGGTGGATAAATTGAAGTGGTGCTTTCAGACTCATAATCACTAAATACAGATGCCCTGAGAAGCTTTTCAGTAAGGCAGCAATGTCTGGATGTGCAGTACTAAACCTTAAATTTTAACAAAATACTCCTAGGCTACCTGATCTCTGACTGGTGACCTACATGTCACACCCCAAAGTTCTGTTCTTACATTATAGACTAACCTTCTCTAAGTGAAAGTGTGTGTGCTTTTTAGTCTTTCTCTGTCTCTTTTTTAGTCTTTAGTCCAGCAGAGTGCTTTATGTTGCTCTTTACTCACTCACTCTGTTTGCCTCTCTCCAAATACCCATCATATCAGTTTTTTCCCCATAAAAAGCCAACTTTGTGGATTGCAGCAGGAAGTTTTCCAAGCTCCTCAACATTCCCTCAAACCAATGGTTGTACCTCAAGAGGAGTAGCTTCTCAAACTTTTGATCTGATACCCTGCTCCTCTTTGGAGACAGCATCAGGTTTCAGGTTTCCCAGGCTAAATAGTCTTTCTGCTGGGGAACTGGATGGAGTGGTTGCATTGTGTTTAAGAGATATTTTCTTTATCATTGGAAACTGATTCAGAGTGTCTAGCCCTGTCAAGAAGGACATGTTTTTGACACTCTGCTACCAGACTTGCCTTTGCCAGGTCCTTCCTCTCCTGGTTGCACAACCAATGTAACCTGAACTTTTGGTAGTAACACAGCACTTAACGCAATTGCACGTAGACTATATACCTCTCTGAGAGATTGAATTAAAGTTAAATGCAAAAGAAAATAACAGTTCTTACCTGGACAATTCCATCTGGTAGGCCAACAAGGATTTGCAGACCATTTTTCAATTCCAGAGTCTTGGACATGTTTCCAGTGTGGGTAGGAATGTGCTGTAAAAGCAATGGTCCTGTCCTTGAAGAATGTCCAGTGCCACAGTAAGTGGCTTCATGACAGCATAGTATTCTTTGAGGAACTGATGTTCCCTTTCACTAATACATTTCAACTGTAGCTTGCAGGAGATTGTGTTCAACTCGACCATAGGTATCTCAGAAATTCAAGCCAGGGCATCAAAAAATGAATTCCATCTGGTTGTGCGATGTACCAATAGCCTCTTTGCAATAACATTGTCCACAATCTCCAAGACCAATGTGTACTGACTCGCCTTGTTCCACAGCCCTGCGCATTTTAAGGTGGCATTTCTGTAAGTTCTTTTCGTTTAAGGTTTTGATATCAGCCATTTATCCACATGATGAGGTGCATCAGATGAGGTTCAATGTGTGTGATGTGCATCTCTGATGTGGAGGTAAAGAAATCACATCACCTCTTCCTCCTTATCTTCGTGCACGCTGTAATAACTCAATTTTCACAAAGTAGACATTTTACACATCATGCAGCCCTAACTTACAATGAGTAACCACTGCACACACATAACATTTAGTGCATATTTACACATGTTTATTGAGTAAAGGTGCAAATGTTTTTTTTGTTTTTGTTTTTTTAACCAGCCCTAACTAAAAAAAACCCATGCCTGCAAAAGACTAGATTGCTCAGCTCAGTGAGAAAACCTCTCACAAACAATGCTTAGAGTATACAGCCACCCTTAAGCTCTCCCCAATGCTTAATTCTGCATTATTACATCTAGATTAAAAATTAAACAGCATGAAGTACAAAGTCAACATTTGCATTGATGAGAATGACAACCATCCAGGAATTTGGACCTACCAGGTGAAATCAGCATCAATGCTCTGTTCATGCACAAGGCTCAGACCCCAGGCCCAATGATGTGAAAGGCCCCACAAGACTGAGGGGGAAAAAAAACTTGTATTTGGTGATAATAAAATTAAACTGCAGTCATTAGTAATGGTTGATGCATTATTGTATGTAAATTAAGCATGGCTGGTGAATACACGTTTTGGCCAAAGAATTTCTAGGACTTGGAAAAAAAGCATTCTTATTATTATAGTCTGATTATAGTTTTAGTGTACATGTATTGTGATGATATGATCATATAGTTAGCATTTTATAAACTCCTGCACCTCAAATTATTATTAAATTGTGATTTTTACACATCTTTGTTTTATGTAAAACATCACTACATTGAAAATCTATTTGATTATTTAACTTGTTTTGTTAAAAGTTTTTTTTTTATTAATATTGTGATATTGATTTTAACCATATTACCCAGTCCATATGGAATATACACTGCATAACGCAAATCAATGTCAGGAAATATACTGGTTTGATTAAAATAACTGTTATGCAGCTATCAGGGATCAACTGAAACAACTCAAACACTGCTACACAATAAAACTAAACAATAAATAAATCGGTTTTGAATTTGTATTTGTTTGCTGTAGATTGTCACATTGGTTGAAAACGATTTGGATACTGATTAATTGGCTTTGCCATTAGATTCCAGTCTGGTCTGATGGACTAGTACTAATACTGGTCGAGTGAGGGATAGTTTGTTGGTGTCTGTATAGGGCTGGTAGCGGTGCTCGCAGGCTTCTTCTCCTTGGCTGCTGTGCCAGGGTAAGAAGGTGTCTTTTAGATTGTTGTAATGGAGTCTGAAACAGCACTTTCCTGTTCTTTTTTTTATTCTTCTGTTCCTTGGGTCCAAAATCCTATACGTTACATGGCTTCAGACATGGGGAAAATGGGGGGATAAATCAGGGCAGGGAAAGGGTCAGGGACTGATCTAGATCAAGCTGATACTAAGTTAGAAAAGGAAGGAAATAGGATCTTGAAATTTGCCAAAGTTGTGGAGGAATATAGAGTTATTTTTCTAATTGAAAGACCAGAGTGCAGGAGGGTTCAGAGGTGAAAACCTTTTGAAAGTGGCTGATTCTCTGAAGTTTGTGGGTGAGAGACTAGATGCATGGACTTCCTAATAGAGTGCTTCTAATGATTTGTAAAACTTTGGACAAGGAAGTGTAAAAGAAAATGGGGAAAATAGGAGGGAAAAAGTGGAAGCAGAAATCCCAGAAAGGAAAAATGTGCTAAAAGATGCCATCTATGGTGTTTGTGCTGACATGACAGAGAGAGAAATAAAGGAAAATGTTAAGGGAGGGGAAGTAAATAATGTGAAGCAATTTAAAACTTTTGATGGAAATGTACTCTCAGCAAGGGTGTTCATAGGATGTCTATCATTTCAAGGAACTATCAAAGGCCTCCGCTATGTTGTTTTAAATGCCAAAGATATGGACACATGGCTGCTTCCTGCAGGAGAGGCAGATGGTCTGCAAAGTGTAGAGAACTTCATGACATCCTGAGCTGTGAAAAGTCAACTCCAAAATGTTGTAATTCTGGGGTCATATGGCTTTGTTTAGAGAGTGTTGCCACTTTGTCAAAGCAAAACAAGTTCAAGAGGTTAGAGATCAGCATAGAATCACATATGGAGGAGCCCTTAAAAAGTGGAAGAGTATAGTGGCTGAATCAGTTTTGGAGGAATGCCTATGGGTGGGTCCTTGGTGTCTCATTTGCCTTCATCTGCCATTGCTAATCAGGAAGAAGTTATAATCAACAAGGAATCTCTTCTTGCATTGATAGCTTATGGTGCTCACAAAAAGAAATCATGGTTTGATATAATTATGTTTGTATCTGAAGCAGCAGTCAGGTTCTTGGGTTTAAAGGATTATTATCCCCAGTCACTGCATGAGTTTATGAGGGCAAGCCAAGCACCTTGCCTTGATTTTGTCATTCCAGGATATGCATGTCTGTGCAAAGACAGACTTGATAGGCCAAGTGGTGGGTGTGCTACTTTTAATAAATCAGAGATATCTTTTTTTTTTTTTTTTTTAGCTTTTTCTATCTTTTTATGCTTAATAGTTGAAGTGTGGAGTTCTCAGGGCAAAATAAATTTACTCAACTTCTATAATCCGTGTAAGCCTCTAATTTTGTCAGAGCTTGAGGATACAGTAAGTAAGGTTGGCTCCCCTGTCATCTGGCTAGGTGATTTTAATGCTCATGGTACTGTGATTGAAGATCTCTTGTAATGGCAATCTATGAATGACCGCAGACCAACTCAATTTGAAATTAATTCATTTAAAATGTCTTCTTTAGATTTGACGCTTGCTTCTCCAGCCTTAGCAAGAATTGAGGAATGATAAAAACCTTGTAAAAGACTCAATGTGTAGCAGTCACTTCCCTGTTCTTAGCCTGTTTGGAAAGTCCTTAATTATGGATCCTGCAGACAGAGTTAAAAGATTTGATTTTCAAGCTGAATGGGACAGGTTTAAGGAAGGTACAGCAGTAGATTTAGGGAAAGTCAAAAGCACTGGATCAATAAATGAGTACAATGATAATTTAATTGCAGTGATCTTGAGTGTGGCTTCAGAAACAATCCTTTGCAGAGAGGCCCCCAAGGTGGAATAGGGACTGTGATAAGGTAGTGAGGAAGAGAAAGCTAGCCTTAAGAAGTTTATGTAAGAACTCTGTCTAAATGCTATTGATTACAAGCAATGCAGTGCATTAGCAAGGAAAACTGTAAATGGAAATGTCAGAGGACATTTTGCAGGACACAAGGACATGATACTCCAGTCAGACAGATATGCTCCAGAATCCATAAAATGTCTTGAAAAGTTATGAAGACAATAATGCCAGTTTTTAAGTTTTGAACTGCTTAAACATTTAATGATATTGTGTAAGATGTCCTTACTGTTTTTAACTATATCTGGGAAGTAGGTAAGCTAACCAGGAAAAGACTGCACATGTCCATCGTCTTTTTGAGCCATAGTGTTAATATCTGTTCTGTGTAAGGTTATGAAAAGAATAGTTACAAATAGCTTGGTTTATTTCCTGATTTTTTTGTGAACTATCAAAATGATTTCAGAATTTGAAGAAGCACTATGGATTCCATTGTAGTCTTAGACCAGGATATTAGGAAAACTATTATCAATAAGGAAGGTTTAGTTGGGGTATTCTTGGATATTGAACGTGTATGATTCTCTGTGGAGGAATGGTGTGCTTATTAAACTCCATGATGCAGGTATTAATGGCAGAGTGTTTTATTGCTGATCATAAGTCAATTTAGGTGAGAGCTGGGGGAGTTTATTCTGAAACTGTTGACAATGGTATGCCCCAAGGCTCAGTCATTAGTCCAGTCCTCTTCAATGTAATGATAAATGACATATTTCAAAAAGACCACCAAGTCTTTATTTGTGGATGACGGTGCCATCTGGAGGAGAGGGAAAAATATGGGTCATCTGTTTGGTCAACCTCAAAAGGCCTTGGACCAAGTTATTTAGTGGTTAGATAAATGGGGATTTAGGATTCCCATGTCTTAAAGGAAATTCATGATATTTGGCTTCTAGAGGAAAGATCCTGCTTTAAACCGTTGTGTCCCTTAGAAAGAGTCAAGTCCCTTGATAAATGATAAATGACATATTTCAAAAAGACCATCAAGTTTTTATTTGTGGATGATGGTGCCATCTGGAGGAGAGGGAAAAATATGGGTCATCTGTTTGGTGCCAACATGCCCATGGGTGCACTAATGGGCGCAAGTGCCATTGCTATTTTAACAACATGGGCGCTGGACGGGAAAATGACAACTGCGTCGGTCCTAAAATAGCAAAAAGACTTACGCCCACCTAAGGTGTGGTCAGGCACATTGTTGATGCATTGCTATCTTGAGGAAACAGAAAGTGATTGCACTATTGACCAACAAAAACCTGGTCTAAAGTCAATGGCGCAATGCCTCACTGTTATTTTAATATGTAATATGCAACTACACAGGTGGCTGCACAATATACACTCTGACTGTTACACACTAAGGACGTGCAGCACACACACATGCAGAAGTATGTAGATATTTTTACACAGACAGATAACAATGCATCAGACAAAGATCGACTTTCCTGCTTCATCAATACATGATGACAGGAGGAACACATGAGGAAATAAATGAGCTGAAAACAATTATTAAACTAATGAAGGGAATGCAATTGCGCTACGTGCTTTAGACCCTGCGCTTTAGATCGTTAAAATAGGGCCCACAGTCTTCAAATTTCTGGGTGTGTGGAACATGGAAAACTCATATAGATAAAATAATTTCTAAATATCAGAAAGTAAATGACATGTTCTGTAGTTTAGCTGGAAGTGACTAGGGTTCTGAGAGAGACACCTTGCTTATGATTTATCAAGCCATGATAAGATCCACTTTAGATTATGGGTGTGTTGTGTTTGGGTCAGCTGCTAATTCTATTCTTAGCAAACTGGATCGGGTCCAGGCAAAGCAAATTTTTACTGATAGATCTAAGGACCCAGTCTCTGGGAAAACTGGGTTTGGGATGACTAATCTTCAGATCCAACAGAGCATCTGCATATCTGATAATATGTTTGCCTTTTCTGCTGAGGTGCTGGCAATGTTATGGGCCATGTGATGGATATAGCTGGTCAAAAAGCTGGCCCCCTAAAAGTATCATCTATTCAGATTCTGTGGCTGCCCTGTTGGCTTTGAGAGATGGGACATCAGGGACCTGTCTTGACCTCCTCCAGGAGATTTTGCGCTGCTTGTTTAGGATTGAGAATATGGGGTGCCATGTAGGCTTTTTGTGGATACCTCAGTACTCAGGGGTTGAGGGATATAAAATCTCTGACAAATTGGCTAAGGGATCTCTGTTAAGGGAAACTACTGATCTGAAGGTCCATTTGGGAAAATGTAAATGTTTTAGCATTTGCAAAGAAAAATTAGAGCTTCAGTGGCGAAAGGAATGGACAGAAGAACAAAGGGGTAGGCATTATTTCTCTCTGCAGTCATCTGTTAAAGGTAAGAGGCTGATGATAAACTCTAGAAGACTGAGGCATTGTGGTATAGCCAGCTATTTGAAAGTCATAGGCAAACATCCAAACAGTCTGTGCCAGTGTCGAGATTTGGAAACAGTCCATTGTGTTCTCATGTAACAAAGAGAGAAGTGAAAGGCAATATTTATTCAGGAGTTGTCAGTTTTCTCTTTCAACTGCATTTTTGCATCTGAAATGAATTTTCAACCTGTTGGTAGAACAGTCTTAAAAATTTCACCTGCCCTTTAACTAGCCTATATTTAAAAATGTGGGATAAAAAGCAAACCTTTCTCTGTGGAGGGCAGCATTACACTTTTCAGTGTAATATAGCCTGCCAGAAATTCATTAGAAGAAGAACTTGGTGAGAGAACCAAACCAGAAAACAAAACAGAATGTGTCAACTAGAATGTGTTCACCCAATCTTAGAAAACAAACTGAATAAAGCGGGTAATATGAAAAATGTCTACACTATGTGTAGTGTCATTATTTGGAAAAGGTCTAGGTGCATAATGTGACCAAATATCAAGAATACTAATACTGGTTATGGATGGCAACTGGTGTGGTTACAACATAGCCCATATAGGAAATAGTGATCAATACATCTACACTGCAGAGTAGGTGCAGCACTTAAACCTAGACCAACATCTGTTCCACAACCAGCTGACTACCGAAGCAGACACATTATTTGCTTTTTCATAAAGTCCAAAACTGGAAGCATCCACAGATTAACTGCGGCAGCAAACTGCATTGGCATCAACATGAACGTCAGATTAAGAGTGACAGTGCTATCTTCTACTGTCCATGCTGTACAACTGCAGGAATATGACTGGATGTTACTGGCCACACAGATTCGAATGAGCCAATAGTTGTGATGCATGTAAGAAGCAGGTCCTGCCAATCAGCCAATACAAGCACTAATGAAAACATTTTTGCCCACTCAATGCAATAGTAAATTGGTGGAGTACTCTTTTGACCATCATCACCACCGCCCACATCACGGCTTCCTTCATATTCTACACATTCAGCCCTATTCTACACACTCTGTCAGTACTAGCAAAAGCTGGCATAATCACAATCTACCGCCCCCCTCCAAACACACCAGGAGCAGAGAAAGGGGAGAAATTCTTTATGATGCCCATGATAGAGGTCCTCAACCCCAGAGAAGATTGTGGAGAAATAATGTATGTCTAACGCCTTTAGACATGCAAAGACATGGCCTCTGTGGCAAGTGAACTCCCTGACCTATACAGTCAAGGACTATGTAATTGCTCTGCAGTAAATCATCATCGAACAATACAAGCCCTCCGTTTATGAACTTGGGAGGGTGGGGGAGTTCAGGAAGACTTCCACAATGAGAATCATCATCATGACATGAAGGTTGGTGTTGAATACGGAATAGCTGTTGATGGATAGTGTGAGAGACTAAGAAATACTCCCCAAGTGACTATGTGCTGGGATGCTATAAAGGCATGCAAACAACAACAGACAGAGTCTATTGCTGATTACCTAGTAGGACTGACTAAGGTTTTCAGAGACAGAACAGTGACATGCAGAAACCAGATAACCCACAGAAGGACACACCCTTGGAACAACTGAGGACTTGTTTCCTAGATGGCATGACTGCGAATATCAGCCATTAAGTATGTAAACACTGCATTGGGTGGGAAAGACGTTGCTTAAACCCAATACAAGACCAAACAACATATCACCAGACTGTGACACAAAGCATCCTGACATCCTTCAATTATCACTACAAACATTTGCTTGAAATCTTGATCTGATGATGTGTGTTATGTTCAAAGAGGCAAACTAGGATGCTGACGTTGGAGCATACGAAATGTCATTTCTCAAAACCATCTTAAAGTACAATCGTGGTTTGTTGCTCGTTAATAGTTTTGGTCATCATTCCTGTTGGTAGTAATACTAACATTATACTCACCAAGTTGATAGCTGAGTGCCTCTTTCCCAGATCTCATCCGATTACTATGGTGACTAACAAAACTTGACCCACCTCACTTACTGTAGTTGTGTGCACTCACAATTTACCCATGCAATGAGAGAATATTACTTACATTTGAGGTGCATTCACTTTCAGTTTACTTTCCAAACAAAAGACTTCATTGTGTCACCATGTTCCCAGATCTTAGCAATGACTTTGGTGAGTACATGGTTATCATGACTGACAGGATCTCCAACTTGTAATACCCCACAAATAACATTTAAAGCAGAATTAATCAATTTTTTTGGCCACTTGGAATTAGCTTAACACAACATCTGGCAGATATTATTAAGTTGTTGTTGGCTAATGTGTTAGCAAGCAGTAGCTTATTTACACATCTAGCCTCTTGATGAATGTAAGTCCCATATTCACTCGTCTTTTAGCTCTGTTTTGGTCTCCAACACATCCTGAGGGAAATATCTGGCTCTTTAGCTGCTAAATGCTTCACTATGTTCACCAGCTAGTCTACAGCTAACTATGTCTGTTAGCCATTTTGTACTGAGCAAGTAGTGTACAGCTTAGTAGAGCAGTGTAGAGCTTTTTCTCTAAAAAACAGCAACTGCTGCTGGAAGCAACTATACTCATCCTCCTTCTTTTAGTCAGTAAGGGTTCCTTTTCTCAACAATATGCACAGTGCAGCATTTTGTTAAAGAGTAGTAGGTTGTTACATATTTTTTGGCAAAGTCATCCCACACTTTCATTTTATCCTCATTTGTCAATATGTCCTTGAATCTAATAAACAAGATGGACTTTTTTCTTCAATAACAATATTAAACTCATTTGGCTGAAATGCAGCTTTTCACTTTTCTTGTCACTGTTTCTCTTCCTCATTTGTTGTAATGTGTCTATGTGATTTCTTACATTTTTAAAAAAAAAAAAAAAACTTTGACAGAAAATTGCTGCCTGCTGATGGAGGTCTTATACAACAATAGAAAATACTAGAAATAATATCTATTCTTGCAAAGTTTGAGGCTAGTTCTTCATTCTTGTTTAAAAATGACAAATGTCTCACTAAAAGCACTAAAAGTAAGTTCTACAATATGTATCCTCTGAAATGCAGCAAGTGTTACGCTATAATTGAACATTAGGCAACATTTACATAATACACTTCATGCGATGATTTATAGTGAATAAAATGCTTCTATTGTGTCATTTCCATTTCTTTTATATATGCTGAGCATTTGATGTATTTTAACATTCAGTGTAAAATTGCTTAGCCACTTGGTTTAAAATCAATTCATCATACTCTCACTATCATGTGCATGCACTCACTCTAAGTGCTGCATGACATTTCAAAATTCAGAAACCTTCTCTGAACTTGCTCCGTAGCCTACTCTGGTCTCTTGTATTATTATTATTATCTTATTGTTGATATGATATTAAAATTAATTCGCTGAAACAACTGAGCATTTCAGTCATTTCAGAAAATGTCCAAAATGAAATATGTTTATGTTTAAGTGACAGGGCCTTCTAGCTTTTGTTGTTTTGCTTTTGCACAAAGGAGGAAATCAGGTGATCTTATTATAGAGTGACAAAGTCTGTGTAGGGAGGAGGTCAGGGTGGATGGGTGAGTCGACAAATATTGCACTTTAACATCACTGTTCACTTCCTATTTCCAAATGCGAGTCAACATTGTTTTTATTTTTTTTAACAATTGACATGATCTTCCCTATGATGATGAAGGTACCCTAACCTTGAGGAAGTAGTCATTTTAACCCAAACCCTAAACCTTAACTAAGTGGTTTTTGTATAGAAACCTAACCAAACCTTAATCATAGTGTTGTCACATCATAGTGATGTATAACAGTTTTGGTTTTGAGTTGGAAGACTTGTTGGAAATAATTTAAGCTTTGTTTTTCTTGGCAGGGTAGTCTTCTCTATGAATCCCAGAAGATTGCCAGAGACCTCCCATACAATACCTGTATTTCTACAGTCTTGTGGACTAATAAAATTCCACCAAGAGTCGATTTCTAGTTTAGTATGAGTAGGGGGTTTGCAGATTGCCTTGCACTTTAGGGACCTAACATCACATATTTTCCTTTATTCTTTTTTGTTTTGTTGTAGGACAAAATTACTCAATATCCCTTGGAAAAGGACCTGCTGTTGTAACAAAATGACATAGCATGGCACGCAATTTACTAACTAGACACAGTGGACTTATGTTACTGTTGTTACAATAGTGTGTTGTGTGAAAGCTGTGAACCCTGTGATATTTGCATATGCTCTGTGACACTGAATATATACTATTTAATAAAATATTTTCTTTTTGACACATATATGTTTAATGTCTGCGTATTTGTCTTGTTTTATGTACATTCTTTGTGTCTTGGTTTAGTGTGAGTGGCATTTTATTAGTGGATATGTTAACATATTTCTTATATTTTGCCTAATTGCCGGATCTATCAATCCATCTATCTATTAGGGATGTGCAGATAGGCCAGTAACTGTATTTGTATCTATATTTGTTGAGGCAGCAAAATTATTTATATTTGTATTTGTATTGGAATAAAAGTGGAAATAGGTGTAAAAATCCAGTTTTTGTTTTTTTAATGTTTTTAATTTTACAAAATTAAAGTGTTAAAATAATTGCTTAAGAATAAAATATCTTACAAAGGAGGTCCCCACCCAGGGTTTTGAACTCAAGTCTCCCAGATCAGAGATGACTGTGCTGACTACTGAGCTAAAGCCAACTGCATTGTAATTTATTTATACACCCATAACACAGAGGCAGCACAGAATGTAACATGTAGAGAAGAACTTCAAAGGTGATTCTTGCTTTGCACTTTTCATTTATTGCCTATTTTTTACAACCTTTGTGGAAAGGAGAAGGGGAACAACGGGTTATGGAGAGTCCATTGAAAGCACTTCAGGAAATGAGCATCATGTAGCAGGTGGATGTGACTCCCCTTGTTGACGCCTGCTGATAGACCTAACAGTAGAGCAGAGGAGAGAGACTCAGATACCGAGATAGAGATGTAACTGATCTGCGTGCTGGTATTTGACACGGTTTCTTTTTACTTCCCGTAAACAAATAATTTTTAAAACATCTGTAACGAAATAAATATTGAAACCCACAAAAATATTGAAACCCCATAAAACCCACTATTTGGGCTGTGCCAAATAATGTATTTGTAATTGGGCACACCCCTACTATCTATCTATCTATCTATCTATCTATCTATCTATCTATCTATCTATCTATCTATCTATCTATCTATCTATCCAATTTTCCTAGCTGCCTCTGAGTCTGGACAAATCCTCGTAATGGTTGATGTGTCATGTCATC
This sequence comes from Euthynnus affinis, assembly GCA_029490765.1. Classification (NCBI taxonomy): domain Eukaryota; kingdom Metazoa; phylum Chordata; class Actinopteri; order Scombriformes; family Scombridae; genus Euthynnus; species Euthynnus affinis. Next base: position 3,115,215 of record CM055851.1, on the reverse strand, counting down.
ACATACATCAGTGATCAGTTCTTAGTTGTACCACTGCTGTATGGTCAAACCACAACCTTCTCTCTCTCGTTACAAGTGATTTTAGTAAAGTGAGTTTGAGGCCCGTCTGTCAGTGCTGGCGCTGATGGTGTAGATGCTTGAGCGCGTTCACACTCTCTCTCAGCAGCTGTCACAGGTCTAACTAGTCTTGCTGCTCCCTCGTGCTGCTGGAGATCACGCAAATTAAACCCCACTGAAAGGAGAGATGCGAGGGAGGTAGAGGATGGGGCAAATAAATGGTGGTGAAATGGGCTGAGGCACACCCCAGCTGAAGGTAAAGGGGTCAGCTGGGAGTGCTCACAATCCGCCCTTCGCAAATAATTATCCCTGTTTGTGAAACACTTAAATGTGGCTCAACCATTGGAAAATATACATATTAAAGTTCCACCTTCTGCCTGAGGGTCCCTGCTGGTGAGGAATAATAATGTGGTGAGAAACCAGGAAATGGACTGTCTGTGACTGAAATGTGTGCTTGGGGGGGGGAATCTGTGGAAGTGTGTGGAAGTGTTACATCTTAGTGCCACCTAGAGGTACACCAATGTACATCACGCTACCCGCCTCTCTAGTCATCAGCACAGGAAACAATTAAATGTGAGAAATCTAATTATTATTATCGAGTGTACCTGAGTGCTCAAAGTCACACAGGGAACAACTAACTACCTCTCCAAGGCCTTATTTATTCACATCATCACTGCAGTTAGATATACTTTGTTTCTCTTCTCACACCAAGATTCAGAGGCAGTCAAAACTTCAGGGTAAACAACCTGAAATCCCAGAGGAAAAGGCGTCCTCAGAAATGATTCCTCTCTGTGATGTGATTTGTATTGGATTCTCACAGCAGAAATATTCCTGTCTAACAATGTGTTTTCTCCTTTGATTCCTCTGGAGGCTCATTTGGACAGAGTGGATAGTGCATTCCTTTCTCCTTCTTCACTTCACTGTGGTGGAATGAATTATCTTATATTTCTCTCTGAGCATCTGCTTTTGATAGAGCTCAGTGAGGTACTTACTTGACTACCTTCACCTTATCCTCCTGATAGATATTTCAGATGGATTTGCAGCCTCTAATAGTGCGAACAGACACTTCTGTGTCTTCATCAGAGTCAAAATGTACATCTAGTTTAGGTTAACTATATATGTGTTTGCCTTATGCCTTTGTCCATTTTGACTCTGATGAAGACGCAGTAGTGTGGAAATGTTAGTCTGTTTGCACTATTAAATGCTGCAAATATATCAGTGTGCTCCAGTCTTTTCTCTCTGAAGTTTGCTGATCTGAGAGGCACCTAATTCAGCTGCATATTTCTGGAGGAAGAAAGAAGCAAACCCCCTTTTCACTTAACTATTTCAGATGGCTTTGCAACATTCTGATATAAGGTTGACGCATTTACCTGGCTAAGAGAATGAATGCATTTCTACAGTATATATGGGTGTGTTCTTGTGCACATATGTAAATGCATATATGTTATGAAGAATATGTATATTCCTCATATATCTGATCTTTTCATAGTTGCCTCAAATGAGTGAAACTGTCTCTTTTCTTAACAGCTAGTAAATGTCAGCCAGTGTGTGTAGTCAAACACCATAATACAGTCTGACCACTGTCTGCTGAAAGGAAGAAAGATGTTGGCGTCTCTGACTGGAAAACATTTAGTTTGCTAAAAAAGAAACAGTGAAGAGGACCATGAAGCCTGTCATAACTCTGGCCTCACAACAAATACAATACAATGTTAACATCACCATTTAAATAAAACCAGAAGGGTCAGATTACCAGTTAAACCAGTTTATTTCAGTAAGTCAGGCTTATTCTCAGGGAATTATTTTAAAAAGAAGGATGTTTAAATAACATGGCCCAAGTTACCATGGAAACGTATGCCTCATTTAGGCTTAGCTTCATAGTGTTACTATCAATCACTGAGTTTTCTAGAAAGTTCCTTTAATATATTTGGACAACAGTGAAGCTCTACAGTACAGAGGAATAAGGTATATCAGGCTTTGATACACACACACACACACACACACACACACACAATACTTGTTGGTTGATCAATTCATTGTTGGTTTGGCTCTGTATATGACATTTGTCAACTAAAGAAAAATATAGAAAATCCTTGTTATTTTTGTATGGTATACTGTACATATAGAAAAGAGTGTGTAAGTCATGTGTTTGATACATGCGTGGGTACTTTTTTGATGTGGACATAAACTTTTAGATCTGTGAATGTTTTTACTGTTCAGTCTTTTAGTATTCAGTGCTGATCTGTATCAGAGTGTGAGCTGTGAAGTGCTGTATTGATGCGGAACCTGGAATCAAAGACATTCTTAGAACTCGATCATATACATCACTGCTGGCCTCAGCACTTTGCTCACATGATAAGTTCCTTCTCATTGACTACCTGTATGGTCTCTTTGTGTCTATTTGTCTTCTCAGTATGTGGATAGACAAGATGTAACTTCCATTAATCTCTCCTCCCTGTATGAATATCAATGGCTGCTTTTTTTGTGTGTGTGTGTAAGAGAGAAAGTTCTAAACCCCTTAAAATAGTTTGGGTATAAGTTAGACAGTTCAATGTCATTCACATTTGCTCTTCATTTGACATCAAACACATCTCAGTGACAACTAGAAATCCGTATTTCCTGTATTAAAGGTAGATTCTGTGAGATGCATCACTCACTCCCTGCTGTGTAAAATGAAGAGAGTGTGATGTAACTCTGCTCTATATTGGGAAATACACAAAAGGAAGTGGGAAAACGTGAAATATCCTACTATACTGGCTACTATGTCTACATACTGTAGCACTCATGCTGCTATGTTATCACAAAATAGCAAAAACACATCATACATGCAGTATGTTCAGAGTGTATTTCAAGTATGTGAATGAGACATCTTTAACTATTAGCTTGTTTTTAAGATAAATACATCATTAGAGCTCTGCACCACACCTTTGTTATGTTATTTTATTTTTTGCAAACTGAGTTTATTTTTGTTCTACCTTGTTGGTTAATGTCATGTTATATTCAACATCAAGCCAAGTCAGTTTTATTTATATAGCACCACATCACAACAGAAGTTATCTCAGAGCACTGTTCATATAGAGCAGTTCTAGACTGTACTCTTTCATTCACAGAGACCCAACATTCCCCCATGAGCAGCGCTCAGCGACAGCGGCGAGAAAAAAACTCCCCTTTGTCTGATGAACAGCGACTGAAGCTTAAACTGGGCAAGCTATAGAGGAATAGGTGGATTCTAGAACGTGGTGCCCATTCATATTTTGGTATCTCACTAAACAACAGAAAGTTCACAGTCAGTGATACAATATATAAATATAGATTGTACTATATTCTCATGGATAATATGTTTTTTATTCATTTACTGTATATCTATTTGCTTTTCTTAATTAAAAATGCCAAATTCTATTGAATAAAAGTACCTAAATGTCTTGTAATGGAAATGATTCATGTCCTGTTAGTTGCTTCTCCAAAGTCCAGTTGAAGTAAACATTAACATGATATGTTGCAACAAGCATAATAAATAAAATCCAAACACTGAAAGACAATATAATATATATAATAACTGAGAATATAAACAGTGGAGTACAGCAAGTGAGTGTGGAACACCTCAGTAACAGACACCTCAGGTCTGTCACAGAGCTTTGTGTTCTTCATAGTCAGCTGCTGCCATCTACTGGTATTCTTCTTTCTGTACAAGGCAACAAGCCTCTGGTGTGAGAGAGGAATATCAGAGAGAAAAGATTTGGATACTGGTACTTTAAAAAAAATCATTACTAACATCCATAATTCTTACAGTAATGCTACCATATGTGCACTAAGAGAGGACAAGTAGCTATATGCAAACAGTATGCACACAGTAGGTAATATGAATGTATAATGTCTGTATTCTTCATAGCTTTCATGGTAAAAACTGAATTTTACACAGTTTTGGCAAAGCATTGAAGCCTGCTGAAAATTGCTATGATTATTGTGTGAAAGTTCAAATGGATGCAGCTCTTTTATGCTTTTGCCCAAGGGCCCATCATCCCATGATCTGTCCAGGTATAACACTGTACAAGTGATAACACTATCATTTTCTTCTTTGAACAAAATTACCATATTGCTATGATTATTTATAAGTTTATTATTTTGTGTTTATTTTTGCACAAATAACAAGACACAAGTAATCCATAGCACATTAAAGACTAAAAAGAAGATTAGATTTTTAAAAAATCCAAAGAACTTATAAATAAACAGAGACTCAACATTCTCTCATCTGACCTTGACCTTGACACATCAAACAAATAATAGAAAACGGAAGTCATTTTACAAGCATTATATATAATATCTGCATTTGATCTTTGCTTACTTGACACAGTCTGAGGAGGAGGATGATGTTGATCGTTGATAATCCAGAGCAAGATACTCCCACTGATTCAGTTCTGGTCTGATTGTCATGATAATTAAGGTCATTCTTATTGGATGTTTATTGAAGTTCAGCCAGACTGAGCCAGACTAATCCACTCCACGCTGGTCCAGCATGTCCTCTCTGCTCACTTTATCAATTTCACTGCATATGTTCTGACCTTTTGTTTCTCTTCTCATTTGCAGAACTTAGTTGAGTTTGGTTACCAAATCTCTATGTTTGCCTGTAAGAAATATATGTTGAATATATGTAAGATATTCATGCAGTCCAACATTTTTCCAGCCACTAGGGGTCAGTAGCTGGGCTTTAGGTTTTTAGTAATCACTTAGGGTCTGGGGGTGGTCCAGGGTGGGAAGTTCAGCAGTGAACTGATCCCCTCCCACATATCTGGATGGTGGCCCACTGCAACAATTCCCCAATCCCACCATCAACAACGGCAAAATCCTTTTATGATTATACGTCCGGGTTGGATGCTGCCATTCTGCCCCATGCTACTGTGGCCTGAGCCTACCCTCTGCTCCCCTGCCCAAGGTACACTGGCCAGGGGACTTACTTAGTAAAGTTAGAACCCCACAAGACTCAAATCACCTGCATCTCTCAGTTCCATTATTATTATTATCATTACCTTTATTCATTATTCCCTCTATCTTGTTTCTTTTTTATCTTTTCTTTGTTATTACTCTTTAGTCGTCCCTTTTATAAACATATTTTATCCAACCCTACATTTCTCATCTCCTCAAACTCTCAGTTCAATATCAGCTGTTTTGTTGTCTTGTCCAAGACCTTGTCTTATATCCTAATGTCTTTTTGTTTTGTTATATTGCAACAACTAAAAAAAAATAATCAAAAATACAGAAAGTAAGTAAAATAGTAAAATATTTAAAATAAATAAAACATATTTCTGATTAGGCTTTTTTGTGCTTTTCTGACTTCTTTCTAATCTTTATTTTTTTCGCAAAAAACTGGATAGTTTTAAATCTAAAACATAGTCAGATGAAACCTTGTGGAAGATTACTCTTTTTACTGCCTGTGAACATGTGCACATACAGTATGTAAAGGGTAATGGGCCAAACAGCTTCATATCCACTGGTTTAGGGGTTCCACAAGTTAGCACACATGACAAACAGGTTCCCGTGTCTGTATTAGTAGCTATTGCTCTTTGCTGTGACATAGTTCCATTGGGTACTGAAATAAACTGAAAGACATAGATATGTGGAGATTGAATATAACAGAATGAAGTTGAACTAATTTATTAGAAAGCAATAGAGATCTTAACTGTAGCCAGTTCAGTTGCAGAGTGTATTTGTTACCCAAAGCCTGTAGAGCCTATAGAGATACGTCCAGGATGCAGTTGAACTCTGGGAAAACAGACATATTTGATTATGTCATCATTTGCATTGCACCCCCTCAGCCCAGAGCACCAGGCTCTTATTAGGTTTCATGAAGAAGTCTGGCAGCAGAGTGCTGGGTTCAGCCAACATTTCAGCAGAGCAGTGGACTATGAAAACCACACAGCTACTTATTACATGGAGGGAGATCCCGTCTGATGCTGGGTTATGATAAAACATGAGCTTGTGCAGAGCGTCCTGGCAGCAGACCACAGTAGGGTCTTTCATTTGCCAGATAGTTTAATGATACTGTAAATCAAGCACATACAGAGATGGCTGTCAATCATTTTCTACATCACCCAACTATCCGTGCAGCCCACACAGTCTGTTGCTATTCATTAACCATCTAAACAGCAGTTAGTTCACATTAGTTTGCTGTTCAAAGATTGTTAATCTGAGGGCTTTGCCATTCCTCATTATCCCTCATGCATATAAATCACTATTAATTCAGAAGGTTTGACAATATTATAAACTCTGATGCTTATAATGATATATGCTTCCATGCTGGCATGTTTTCTTTTTTCTCAACTTTTCTTGTCTTTCTTTTCTTTTCTTTTCTTTTCTTTCTTTGCTTGTTTGTTTCTTTCAATTTCATTGTTTGTTTGTTTCCTTCTTTTTAACAAATGTATTTAATTAAAAATGTCCAGCTCTGTACTCACTTCAATTATATATAAATTTTACAGTATATGTATATTTGTATATTTTTAATAATTGATTGTGCAGAGGTTTGGACAGTATTAACCCAACAATCTGACTGACTGCAGAGAAATTTACATCAGTTTGGTAACGGGTAATTATTGTGACTGACAATCTGTTCCTTTATGCTAGCAGGCACTACATTTTATTATTTTAACACAATATATGAATATGGGATCCTTTCATGATGGTATCTACCAAAAGTTATTTTATATTTAACTAATAATATGTTACTGCAGTGCAACTAGGAGGTAAATGGCATGTGACTATTGACGAAGTACACTGCACTTAAGAACATTAAACAGGTGACACTATTCACATCTCATCAGTTCAAGTTGACTAAACCCTTTACACAGTAAATGTAGAGCCTGAAAAAATAAAGATTTTACAGGTCATTACTGTGACTGGAGGGATGAAACTGCCTTACAGTTCAGTCCACACTGCTGTACTGTACTCATTTGTGGAAACACCAGTGAATGAGGTGGTGCTATGACTTACTCTGAAAATGTGATCATTTGTTATAAATCAGCTGTTTGTGCTATGGCTCCACAACCTTCATCAAAGAGCTCAAATAGCACCAATTATACTGGTTTTAAAAGAATGTATAAACATTTGAGGCTTTGACAAACAAAAATATCTGTGCTCATGTGTGCATTTCACTTTATTTCTAATGTAATGTTAATCTAAAATTTGAGAAGAGAGAAGATTGAGCCCATTGATCGATTGTGTGGTCTGCACTGTGCCTCTTGTGTGTCCAGTGTGTGAGGACAGGCTCCAGACCCAACACTGTGTTGCATCCAGAATAAGCTTGTATAGAAATGAAGGGATGGATGGAGAACATACGGTAGATCATTTGAGGTCAGTTTTATCTGCTGACTTGAAAACTGAATTTTCAGGATATTCTTTTTTTTTTTTTTTGTAGTTTTGTACATATTTTATCATTGGAATTAAATGGATTATTCAAACAACTGTGACAGAGAAAAAAGAAACATTATATATGAGCCATATGTGCAGGACACACCATAACTGTTCAAACTTTTACAGCAGAAACGAGTCCTCTGCCAGGCAACACATGTACAGAGCAGGCAAAAGTAGCAGTAGCACAATTAATATGTAAAGGAACCGAAATACAGTTTAGAACCAAGAACTCAAAGTACTGAGAGTACAGAATAACCATAATATATTATACAACAAGGACTGCAAAGTAACAGAGTTTTCCACTGATTATTCCATCTATTAACAAAATGTAGCATGTACTAGGGATGTGCTGAGGGCCCAGTATTTGTATTGATTGAGGCAGCAAAATTATGGAGAGACCCTTTGGACCACTTTGCATGTGTCAGTAGCTCAGCTTTATCTCTGGTTAACACCCCCAACTATGGAAGTGATGTCCATATTAGGAAATTTGCATCATGTAGCAGGTGGATGTGACTGTCCTCGTTATGATAGATGTAACAGCAGAGCAGAGGACAGAGACTGAGATAGCCTGCATGGTATTTGACGTGTTTATGAAACAAATATTTGTAAAAAGCCCACTATTTTTGTTTTGCCGAATAATGTATTAGTATTCAGGCACATCCCTATAATATGCTGTATACAATTTTATAAAGAAATATCAAGTATATGAAAGAGATTGTTCAGTATTTTGGGAAATTAACTTATTTAAGTGAGATGGATGGGAGTCAGGACATAATTTCCCTAGTTTAGCATAACTGGAGGCAGGGGGAACAGCTAACTTGTGCCTGTGTCCAGCTTAATAGAGACAAAAACCAAAACCAGTACTCACCAGCCGCATCTGGCAACCCGCACTGTAGCTGGTGCACAGGTGGATGGATAAGCTGTTATTTGTCAAGAAATAGTTCCAGCATGTGTAACTTCCCCTAAAATTATAAACATTATTATCATTTTCCTTTGTGTTTGCCTACAGATTAAACAAAGGAGACAGATGTTAATTACTGAGCTTTAGAGTTGTTTTCAACCTAGGATTATCACCTCCTGACTCCACTTCTGTTCTTAATACACACAAATAAGACGGATTTTGATTCTGTCATCTGACTCTTGGATCACTGATTGTTTTTCCCGAAATGTTGAACTACTGTATTTCTTTCAGTTTCAGAGTTTAGAAGAACTACATATTTGTCCTTTGAAACTCAGCAAATGAGATTTTGAGCGTCATGAAAAAAGCTCCCACAGTAAAACTTTGAACTTCCTGTGTTTGCTGTGACTAAATGACTGGAGGCCGGTCTCTGTATGGCTGCTTGCAGATCCAGCAGTTTAATTCTGTTTTGTAACTGTTTCACATGTGTACACACACACACACACACACACACACTGACCCCTTGACCTGCATCTGTAAATCTCCATACCATATTTCATATCCTGCTTGTTAACGTCATAGAGGTGAAGACTATGTGTGTGTAGGGGTGGTGGTGGTGGTGGTGGTGGGGAGGTGTTACAGAGACACATGTGCCCCCCTCGGCGACCATGTCACAATTTATTACGTGCCATTTTTCTTCAAGCCGTGCCACGTTTACGGCATCTGCCACAGTGGTGACTGGCCAGGCTTAAAGAGTATTATCAGGAGAATAGTTTTGCATATATTACAGGGTTAAGTGCAAACCAATCTGCTTTATCCAAACATAGCAATCCAAACAGAGCGCCGGGCCTGGGAGACTGATGAGTAACACACTCGGCCGGGGCCCCAGCAACCCCCCGCAACCCCCCTTTTCCACTTTCCCATCACACACAGGGCTCACACTGATTGGCTCTGATTGGTTGTATAAAACACAGCACTGACTTTTTGATTATATTACATATGGTCACGCATGGATTGGTGCCCTGTACTGCAGATACCAGAGCCTCAGCGGCCCCAGAGCAGTCGCCAGAACTCCAGATTACTGCAAGGACACATGGAGGGGAAAAGACGAAGCTGCTGTGATTGTAATGAGTCCAGGAAATATGTAACACGCATCGGGATGGTCTCCGGTGTTCGGTGTATTTTGTCCCTTCTTGCTCGCAGTCTGCAGCATGTGAGGCCCAGAGCAGGTCTTGACCAACCATAAACCCCTCCTAGGTTACCGCGGGTTCACTGGTGTCGCATGTCAGGAACTGCATTGTGGGTGAAGTGGCAAAGGAGGACTTCCAAAACAGACTTTCAACAGGTCAGAGGGAAATTGTTTTGGCGTTTTAAATGGAACACCTCCGTAAGCAATCCACGCTGGCCTCTCATGTGCCTGCCCTATCCCTCAGTGGAGATAGAGGGCTCGGGGTTTGTGGTCGGGGGCCTCGGCCCGGAGGGAATGCAGCAGATAGGGCCTAATCCGTGAAGCCCTCGGCCAAAGCTGATTTCCCATGTAGCCCCATCAGCTTGAGTTACAGATTTAAAAGACAGGACCCTTCTAGTATCACTTGCCTTTTCACCTCTCTCAGCTCTGTTATTTCCCAGTTTTAGCATTTTTAATCCAACAAGCAATTGCAGACAGCTCACCTTACAGCAGTGCAGACTGAGAACAACCACTTGAGGGACTTTCAAAAGTTGTTGTGCGGGTCATTCACTGTTCTGGTGTAAAGAATGGAAGCAAATTCACTGTTATGTTATGTTAAACATGATTTAAAGGTCAGCTAACACAGATTTTCCAAAAAGATTTCTTTTCTCACTTCCTTCTGGTGGTGTCTATCCAGGCAGATAGTTTGGTTTTATCTGTCTAGGTTTTGAAATATCCGTTTCTGAAATGTGTGCCTCCATCCATATGTGGTGTAAATGTATAGAATTATATTTGTGCTCCTCCAGGTTCTGAAATATTACATTTATGAAATTTATTTTTTTTAAAAACCCAAACATTTTTTAATTCGCACCACTTAAAATGACCTACAGGAAATTTCAAAGGGGGAATTCAAACCACATATTTTCATTTTATGCTGTTCATAGTAATCAGTATATTATGACTCATGTCTTAATGTCTGCAAACCAAATTGTATTTGGGGTAAAAATGAAAATTAAGCAGTGGTTTTAGAAGTAAAGCATTTCAAAAGTATTTGTAAGAATTCAGAAGTGATTACATTTCACAATTAAGTATATCATAATTTGCTTAAATAATCCTGATCTATACAAACAGAGAGTACATGTTTTTGTTATTTGGGTTAATTAACCCTTTAAGGCAGCTATAAGAAATATTTTTCATGATAACAATGTGCCAAGCATTACAACATTCTTGCACTTTAGAAGTCTTAGAAGCAGCTGCATCAAATCACAAACCTATGAACTCAAACTGTGACTGTTTCAGACTGTGAAACAACCAAAACATCCTGCAAACTGTCGATCACTTGTACTCACTTTATTAATAGTGTTTTGGGCCTCAGACCTTCATCAGGAAAGAGCTTTTTCTCTAGAAAAAGCTGCCTGTTGCAGCCAAAAATGACTATGAGAATGGTGAGAATGAACCAAACTGCAGCTGGACAGCTAAACAATGAGCTGAAACTTGCTATTAAGCTCTGTGTTAGTGTCTGTTTCAGAGAAACAGCTCTAAAAACCCAGTAAACACTACCTGCTTAGCACCTATGAGACCACCAGTCTATAAGAAAATTATCCTACTTCTATTACCTCTCCTGAGTTTATAGTCTCAATTGCTAGTTTCAAGTCTTCCTCAATACAGCATGATGTTCATGTTGTAAGTTATGGTCCCATAACTTACAAAATGTAGTTAGTAAAATAGATGAAAAAGCATGGCTACCCACTGACAAGTCATTATTACAACAACGATTGGCCCAAAATTGGAATAGGAGCATAGGTATAGCTGTTGTTATTTTAGTGTGATATCAGTTCATTTAAGTTAATTGTAACATTTTGGTCACCTAAAAAGTCTTGTTCAGTATGTGGTTGTACTAAAAGACCCTCTAAGGAGTTGGCTGGTCAGTTTCTCCTGTAAGTACATTTTGTTTTAAGCCTGTTTTTGCTAGCCAAAATTAGCATTAGCAATTAGTAATATCAAAGTTAACTGTAGACCGTAAATGTACCATGCTATCCAAGCTAGCAGCTAGTGTTAGAGTCAGCTCTACCCTGTCATCCAATTATGGTCACTTCTGGCTCAAAAAGTCCAAGATGGTAATGGTCAAAATGCCAAATGCAAGGCTTTGAATCCACAAACCAGTGGGTGATGTCACGATGGCTATGTCCATTATTTTTTTTACAGTGTATGTTCACCATTAAATGGCAAACAGACACAGTTAGCAATTAGCTGGTAAATGTAGTGGAGCATTTAGCAGCTAAAGAACCAGATATTTCCCTCAGGAGTTGAATAATAATGATAAGGATGGGGAATGTTAGCTTTACTTTACTTTGATTAAACCAGATTTTGAGTTGCGAGTAAGAAAATTGTGGGGGCAGCTTCATCAGAGCCCAATCTAAACCATGCTGAACACAGACAGACAGAAAAGATGCATAGTGTTATATAGTTCCCAATTTACAGTACATAAAAATATTGAGGATATATCTATACAATCATAAAAAACATCACAACAACCAATAGCAAAATAAGGTGATATACAAAACAAATTTTCACAAAAAATAAAATCAATCGAACAATTATGTTCTGTAATTGCTGTGTGTGGAAATAAACAACTCTTTGCTAACAAGTGCAACATATCAACTTATATCCACTTGTTGCCCCCAAGTGGACAAAAAATCAGTTGTTGCAGCTTTAAGGAGTTATCACTAAATTACATGATACCAGGACTTTTTAAATGGAATAGTTTTGATGTACCAAAAGTTCTAGTGTTGTACTGAGAACAGCTCATAAAATATTTCCACTGATAGAAAGTGAGAAAATGTTATAAAAAATGCAAATGTTTGTGCTGCAAATTTATCTCTAAAAGTGATTTTCACCCTACAAGTTCCACGCATCTATATCAAACCCTCACAGGAGCAGAAGCTGTATGCTAACAAAACGACTGCTGTTTTATCTTTGTCAAAATCACAAGTGATAATCACACGGAAGGTAACATTTCTGATTACAGTGGGCTGAGCTGATAGAGTGGTGCACCAACAGACCAACTGTTAACATCCAAGCCAAGTCTACCACGGGAAAAAAATAAATGAGTAAGCCCTCCCAATGTGGTCTAGTCCTGCTTTCAATTGATGTCAGCATGCGTATCTTGGTCAAATTATTCTAGTATCATCTTGAAAGAGAGCAAAAACATGGAAGTAAAAAAGGTGGAACAGATACAGATACAGATTAAAAGTGACACTGGAGCAGGATGCAGCAGAAAATAAGTAACATATTCTCTACAGGGAGTCAGCGCACATGACAAATGTTTGGTATTAAAACTGTAACTCACATGATTCTTTGTGTTGGAACAACACTTGTTTTTGCACACATCCCATGAGTCAAAACCAACAGCTGTGGAAACAGAATGTTCCTGTATTCAGTTTTATTCACCTTAAGAAGTTGGATTTATGGAGTTCTGCCTATACAGTGAAAATACTGTCTTTCTCACAAAGCATCATTGTTGCACGGATTTTCTTGCAACATGTTTCAATCAACATTTTTCTATTTGAACTAGAAAAATGTAATTTCACATTTAAGCAATTGGTCATTTTCAAGGAAACTCTTCACATGTTTACCTTCGTTGGACACAAGGCAAATTCACTCACTCCTTGGCTTCTTTTAACATCTTTTAAGAAAAAAAGATTAAGAAGATTAAGACTTTTTTTGACTATTTTTTTCATTGGATCAAACTTATGACTCCCAAAGCTTTAAATACAACCGTTTGTATTTATCTGGATTTTCTTAATGTTAAAACTTAAAATTACCAGTCACTAGAATGTTTTCTTAGATGTTGAATGGAGTGTTTGTTGGTTTGGAGTGGTGTCAAATAAAGGGCTCTGTTGCTGGAGGTTTGTACTACTTAGAATATTATAACCTGGCATTGCGGTCATGCGTGGTAGCCAGCTGTCTTTTTCCATCCATTCCGCTCAACCAAATTTAATATTACGATATAATTTCTTAACCCTATAACTTCAGGTTATAGTCTCAGTTTATTTTATTATTCTGTTCCTGTGCGAGCAGAGCAACAGGTCCTGATCCAGCGAGGAAGAACAGAAACAGATGCATGTGCATTGCATGTGAGACAGGTCCTTGTCTCATCATGCCATGCACATGCAGTTATAGATCCTCATAAACAATGACTGCAGGCATCCTGCCTCATGAAAACACTTCATCTGTAGCTGCTGCCACTGTCACTGACTGTGTGAGGTTGTGGTGTGTGTAGCTGGGGACCTGATTAGGGTGATATATAAAGGTTACATTCACACACATGCCACATTCATGTAAGTCATCTATCACGCAGCAAGGGACAAGAGGGCTTTTGAGCACGGCGAGCGAGACTGGCTTCTCGTCCAAGGCTGTAGACTGAAGGAGTGATGTGAGAGAGCAGTGGGGGAGTATTTGAAGTCCCCCCCCCCTCTCACATACACACATACACTCATCTGTCCACAGGCTTGACGTTTTGTTTTGTCACGGCCATTGTGGCAAGAGCTGTCACTAACAGAGAAACAGCGTGACCATGTTGATTAGGCGAACCTTTCGGGCAAGGAGTGGAAATATGCTGTCAGCTCATTACAAAAATACATAAGCTCTCACTTCCAATTACTCACTTAGCAGCTGGAGATTAGACAGGGGAGCGGCTGCCAACACCGCAGTCTTTCTGGGGGTCAGTGGAGATGACTGTAATCACAAGTTATATCAGTTTCTGTACCCCCACACCACCACCACCACCACCTTCTTATCCCGTCATCCATCTTTAAACACAGCCTGCTGCCCTTTTACTCAACTCACCTGAAAAGCAAAGTCAAATATTTATACTTGTGTGTTAGCTGCCTTTTAAGTGAATTTCATAGTTCATGAAACATCACAGGCATGTTTGGATGAATGTTGCCTGAGGACACAGTGTGGGACACAATGGGTTATGTCACATTGGTTTTCCAATCACCCAAACATGTCAATGAAAACGCAGTTCATTGATGTCTGTCGTGCTCTTGGAACTGCATAATCCAAAGTCCCTCGTCATAAAAGTTGGTGCAAAATGTCAACTTTGAGTGTTAAAGAGCCGATTTAACCAACAAAAGTCAATAAAACACATTATCCCTTTTCCCTCTAGTGCGATGGTTCCCAACTTCTTTAGCTTATGACGCATAAAAGAAATACAGAAGTTCAACATGCTGGAAAATACTAAGAAATTTGTTTGAAATGGAATGAGATTAATATCAATCTCATGTCTGTGTGTTAAGTACAGTGTGTAGTCAGGACATAGTTAGCCAAGTTTAGCATAAAGACTGCAAGCAGCAAGTTAAAATAATACATAAATGTGAAAACAATAATTTGTGGTAGTTATGTGTTATGTGAAGAGGTCAACATATAGTATGTTAAACAAAACCAAGTCTACAGTCATGCTAGCAGCTCTGTGAAGTTGTAGGCTACTTAGGCACAACAGCAGTGTTTGGAATTGAAAGCTAACATTAGCATTCTAACTAATGCTCACAGCAACAATGCTCACATGCTAAGCAGCAGGTGTCTTTACCATTTGAGTTCAGGATATTAGCTGTTAACTGATGAGAATGTCATTTTTTCATGTATTTCATCATGAGGGATAAAACCAAGTATTTAAAGCTACTTGAAGTTTTGACCAGATGATGCTAAAAAAACAAGCCAAATTCATTAGGATTCATCCATAATGTTTGTTCAAAATTTCATGGCAATCCATGAAATAGTTGTTACTTTAGTGTCAAAGTATGAAAAATGTTGATGAGGCCATCAGATCAGAAAATATGCATGTCATTCTTGAGTGTATGGCCCAATCCAATTCTGTTTAATTCTGAGCACTTGTTATGATGTACCGCTAGCATGGCTAATAAACATAATTTTTTGAATTCCATCTTCCCAGGTTGGGAACCACTGTGGTCTATACCTATCATCTATTTATCATTCATCATTCATCATTCATATCACGTCATTTGATTCACAGTTAATATCAAATTTACAATTGCAACGTACGTACTTTTATGTATTGGGGAAAAAATCTCTTGAGCATAAAATATCTGCAATGGGAATAATAAAAATCTGTGCCATTTTCCCTAAAATGAGAGAACCCAAATTACTGTAACTATTGTAAATGTATGTCAAATAATAGCAATGTTGACAGCTTGATTCAAAACTTAAATTTAGAGTTAAACTGCAGCTCCTCATATTATCATTGTAAAGATATTTGGCGCTGATACCTATAAAAGTCAGTTCAGTCACCAGTTCTAAATCAGACGTAAGAGCATGAACCTCGCCTCGACCATGACCGCCAAATCAACAAGGATTCTTGGCTGGAAACCCCCACCCCTCCACGGAGTCTCAGCCTCCTCTGTGATGCTGATATCCTCCAAACTTCCCTCCCAAAGGCCCCTCTCCTTCCAGTAAGGATCAAATCTGTTAATGCCTGACGAGCCCTGTAAACCCGCTGTCCGTCAAGACTGACTTCGCTGTTTTCTCAGAGTGGTGAAGGAGAGGATGTGGAGCCGGGAGGCCTCAGAGAGTCAGGCTCTGATTGCAACTCACAGTCTGTATACATGTAGGCTGACGGGTGGGGGGAAAATGGGCGAAGCAACACCAGACTTTGTAGATATCATGTCATCTGCCTGGAAAACCAACAAAGCAACCTGAGACGCAGGTCATGCAAATAGTTATCTCAACGTTTGGAAATGACGGTGTGGTTATTTTATGGACTGTAATGAGGATGATGGGACTTGATGTATCCTTGTTTCCTGATCATTCATTTCAGGAATAGTTTTGAGATGTTGGAGAACGATGACTTGTAGTTCATTTGTCATGGCTCAAAAATAGCAATGACTCCCAATAATGTTGGTGACCTGACCTTTGATCTTGCAGCATTATCATATTTGAAGATACCACAGGTAGGCTTATTTCTCACAGAAAAAAAACAGACAGACCATAGAGCAGGAAGTATCCAGTGAACACAGTTTATTATCTAAATCAGAATTGAAAATCCCATCATGTCTTTCACAAATCATATGATACAAAACATACAAAAAAAAGTAATCTCCCACCTCCTGCATGAAAGTCAGATATGCTACATCCCCATCCACCACCCAGACCTCCATATACCTTGTTTAATAAAGTAAACACTATTTCTGGCACTGGATATAATAAATCATGAGGTTAAGAATCATCCAATATGGCTGCAATTTCTGGGGAAACTGCATGGGCTGCAATGAGATAAACCTTTTCTTATGGATTTAGCTGCCAGAGGCCAAATATTTGCTGACCCTCACTATGCATGCAGTTTCATTATTTCCACAGAAACCTACCAGTACTATATGTTGAAATATGAATACTGCATGATCAATTTTTGTATGACAATAACTTTAAAGACATTTTTATAAAACACAACTTTATGTGGAAATTTGCACCAAGGGAGTACAATATACATTGAAATAATTAGATGAAAATCCTCTACAGGGCAGGACCATTAGGAGTCTTAGTTGATCATGTAGGTTTATGTTTTGCAAATTCCATACTAAATTTCCATTGCAAATTAATTACAATAAAAGCTTCTTAAGTCCACACATACATCTAGTTTAGAGGGGAAATGTCACATAAATAAGTTCAAAGAATATTAATTTGTAAATGCACCATTACAGTTATTCAAATAGAATAAGTAAGAGGCTTCAGGTTCCTCTCTACTCAGAAATGTGTTCAAATGTTAATATGTCTTTCAACATGTGTGGAGAGGATCTTTAAATAGTATTACATGTTACATCCCACAGAAATAAAAGATACCGTAGGTCATTTTACCCAAAATATATAAAAAACAAATGAATTAATAAATTCTGCCATGACTTCAATAGAATGGTGGTGAACAGAACTTTGTACAGATTTTTTTTTTAAAAAAAAGTTGTATCTAAAAATATTCAATAGCAGTGTTTTGTTTATGTTTTCTATAGAAACAATCTTCTGGTCTCACAGGATAACCCACACACCCTCCTATGATCAAGTTTCACAACTACTTTTACTGAACAAATAGTCTCTTTTAAGAACTGTTGAGTTTGTGCTGTGGATTATTAACTGGGACTTTTGTTTTGGAAAAAGATATTTTTTGTTGAATTTGCTAAATATCATTTTCCAATGCTGTGATCACCAGAAATGGAATTCCATTCATTGTATTGTATTGGAGGGTTTAGTATTGGGTCATGAAGATGTGCCACAAGGAGGAAGTGGAAAATACTTTTTCTTGTTTGTTTCTTTTTTGGAAGGGGGGGGAGTTTAGGTAAAGTTGGTCTGATGTAGGCCGTCGTATATGAAATGCTACGCTATGAATGTACTTCTTCAAATTACATTTGAAGCTGTCAGCAGATTGCAATGCATTCAGATGATTCCATTACTAATGAATATATCAGTGTATACACTTATGTGGGAAAACTGTTCATTCTGATCTGTACATGAGGAAAGCAGCAATTGGCTGAGTCACTGGTCCTGCTCTAGAACAACATCACATAAATGACTGTATATTACAGTTATTTTCAACTTATTTTTCAACAGAAACATTAGTTACTGTCCCTCTGTCTACTTAACATACTGTAGTAAAAGAAGATAAACACATAGTTTAATCCTTTACTGTACTACAACCTTTTTCCACAAGAGGGCAGGAGCAGTCTGTGTAGACACATTTTTGCAAAAGGTTTACACTTTAAGCCATCTCTCACTACGCGCACACTGTCCTCTCCTCAGCACTGTACAACAGCCCACTGGCTGTTTAAAGCAGGAGCTGGCAGCCTGACAAGCAAATCTAATGCAACAGTCAATTAGGATCTACTCCCTGCATGTCAGCCATAAGCAGATACAGCTGTTCCTGAGTGAAGCAGCAGCTCCGGGGGAAGCTGTATAAGACATACATGTTGAAAGATAGAAAACACTGAGCACTGCCCTCAACACTAAATATAGGGAATCCACAAGTACACGCCTTTCTTTCTGATACAGGAATCATCATGAAAGTCCTGATATATTTGGAAGTTTTGATAAGAGTGCTGAAGACAAAGACACATAATGTGATAAATTCTCTGGGGGAGTCGGCAGAATGTATTTTTTCCTTTTTCTGCATATAAGAGGGGCTCTCACAGAAACTCACACCGCCGATCGAGAAGAAGAGAAACGCAACCCAACAAATATGGACACCACAGCAACAACCACATGGCACCAAAGATCAAGACAAAAACATTACAGCTTAACTAAGCCTCTTCTGGGACCCCTCACGTCTCCACACAGTAATAATTTCTTAAGCTGTGTCTTGTACATTCCATGTCAGATATAGCAATATGGCAAGATATAATATGAGACAATATGCAGTGTCTACAAGTGTTCACCTCCTACTTAGAAGTTTTCATGTTGTATTGTTTTACAACAGTGAGTCGCAGTAAATTTAATTTGGCTTTTTTGTCACTCATCAACAGAAAAAAAGACCATTTAATGTCACAATGAATCTCTACAAAGTCATGTAAATGAATTACAAATATTAAATGCAAAATACATGCTTGCAGAAGTATTCACTGGGGCAGCCAATTGGTTTTACAGGTCATGTAATTAGCTAAATGGAGATAACCGAGGGGTTTGAGTTGATTGTGGTATGTAAGAAATCTGCCTGTATCTGGACGGTCCAAATTTTTGTAAGTCAGTATCATGACCTACCCCACACAGTATATTGTCTTTGGACAGGAGTGAGAGAGAGTCATATATATATATATATATATATATATATATATGGGTATATATGTATATGACTGACAAGACTTTACACAGATACTAATATGTGACTGGTGATGTCACAGTTAAGACTTAAGACTTATTTGTGACTTTCAGAACATTGATCTTGCCCCACCTAATATATTAAGTTATAATTACTTTCTTAACATGTGTCCATGGTGGATTTCCTTGTTTCTGAGTATTTAACAGAAAAGCTTGATTAATCAGTTTGTCATTTTCTTGCGTGTGAAGGAGCAGCTATTATCAGATAACTAGACAGAAGGGACTTTGTGTAATTCATAGCATGCTCTTTTCCACTGATGATCTATCATTTATTTTTTTTCCTCTGGGGAGCACAGTTCTATTGTTGATACAGCCCATAATTTTGATTTATCCTTTGGGTAAATAAAGAGCGGTTTGCTCTGGCCCTTGGAAGAACACAGCCTTCAAATCACTTGATCATTAATCCACACATTGTTTTATTTACCCCTCGCTCTCAGCAACTAGGAGACAGAGTGGAGGAGGACAAGGGGGACACTCCGGGGTCAAAAACAAGTGATCTACTGTGAGTCCCTGCCTATTGGGTGGAGGCGAGTGGGGGAGGACGGGTTGACATTGCAGGGTGATATAAATGTGCTGCCTGCTGGAAGTTTCAGGTGGTGCTGTGGTGAATGTTTTCTGGATAATGTCGCCGACAGAAGCGAGCAGCCAAAAAACCCAGAAATCCCCCGAGGGTGGAATTGAACTTGGGGCAAACGTTCCACTGCAGGTCAACAGGGCATGTACACCTACAACTCCTCCGCTCACCCCCAACACCCAAACATAAACCTGAGAGCCCAGCCATGTCGCAAGATTCCTTGACTCACCATAGCCCCATTCATCAACTTACCCAGTAAATCCACTGATTAGAGGGTTTTCTTCATTCTGTGGAGCTTTTTTTTTATTCATTTGGCAGACGCTTTTGTCCAAAGCAACCTATAATAAGTGCATTCAAACTCCACAGGAACAAGAGCTAGATGTCATCAAAAATTAGAAGCGCAGCCCTCCCAGAGTTTGCAGTAAAATTTATTTTTCTGTGGAAATAAAACATAATTAAGTGCTACTATGGGGTGTGAAGCTGCAGTCTGAAAAGCCAGTCATCCAGACATGGAGGAGGGTGTTGGTTGCGCAGGAGTGTAGTGTTTTACATGGCTTGGATGTAGGAAGGAGTAGTTCCCTTCACTGTCCTGTAGACCAGCACCAGAGTCTCATGTAGTGAACTGAGAAGCAGAGCGGAGTAGGAAAACTTTGGTTGGTTAATAATGGTACTGACTTACAGTATATTTAGATTCAATCACATTTATTAAGACAGTAACAAGAAAGTCAAATATGATAATATATGATATATATGCAATCTAGCAGAAGAGCCACATCTGCAATGGTAAATGTCACTGTTAATGTTAAGTTAAGAGGATATACACCAGCCAAATGGACCTTTCACAACCTTGTAACCCAAAGGTTGTTCTTCTAAAGTATATGATTTATAAAGCATCAATTATGTATTTATTAACCATTAATATAGCCAACTTATACACGCTTTATGAGAAATAAATATGTATTTGCATATTCCATGCATACAATGAGACCTGTTTAACAGTTAACTGTTTCTTCAAAGGTCCAGAAGTCAAAATATGTCACATTCAGAAACCTGTGTTCATCTTTGTTCAGCATCCTCCACCATAGTAATGTGGTTCCAAATGATTTGGCCTTTTTTTTTTTTTTTTTTTTTTTTTTTTACTCCTCATCAGCTTGTTGATTGTTTCCTCAAACATTTTCATACTGGAGGATGTAATCAAATAATGTGAACATCCTCCTTCGTCTTATTTCTTACAGTCCTCCTGCAGAGTTCAACTTTCATGAGTCATTTTTGCCAAGTTAGGGTTTTAAGTCCAACTGAAACAAAAGTTATCAGTTTTTTACAATCAAAGATCTGTGACATGATTTTCAAATTTGTTTTTAATATTTTTTTTTTATTACTGAAAGGAAATAATAGGTCTTTGGAGATACATCAGAAATAACAGATGAGCCAGCAGGGGCACTGAGAACCAGTGTAAACAAATTTGCAGTTAACTGTTGCTTACAAGCCAAGGACAGGTAGTTTTGTCAGCAGTGGCATTGAAGAATAAGAACTACACCATTTAGTATCTAAACGAGCCAATGTTTAGATTTAGCTGTTCAGTGTGTTACAACTGAGCAGCTGATTAGCTAGCCTCAGAACTGATAGCAGTGCTCTTTCAGTGTATGTTTGTTTGGTCACTCATTCAGCAAGTGTAATACAAGACATGTGTCCACGAGAGACATTAGCAGAGAGCTAATGTGTGCTACTCTTCAAAGTAAAGCTCCTTTGCTGTCATGTCTCAGGCTGCTGATTGTTAGTCAATGTCTTTCGCTCCTTACTTTAACCTTCACTGGCTCTCTCTCTCCTCATGCTTTACATACACTCCCTATAACCCCATCGCCCCCAAACCACACCCCGTCCCCTGGGCCTGCAGCCTCAGCTTCACCCTAAGGCAGTAATAAGTGGTCAGACCTTCATCCCAGTATACACTCGTTCCGCTCTCCATCACCAACCAATTGAAAAACCACAATTACCCCAGTCTGCGGTGCACACCATGCAGGGCAGGCGAGGCGGACACGTGTTTTGATAGGTATACTTCATCTAGATTATTCATGTGTGTTTGCCTTGGCATGAGCCCACCACAGCAAACACATTGTACCCCCCTAGCAGAGTGAGACAAGGCTTAAAGACCTCCAGAATAGAAGTCAAACTATAAAACCACAGCACAGCATATGGAACCAAGTCACCTCCTTATTCACTTCCACTGTCACATACCATCAGTTTGTCAGGGTAACTGCATTCTAGGAATTAGTGTGATGCAGTGAAATTGACCTTTTTTTTCCATCAATCTGCTCCATCTACATCTGTTATTACTGTTATTACTTTCCTACAATTCCCAGAATGCTTTTCACTAGCCCACATAAATTACAGGCGTAAAGTGGGAGGAGTTATGGAAGTTAAAGTCCAATACACTTCCGCCATAGAGGAGCGGTCAGCATCTTATGACATATGCCAGTGTGGGCAAGCAAAACCATTTTTCAGTGGCATGAAAGAAGGCAAAGAGCCTTGGCAAATGTGGGGAAGCAAAGGGTTGGTGACAATGGCAATCAGTTGGTACAACTAGTGGCTGTTTCAGTTTAAGGGAATTTTGCATTGGCTTCAATCCCAGGTCATAGTTGACACTTGGTTGAGCAGCATGCTGATGGTGATGGTGGTAACTTACCACTTGTTAGCCTAACATTTTGTTAGCTGATGGTGTTGACTTGCTTGCTAAGTTTAGGTAGCTGAGGGAGAGTGGCTTGTTTGGTGGCTCAGACAGCATGCTAGTTACTTTCATGTTGTTAACCAGTTGTTGTTGACTAGCATGTTGTTAGCTGATGCTATAGAGAAGTCTATGCTTGCTTGCTAAGGTGAGATAACTGAGAAAGATTATTTGGTTTGTTGTTTGGTGGGTCAGTGATAAACTGGAGTCACAAACATCATAGATAACTGTGCTGACTACTGAGCTAAAACTTTACTCATCACCTTATTGCAGGCAGACCTCTAACAATTTATACACCCATAACAGCACACAGAGACAGCACAGTATATAACTAAGAACTTCAATGGTGATTCTTGCTTTGCACTTTTCATTTATTGCCGATTTTTTTACAACCTAACTTTGTGGAAGGAGAAGGGGAACAACAGATTATGGAGAGTCCCTTGGGAGCACTGCGCATGTGTCAGTAGCTCAGCTTTATCTCTGGGAAAACCCCCAACTCATGGAGTGATGTCCATATTAGGAAATTTGCATCATGTAGCAGGTGGATGTGACTCCCCTCATTGCCCTGCTGATAGATGTAACAGCAGAGCAGAGGACAGAGACTGAGATAGCCTGTGCACTGGTATCTGACATGTTATTCTTTTTCTTTCCAAATACAAATAATTTTTAAAATATTTGTATTTGGAAACAAATATTTATTTGTATTTGTATGCAACAAATATTTGTAAAAAGCCCACTATTTGTGCATAACGTATTTGTATTCAAGCACACCCCTATCATATGTACATTCCCCAAAAAAATGATATCCCATTAATGTTATAAATTAAGCTTGGGCTTTCATGTTATTTGGTAAAGTTAAGTTTTTTTTATCCCTTTGAAAAGCCCTTAAACATACAAGTAATCAATTAAAAACACCATAATATATTACAGTCAATGAGTTTATCCCCAACAAAGTTTTGTGTGGTTAAGTTGTGGAAACTGCAGACTTTTTTGAATCAATACGCGATGCCAACAATAATGTTACTCTGGCAACAGTAAAAACAGACATGATACTCACAGTGATGGATTACCCAAGCTTCAAGCTTCTGAAAATTGGTTTTCATACCACACAGAAATGACAGTATTTAGTAATGGAAAGTATACATACAGTAAGTACTGTTGGTTACAACATGCAAATACAAATTTAGGATGGACCTTTCTTTTTTAGTGTTGTATTTTGATGTTGCAGTGCCTTGTTACTTTTTACAGTGCAGGTCTTGTCCCCTGGAGGGCGGCTCAGCACAGGGTTGTCAGGGGCTTTACGATCACCTCCTCCGCCTTGGAGATCGGTGAACACTGGCAGCCCGTGACTTTGACCCGCACTATAGCTCCTCAGATTTAAGGCTCCTTCGTGGTTTTAAGCCAGCCGGGTAGGGGTGCTGGGGGGGAGGGGAGATGGCTAATTGAAGTCAGCAGATGACGGGTGTGCTGTGATTTGTGTGGTGACAGGCAGTGTAATTACACGGCTGGTCAGAAAGAACATTACAGTAGTTAAGAGCTTTCGCGGGCGCTAACTCGGCCAATAAAAGGATCCTTACACTTAGGTATTTGTAAAGCGTGGGCAGTGCTGTCATGCTGCTGAATATGCTGTGTGTTTGTGTGGGGGTATGCTTGTGCAAACTTGGCTTCAATTTACTGTGTATGTACATTTTTGTTTATCCTTCCTTTAACCACAAAATCTCTGGAGATATCTCTTACAAGAGATGTAAGGATAGAATGATTAAAATAGGTAAAATACACTTTACACATTTCACATAAAACACAATGAAGATCCAAAACTCCAAGTTCAGCAATGTGGATTGAACAGGATTAAGAAACAAGATGTAAACACAACATCTGACATACTTTCACCATACAAAGTGGTTATAGTGAACATGTTAGTTTAACATCCAGAAGACCTAGAATAACATTATCATTCATTTGTAATCATGTTTGTGTCCATCTGATGAATGTAAGTCTAATATTCACTCATTTCAACTCAGGTTTGGTCTCCACCAGTTCCTAATATATGTTAAATGCTCCACTATGTTCACCATCTAGTTGCTAACTTTAGCTGTCAGCTGTTTGGTAATGAACAAGAAGTGTACAGTGGGTTTGTCAGAACTTTTCCACTGAAGACAGCTGCTGTTGCTGCCGCTGGAAACCAGGTTCATGAAAGAGGTGAGACTGAACCACACAATAAATTTGAAAACAAAACAATTAGCTGAAAAATGCCCTGTAGAGATTCTTGGTGGGTTCATCACTACAAGCAACACCTTTCTCAAACCATATATATATATATTTGATCCATTGTTAATCTAAAAATATTCATCAGAGCAGCTTCAAATAAAAAGAAAATCCTTCCAGGGGAATTCCAGTTCATGATAACTTGACATGATATGATTTATTTATGGATTACAGACAGAAAAACAATCCAAGGGATAACATGTTACAGTGAAAACACTTATTTCCAACATGGTCCCAAGACATTAAAAGACAAAGAAACAATGGAGCACATTCAACATAAAAGTAAATAATACAATCCTGAAATTCAAAAACAAATCACCACAATTTAAATAAAAAACAATAATTCCTACTACACCTTATTACAACAAGGACAATTTGATGGTTAAAGAAAAAATGTTGTTGAAGATTTCGTTATAAATCATTTTAAGT
The DNA here is from genome assembly GCA_029490765.1 of Euthynnus affinis. Classification (NCBI taxonomy): domain Eukaryota; kingdom Metazoa; phylum Chordata; class Actinopteri; order Scombriformes; family Scombridae; genus Euthynnus; species Euthynnus affinis. The sequence continues at coordinate 3,089,831 of CM055851.1, read as the reverse complement.
CTATAAACTGACTTCTATAAGCCCCTTTTATTTTGAACAACTGGATGTGTAACAGAGGGCTGTTCCACAACATGGCAGCAGTGTACAAAAAAGGAGCTTTTGGCTACATTATGAACCTGAGAGACTTGACATGAACACATAGTGGACCTGGATTTACAGCAATATGTGTGGACCTTTGTTATCTATGAATGAAGTATTGAGGAGCACACCCATTAAGATATTGCACATATAATGCAGCTGATGACACTGTATAAATGACGACATGAGAAGTTTCTTCACAGAAAAAAAACTTGTTCTGCAAAACAGGAAGTTGAGTTTGCTGGCAAACTTAGATAATGTTTTAGCAGCAACAGATTCACAGGAGAGTGACTCGTCCAATATCATTCCTAAATAAGAAACACATGTCTTAGATACAGTTTCAGTTCCATTACAAAATATTTTCACTCTGTTTGTTCTTGACAGCTTCTTCTTATTTCCAAACAGGATTGACTTGTTTTTATCCAACTGTAGTGAATCTGTTATCTATAGGCCACTCTCTCACACTTTCTAGTTCATTACTGAATCTCCCTGCCATCATTCACAGATACCAATTCAGAATCATCAGCATACAACAGGAGCATGCATTGTCACAGCCACTGGCATAACATTTATACATCAAAAATAAAAGTAGCCCCAAAATAGAACCTTGCTGAACCCCATATGTAATATCCTTAGGTTCCGATAAAGCCCCTTAAGTCTATGAACTATGTCTATGAAAGTCTATGAACTCAAGTTCATAGACTTAAGTTCTTCCTGTATTTTAGGTCTAATTTTCATAGTTTCTTAATTTCATTTCTATCAGTTATGATAATGATGTACTCACCAAAGTAATTCCTGAGATCTTGGAACATGCTGACACTGCTAAAACAAGAAACAGAAGCATGGGTCTGAAAATCAGACAAATTGTAAACAAGCCAACCGTTTATCCAGATAATCTAAACACCTTTATCTGGACATCTAACAGAAAGTGAGGTCATTAATATCTTACATCTATGGTTTATAATCAAACCATATTCCAAGAGATTTGTGGGAGTCAGGAGTACATCTCCTTACTTTTCATCCTCTGATTAATTAAGAAAGATAAGCTGTAAAACTCCTGCACCTCTCACATACTGGGAAGTCTTGTGTGAAATGGTCAGATAAATACAGTAATTTAGCATTTTAATCCAATAAATCACCATGGAAATAAGGGCAGAAGTGGTGAGGCAGTTAATATGTAGCTCCTTATACTGCAGCCACATGTTGGGTATTTAAATGGCTGTGGTACTACTCTGCAGCGTGTATTTGTACGTGGCTTTATGCATATCAGTGTATCCATCCAGCCCTAATCCAGCCTCAAGGCTTGGGCTCTCTGGAAAGATCCAGAGGCCAAAAAGATAGTCGTGGACAAAAACAAAAACAAACTCCAAACCACACGTCATCCCAGTGAAATATGGTAATAATATAGGAGGAAGTTTACATTTTGTAAAAATATGCGTTATTTGTCTTAGCTTTCGTTTATGAGTGGCTCAGCCGGCCGTGATGAGGGAGGCCATTTTCTGAAATGTTTCTGGAAGTGGACCACAGAGCAGCCAACACCCCTGTCTATCTTTAGAGCAGGGAATCCACCCAAGAGCTGTCAGTCCAGCCGCCAAATCCATGACTGCTAAAACTCTCCAGACCCCCAAACACTAACAGCATCATTCAGAGACATCCACCCGCCCACTACGCACACAAAAATGGGGTCTGATACTGTAAGAAGTGGAGGTATTTTGGTAGAAAAGAGTAAATAAATCAGACCTCTGCATCATCAGCTGGGCTTACGTAAGAGCAGCTCGCCCACTGAATGTCGCACAGAAAGAGGAAAAAAATGAAAAACTGCTTCTTTTTTTTTTTCAAAACGCTTGCAAAAGGAGCAAAGATTTATCTACTCTGAAAGTTAACTCAATACCTAATTTTTCTTGGACTCCACCTTTGTTTTTCCAAGTGCTGGGAACTGTGCATAAAAAGGTCAAAGAAATAATGGTTTTTGAAAAAAAAAACGAGTTGCATTAAATTTGTGAAATAGAAAATTACTGCTGCTGAAAAAAAAGATTAATGACTCTGGCTGTGGGCTTTGTGGATCTCACTGGTGCTGTGCAGTGGAGCACTTAATAAATCACCGCTGTACATACAAGGAATTATTAGGGATGGTGTGTTTTCATGGATTGTGTTGGTGCCAAATCTCAGAGAGCCTGATCTGGCCCCGGCTCTAATCTGTTTTTCAAAAGTCACATTAGAAGCCTGCTGTTACATGACTTTCCGCCTGATCCAAGCATAACTAGGAGAAAGCAAGGTGATAATTTCCCCTTTGATTAAACTATTCAAGATTAATTAACACACAGAGATAGATTGACAGGTTGATCGATATCGATATCTCATAAAATTTAGTATACAAATGTGAATGTGAAGTCCATCTTGCATTGATTGATTTACAGATGGAAAATCCTCTGAATATACATTTTTAACTTATCATAACACATCACAGATCAAACTGCAGGTCTGCTTTGTTGCAGTGTTAAAAAGTGGAGGTAATCTTTTGCACTGCCAAAATCCATATTGAACTTTAATCTCTACTGTCCAGGGACGTGATCAGCAAACATCCGGGCCTCAGCCCAGAGGGGTCCCAGGAGCAGACCCCTACAAGCAGAAACCTAAATGCACATAAAATCTTAGACTAAAAAAAAATGTATTTAATTCAAATAACTCAAATATTTTAGACATATAAATTGTACTTTTTTTTCTGAAAGAGGAATTTTTACATTTTTTATCTGCAAAATCCAAATTCCTGTGTAACTCCCATCTCTACAAGCATTTCGTTAGCGACATAGCTTAAGAATGTTTAGGGAATGTCAATGTCTCAAAACACCTTTTATGCTTTTGTGACATTAGATTTATTTTGTTGGAGACTAGAGGTGTTTTTGTACAACTGTTCCACAAATGTAAAGCAAATTTTCATCATGAGTCAGTGTATGTTTCTATCTTTGTACTACAAGTATTCTTATGTATTTTGCTCCAGTTTCTAATGATTTGGGGGAAAAAAAGGATTTGACCTTTTATAGCCACAAATCATCCCTCTATGCATATGGTAGGGGGCATTTCTAGCATGAACAAATATTCTGGCTTCAGTCCAGAAGGGTTTGGAAATCTCATTTTGTCAGATTTAGGTTAAATAATGATAATATGTTGAAGAACACTATAGATGTGTTGTCCTACTCATTTCCTGGGGGAATTAGCAGAGATTACAGTCTTAAGCCAAATGACTCATTTTGTGGAGAAAAAAGAACAATATGTTTTCATGCAAATATGATGCAAATTCGCACTTTCTAAAAACATATGGATCAGTGTGAGAAAGTGGTAACATTTCTCCAGCCCTGGAATTGAATTATTCTTCACAGCGGAGGTTAGGGGTGGATGCTGGGTGTACAAACAGAGAGACTCATGTTTAGGTTTAGCCGACTAAAACAATTAAGTTTTAGGAGAAAATTGTTTTGGTTAAACATAGAAAAAGTAAATACAATCCGTCTCATATTTAAATCAGTCTTGTCTTCTTAACAAGGTGTTCGAGTTGCTTAAACATAAGCATAAAAAACATGAATTGTGCTTCAGTTGCAGGAGCTGATATTGTATGCAGTTTCCTTATTATATTGATAGAAAACATAATCTGAAGGGGAAACACACTTCTTTCAAAAACATGTTTGCTGCTACAAATCAGTCTTATATAAACATTTTTTAAGAGATGGGGTTGTTTTCTTGCAGATGTCACACAAATATTAAGGAAATTTCAGTTTCCTAGAGGAAACGTGATTTCCATCAACTAGCGCGACGCAAATACTTTCAACAGATTGTAATAACATGACGTTAAAAGCTGAAACTCAGTGACTCTTGAATAGTGGTATTTCATTGCTGCTTCCCACCAAATAAGCCAAATTATGTTGTGTGGTAACAAATGGGTCTGTCTCTTTTTTACACACACACACACACAGACACGATGTGGAGCCTCCATTGTTTTTCCTTTTTCAAGTTTTTCATTCATCCTGGTGGAATAGAGGCATTCAACAGAAGGTGGCAGCAGTATGCAAATATAACTAGTTGTGAATATAAGACCAATAACACTGGCTTTAGTGATGTGTCCGTCCCATGTGCATGTGAGAATTGGGTGAGTATGTCTGTGTTTGTGCTGATAGGATGGAAGTGAAAATATTGTAAGTATGGTATATAATACTAATTTCACTGTCCTGTTTTTTTTTCCATTAAAATGAACCCATTTGATTTGAATATTGGCAAAAATTGTCATGTGTTCAAAGATCCCAGCAAGTACAAAATGTCAAGTGAACATATTAGTCATAATTAAATGTGAAAGTCTGGGGATTTGTACTGTAGTCCAGTGATAACAGCTGATAGAAAGCTTCGACACTGTGGAGCTATCTGCTTACAATGACTGTATTAACCCTGAAGAGAAGAAATGTGCTCTGAGCCCCTGACGGCCACTCATCAACACATGCATGTAAGCCTGTAAGCATGTAAGCATATGTTAGTACATTCAATATTCTACTGCCTCTAGGTTTGGAAATATAACATGTCCATATTGATTGTATAAAGATAATGTGTGTGTGTGTGTGTGTGTGTGTGTGTGTGTGTGTGTGTATTATATTATAATATGAAGAATTGTTGAATGTTACTCTGCACTCAAAGCAATATTATGCTGCCTGACACACTCAGGACTCTGCAAGTAAAAAAAAAAAAAAAAGTAAAAATAAAAATAAAAATGAACTTTATTTATATAGCTCCTTTCATACTATAGCTCAAAGTGCTTTACAGTAAAATTAAGAAATAAGAGGATCAATAAAAACAGGAAAATTAAAACAAGTGCAAATACTGGGTGAGAGAACCAAGCAAAACCAAATGAATAACAAACAAAAGCAAACAGCAAGAACTGGTATGCTAAGAATAACAGGATATGTGAAAGATAGAAATAAAAAAGGAAAATATAAAATATAAGAATAAAACAAAGGAAAAATGACAGATAAAAGCAATATTGAATAAATAAAGTTTTCAATTGTTGTTAAAAATGTTCACAGAGCTTTCATCTATTATATGGACAGGGATCTATAGATTTGGTGCATAGTTAACTAAAGCTGAGCTGCTGATTTTCTTATTTAGTTTGTATGTAACAACTTGTGGCAGAAGATTTAAGAGGCCATGAGGGATTATAAAGCAAGAAAGAATTAGTAATGTAGGCTGGTCCCAAACCATTAAAAGCCCTGTAAATAAGTAGAAGAATCAATCAATCCTGAGAGACACTGGGAGCCAGTGCAGGTTAGCTCAAACTGAGCTAACTTTCTTGTTCTAGTTAAAAGCTTGGTGGCAGAGTTCTCAATTGATTGTAGTAATTGTAGTAAGATGGATGTAAAGAGTAAAGTTTTTCGGCATAAGAGCAGCCACACCTTTGCAATATTTCTTAAATGAAAGAAAACTGCTTCAGTAACTCTCTTTACATGAGATTGTTTTTTTTAAAATACATTTTATTTATGTAGTGCCAAATCACAATAGAAGTTATTTCAGGGAAATTTTCACATAGAGCAGGTTGAGACTGTTCTCTTTAATTTAAAGAAATTTAAAATTAAGAGTCTGAGTCTAGGAAAATGTCCAGACTTATGACTTCTGATTTAAGCTGTGAGGCCAAACTGCCAGGTTTGGCAAGGACTAGCTTTCTTTTTGTCTGTCGACCAACTAATAAAAAATTCTATTTTGTCACTATTTAATCTGCAGCCAGGCCAGTTCTTAAATAGTTTGGTCAACACTTGGGTCCAATAAAATTAACAGCTGTGTGTCATCAGCATAGCTGTGGAAATTAAGCTTATGTTCTCTGATAATATCACCCAAAGCAAGTGCGTACAATGAAAAAAGCAGAGGACCAAGTCAGCTTCCCTGAGCAACACCCAAAGGCAACTCATATTTTCTTGATATATTATCTCCTACGACAAAAAACTTTCTCCTTGATATGTAAGAGCGGAACCAATTTAAAACACTCCCAGAGAGGTCAACCCAGTTCTCAAGGCACGCAATAAGAATACTGCAATCAATGGTATCAAAGGCAGCACTTATATCTAACAGAACCAGAACTGCGACCTTGTTGGCATCAGTGCTAATCCAAAAATCACTGACAACTTTGGTGAGGGCTGTCTCAGGGCTGTGATTTGACCTGAATCCTGACTGAAACTTTTCTAATATATTATTTTTGTTAAGGAAATTTGTAATTTGGTTAAAAACAGCCATTTCCAGTATCTTACTTAAAAAATGGTAGATTTGATACAGATCTATAGTGATTTAAGACATCAGTGTCTAAATTTGCTTTTTTCAGCAGGGAGTGAATCATACTGTTAAAACACTTCTTAAAAAATGTAGTGGGAACTGGGTCAAGACAGCATGTAGAAGACTTACTTTCATCCACAAGCTGACATAGTCCATGATCAGAAATAGTGGTGAATTTGGACATGTTTGCAATTTGGCTATGTCGATGGATGTTGTAATGAGCCCCTCTTGTTGGCTATATTCTCTAAAACCATAGTGCAACCTCCAAATGCTGATATTCTCATTAAAGGTGAAAGGACTGACATAGTCACTGATTTTAAATATCTTGGTGTGACACTGGATCCCAATTTAAACTTTCAGGAAAAAATATGGTTAAAGCCATAAAGTACAACTTATCAAATGTTAGACATACTTGAAACTATCTCCCTTTGGATGCAGCCCAGATATTTATGCGTGCTATGATTCTTTCCCATATTGTATCACATGTTGGGGGCAGGCTGGAGGAACAGTCATAAAACCTCTAGAGTCCTTACACAAACAAACTCTAAAAACTCTTGACATAAAGCCAATGCATTTCCATCACTGTAGGGTTCTAGAGAAATACAGTTTACTGAGCCTCGACAATTTTAGATTATTCTCAAATTTGTGCCTAGTTTATAAAATTTTGAATGGCTTGGCCCCTCCTCCACTCTGTGACTTTGTGTACCCTCGCTCAGTAAGTTCTATCAGATCCTCCAGACTATCCTCTATGCATGATAGTAGCAGACCATTTCGTCACACTGCATTTGAGAAGCCAGCTTTCTCTGTGAAAGCCACAACTCAGTGGAATGCTGAGACGATATGAAGAGCTGCAGTTCCGTCAGTACATTCAAAACCAAATTTAAAAAAATCTGCTTTTAATTTGACAAGCTTACATTATTAATTTCTAGTTGACATTGTGAGGGTATGTGATGCGCTATTGTGTGTAGCTTTGTATTTTGTATTATGTGTCCTGTGTGTTTTTTTTGCTTTGTATTATTTGTTATTGTTCTGTTATGTGTTTTAATTGTGACCTACCCAAGGGACTGCAGATGAAAATGAGCTATAAGCTAACTCTGGTACAGTACATCATTTATTAACACTGTTTAACACTGTACATTGTAAATAAATAAATACATTTTGTTGTTAAAGAATATTGCAAATTCCTCACATCTGGTGGAAGATGTTTGGTTCAGGATGTCAGGACTGAGTATCTTTAGGATTATTGTTAGTCTCTGCAGTCATCTTGGAGAAATGAGCCCTTGTAGAAATAGAAGAGGGTGCATTATGTTGAGTCGAGGATAGTATACAAAAGGCCACAAAGTTTTGTTGTTGTTGGTGTTCTTGTTGTTTATTTTTTTTTTGTCTGGTTGAAGAACCCCAGACAACATTTGGCCCTCCGCTCTCCACTCAGCCCTCCATGTCATTTAACGTATTGTAACCTATATAATTAAAGCAATTTAGAGAACACGATTTATCCTCAAGTCCTCAGAAAATAATCCACATTTGTTTTTATTGGAAATGCAGCTCCTTCACATAAAGGATCAATACATACAGCTACAGTGTGAGCAGATTACAGACACAGCTCTTGTAGCCCTGTTCCTTTTTGGCTAAAGATGAGCCGTGGCACAGTGTTTGCTGGGTCCACCTCTGGTTAGCGTTGTGGGCGGCAGAGTGTGCCGTGCAGTCAGCTCTGATTAGAAAGAAAGCTGAGCTGTCAGGCTGCATGTCGGCACCACCGCCATATTAAAAATGTTGTTTATAATCAAGAACAAATGCACTCACTCAAAACTGCTGCTCACACTCATCGTCACCGCTGTGTCTATGATTCACAGTGCGGCACCTTCAGCAATCACACGAGAACAGAGGTCATCAGTCCTCGTAAAGGCAATGCTGATAAACTGAAAAAGTCCAACTTTAAAATGCATCAGTGTATAAACAACCTCAGACCCAGCATCCATTGTTATAGGCATCAAATATTAGATTCATCCAGTCAAAAAGTATTGTTTATGACACTGACACATTTTCACCTTCTTAAATGATCATTTACACACAGTAGACCGGACATTCTTGAACTCCATAAATTAATCATATCAAAAGGTAATTTGCATATTTATAACATTATTTATAACTATTATGGTGAACACATTTTTTTTCAAAATTGAATGTCTATTCATGATGGACATCAGGTCTAATGAACATCCAAATAATCATTTTAGATTATAGAGCTACCAGAGTTATTAGTCAGGCCAAAAGTAAACATATCTAATAAATTTAGGATTCAGTATGAAAGTCCACTCTTGACCTTGGAAACAGTGCTTTGACAAAAACAACCAAATATATAAATAATAAAAATAATAAATAACTCTGAAAAAAGACCAAATCTGTTTAGTAACAACATTTATAACTGCAGACTAGCCGACTCCTTCAAAGTTTTAATAAAATGTATTTTATATTACATTTTGTAATTTTGTAATTTGCTACATATGTACTGTATAATTCATCAAAATTATAATTAATAGAATTTTAATAGAATTATTCAGATCACATATTCTGTTCATTCTGAAAAAGAAAATACCTCTTTTCAGAGGAGCATAAACAGAAGAGTTAAAGAACGCTTCATTATTAACTCTTTTAAGTGTCATAATAGACGAGAATATAAACCAGCCAGAGAGATTTTCACAACCTGCCAACTAAAAGTCACTCTTATTAGCGGCTTATAACTGTAAATCATTTATTAACAACTGATGAAACTAACAAACCCTGTAAACCTGTCAGGCTGCCTTATTAGAAAGTAGTGCAACTCTATCTGCTGATGAAGACTATTAGATGTTCTTCAAATGTCCAGAAAATTTCGTAAGTGGCCAATAAATTCTGCTTGGAGGACATCAGAACATTTATTGGCCTTAAAACGGCCAGTGGCCGCAAAATAAAATATAAACATAGAGACAAACTAATAATAAAAAAATAAAGAAACTGCTAAAAATGACTTGTGAGTAAAAACCAACACACTCCAGGCCTCCCTATGTGTATAGTTAACATATACATGGTTAAAACAGCCATTAATAGGAAGATCTATTATAATCTTCAGAACATTTCTACAATGGAGACAGGAGAGAAAAAAGAAAAAAAGTGGGAAATGTAATTTCATACGAGTGGATAAATCCAGGACTGACGGGGTTAACACAAACAGATGTGCAAGAGGAACTGCAGAAATATAATACTGTATCAAATTCTGATTTCAATCAGGAAATATCTGATCCAGAATGAGTTAACAAGAACACCAATCCGAGCACTCGGTGCCAAATCTCAGTGCTTGACAGTTTTCAACACTTGTGAAATCCAGCCGTTACTCACGAAGCCCTCCTACAGCTATATGAACTGGATCTACACAAACATGGGACTCGACATATTTATTTATTTGCTCAGTGATGGTTTTGTAGAGTAAATCTTTATTTTTAAGTCAGAAATCGCGTCTGACCGCTGATGCCAGGACCACCCCGACCCAAACTGCTGCTGATGCAACACATGCACACACACACACACACAGTATATGAACTAACCTCTGATAATGTCCCTTCACTTTCTTTGCCATTTTCACATCACAGCCCCGTTTCCTTCTACAGCGCAGGCTAACCAACGTGCTGACGACATTTCTCTCATTCGTGGAAATTTGGTTAAACATGTGTCAAACTTATCTTTGCCTTTGTTACTTTTCCAGGATTTATTTTGTCATGTGCAGTCATTGTGAAGGGGTTTTTGGACTCCACCTTATAGAGACTGTTGGAATCGGTGGTGTGGTAGAATGTGACCATCAGGACACTTTATTCTGTTTTTAGAGCACACTGATACTGCAGATACTGTAACCGACGGAACAATGTGCTGATTTTAAAGGCTTTTTTACTACATCCACACACGTCCCTGCTGTATGCTACAACTGGAACTATCCAGCAGAATGTGTAAAAGTAGCACCTGAAGTCATATTAACCCCTCAAGGAATTCTAATATTGTGGCTTTCGGTGTAGCTTCACGTTATACTCTAACGGCTCCTTTTCTGGCTTTTCCACACTGACAGAAATAACATTCTGGAGGAAATATTGAATTCTTCTCATTTGCCTTGGCATGCAAATGGTTAAACATATAAACTCTGTGAAATAGCAGTTATCTGCGGCTTCACTGCAAAAAAATGAAAAACTGATGGAGGTAGTGTGAGGATAGGGTCTTATGAGGAACAGAAAGCGGAACATGATCATTCTCTAATACGGTTCATTCTGAAGAGTGATTTTACAGATATTTAAAGGGTAAATTATGAAGTTTGATTTGGTTTTATTAAGACAAACTAGTCAATATAGTTCAAATGACAATGAATACACTGGTGATAGGCATTAAAATCCTTTAGAGTCAATGTATCTGTTTGTCTGTCCACAGAAAGTGAGTCAATGTCAATTAGTTCTTTAGTGATTTGGTAATTAAAACAACTGTGTGAGCAATTTGTTAAGTAAATATACCAAAAACAGCTCTACAGTGTGAGGAAGTGTTTACTCAGGGTGTTTTGGCACTTTTTTTTTTTAGACTAAATAAGCAGTTCAAATACATTATTTTTGGCCTCTGGTGCTGATTGGTATTTGTCATTTATTCTCTTTCACACATTAAATGAAGTAATCTGACTTATAATCAACAGATTAATGAACATAATCACTAGTTCTAAAAACACTGAGGTCATAAATCCTGGCACCTAGACACTAAAAATAAAGTTTTTTAATTATTATTTGTTACTTAATGAACTGTTGTTTGTATAAGTTGTGTGATTTCTTTGTTGTCTGCATGAAGCTCTGAAGTGCTTCTTCAATGCCAGAAAAAACATTTTGGTAGGAAAATGCTGAATCCTTTTTTTTTTTTTTCTTTTTTTTTTTTTTTGGCCTAAAACTTAAATCAGCTTCTAAAATGTCCAACATTTGCTAGTTTTATAAATGAAAGAATTTGACGTCCGTCAGGTTCCTCAATCCTCCACATTTCAAGAAAGAAAAAAAAAACAAACGCAGAATGTGTCTGAGTTAGGAACAGCATTTAATGAGGAAGAAACTCACAGTTCAAGCTTCAAGTTTCCCTCTAATCTGCCGGGAACTTCTCTTTAATTTCCATTAAAATGTTCAAATTACGAGCTGCCTTTTAAAAAATCACGCGCTTTAAAGTTTTTATTTATTTATAAAAATTAAAGGGGGGCAGCTCAGTGGGGAAAAAAAAAACTCTGCTCCAATCTATTCTCATGATTTGAAGTCATGTTTAAAAAAAAAAAAAAAAACGATTTCAAAGTGACCTAAAAACCAAATAACAAAACCAAAACATCTCCACCTCCAAGAAAAAAAGGAACTCAGACAACATGTTGAAGATGTTTACTTTATATTTTAATGTATACTCGTTGTACTTTTAAGTAGGTTTTCTTATTTTTGCAAAATAAAATAACATAAAAAGTCGGCATATTCCTCCACAGCTCAGCCGGAAATGTTCGTACAGACTCCACATGTTCCCCTGCAGCTGGCTGAGCGCGAATCCATAATGTTATACCAGAATTACAACATTTAATATCCATAAAAATGTCACATATAGCATTACGATATATTCAGACATGTCAGTCAATCCAGCGGGGGCATCACGTCCCCTGGCGTGCGTAACATTACCAAAAAAAAAAAAAATAAAAAATAATAACAACTTAAATTAAATATAAATAGCGGACACAGAATCAATAATAAAATGTAAGATATTTACAACTGTGCAACATGGCAACACGTCTCATCACACCGAGTCCACTATATGTACACACACACACATGTGGCCGTGTTTAAGGTCGCTTTTATCAGCTGTCCGAGTCCACTTCGCTTTTACTCTCCTCGGTTTTCTCCGCGGACTCTTTGGTCGTTTTGTTCCATTTCTGAGAGTTCTCTGATTCCTCTGATGAAGACCTTTTCTGCCTCCTCCACTTCGCGCGTCTGTTTTTGAACCAAACCTATATGATAAAAAAGCACAATTTTAATACCGACGTTTTTTTTGTTTTTTTCTTTCTTTCTAGTAAATCACAGTTTTATCCCGGTTTAAAACGAGCAGAGCGGCTCAGCTGTGCACTCATAACACTTACTACATATCAACACAGTTAGTCACGTTATGGCACGAGGAGACAGAGGGGGAGTTTCTGTTTTCATTCACAAATTCACTAAACACACTCTACAGTGTTATTTTTCTCTTCCTCTTTTCTTTCATTCTTTCTTTCTTTCTTTCTTTCTTTCTATTAATATACAGTGTAAAATAGAAGAACCAGTGCTTGTTGAAATGTTAGTGTTCCTGTTTGTTTCCTGTCCTCTCTACAGCGCGCCATTCTTCTATCTGCGGACGTGATGTCTTTATTGACACACTGATGAATTCGTTGAAATGAAAAAAATCCGTTGATATATTTGCAGCATCACTGACGTCACCGCCGGACGACTTTTAACTCGGTTAAATTTTCGCGCAAAAAATTAACATCAACTGCTAATATTGTTACATTTTGTTATTGCTTTTTTTTTTTTTTTTTTTAATTCAGCTGCTTCATATTTAATATGGTTTTCAGATGAAATGTCTGAATTAAGAAGAAAAAGCGTTTATGGTGTTTATGACCACAATAACTTTAAAAAAAAAATCCAAACGTCATAGAAAATAAAGGCAGCACTATAATATGTGGCATATTAGTTAGAGTTAGATTTACAGTATGTTATATTTACCTGAATATGTAATATTTTAAAGTAGGCTAATTGAGACTTTAAAGTGTGTAGTTCTTTATTTTTTGATCTGATGAACTTGAAAGGCCGTTGAATTATGGAAGACAAAAATACTAAAAATGCTCATTACAAATGATAATGTGTTCATGCGCTACAGATCAACAACACCAACAAAAGGCATAATCATAATAATAATAATGTCCACTAGAGCTCAGATGTAAATTAGATCAGCAAACTCTGGTGAACTGTGGTGTTTTCCCTCAGGTTTCTTCTATCAAATAAGTTGTTTATAAAAGAGAGACATTTGAATAGTTTTGGCTCAATCAGTGAAGTGATTAAGTGGTTAAAAATAGCAGGAGGAAGCTGTTCTGTGTGAGAAGTCTATAAAAAAAAAGCGGTTCTGACCTCGACCTTCTCCTCCCGGAGGTGGACTTTGCGAGCTAGCTGCTCCCGGGTGCCGACGTCGGGGTACTTAGTCTCCTGGAAGAGGCCTTCCAGAGCCTCCAGCTGCTCGTCGGTGAAGATGGTGCGGTGCCGCCGCTTCCTGCGGCAGTGCAGCTGGTTGAGGAGTTGCAGCTCGGTCCGAGAAAGGCTGCCCATGTTCATGTAGGACATCATCTGGTGCGGGACCGGAGAGATCAGCACCGAGCCCGGGCTGTCGTAGCCTGCAGGTGGGAGGGAACAGAGAACCACCACACTTGGTTGAGTTCAAATGGTTGGAACAATTGAACTGCCGCAGCCTATATATACATAGGCTATAAACAGTGCTCATGAGTAATTGGAAACTCTGGTTTCGGTTGTGTACATACAGATTACAGCCGATGCGTAAAATAACAGAAAATTGGAAAGGTTAGTGTAAGCTTTGGATTTGTGTGCTTGTGAAGGTTATAGTCCATGCATAAAAAACACAATAAAGCTCTGTTGTAATATTTAACTGTGTAAAGACACATACAGTAGACTAACATAAAACATCAACCGTTTTTAACCGTACACAACACGTAAGTTTCAGTTCCTGTTAGAAGAAACAATTTGCAAAGTGATCAGTTATATTTATCCGTGACACTAAAAAGCTCAGGTCATCACACTTATAGGCCTTATATATAGATAAAGACATCACACGTCACGCGTCAGAGGTGAGATGTGGATGTTTCAAGCGTTGGAAATGACATTTTCTCACGTAAACGTGCAGATTTGAGATCGCACACAAAAAAACGACATTACACGTTTTTATGCACGAGATTAAAAAGAAAGATTTTTTTTTTCATTGTGAGCAACATTGTTAGATTAGACAGACTGAGAGTCTTCACTAAAACGGGTTATACCCGTAGGCCTATAAACACAGACAGTACCGTGCTTTAAATTAAGTATCGCATTCAAACATTTCCGTCAAAATTCGGTCTGGTGCAACGAATTAAAAATCGGTTATTGTACTCTTTGAATATCACATTTAGTCTTTTTAATAATACGTTAAAATATGTGACGGACAGAGCGATTTTGTACAAACGTATAAAAGAAAACTCTGCTTATAACTTTACGCGAGGGTTTATTCTCCCACAGTAGAAAGTTAAGACAGCACAAGGATCAACACAGCAGGAGTTTAGGTGTCCTACCTGCTGGGATGCAGGGGCACTGCTGCGGGCTGAGGCCGGGCACTGAGCCGCAGCACGGCGGCCCTCCTCCGGTGCCCTGGACGTGCAGCTGTCCGTAGTAGTAGCCGTTATATCCTATTCTGGTCCCGTTCACCGACTGAACCCCAGGAGGAGTGGGCCCGCATGTGGCCGTGTACAGTCCGTTGTAGTCGGTGTAGATAGAGTCCGTGAGACCGGCGGACAGCACTACCGGGCCGCTCCGGTGCAGCAGCAGCGGCTCCTTGCAGCTCGGCCGGCCGGACAGGATGCTGTCTATGCTGAACATCCCGGCGGGCATCACACCGGTGCGCGGCGGCTGGGAAATCAGGGAAAACGAAAAAGTCAGAGAAGTGAAAACTGCTGGGTAAAAGAAAAGTTTCCTGGACTGAAAGATTTCCGGGCTCCGTGGAAAAAAGTTCCCTAGAACTGCGTCATGATGACTCTGGAGAGTAGTTTTTTCTTCTCTGCATGCGCAGCTACGCGAGCTTGACTCGGGGATGCGGACTGGTGGTTTTAATGGGACCAGCTGAGAGCACGGCTGGTTTTATACCCTGGTGACGTCACGGCGGAGCGGGGCTGCTCTGAGATCAGCGCTGCGGATCGCGGCGTGAACGGCCACAGATCTGTGTATTGAGAATTAATTCAATTAAGATAATCCGCACTGTTTGCCGACTTTTTGGAAACTGTTGCTGGTCAGAGAGGCTCTTCCTACAGAGTAATCCGATTATTTCCTTGTCAGCGAAGGCATCATAATCGATGGACATTTACATCAGTGTTTTTTTTTACTGTGAGGAGGCGGGAGGGCCTTTCATAAAGTTAGACAACCAAACTTACACGGCACCTAAAAAAAATTTTTATATTTTACCATTTTTAGAGCCACTTCAAAACGTTCACATTGCATTTGATCAGTGAGGTTAGAGAAACATCTGCAGGCCTGATGTTATTCAGTAGATTTAGAAATGAAAATATTTTATTGAGGTTATTACTATAACCTCAAGCTATTTCAATACAACCCGCATGAAACTTTGCGCGTAACTGAAACTGTTCATTAATTTATCAGAAAATAAATGTTAATATCATTTTTGAAGTCAGCAGGCCTGTTGACAAGCCAACACTAAAACATGTTGGATTTCAGGTTTTGATCACTACATATAAATATTATACAGTGATTTATATGTGGAGACATACTTTTCAGGCGAAGCTCGTGTCTATATGTGAAGAATACATCTACTGTTATTCAGTTATTATTGAATATTAATTAAGCACTAGTATAGAAAGAAGCCAGGCTCATGTAGTAGATTAAATGTTAACAACACAAGTTATTTATCTGAAGGGTTACAGAAAGAAAATGTGCGTGACGACGCGGTAAAACTTTAATCAAGGCTTCCGTGTGTTCGCCTCTCTCCTCTCCTACATGACTAAATGAATATTAACCGTATTTCCATGTCAGACAAGAAGCCACTGAGCATCTCATCTCATTATCCACCTCCTCCGCTCGCTTCTCCGCGGGGAGCAGATCAGCGCGTTTCCTCCCGACAGCAGCTCCCTCTCCGCGGGTCAACAACACAGAACATTTCCCCCCTGACCGGGATAAGATAACGGCCCATTATCGCCTCCATTCAGCCTGGAAAAAAGAGAACTTATTGCATATTTACACCGCTAATCAACATGGGCTGAGTGGTGCAGGGGAGGTGGGGAGGGGAGGGGAGGGGAGGAGGGGGGGGCAGATGGGGCCGCTGGCTGTGGAGGAACGTGGATTCGCAGTTCAGACCTTAATGGGACTCACTGATTGCATTTAACACTCAACGGGGTCTTAACACATGCTCACGTCAGGCTGACAGATAAGTTTGTGATTTGAAAATGTGCTGTTTAGATATGGGAGTACAGAGTTAGGGCTCTGTTTGAAGCCTATTGTCCTCCACTAATGCGCTAAAACAACTGATTTCAATCAGCTCCGGAGATGAATTCCAGGTACTTGTTTCCCTGCACGAAAATATGAAGGATATCAAATTAAAACGCTATTTGAAGAGTCATGCTGTGCTTGTATTTTTTTTTTATTATTTCCCCAACAAGTAAAACGCTATTTTAAATTGTCTATAAAATATTTATCCAGCATAAATGTCAGCTTACCACAGTCTGTTTGCACATTTGTTTCGGCTGTTTTCTAAAAGAAAATCGTTATTTTTCTTAAAGTTCATCGCAGAACAATTCTTTGAATTATGTAGGAATGTATATGTTATTTGTGTGAAACGGGGATCGATCTTTTTTTTTTTTTTTCTTGTTTCCACCTCCTAATATGATCCACATATAAAAATTAAAAATGTAACCTAAGACTATAAGGTATCACTTAGTCTGTTCATGTGGAGAAATATGTGAATGACATATTTTTTTGTGCCACATATATAAAAAAGCAACATATTCATTAAAGTTGTATTGGATCATACATGTAGTTCCTCGTGTCTTTATGTCTGCATTCATTGTTGGTTTTGTTTTGTTTATTAGTTTTTTTTTCTTTTCTTTCAATAATCTTTAGGAAGGTTTTGTCTTCATTTTCAGGTTTCTCATTCTTTGTGGAATCTCAGCTTTTTTTTTTTTTTTTTTTTGCTTTTGCTCTTAAAACAGAGTGTCACATTTTCCAGCACTCTGCATAAGAGATACCATATGTGTATGGCATGCTGTTTGTACTATCATAAATGGCGAATATAAAGCATGTTTGCTTGAAATAATATCTAATTGTGTGTGTGTGAAACCTACAGAGCTGCCTCTCAAACCTGATTGGTGGATCCAGTCTCCTTCACTACCAGCTGAAAAAAGGCTCAAACCAGTTTTATTCCTTTGACCCCTACAGATAAAATGTACATGTGTCTACTATTGCCAGTGAGTCTTGTGACCAGGGTCATTTTACATCTCCATCACTGAGCATGCTTATTGTCTCTAACCTTACCTTGAAGCACAAATGGAAAATCACAGTTTAGCAATATATATAAAAAATAAAATGTGTCTTTACATCATCAATTTCCCTTCTTTAAAGATTCATGTTATGCTTTTATTTTTTATTTTCCCATCAAGTAATGTTGATTGAAAGGTGTTGGACAGTAAAATATGACTCTTTTCTTCCACTGTGACATGTGTTCCAACCCAAAATGCAACATTTTAACCCAGTCCAGCTCTCATTTGATTTATCACAAACGTGTCATCAGATGGTTCGACATGTACAAATTGAAATATCAATAAATAGTAGAGTAGTGAGATGGTCAAAACACTTTGTTTCTTCAAGGCAACAATATGAAGCAGAGTGTTTCTTCAAATTGTGGAATTCATTGCCTTTGTTTTATTTTGGATTCCTCTTTGTTAGCTTAGAGGACCTAATCCACACACCTATGGCAGAGTCAGGAGGGATCTTTATGCTGAATTAAAGATGAAGCTCAGCAGTTTTAGCCCACAGGTTATGGTTATTCTATACACATTTCTGGTATATGAAAATCAAAACAGGATTTTTGGGTTTAAAATTAAATTTGAATTTTTATCTCCGACCTAGATTCCAGTTCAAATAATTTACAGATGAATATCATTTGAATGTGACACATTTTTATTTGTGTGTAATAACATCTGAGGATGAGTTTTTCCTGCATGTATGAATGTAACAGAAGCCCAGCTTGTTGTTGCCTTTTGATAAGGAAACATGCTCGTCTTGCTGAAAAGCCTTTTCTGTAATACAGTCACACTGTGATTCCAGCCCAGTGCAATGTGAGAGAGGGGGGAAGAAAAAAAAACACAGAACCATATGCTGTTATTATTTTCACATTTATTTCTATATTTCTACTTCCAAGTGGCAGTGAAAGGACCGAGTCAAAAGGGATTGCTATAAAACGAAATGTCCATTTGAAATTAAAAGCTGTGGAAAAGCGCTGTGAAGGCAGCACTTATAGGTGAATAGAAGCATCAATCAGCCTGCAGATGGAGGCTGAAGACTCACAAAGCTACAATGGCAGATGCATCTTTATATATCAGAGCCCTGATCTTTAAAACCTGGTTAAATACAGAAAATAAAACAGGGAGACTTGGTAATGCATCCTCCAAGAGGGGATAAATACATGGTGAGGGCTGTCCACGCTTTTGTCCTTTTACATCTCACTGCAGGAGAAAGTAGCATCTGCATAATTTACATAATCAGAACATCAGATACATATGTGTGTGTGTGTGTGCATATATACATATATATATATAGATAGATAGATAGATAGATAGATGGATAGATGGATAGATAAATAGTTTAGACAAGTTTGAGTGGTGTCTCTCAGATCTCTCTTAAGGCATCAGTATGTTTCAACCAAAGTGATTGTTGGGATGCCAAACAGTGTCAGAAACCCCCTCCTCCTCTGACACCTTTCCAACTTCACAGTTTGGGGGGGCTGCACTCACTTAACTTGTTGAAACGGACAGTCGGGCCAGCATACCTATCTCAGGTCAGTGGTTGGCCGGGTGAGCGCAGTTGTGAAGAAAAAAAAAACTTCTCATTCTTTTTTTTTTCGTTCTTCACACAACTTCTTTGTGCCCTGACAATTTACCACATCTTATCACGCTTTTCAACTCCGCCTTTGAGTGTGGCTATTTAGAAGGTACAAACACTTTTGTCTGTTTACATGTTCAAATGACACTTTGTACAAAAGCGGTTTGGATGAAGCATACTGAACACTTTAAGGCCTAGAACCTCAAAAGAATCAGGCTGTGCAATGTGTCGTCCAGCCATGTTCAAAGGCAGAAGTGTTTAAACCTGCTCTGAACGGCCGCTTGACGATCCGACTGGCACTCTGTTTGAAGCATCAGCTTTTGCAGGATATTTATGTGTTGAACAACTCAAGCTGGAGACTGCTGTCCCGGGAAAGATGTATTGTCCTTGTTCCCATCTTCTTTTTCCAAAGATTCTGTGGTCCATCATGGTGAAATACCCTCAAAAGCCAACTGTTTTTGTGACAGCAGTTTTGTGTGTTATGTTTTCAGGTCAGCTTTATCCCCGCATGAGCCCCCTCATTTATTTCAATGAGACCAGTCTTGTGACATCGACTGCGATGCCCAGTCAGTGTGTGCAAGTGCACATTCCCTGTAGATTACTTTGTAACCCGAATGTTTTATTTGTACTGTTAACCTGCCAATAATCAGGATGTAAGATACAATAATTGCCATCATGATAACTTTCCGTGGCTGTAAAATCCTCTCTGAGAGTGCTGTAAACCACTGTGCAGTGTTTTGGCTTCTAATAAGCCTTCAAACTCATGAAGTGTTGGGATAAAATAGATCATGGTGGTCCATCATGGCTGACATGGTGAGGTCATTTGAAACCAAGGCCGGATTACCAGCCGCACAAAGCAGGCAACTGCCCAGGATCCCCCAGGGGCCTAAGGCCGTCGTAATGGTTCGAACCTTAAGCAGACTCCTGGATTTTTACCTCTTCTAGCTCTGTGTTGTAGAGTGCCCCTGTGTCTAAATCTAGTTTTTATACCTTTAATATTACAGTTGATATTGTGCTTATATGTTTTCAACATATAAGTATGAATGTGTGTTTAATGAAAGTACCATACACTTATTAACACACAGAGCAGGTAATATTCCAGCAGCTTTGGAGTGGTTGTTCTGGCCCCGTTCAGAGTGCATGTGAAAACGGAATTTTCTTTGTCAGACGAGTCAAACTTTCTAACAGATGCTCATAAATGTAATGCTGGCTGTTACAATTTGCATTTACTTTTCTTAGGATTTTGAAAGCTCCACCCTTTCTGTGAGATAAACCGATTCATAAATCTGCTGATTTAGAAAAAAAAATCTGTTTAAACTCTTGCAAGTCCCAAAAACCCCAAGAGATATACACTCCATTAATGCGGACCATAAACTGTTAAAGAATAAACTGTCACGTTTTATTAAACCAGTAAGCATTGTGAAACAGCTAAATGCATATCATACATATTCCATAAAGAATTTTTCAGTGAGGATTGAACATCTTAGCTTTAACACTTTATTACTTTTCTTTCATAAAACTTTGTTACATCCAAGTCTGGGCTCCTCTTACACCACCAAGTAAATATTGATAATAAAAAAAGTATTAGTACACATGGTTTATGATCAACAATTCAGTTCAGCTTGTCTATATTATACATGTAACCCTAAAAGTGAAAATGCTGAGCCAGTCCAGTAGGAAACGAGCAGACTGACTGGCACGTTACCTCTCACCTGACACGGTCCGGTTTTACAGCTAAACCAACAGAGGCAGCAGTCAACCCCTGCACACCGCTGGGCCTGATAACCAACTAAATCTCCTCATCACCACTGCATGATGGGGACTGTCGAGTCTTAAAAGTGCATGGGGTGGGGGTGAGGGGAGTACTGTGTGGAAATGTGTGTTTTTGTGTGCGAGAAGGTGTGGTGGACCTCCACATGTAGATTTGATTTAGTGTATGTGGCATGAGAAGCCAGAGCAGTGCAGGGTGTATCAGGTACAGTGACCCTGCTGCAGCTGCCTTTTATCAACAGACAAATGATACCAAAGTCATTTTCACCTCCATTTAATGTATTTCTGTATTCTAATGTGTGTATATTTTTATTCAGTATTGCATAAAAATTGGTACAATACTCACAACTGAAACACAACCGAGCACATTACTGGAAAAAATAAGCATTTGATGCATTATAAGTAAATATATAAGTATAATGTCATATTTAAAAAAAAAAAAAAAAAAAGTCATTTCCTAAAAGATGCACATTTTATGAAAGGTGAGATAAATATTAAAATTTAAGTTTTTTTCAATGGCATGTTACAAATAACATATATGACATATATACATACATGTCAATTCATGAAGAGCACATGGTTAAGTAATTTTTTAAAAAAAAAATACAATACAATATATTTTAATTACAGTTGGGACCATATAATGTCAATTTTAATGGTGTTGTTCAATGTACACAAATATGTATTTGTAATTAGGCTTCTACAAAACCATCTGAAAATATGTCATTGGCCTAAAGAGTAGTTCCAACAACAAAGACTATCATTAAAGGCAAGGCCATAATTGTAGTTTGTGGATGAACTGTTTCCAATAGCAAAATGTTCTCTTGAATTATAGTGTGTGAACATGAAGACAGGGATTTGACATATTTGTACAGATGTAGATAAAAAAAAGTGTCAGCATAGTGAAAACACTGCCTGTAACTTTTTGGACCATATGACCATGAAACAATATACATTTTTCAACCATTATAGATTTTGCCTTATTCTGTCATAACCATCCCTTTAATATTATACCATGTTATCAATATACATACAGTACATGATTTACTGAATGATATGCTGTACTTTTATTGTTCTTGTTGTGATGAGTGTGTGTGTGTGTGTGTGTGTGTGTGTGTGTGTGTGTGTGTCACTTCCTGTGTATTCAAAAGGGGACACAGAGAACTCGACAGACCTCTTTCAATCCCATCTGTCACACCCACACACACACACACACACACACAGACACACACACACACACAGCAGACAGCCATATTTATTGTACATGTCAGATCTGTCATGTCGACGCTGCAGTGCTCTACACTGGTTCCTTTTGTTGGATCGGGCCAGGGCTGTGTTCAGTGTCCACGATGAAACCCATGTGTTGCTCAGAACCGTAGCTGCAGTTCAATGAGGCAGCCCCCCTTACCCCTCACCCCCCCAAAGCACATCCCTTCCCCTCCTCATCATTCCCACCACCACCCCATGAAAACCCGTCTGGTTCTCAAACAAAACCACAAAGTGCCTGTAACCTGACCACAAATTTAATATCTGCCTCACACATCAAAGGGCACGAATCGCAAAATGTAGTTTTTGTTCGGCAGTCATGTACTTCACACATAAGGTTCAAGTAAGTTGTAAACGTAATAATCCTCGCGCAAAAGGCCTTTGCCAACCGGAAAACAAGTGGCAGTGATGAACGATCCTTCCCAGTGCAGGATCATTCTTCTATGAGACACAGAGATTCTTGAGACAAAGTGTAATTCAGTTTTTCCTTCCTTCCTTTCATCAATCTAAATCATAAAAAATGATACTACTGATACAATATATTGATCTGACGCATGGATGAATAGGCTGAGAGATTTTATTTCTTTTGAATATTGACTTTAGAGTGAGCAAATGTACAGAACAGTCAACTACAATTAATATTACTGAGTAAATTCCATGCTTCCTGAGGGAAAATAACATAAAAAGCATAAAAAAAAAATGTTACATAAAGCTGCACTCATTTTTTATTTTTATTTTAATAATAAGGCAAAGTGTAATGTGAAAGGAGTCATTGCCCCAGAGAATTATCACACACGTCTGCAGCTCCCCGCAGATGAGCATTTTGTGTCAGTTAATAGTTTTGGTTTTTACAACATATAACTTTATTGTTTTGGTTCAGTCTAACAGCATCAGCATCACTTCCAGCAGCAGCAGGCAGCTGTTTTCAGTTTGAAAAAAAAAAAAAATGTCTGACAAACTCACATTACTAGCAATAAAGGAGGAGTTGGAAAACAAACCAGAGCTGAAAGCAGAGCTGAATATTGGACTCACATTTATCACAGACACGACTCTAAATGAACGCTAACAATGCAGCGTGTCGACTAAATGTGTAAATAAAAAAGTGTTTGCTAACACATGCACTACAATGTGATAATACGTCAATGTTGTGTTTATAGCTTGATTTTTTTTGCCCATAAGTGGCCAAAAATCACTAGATGCTGCTTTAAATGAAAGGTTACATGATGCAAAATAAATCACACAAGACCTCACACTTTATTTGTAGACCTTGGAGCTTTAAGAAGTTGAAAGACTAGTTTGACATTTAGGGAAATATGCTGTAAGCCTTCTTGCAGAGAGTTATCTATCATATCTGTCTATATATGTACTATATGAAGCACCAGCCAGGAGACGCTTAGCTTAGCATGGCATAAAAACTGGACACAGGGGGAAACAGCCAGCCTGACTCTGTCCAAAGATAACAAAATACACATGCCAACACCTCTACAGCTCACTAATTAACACATGATATCTAGTTTGTTTAATACACAATCAAGTAGCGGGTTTACACGAGTTAAGGAAGTCACTGCTCTTCATTTTCTGTACAGATTAAACAAACAAGATATCACGTGTTAATTAGTGATTAAGTTGATTGAGTTTATCATCAGTAGGTGTAGATAAGAAGACAGTAAGATGCAGTCTGAAGCTCTAAAAAAATGGAGCCTTGAATCAGGATTTAGTTGATTCAAAATTAACCAGTTATTTTTGTTACCTAATCTTTACCTTTAGCCAGCCTTTTTCTTTCATGGATACATGACTGACTGTGTGGTTGTCCCAGCATCATGATCCAGAAACAGAGCGTTCAAGTGAAGCTGTCCACATAATATGGATTTCTAAGTTAAAACTTTTTTTTTTTTACACAACTTTCTGAGTCTGGGTTCCACAGATGAAAACAGTACAAACAAATCAATGTGTTCTTATTTCCTGTGGTTTTGTCAATGAAATGCATTTTAGAAGCATTTAAGTCTGTCTAGCATTTGGGTTGATTTTCCTAAGAACAGCCCTGAGCTGTTGGCACAAGCAAAGAGTTCAGATTTCAGGAGCCGCATGAATATACAGACTATTCAAAGAAGGGGGCAAATGCAAGCGTGTCCATTTTCAAAATAGCAGTGTGGTACCTGCTATTGAGCCCTCGCCTGTGTCCAGTCATTTTCTACTTAAATGGTTTCAATTCAGTGCTAACGTCATGCTGTCAAGGGCCAGAAATGGCCCGGCCGCTTTCTTTCAGGGGTCATCAATCATTCATTATAACCAATCCATCAGGCAATCCTGGTAATTACTGATTACAGGCAGCGAGTCATGTGGCAGGATCAAGGAAAAACACAACGCACACACACCGCTGTCTGACCGTGTGTCATGTCAGGAATCAGAAACACATTTACACATTAGAAGGTCTGAAACAGGCTCTCTGACTCCCCCCTCTTTTCACAGAGGTGCTACTTAACACACTTTGGAATTATAAGAAATTCAAATTAGCTCTACAGGCTGTGGCAGGAACATAATGGAACCTAGAATTATTCTATCAAAACAAGCCGACACAGACACAGCCAGGATGGATTGAACACATTAGAATTTAAACCTCAGCCCTGTTTTAACACAAGGCAGCACAGCACTTTAAAATCTCTTTTACATATCCACATGTGATTGTCATGGCAGCGTGCTGTAAATGTGTCTGTGCAGTGCATATTTACATCTAACAACTCAATGTGCCTTTTGCTTCATTATCCTTTTCCTCATTTTCCCAAGAGTCTGTTTCAGTCATGAAATGATCCTACATTAGATATTTCAGGATGAGAATCTTACATGTTCTATCATTCTTTGCTTATTACGAAAACCAGTGTGCAATGTCACAATAAGTCAAAATCATCCTTACCTGAGAAACCATTGGAGGACGGCATCTCATAAATCACTTTTATAAGGTGTTTTCCTTTGAGGCCATGTAGATCATAATAAATAATATCAGACATGCGGAGGTTATGTGAGGACAGGTTGATGTCAGGTAAAAAATCAGTTTATGCTTTTCTGAACACTGATTTCTCTTTTGTTGGTGGCTGTTGGAGTTATAAGCAAGAAAAGCAAGAAATTCAAAAAGAGGTGAAATATTACAAAAAAAAAAACTCAGTAACACTTAACCTATGTATCATTTGTAAGCAGTAAACTTTAAATTAAAAAAAATGTTTATTAATGTACGGTATTTGTCAGCATAACTCATTATGTATGAGACATATTTTACATTATTACACCTTTATTCAGCGGCCTCCACTTATGGGTGCATACATACACATGAACACTGCACACATAACACTTTTATCAGCTAACTACATGATAGTGTTACATACGTGGCTGTGGTGGAAAAGTTGCAGCCCATCCTCAAGAAAAACAATAATGTAGGTCTAAAATTCAAGAAAAACAACCTCAAGTTATGTTTACGCCATCTAGTGGCAATAGTAATTATGACCAGGGGGAGTGACACTGTTCAGATGATGTTAATATAAGGTGATTTGATGAGATGATTTCTTCCTTATTAGGAGGAGGCAGGTTTGTTGGAAGGCTAAATAGATATTGGACTTTCCAATGTTCACTTCACATTTCTAACTGCGAGTGTCATGCTTCCAACCCAAGCCAGTAGTTCCGGGTCTGAAAAATGAAGCCAATGTGGAAGTGCCTTAAAGCTGCATTCTCTCTAATGACCAGCAGGGGGCGACTCCTCTGGCTGCAAAAAGAAGTCTGGCTGTATGGAAGTCTATGAGAAAATGACCCTACTTCTCACTTGATTTATTACCTCACTAAACACTTTCCACTTTCCTAATGAGTTTATGGTCTCAATCACTAGTTTTCAGTCTTCAGTACATCATGATGTTCATTTGATAAAGCAGAGTATGCTGTAGGGTGTTCCTACGTTGTGATTGACAATTTGCTACAATGCTTTTTAGGTAAACATGAACATGGTGTAACCCCAGATTCACAGAGTATAGACGTAGACCTAGCTGTTGCTATTTCAGTGTGTTTTCAGTCAATGAACGTTAATTACGTTCGTAATTAACGTAAACGCAAACATTTAGGTCACCTAAGAAGTCTTGTTCAGCATTTTGGTTGTAAAGCCCAAAGTTTTTTCCGTTAAGTGCATTTTGTTTTAAGCCTGTTTTTCGCTAGCAAAAACTTAGCAATAGCATTATCATTATCACAGTTAACCACGGACTGTAAATGCACCATGCTAACCAAGCTAGCAGCTAGCATTAGGACTAAGTCTATGGGCTGAGCAAGAACTTCCAGGCAGGACCAGCAGGAGAAACACTACTGTGCATATTCAGTGGGCCAAACACCACAGAAGTTAGAAACTTTTTTGGTGTATGCGCCAGGCAGACTGAATAGCGCCATTTTCAGTCCAATATCCAGATCATATAATACATCCATGATGCAAACTCAGCTTACAAGCTACATCCATTCATTTTTTAAACTCTTTGTTCCAACCCCGAGTTGGGACATTTAAAAAAAACAAAAAAAAACTGTAATCGTAGTGTTTACTGTTGCCATGACAACAAAGGTTGCTAACTTTAAGGAAGTATAAACCCCAAGGGATCATTTTAATCCAAAACCATGGTATTTCCCTAACCCTAACCAAGTGTGTTTTTGTGCCTAAACCTAACCAGACCTTAAAATAGTGTCATAACATTAAACATTATTTTTTAAAAGTGATTTGTAGAAATTTTGGCAAACTGCAATGCACTACTACGGCTGCTAGATGGCATAAATGTAGCTATAGGTTGTTTTTGTCTGCCTGAATTTTAGACCTATACCGTCCTTAAATTATGGGGATGTGTTGAAAAGTTGGCATATCAAGAAAAAAAAAGAACAACATGCAATAACGATACCAAGGGTTTCAAGGGCGTAACTGTAACATTCTTCATTTATTCGAGGAAGGAAATGTCACTGTAAACACCACCATACAGTGAGTGCCTAAAGGTTTTATTTAACTCCAACTCCATTCTTGTTGTGTTTTTTAGCAAGCAATTTACAGCAAAGTGGAAAAATAAAACATGAACACGCTGTGGTATCCCTTCTTAATGTCAAGCTCTGAACCTTTTCAAAAAGCAGTATTTCATGCAGGAGTGGACATCACAGATATGGAGAGCAAATGAAGAAGGAGAGAGGTGACATGATGACATAAAGCAGCTCTCGGGCAGCTGCATTTCAACATGTGGTTCTGCTTCCAGTAGCTCTGGTATATGGCCCAGACATGGACAGTATCCAGGACTGGTGGTAATCAGTTCTATCACACAATACTGATATAGGATTCGTTCTCATTGCAGCGGCATTACAGCAACTAATCAGAGATGGTCATCAGCTATGCATGTCTCATGCTTTGAAAACTGAGGCCTGCCTAACCTGAGTGCAAAAAAACAAAATTACAAACGTTCATTGTCTTTCCCATAAGTCAAATGTCATATAAACCCAATCGTTTCCTGGTTTCTGTCTTCCTCCTTTGTGCTTTTTGTTCCATTTATGTAGAAAGCGATTTTTATAGTTCCACAATGTGCCATCAACAGAAAAACTAACTAAACTTACTAACTACAAACTTTGGGTGTGTTTGCTACAGACTGAGCTAAACATTTACCAAGTGCAAAAATGTAAGTATTTCAGTCAGCCCGGAAAGACTTAAATATCAAATTCAAATTACTTTTCAGACAATAAAGGCACTGAAATAAGACCAGTGTGTATGTTTGGATTGAGAAAAGCAGGAGGAAATATAAAATATTCTCCTAAAAGCTAGATATTGGTCAATGAGGTGGGAAACATAAAAAAAAAATGGACAAAGTAGCCAAAAGGAATGTAGAGTTTAACCCTATAGATGAAAAAAAACAGCAGCTGGGGAAATGAATGAAGTGACTAAAAATAAACTACATGACAACATACAGAGCAGGAAGAGTTTTTTCAGCCATAAATAATATCTGCAGATCTTCCTCAAGCAGATCTTATTATAAATTGTAAAAAAAAAAAGAGTAAACACTCAAAGGAGTGCCATTAAAGCTTTTGGGCTTTCCCCCTTTAAGACACATTGATATCACAACTGACCTTCAAAAATCTATTTGCCAATCAGGTTCATTGGAGTTCTTACTCTACACTCTCCTCACTGTTCCAGCCCTTTTTAAAGCGCGGGGCTGCAGTGATTCGCAGTCTGCCTCGTCTACCTTGAGAGGCCTGATAAATACCAAGTGTGATGGCACAACACCAAGACCCAGGGCAGCAGGGGAAGGGGAGCGCAGAGCAGCCTTGAAACAGAACCAGATTGTTGAGATCTGGGAGGTATTACCCAGCCAGCACCTGGCCTGCATGGGTCCCACCCCTCTGTGTAACTCAATCTAAAAGCTTAACTTTGTCGAGCTACTGGCAGAGGTCCCCCATTAATCCGGTGCAGGTGCCAAACAGCCCAGTCCACCCACTGGAGGGAAAAAAAAAGACGCTTCACTACCTGTTAGGGGGAATTTGCCATGATATTTATTTATTTCTATGGTTATTTTTAATGGTTTGCATGTGCTGCCTAAACACACAAGACACAAGATAATTTGTGAAGAACGTAGCAAAAATCAGGCAATAGTAACGACATAGAATCATTTCATTGTAATGATGTAAATCCTTTAAAAACTGAGGTCTTATGAAGGATTGATATGAGACAATACCCCACTTAAACTCTGCGGTCACTTCTTGCCCCTGGAAATTAAAGCTGATTTTAACAGTGGCACCATTGTGATTTACAAATAATTTGACAGAGCAGCTAGAAATCTTTAATATCCACTGATGACAGAATGGAATTAGCCGCATATTTCCCTCCAAACTTTCAATTTTCTTCCTCGTTGTGTAAGCCCCGGCCCTAATCCCATCTTTATATGGCTAGAGCATTAACCCCCGTCAAAAACACTCACACACAGGTTGCCAGAGCGCTGGAGGGACCCCTTTGCGAGGCGAGGTGCGTTTGTTCGCCAGTCTGAACGTGGCCTTTGTTGGGCAGCTAAGGGTGGGGCGGGGGTGGGGGTGGGGGTTAGTGCGACGTGCCAGCATGAGGGGTTATTCAGGAGCCTGAGAATCAATCCAGTATTACAGTTAAGTCATGTAATAATTACCATCATTAGGGGTAACTGGAGCATGGAGATGACCAGGCTCTGCTTATAAACCTGAAGCTAATGCTGTGCGTTCCTTCAGACGTTTGTCATATACATAATTCAATAATCCTGGAAATACATATTAACATTCCCCTGCAGCTGAAAACTGTCAGAGCTTTGCCCCGCAGCTCTCTGGATCTGCGCTCTCTCCCAGGAGTTTACAAGGTCAACTTCCACATTTCCCCCTTCCTTTCCAAGCGCACTCTCAGAGAGGAAGAGAGAGGCTTTTACTGAAAGAATCTGTGTAAAATTCAATTACTGAGTTGGTTTTGGGGTAATTCAAATAATCACTACAATGTATTTTAATCACACAGACAAATGTTGTTTTAAGAAGAGAAAACACAGCAAATTCAGTGCTGTGCAGATATTTATTTACTCGTTTTGGGATATGGGTATTTAGCAGATCCTATTAGCAAGCCATGCTGTCTGTGTGTGATGGATGGAATTCGCTTACTACGTCTGCCCCGCTTAAAACACTTCATGCCTGAAATCGACAGAACATTTCATTACAGCAAGCGTATCTGTTGCAATAAACAATGCCTGGTAATGCTTTAAAACCTTTACTCAACCTTAAACTGCACCCTCTCAAATTAGACCCCTCTCGGCATGTTGTTATTGGCACGTAACTGCTGCAGATTTCTATCGCAGGTTGGGTAATTCAATAAGCATGAGGGCATTCTAGAGATAGCCTCCAACCAATTCACTGGGTTATGTTATGGTTAATGTAATACTGTTTTAATATGCATTTATGGGAAAAATGTGGGAGATATGCAGATAATACAACTTGGAGTAAACAGCAGAAAGCTCCAAACACAAGCTGTGTTTTTCTGTGAAGACACAAAGGAAACAAGAGAGTTGTGTAGCATCTGTAAACCACAAATACCCAGAATGATTTTTCTCATCCCTCACAATCAAATGCTTTAATGCAAAACAGCATAAGCAAATGCAAATATTGAATTGCATGCAAACTGGGAGACAATAAACATTGGTGGTGAAATGATACTAATGGTTAGGGATAGACTACATTTACTCAAGTTCTGTACTTAAATACAAATTTGAGGTGCTATTTACATCTACTACATCTACTATGACTGCACTAACAGTGTACTGTTTCACCATTACAAGGGGATGTATGTCTCTCACTTTTCAAAATCCTATTACTGTCAACACAGCTTCTATCATTTCACTTTCATTTACTCCCTAAAATCTCTCTTAACAGTGTCCTCTGACCGTCCAGCTGCCACAATCCTGATGAGTCAACGTCTGAGAGCATAAAAAATCGACGCCTTCAGTTATTTCTGTACGTTCAGGGCAATAAAGTCGTGTTTACACCACAGTTTACACCAACATCGGCACTAACATTCATTCATGTCAATCAGGCTTCTGCATTTTTTTAAGGAAAAAATAAAAATGATTAAAAGTATATTGTAATATTACACTATTTAATCAAAGACAAGGCAGGAAATGACAGTGTTCTTTTCAGTGAAGATGCAAATACAGCATTATGTGAGTATCAGGTCTCTGTCTATTAAATGTCATTTTAGCTCTTTTTTTGTTTGTTGTTTGAATTTTTTTTTCTTGTTTGGTTTTTTGTTTTTGTTGCTGGTGTGTTGCCCGTAGTTTCTAGTGACTTTGTAGATCCAGATTTCACTCAGAAAATATATAATTAGCTAAAAAAAAAAAAGGTAATAATAATAAAATGGCCATTGTTAAAATACCCAACAATTTTTTATCATGACCTTTGACCTATGTGCTGCTCTTGTCTGTCAAGTCATATTATAATGTTGAGGACATGCCAAATAATAAAAGGTGATAGATGCTTCAGTGTCTTCTTCAGTATTCTAAAGGGAAGGCCTGGATGTAAAATCTTTGGTAGTTCAACCACCCTACTTATGTTTACACCTGCAGGAGAATACACATCCAGCCAGTCAGAGGGATCAGCCAAGAATTTGGCCAGCTAATTGGGTCTTAACTTTCCAAGGAGAGAGAGAGAGAGAATAGTCCCTGGCAGGCTTTAGCCCAAGAGAGGAGGGAAGAGGGGGAAAAAAGTCTGTATTGAACTCTATTCGCCTTAATTTCCTCTGCAATGAAAGAGAAGGAAGATTAATGAAATATCCCCAAATCCATCCTGTTTCATTTCTATTAAATCAGCAGTGAAATTCAAGCGTCCTGCCCAGGTACAGGAGGGGGAACTCTGAGATAAAGTTTCCTCATGTTGCTAAAGAGACGCAGGCTGCTTTCTGGTGGTGAGCGGTGATATTTTGAAAATTCAATTGTTGCTGAAGTCTGTATATCAGGTTGCACTTTGATTCCCCCTCAGACTCAAAGTTATTTAATTACACTGGAGTTCATACAATGTTTGGTATAAATAAGACATACTCCATGAACCAGCCATTTTTCTCTTTTACTGTGACTGACAGTTGCAGAAAAATATAACTTTTCATAATTCTCCCTGTTGGGTCGATGAATAATGGCAGCGATTTCACTAACTAACAACATTCTTTAAAATCCAGTTTGTGTATCCAGTCGGTACTGGTTGTTGTCACAAATAAAGCTGCACTGAGTAGGTGTAGTGTCAATACAAATGCAAACAGCAGCCTCCTAAATGGAGTCCATTGAAAAACACTGAGACGAGCCAATTGACTTAAACCCCATGGAGTCCCCTAATCCCATCTCAATTAGAATGGACTAATAAGTAGCCCTGTAATTAATCTGACAATAGAGGAGGCTGGAGAACAAACGTCTTAAAGCGCTAAAGCCATTAGACCTGCAGCTGTGTGTATGTGTGTGTGTGGGTGGGTGGGTGTTTGGGGGTGTTCGTCCTAAGGGATGCTGGCAGGATGTAGGAAAGTGCTAATCAATACTTTCATATTACAGTATCATATTGGATCAGATGACTAGCCTAGTGTAAAAGGGAGTGCTCATGACAAACCTAGAATCAATAAACAACCACTCTGCTCCCACAGCTCTACAAAGTTTTTTAGTGTCTTTTAGCTCACTGTTCTGATTTTACGTCTGGCAACTTCACTGCTTTGGTTTGATCCCAACCTAACGTCAAGCCGCAGCAAGCAGCTGTTTTCAAGCCCAAACCCTCTAAAACCCCACTGTACACGACTTGCCAAGAATCAAACAACAGACAGACGAAATTAACAACTTGTTAACTAGCACTCAAAGTTATTGCTAAAAAAAAAGAAACATTTAACAGCTAAAGAGCCAGACAATTTTCTCTGAGTTGGTGGGGATCAAACCAGAGCTAAAAGTCGAGGATATATTACATTCATCATTGGGCACAAAAATGACTCCAAATGAATGTGACTGTTGCTCTGCCAGGCAATCGTTTGCTAACACATTAGTGATAAAATGTAAGCCTATAGGGTGATAACATGTTAATCTTGTGTTTAATGCAATATACAGTATCATTGTCATTATGTCAGTCTTATGCTGGAGAGTAGATTGAATATTGTATATTTTGGCAGTAATTTTCAAGTTTCAAATAGTAAAATAAAAATACTAGTTTAATTTTACTACTTGAATTTTACCTTCAGAGACTGGTTTTCACAAATGCTGTGTCACATGCTTCAAGTAAATTTTGACTTTTGCCATATTTAATGAAGGCCACCACCTTTCCATAACACTAACTAGGTGTTTGGAGTTACTTAGACAGAACTGTTAAAAAGTTAATAGTGCATCAGTAGATATGATGGAATATTGTACTGTAAGAGCAGAGAATAATATTAAATAATATAAAAAATAATATAAAAAATATTGGCAGCTATGGACTTCCATAGCTTTGAAGTACAAAGCAGCACCAAACAGCAACCCTCAAGTAAAGTAAAAAAGGAATCACAAACTTGTAAATGATAAAACTGTCTCTGTTGTTGTGTAGCTTCACTTAGCTGATCTAAGGGGGCATGGAGTGACTGTTGACCCCCTTTTCAAGATGGGAGGGGGGTGGGGCTTCAGCTGTCATCAGTTACAAATCGTCCATCAGGCTGAGGATGGTTAGATGAGTGGACGGATGGCACCTTCAAGATATGTGGCTTTTAAAACCCCATAAACCTCCTGAGCTGAGGGGCTAAAACTCAGCTCTCAGAGTGTATACTGACAGTTGGCATGTTCTACTCTGAAGATGATTGCTTTCAGTGGAACACACACACACACACACACACACACACATTTGTATTACTGTACTTGTGAAGGCCTTAGCCGGCATATCCTCACCTTGGATGATTTTCCTCTTCCTCCTACCCCTGACAGGACATTTGGTTCTCATAAGTGTAGGAAACCGAGAACAGGCACACACTCAAACACACCACCACCACCATCAGCCCTACTCCTCCACCCTAAACTCTGCACTCTGTCATTTGGAACAATAATAAACAAGAGCAGAGGAGAGCAAAAAACCTGCTGAAATCTATTACAAGGGAACAGTGTGGTTATATAGCTCGGGAGGATGGGGGGGGGGGGGAGCACTTCAACATCAGTGTAATTCCAAGTGCCATGCTGATCCGGGCCAGGCTCGCCACATACACTTATCTGATCCTTACGGGTGGTCCAACCAGTGCCGCCATGTTAGAGTCTAAACCTCACAGATCTAGATGTCTTCTCTGCACCGAAGCACTCCCTGTGTGGATTTAGACCGAGCCCGGAGGAACGATCGGAATGATCCAAAAGGGAGGGAAGGAATATATGTGGTTGTGGACTGAGAACTGGGTTTATATGTCTTTTTTTTTTAATGCTGCTGTTTTCTATTTGCTTAATTTGGAGATGAATGTATTTTTCTGTAAGATAACACAAAACACGAAATGTCAGGCGTTTTTCACTGGCCATGGATGTTAACCAGGTATGATAAAACCACATATATATATATATATGAATAAATGGAACCACAGTGAGAGGGAATAGACTGAGATGGTGAAGAAAGATGAAGAATTTGTCTGGTATACAGAAGAAATATCCTAAATCAATTTTAACCTGAAAAAAAATGCTAGAATCATACATGCAGAGTCATACCTATAACTCATCCTGGCAATCTAAGGAGGTTAAACCCACAAAAATGCTAACTTTATTTTGCTTTAGACATTAAATATCTGTAGTTTAGTTTAGTTTAGTTTAGTTTAGTTTAGTTTAGTTTAGTTTAGTTTAGTTTAGTTTAGTTTAGTTTAGTTTAGTTTAGTTAAGTTTAGTTTAGGCCTAGACCTTTTAATAGGAACAGATTGATTTAAGGTTAGGAATTGTGGGGAATTATCTTTGGACAATGTACAAGTGACAGAGACACTGCATCAATAAATGACATCATTTAAAATACATAAATACAGCAGGGGAAAAAAAGAATTTTATGTGCCCACAAAACTAAAACTTGTGTTTTGAGTTTCACGACCACACCGATCAACAGTTTACACTCAGGGCCATAGCAAGCAAATTACAACTACTGACGTCATGAGCCTCCAACGCCCCAGTGCAACCCTTCCCCCCCTTTTACAAGATTTTGACTAGTCACCAAAAAACCTTCTCAAAATTTCTGATTATTACATTTTTTTTAAAAAAAAAAAACATTCTATCAATCCATTTTGCTTTTCAATTACATTCTCAATACATTAAAATTGTTGTTTCAAAGTCTGTCAGGAGATGGGGGAGAAATACTAAATACCCGTTTTTTTAAGATATCGCTTTGATTAGACAGCTGACAGTGAAGAAGCAGACAGGAAACATGATTATTATGTTTTTTTTTTGCCTAAAAACAGTGAAAGTAAAATATAAATATTCCTTCAAAACAGCAGTGTGTGTAATTTGCAGCCCGTCCTCACAAGAAAAACAACAGCAGAGGACTAAAATTCAAGCTGGGGAAAACAACCTATAGTTACGTTTACACCGTCTAGCAGCCGTGGTGATTATGACTCAGTTCAGATGACGTCAAGATAAGGTGACTTTGATAAGATGGTTTTTGTCTTGTTAGGCTAGATAGATGATGACTCTGCTGCAGGAGACCACTGTCCTTAGCCACTGCTCTGTTTCCAGTAAACTATAGTGATGAACAGCTGATTATGCAGCAGCGTCCCTCAAGATAATTACAAAAATAAACTACAGTGTTTGTTCTGTAAATGAAGGTTTCCAAATCTGACTTTCATTCAGATTGTTTGTTATTTCTGATTCTCACCTGTTAATTTTCCCACCTATGATGTAAATAAATTCCCTGATTTCTTTTTTTTTTTTTAAAGTTAAAACAAAAATAATGAATCACTACTTTAGTCTTCAGTACATTCATTCAGTCATTATTGCAGTTACCACTGACAGACACAAAAGGGAGCCCTTTCTTCCCCATACTGTGGACACGTTCAACAAAAGCACAGGTGTCAATGACACAGTGAATGATGGCTGAATTCCATTTAGCTGCTTCAGTTTCAGGGTCCTGATTTGTGCATGCTGGCTCTCTGTCATGCTGTCATGGTTTACTGGGACACTTGAATAGAACAGAGCCATCATTAATGTGATTAGCAACACCTGTGTTTTTCCTACTGTGACAAGTCAGAATGTCCGCTGTGAAAGAATTGTTTCACTTTAAATGAAATATAGTGGCATTTGAAATCATACAAAAATGACTTCAAAGTGTGACTTTGTGACACCCACTGAAAATCATGTTTCTGATGACCTGCAGTGGTTTAACTTCTCATCTTGCAGCAGTGATATACAGGTGTACAGTAACATCACTGCTGGCAGGTGTTCCAGGTCATAATAGGCAAATTTACGCCAATAAATACATAAATAAAAATGCTTTAATAAACATTAGCACCAGAACTGATTCCTAATAGAGACACACTTTAAAAACAGCTCATGAGGAGAAACTCAGGGACATACATCATGCATGCATGCAAAAAAAAAATCCTCTAGTATGTTCCATGTTTAGCTTCATCAAAAGCTTTCAATCACATCTCACAGTCTTGGCTCATTGCTCATTAGCCATAATCTGACCTAAGTATGGAGCTGAGGTTTTTGAGTAGCTAAATGTCCAATTACGTTTGAACCCTCAAACTTTGGGCGCTACGTGGTCAAATGATAATATATCTCCTACACAGTTTTCTATTTTAATATAAACCTGTTCAAATGAAAGCTGAAACTGGCACTTTAATGTAGTATCATTATTTTATTTCTAATTAAATGTGTTGAAGCACAGAGCCTGAAGAGCACAAAACTGTCCAGATACTTACTATCTGGACTGTACATATACAAAATAGTGCATTAAAAAAGAACATAGTATGTTAAAAGCACGTTAAAATGATATGAAATATAATATAACAATTGATTAAATTAAACAAAAGTAACCAATTTTATAGAAACCTTTACAGATTTTTGTTAATTAACTGAAGTAGGGGCCTTTAATATATCAGACGACTAAACAATGCATCTAGAGCCATTCATGCGTTTTGTCTTCCTCCACAAGCTCGAACTGAAGTGAAAGAATAATAAATATATAAGATCATGTCTGCATCTGTATCTGTAAGATCTTTACTGTTTTATCTGATTATTATGTTGAGGTAATAAACAGCTATCTATTTACAGTCTCTGTTCTCTGTGTCTTATTACAGATCTCATCTACTGTATTCCTTTATTTAAGTGAACATGTCTCCAGACCTCTGTATCTATATCTAATCTAATTCATACATCTCTAATCAATATCTACATCTAACTGTATATCTGAGGTCAAATCTATATCATGACATAGACAGTCTGTATAATTTCCAGATAAATAAAAACATATGGCATTTCATCATCTCCTGTAAAGCATTCACATTAACTGAGCTGTAACTTAGAGTGTTCCACTAAATTCATCATTACTCCCCTGCAGGAGAATTGAGTCGTTTTGACACCGGCTTCAGCAGCTGGCGGACTGCGTTACACACACAAAAATCAAAGAGGTGAATCTGATCTCAGGCTGCAGGAAACCAGCTCTAGCCTTTGCAGTGAACCCAGCTGGCCTAATGTATGGGCTTTGTGTAGTCTGCGTAGAAATGTACATGCATATATGAACAACTCCCCCATTTGTCTTGCTTTAGGTGACAGATGAGAGCGGCTGATGAAACCTGCTTTTTCAGAGCAGGTTCCATATGAAAATAATTATAGAGCACGAGATGACTGGCTTTGATGAGGAGGGGAAAAAGGGTGAGGAGAGCTAATACATAATCAATACAAACGTTAACATTCGTGGAGCAAGAGTTTGTTTTTGTTAATCAAATCGTTTTATGGAAACTGTCCATTTTCATAGATTGTCTTTTGCAACAGATACGAAGGAAAAAAGTCATCTCCTATTCAAAGTTTCAATATATTACATATTACT
Organism: Euthynnus affinis; assembly: GCA_029490765.1. NCBI lineage: Eukaryota > Metazoa > Chordata > Actinopteri > Scombriformes > Scombridae > Euthynnus > Euthynnus affinis. Next base: position 3,051,990 of record CM055851.1, on the reverse strand, counting down.
TCCAGTACGCCTCCTTTACACTAATGGCTTGCTCAGCCCTTTGGCCACATTTTCAGTTGTACAGAGCCCCTAAAGTCCCAAAAGAAGACATATATATATATATAAAACTCATGTGCACACATAAGATCCATGTCTTGTGTTTTTATCTAATTTCTAAAGATAATAACGTGTGCGCAGCAGATATAGATCTTATGCATACAAGATGAAAAAAATATTCTTAAGTACTCCATGTTGTGATCTCATGTTGAAAAATTTGTTCTATCTGATTGAGCCACCTCTTGCATTCTGTTGCCCAAAACCATCCCCAGGTGGCACTGCGGTTTTCAGAGCCTTGCTGGTGAAATTTTCAAGCGGCTTCTGTCCAGGAAGTCAGCGGCAGAAAAACCTCTTACCATGTTTTTTTGTCAAGTTTTCAAAGGAAATGATATTTTTGTTGATGTACTTTAATTCAGTTTCAGAGGATAAACATGACATTTTATTCTTGGCCTTGGAGACATAAGTTTGATTTAAAAAGAAAAAAGAAAAAAAAAAAAAAAAAAAGGAAATAAGAATGAGAAAAAATTAAGATCCACTTATTTGCTTTTTTTTCAGAGCTTTCAACCACATCTCATGGTCTTCCTCAGTGGATGGATTTGGCTTATTTGTCATGGAGGAGATCAACATGACCATCTCTAAGGGAGATCGCAAAACGTGGTTGAAAGCTGTGGGTGAACTAGCTTGAGAGGATTTACTGCACAAAATAATGTAACTGCATATGCATAAAAAGTGTATTAAGATTTCCTACAAACAAGTCAACTGCTTGAAATGTCAGTAATGATAAAGTCAAATTCAACGTCTCTACTGCACTTAACTCACTTCACCAGACCTTTTCTGCCATTTTGTCATGGTCATCTCCAGTTCCCTTATATACAGTCTACTGATCAGTCATGTGTTACTCAACTATGTATCCCAGGTAAGTATTATATAGTGTGGAAAACCAAGTATACAAAAATCATCATCCAAAAAAACCACTTGCAAAATACCATATTTACTCTTAGTGGATACAAAAAAGCTATTGTTACTTTTTTAAATCCCAAAACTGAATATTGCCATGGAATACAATGTTTTCTGGTTCAAAAATATTGTCAATATGATTATTTAATGTTTTATAAATTCTATATGAATCACAGTTATAATGATTTTTTAAGATTTTTCCATTCACTAAATGTGTGACACTCATGCTAGTAATATAAGTGCAAGCATTTGACAGCTTGTCAATAGTTACATACTGTATATACAGCATTAACAATGTTTAGAATACTATATACATATATTATGAGTTTTGGGTTATTTTTATACTATTTCCACAATATCTAAGAAAACCTCATCAGCTGATGAAGGCCAAAACATGTGGGTGAAAGATCTGGAAAAACTCCACCCTTGCTAGAGTTTTATTTTTGTGTTGTTTTTTGGGCAAAGTACCTTTACTTTTTATGGTTAAATTTTTTATATTTATATTATTTGTAAAAAAAAAAAAAAAAAAAAAAAAGAGTTTTACACATTGTTGAAAATGTTTTGTGTTTCATTTTAATGGGGAGTAATGGACAAAAACTTTTTTGTGCTGTTTTTTGTTGGGTTGACATCAAAAGCATGTGATAGTGAGTCATAATTTAAAAAAAAAAAAGTATGTTGATGTTACCACCCAATGACACTAAGAAATACAATGGTGAGACCATTAAAGGGTCATATTATACATATAAGATTCCAGCATGTCTCCTCTATCATGCACACACATCATATAAATGCACATTTTTGAGGGTAAAACACTACCAGAGCACCTGGAATAGTTGTGTTCCCCTTCTCCGTGATATCCCTTGGAGATGAAAAGTCACACTGGATCCATAACATGACAGTAAATACATTTTCCTGCAGCTACAAAACCTCTGACAAGGCAAATGGCTTTGCATTGGCAGGCAATTTTAACACACCCATATGTCAAAACAAGCAATATAAAAGTTTCTTATCCCTACATGAGGCTTGGGAAATCTCAAGTCTCTGAGCGAGAAATGAGAGCTGGAGGTGCATATCAGGCACAGCTATCTGTTATACAGAGTAATGGCTCGGCCCGTCCACTGTAATTCCACAAATGCATTTTAGCTTTCGCATCATGTCAGCTTCACATTGCAAACATAAGAATTTAATAATAGCATGTCAGTGATGAATAAAAAAATCTATTCATTTGTCCTCTGTGCCTTATGAATACACCATCAGCACAAACATGCACCTCTCCATTTAGTGAATATTGCTCTTGGCCTCAGCCTCAGCTGGATTAGATTGTATTGATAGAGGAAATGTATTGGGGACAGAGAATTAAAGGGGCATACTTTCTGCCATAATGCTTAATTTGTTTCATATTCATTACATGTGGTCTAAGTTACTCCATTTGCAGTTATTTTTCCTTTCCTTTTATTTTGTTGTAAGAAATGTTTTTCAAATCAAGAGATCTTCCATTTTAAGCGAGAGGAAATGTGATCATAGCAATTGTAGATACTGCGGAATTCAATACTTGATTGTCATCTTATAAAGTAGCATTCTGCAGAAATGATGACACAGAGTGCCAAGAAAAACAGCAAGATGCAGAGGTCCCCTATAATTTGAAGTGAAACCAGTGGGCAGCTGTGTTGCTTTTGAGACTTTCTTGCACTTATTTATACACAAATATACTCTTTATTTGTCTTTATGCTCTTTTTTTACCTTTCGGTGCCCACCCTCCTCCTGCTAATGCTTTGCCTAAATGAAAGCAAACAGATTATATTTGATTGTGATAAATTTGGCCATGAAGTGTTCCAGGATTTATGACATTACCAGACTGTCAGAATGCATTGAAGATGCCTTGTACCTGATTTTTTTTGACGATTTAAACATACGTTACATGTTCATATTCATGTAATAACAGTAGCAGCGGTGCTACATTTCTTCATATATTTTATACTGTCTGTATGTAAATACAACTTTGAGGAACTTGTTGATGCTACTTTATACTTCTACTCCACTGAATTTCAGAGGGACAGCTGCAGTTAATTTGTAGATCAAGAGTTTTCATAGAAACATATCTCATATTGTCATGAAGTACCCAACAGTATATGATATATTAAAATTATCCACACCTTGACCTACAACATGAAAAATCAACACATTAATGATAATAATCCAATAATATAGAAAACTCTGGGAGAGGATTTTCTACAGAGAAAGTTAGGGAGTAGCTGATGAAATTAAGGCAACTGTTACAGCTTAATAGCCAGATATTTGTCTCAAGAGTTGGTGGAGACCAAACTAGAGATAGAAGAGAGGGAATATTAGACTTCCATTCATCAGGTCACCACAAATTGACTTTAAATGACTGCTAATGTTACTCTGTGTCTGCTGGATGTGTAAAAAGGCAACTGACATGTTTGACTTCACAACTTTATAAAGTTCTTATATGTCAGTTTTGTATTTTCAGCTTGTTCTGCTGCCCCCAGTGGCCAAAGAAAATACTAATTAATGCAGCTTTGGGTAAATTTTGATGATATTATTTTTAAATTTTTACTTAAACTAGAATTTTGAACACAGGTTTTGGCATATAGTATTACAACTTTTACTGCAGTAAAGGGATCTGTCCAGCAGTCTATCTAAATATTACAATATGACAAAAATCTTTCACCTGACTTTTACCAAAGTAATGTAACCAACTTGAATGAAAATATTGTTCTGTACTGCTCTGTTAAATGGTAAAAAAAAAAAAAAACAACAAGAAATTGTAGATTTGAAACAAAAATATATCACTTTTCATGAAACATGATATGAAAATTTGAGATTTTAGAGTTAAGATTTTCAGAGTTAATAGTCATGCTTTTTTGTTCTAGCTTATTTGGTAATGCTTGTCTTAATATTAAGAAATAAGAGAAAAAGGTGAAGATACATACACTTAAGAGGCATTTTGATATATGAGCTGAACAGACTACAGAGATCTTGAATTTCCAATGTGAGTTTGTTAGCAGTTGGTAGAAACACTGCAGTATGAAGTCCTAATGAGTGTCAGTGTCAGGTTCAACCGTTTACAATCAAACCCAACGCAGTGGGAGCAGATCACCTCTCCAGCTGTGCAGTGATCTCACCCACAGACACCCTGGTCGATCTCATCAGTTCCATCTTGGCCATTTTTTGAGACCTGATAACCAGTCATAACACCCTCGTATCACGTGTTTGGAGAAAACTGCGTCGGACGCTGAACTAAACCGAGCTTGAAATTTGGACCTGATTGCATGGCTGCATGCCGACTGTAATTGGCCACACTGAGAGTTGATGGTAGACTGAACCATAGCGTCCCACATGCTAAATGCAGCAGGCATCATTTTTAACTCGTTGTCCGCCCCTATCGTAGAGGCCTTTTTGCATTTGAAGTCTGAAGAAGGTTTGGTGAAAACAAAGAAGAAAAGTGGAGTCTAAATGAATGTGGGGCTGGCTCATCGTAACCATCCTCCCTTCAGCAGCCTGTTAGAGGCTTTCTTAAGTTTCCAGTGACGCTACAAGCTGAGAAGAGGCACTGGGAAAGGGATACGGGCTGAAGAGTAGAGTTTCCATCCCACCTACCACGTGGTGCCCTCACCGGGCCTGAGCCCACTCCATAGCCGCATTTATCCTATTACACCAATCTGCTGGGATCCACTTCATACACTCACAAACACTCGGAAAATATGCAACACGATGGAATTGACAGGAAGCCGCAGTTGTGGTGCATATCATGTCCATGAATATAATTCCCATCGATTTGGGCTGCCAAACATCTCAGACCAGCTTAATACCTTTATATCAAATCCCTCTAAAAGCGTATAATTTCCAGTGATTGCTCACACTTGCGGCCTACTTACATTCACATTGACAACCAAGCGGTGGCACGACTCCAGAGAACACACTCTGTCTCTCTAGTGTTTCCTTGTGCTGCCAGCTTATTTATTCTGTGCAGTCTTAAGTGGTGGCTGTGGAAAAGGGAGGAAACAAAGAGTCATTCTCAGACCATGTGTAAAGTTAATATAGAACTTTTTTTTTTTCACGCTGTTCCGCTGCTGAGTGGCAAAATCTAGCTCGCTTTAAGCCTCTTTCAGCTCGCAGTATTTCACAGAGTCAGAGTTGAGAAACTGCAGAGCATTTTACATCATCCGTTCAAATGACCAAGCAGCATCAAAGCTGTCAGTTGTGTTTTGGATGATTCTCAATGAGCCTGTAAGAGTGAGACTGTTTTCCTATGTCCTAAGACCCTATCAGTGACTGCAGTGTCTCTGATGACACACGGTCACTCTACTACTAGAGATTTAGTATGCAGTAAATACTAAATTTAAAAAGTCAAACTCATCCTGCTCATTAATGACAGATATTATGAAAGATCATTTTTGTTTCATTCACTATTTTACTTTTACTTTCAAATGTATTTCTATATCTTTTGAGAGAAAAACTGAAGAAAACAAAAGTAAAAGAAACTTTTTGAGATCTAAAATGTCAAGACATTTCAACATATCGTGGAAATGTATTCTTTTGAGTGGAGATCAAACTCTTCAACATCAGAGCAAGCGAACCAATCACGAGACCGCTGAATAGAGCAGTTTTTAAATGTTTAAATATTTGAAATAAAATGTTCACACTCTTTTGTAAATGTTTATTCACATTACTTTAACGGTATTGCTTTCATGAAGCCATATAAATTAGTCAAAGCTCCATCAGATGCTGAGCCACGCTCAGGCTGATTATTCAAAATCTTTAATCCGACGGAGCTTTGAATAATCAATATGGCTTTATGAAAGCAATACGGTTAGCTACATGAATAAACATTTATAAAAGAGTGTTAACCTTTCATTGAAAAATATTTAAACACAACACAAAAAAAAATAACAATGTCTCTTCTATTCACAGAGCAGAAGTTGTGGTGAGCAGGCGTATGGAGAACGGAGATGTGGGGTGTCACGTTCATGGAAAAGAGATGGCAAACTGGTTTGTAATTAAGGATTTAAAATTCACTCATCACTCCTGCTGATTAAGAGGGCTCAGCGGGCGGACATAGCGCTCCACCAGAAAACATCTCCCTCCTTGCACCTTCTATTTTGGCATTACCGTGGCATGTGTGGCACAAGATGGAAATGTTTGCTGAATGTAGCTGCATGTTTGACGAGTGAAAATCGCTGGTGAAGCCTGAAAGGTTATCCTAGTAATTTAGTGGGAACTGTGTGCGAAAGAGGCTTTAGACTGCCCAGCAAGGGTGGAGGGTTGTGGGTGTCTGTTTCAGGCCCCAAAAGATTTTGTGCCGGCCCTGGCTGTTTCTATAGTCTTGGTCAAATAAACCACAAGTAGTGAGTACATGCTTTTCTTTCTCACTGTGACTCCTGCTGACCGTTCAGTGACCAAACAAAGGTAACCAGATATGTTTCTATTTGGACGTCTCTCAGTGCAGTCTGCAATTTAGAATACATTTGAGAGGAAGTCTGTTCCAAGAGGCCCAGTTCCATTACCACAGAGCTTCTGTGTGTTTGAGCATAAGCACCAGCACCACTCCAGCGGGCATTATGACATGAGTCAAAGCTCAAGTGGAGAAGAGGTTTCACCAGCTGTACCTGACCACAAGGCCTGGGAGATTCCCAAGACAAAGACCCGGGAACAAAGAGCATGAGAAAATGTGTGCAGCTACATTCGTCCATAACAACCAGTGTTTACACGGTACATCAATGCGTAGGTGTGATCTCTCTGAGCACTGGCCAGAATGCAATGAAACTTTTGCTGACTGATGATTCTTGCCATTGTATTTGCGTGTTGAATCATTTAACAGAGAGATTTGGCAGCTTCATCAACTCCTCCAGATTTGGAAAAGGAATTAATTCTCATTTGCAGCCTCTGGACAGAAGCTGAAAAACATTCGGATTAATCAGAAAGTTTTGTTTGGCGTAGATATGTTGAAAGGAACGGAAAAAGAACAATTTTCACTGAGATTAAACAGTGAACAATTGCTAAGCGCGGTATCTATATCTATATATATATTAAAAAATATATATATGTTTTTGGACAAACAATATATATATACATACTTACTTATATATTGTTATTATATTTTATATGTCTTTGTATATGTTTTTATTTACTGTTTTTACTGTAATGGAGCCTCCCAGCCAAAGTAATTCATATGATTGTACTTGCATAACCGGAGTGACAATGAACATCTTGAATCTTGAAAATATCATATCATATTTTCAAATATTAATGAAGAGATAGCCCTTAAAATCTGATTTTAAAAAATACATAAAATAATAAAGCAAAAATGAACCATGTCTAATAATCTTCTTCCTTCTAGAATAAAAATAAAGTGTGTAAAGACATTCCACACTCTCAAATGCTCAAAAATCCTCAAGTTTATTTAAACTTGAGGATTAAGGTACATAAATACATTACAAAGGAGAACTGATTCATTGCTTATTTATTACAAATATTACTTATTACAAAAAATCTCTTTATTATTTGTCATTATATAAAGCACAAATGACAATTTCCTCACCTAATCAGTCATTTCAAACATAAAAATGTCAGGTTCCCTCTTAGCCTCATGTACATGGCCACTTCTGTGAACCCATAGACTGATGTACTCTTATGACAGGAGACCTGAATGTGGTGGGCTCACATCATCTCTATTGCACATATGCATATGTTCACTTGTGTATGTTAACCTGGGTGAAATAATGTCAGTGTCCAAATAAAGTTAAAGCAGTAAGAAGAAGACGGCAGTGTGGCACTTTTTTTTTTAGGTTATTCACTAGTGAGGTCGTTTTTTCAGTAAATATCTTTGCGTTATTATTCCCATTTCCTACCGACAGTCAGTATTAATTCCTAGGGGAACCTATAAAACCTTTTGTGGGACCAGAGGTAACTGTGTGAAATCTGATAAATTACCTTAAGTGATGTCACTTGAGTCAGCTTTGGGGTTGAAAAAAATCTGAGAGTGTGGAGCTAGAAAGAAGTGAGGTTACCAGACCTCTGTAGCTCACTCCTCACCTCCAACTCTGTCTCTTAGCAATTATGTTCATATACAACTTAACTGTTTTCCCATTTACATTACACTGACAAACGTAATCTCTGCCTGCATTATGTTTATGTTTTTTTGAATGAATGAAGCTACATTTATATACCGTTCTCAAATACAAGAGAGGAGGTCAAAGTGGACGGAAAACATACAAGATGCAGGACTCTTGACGCCACAGACCTGGGTTAACATCCTGAGTCTTGTGTGTGGTTAGGATTAGACAACAAAAGCTCTTTGGTTAAGGTTATTCAAAGATGGCGGTGTGGCTTAAACGGTTAAAACATGTTTGTGTAGAATTTAGTGGCATCAGAGCAAACTTGGCAGAAATGGAATACAATAGTCATGTTTTAATTAGTGTATAATCACCTTAAAATAAGAATCATTGTGGTTTTGTTACTTTTAAATGAGCCTTTCATATTTATGTATGGAGCAGGTCCTCTTCCATTGAGGACACCATGTTGCATCGCCATATTTCTACAGTAGCCCAGAACGGACAAACCAAACACTGGCTATCCAGAGATCCTTTCACATTTTACCTTAGTGCCATGGGTTGTCGTGGCCTACATGTTTGGAGTGGGGGTGGAGGGGTATTCAATTAGTTGCAACTAGGTACATTGTCTCTAAACATTTCACTCATACATGTTCATTAACACCATTTTCTCATTATGTTGAAAGAAAACATGATTCAACAGCATTATGTATTTGCTGTTGCAATTAAGTCATATATGAACATAATTTCTTGGAGAGGGTTTACATCTTTGCTTGAGGCTAGCAGCTCCAGGCTACATTAGCAACTACTAGGTACTAGCATTACATATATGAATCGATCTGTAGACAGCTGAGTTGCATTGTGGGTGATGTGGCATCCAGGTTTTGACAAGGAAGAAGAATGTGTAGAATAAAAAGATGATATTTATGGCTCTGCTGCTTCAATTTGGTTCCTTTAAAAAAAAAACCCTGTCCATTGTGAGCCTGACAATGTTATAGGAGCGCAAAGCTAAATCAGTGGAGTACTCTTTTATTGGGACCATATACAGTGTTAAACTTAAATGTTAGCATTTGATGTACTGTATCAGTTTTCAACTGCAGTCCCTTAAGCATACATACATACATATAACAGCACAATAACAAACTGTATAAAGCAAGTAGCAACTGATGACAATCTTTATGGAGTCATTATTTTAACCCAAACCATGATCTCTCTATAAACCCAACCATTTTTTTTCCTACAGTGTTGAGTTGTAACAGTTGGAAGGCACAGAGTAGTGGTGTCGTCTTGCTGATGGTGGCGTCAGATCAGAAAATGCTCATATATATCATTCTGGAGGGCAGCTACAAACAGAACATTTTGTTGTAATTTTGGGGAACTAATTGTGCATTTTGGTTTCATCAGGCAGTTTTTTTTTTTTATGAAAGTCATAGCTATGGTTAAGATATATATGTAATAAAATACTGCTGGCATCAAATATACCTTTCATTATGTAGGAGATTAAGTCCAACATTCATTTTATTATTTTGATTCCTTACAATCCAACAAACTGCTTCTGTCAAGAGTTCAGTTTGACCTCAGACATACAGAGGACAGACAGACGCTGCTGACTGCGACTTTAACTCCTTTGTGTTTGTAACTAACAGGAGATTATGCTGAGTGCACGCAGCTCTCTGCCCTCCCACTTCCTCATGGATTAATGTCTGTTTTCTCACCATTATGTTAAGCAGTCATATTAAGAGGAGAACTTGTCACGCCATCACTACTGTTTTTTCCTGTGTCTAATAGTTGCTGTTAAAGGCTCACCTCTTTGCACTAATGAACCTATGATTAATTAAAACATGTGTCCCTGAGCACCACTGTGGCTGATACATGACTGGGTTATGAAGTGTGGAGGTGTGTGTGGGGGGGGGTTAGAATGGCTTCAAGGTTAGAGAAGTCAATGTCAGGCGAGCTGCTCCAGCTCCCATTACATCATTCTACCCACATGCTGAGCTGGGAGTCAGTGATGTCACTCAGTTTACTTAGCTTCCAAGCCATTTGTTTTCCTATGAGTAGCCCTTTTGTTTATTTTCATAATTTTGAATATCACTCTTTGCCAGTTTTACATCGACTCTAAAACTCAATTAGCTTAATGTCTCTTGCATTCTAGCAGCGCTGCTATGAGCCCCCGAAAAGTGCCCATTAAAACGCCATTTCTGACGCTTTGTTTGCTTTGCAGGGCTCAATTATCAATGCACCAGCACCTTTTACAGGACCCTTGGCTGTAAGGTTTTAAGAGCTCCAGGAGAGGTTAGATCTGTGATTTTTCGAGGGCTTTCCAGGAGGAACCTTGGGGGCGCTAAACACCTCCACTGCTGCCAATGTGAAAGTCTCCAAACACACAAAAAAGAAGCAGAAAACCCCTCTTTTTTTCCTCTTTCAGGACCCTAAAGACATAATTTTCGCAGAACAACGACCTCCCTCTTCTTGATAACTGTTAGCCTCCAGATGATCCATAGAGAAATTATGCAGCTCAGATGTATTCCAAGAGCATTAAACGAGAGCCTAGATACAGTATCATGACCTGCCTCCCGGGGTACTCCAATAGCAGATGGATTGAGCTCAAATTATCTGGCTGTCTTGGTGACTTAGAATGTCAAACTGATAAGATACTGTGACTGTATCCACACGATACACAATAATACAACATAATCAAGCAAACGAGGGGAAAAAACTGCACTTCCTCATACCGAGCCTTTTACTCATTACCTCACCCGGGGTAATTGTTAAATTCTGCAGGGACATATTTTGAGTGAAGGCATCAGCATCATGCTATAAATTCTACCTATGAGTTGAGGAGGGAAAAAAAAAAGAGTGAAAGTCCAAGTTCAGTGAGAGTGCAGGCTGAAGCAGGGGCCTGCAGCAGGCTCTGGGTTTCTTCTGATTTGCAGTGGCAATAAAAAAAAAAAATGAGCGGGCCACATGCCGGTCGTCTCAGATGTGTTTTGGATTGAAAATAGGATTAATGTGCTAAAGTGTGATTAGAATGGTTAAACACGATTAATTGGAACGGACTCCAGTCGCCCGGGGAGCTTGGAGGTGGTGGTGGTGGTGGTGGAGTGTGTGTGTGTGTCAGGGTGTTTCTGGACAGATTCCAGCTGAACCAAGTGAACAAAGCGCGCTAACTGTCCAGGATTTTCCATGTCTCTCCTCCTGTGTGTGTTGTGTGGGTGTGTGTGCATGTGCGCACAAGTGACTTTTCCCTTTGCATTTTCTCATAGCCAGCTTGTCTCAGAGCAGATTGAACACAGCTGAGAATGTTGGTCTAGGCCTGCAGCGCACCATCCTGGGGGAATAGGCAGGAACCACGAGGCTGGACTTGGCTCGCCCCGCGACGGCTGAAAACTGCCATGCACCCAGGGCAGGGGTCCAGGTGGATCGGCTGGGGAGAGGGGAGTAATTTGGGGGTTATTTAAAATGATCTATTAAACCCCTGAACTTTAATCAGGGTTGCTACTATACTGACAGCCATGATTTACCTACAAATCAGTAGGATGGGGATGGGAGGGGATGGATAGGCTCAAAATGGGACCACTTCATCTGAATTATTTTGGAGGGCACCAGGGTTGGGGCATTAGCATTGATGAGGCCTGAGGAAAAAGAAGGATGGCTCTTAAGAAATCTGCATTCTTTTCCAAATGCAACAGCTCAACATCATTCGTGTCTGGCTGTTGACAAAGAAATTGCTTTATTATCCTTTTCCATCAGTGTAGCCTCTTGGTATTAGCATGTCTAGGCAGTGCAAGCAAGTGAATAGGCAACCTTGGTCTTGTCAGCAAGAGCCAGAATACCTCACACAGGGAGCAGACCCCCACTTGTTTGAGTTATGTGTAAATACAGGTCGGCTCTGACAGACACCCAAAGTCAAACTGGTTTACGGAGGGCTGACGTAGCTGAAAAGCAGAACCGAGCTCTCACAGGTCATTACCACTGCCTGGCCTGTCACTGGGGTAATTGGAAAACCACAGGGGTGGGATGTAATCCACCGCCAGATTACAGACAAGTACACACATAAATATACAATCATCACAGTACAAGGACCAGGACAAACCGATAAACATATAATCATGAACATAGTGAACTTGTTTCATAAAAAGGTCTTGAGTTAATATTGTTGCCGACCAAAGTGCAGTTGATAAAGAACTCGGCTTTGGAAGATTTCCATTTCACATGGATAACATCAACCCCTATGACCACTGTTTACAGTTAAATAATTAATTTTTTCCGTGACTTGCTTTCTGTGCAAACCACTGTTAGATTTTCAAAAACTCATGCAAATATATTAACAAAATGAAAGTTCAGATGACATCGACTTCTAAAGACAAAGATCTTAATATTGTTCTGATGATGAAGTGCGTAAGCTGAAAAGTAAAGTTATGGAAGCAATGGATGGAGCATGTCCGACTTTGATATGGAAGATCAGAGTTCACGTTCTGTCACTGATCTGCAATAAATATTGCTTTTTTCAGTAGTAGTGTTTGTTGCCCAGTTTTTTCAGCCATTCCTTTGTGGCATGGTTACTTTCACCTCTTGACCATAAAAGTTCTTACAGTGCATTCACATCGCCTTCACTGTGTTTGTGAATACCAGTCTGGGGACATTTTTGAGTCCAGTTCCCAACTTTGATCAGGCACATCAACACATTTATAGTTTGGAAAGCATCTAGTAAAAAGAATTAGATTCCATGCATGACTTTGTCTTTTCCTTTTTTTTTTAACACTCTCTCTTTTTCTTTTCTTCTTTCAAGCTTGGATAGGCCACTTCATCCTGTGCCAACCTCATCTCCAAAAAATTATGTTCATATGCTACTAATTTCAACAGCAAATATGTTTTAAAAGAAACATAATGCCACACATATTATGTTTTTTATCAACATAACGAGGAATGGGATGTTTTTAAGGAATGTATCCGCAAAGTAGCTAAATGTTCATGCTGAACGCATCTGCAGAACAATAACGGTCGACATATTTCAGAAGATAAAGCCTACTGACTTACCTAATCCTCTGACTTTTCCTCTAGCGCCACCATGAGGTTTACATAATTATCTCAACAACTATTACACAAATTGCCATGAAATTTGATACATATTCATGTTTAATGCAATTTTAGTGCAATGATAACATGCTAACATGCTAAACTAAGATGGCAAACATGGTAAACATTACCATACCTTTTTAACTTCAGCATGTTAGCATCAGTATTTAACTCAAAGCACCAGTACAGCCTCACAAAGCTGCTAGCAGGGCTACAGACTCTTAGTCTTATTTTCTACTGTGCAACCCAAATGCTACCATGCATAATTTCTAAAGGGTTTCGACAATACTCACATTTTGCAGAGTCTACAGAGTTGTTGTGATATTGGTGGGTAAAAGTATCGGTATGTATAAAGTTTTTGTTGGAACTACTTTCTACCAAAGAAATAGTCCCTATGACAACTGTTGACAGTGAGGTCAATGGATTACCGCGTAACCAGGACATTGTTTTTGGAATACGCGAAGCTGTTGAGTTTTATGATGGGGCAACAGCAAAGATTTAAGAGACAGATATATCAAAACCCTTGCACATAAAACCAAAGCAATCTGCATGACCAGACATCACCAGGAGTAACTGAGAAAATCAGCCCCATCGCCAGCCAAGACATACTGGACGATTCTGCAAAGCCCCAGAATATATCCAGTGACAATGTCGTCAATCTTCGGTTCTTGTTTTTTGTTGCTGTTTTTACGCCAAAGCTAACTATTTTAGAATTATCATGTTCTACAATATCTACAAAAGGTAACTACGGTAGGAATGGGGAAAGATTGTGGTTAACAGTATTTTTTGGATCAGGCAGTTAAGTCAATTAGTTAGGTTAGGGTAAGACTGTGGTTATAGTTATTCAAAAGGTGAGCATTAATTGCAGGTCTGTGTCACAACACAAACTCCAGTCTTCTTCCTGAAAATCAGATATTCAACACATCCCACCCCCAACCTTTCATACCATTACTTTCCACTTTACTACATATAGGCACACTATTTCCTGTCCTGTCATTGAACATTGGCATAAGATGTAAATCATGAGCTGTGTAATTGTCCAAAAAGAATGGGAAAGGGATACTAAAATGGAAAAATTGGATTTCTGTCACTAAATGTATACTGCCATAACTGCTACATTGTTTCTACCAGTCGTAATTGACTGGTTGTCCAAGTTTATATGATCACCCTGAATTGGATTCTACCTCAGACAAGAGGATTAGAACAGGTATTATTTGTTACATAACCAAGCCCGAAGGCTCACTATTGCTGCTGTAACATAGCGACCTGAGGATGAAGATCCTTACTATCCCATAAAAGTATATGGAGTCAGGCACCTGGAGCTAATAAACGGCTGCTGAACCCCGTAAAACCTTTATAAGTTCCTGAGCAAGGGTGAACGGGAGAATGGGGAATAAAAAAAACAGGATGAACACAGGGGAAGGCACCAATAAATCTGCGAGGATTAGGATTGAAAACAGGGATCATACGTTTACTGTCAGTATGAGTCGGCCGTGTCTTCTGTCATACTTGCTGGGTGGCTGGACAGGGATGGTGTAAATTGTACAGGCTGGCCACACAGACATAGACAGCTGCATGTGGATTTTCAGAAAAGCCCTTTTAACCTTTATCGGAGGCTAAAAGTGCTCCCACCAGAAAAGAAGTAGATGTAATGGCAAGAAAGAAAGAAAAAAAAAGAACTTACCAGCATTCATTTGAACGTTCCAATCCAAATACCCACCATCTACTTGGCAAACACCTTCATAGTGAAAGAGCCATGCTTTATGAGAGTGTTTAGCTGAATTAACAAATTGCAATGCAAACGAGAAACATGCCTGCATGTAAAAACAACCCGATATGTCTGTCAGATTTCCACCAAGACCCCTCCACCCCTTCCATCTCCCTGGAAGTTTAGCCCTGACTCTGAAAGTCAAGTATTGGGAGGGCGGTTAGTGACATATGCCCCCCTGACCCCCCCCCCCCTCTTTTTTTTTATAAGAAAGCCGAGGTGTTTCTCCCTATTAGATTTATAATGTTCTGCAGTTTCCACAAGAGCCAAACATTAGCAAGTTTCAGGCTTTTGGCCCCAAGACACACATGTAGTGGCTGTGCCCTGACAGCGGAGTAATATGCACTGTCAGGAGAATTCAGACGCGACGGGACTTAAAGGGAGGCTTCGCTGATGCCTGTCTGTAATTGCCCCAGGTCACGGCCGCCGCTTCACTGCAGATGACCCAGGCAGGCATTATATATTATTACAAGACGAGGACTTCAAACCCCTCATAAAATGAACTATCAAGGGTATTTCTCCCAACTTTTAGCTCTGGAGGCCTGGATTTTGTAAAAATCAAGATCTCCCCCTCCTTCTTCTCTGTATATAGTTTTTTTTCCACCCCCCTGTCTTTTTTGAACATTAATTCCCAACAATGGTACTTTTCATTTGAGTGAGAGCAGAGCAAGGAAAGACTCTCTCAGCATATGGTGAAGAGTGAGGGGCCGAAACATTGAGAGCGACTCAAACTTAAGTATTTTTTCTGAGCGGGATCCAAAGATGACCTGACTAATGGACGTTCATTGGTAGGGAAATATCTTTGCCCATAATGCTACAGCCCGAGGCGTTTTCTCTCTTGACTCAGTTATGTAAGTGTCAAAAAATACCCCAGACTTGGCTTGTTGAGTCCTAGGCTGCAACATCAGGGCATTCAGCCTGAAAGCTGTTGTTTGCTTTTTCACAGAGGTGTATTGCATTAACACTCGCTGCCTGTTTGCTCATTTTGAGACAATCAGCTTTTAAAACTGCGGTTTGAAGGGAAAGTGAACCTCACAAGTTGCATGGAAGCTAATTCCTAAAACATATGTGAGCAAGTCAAAATGTCCTAAAGACTGAGGTATCTTAATGAGGTATTTGGAAATGGCCATCAGGCACAAGTCAACCTTCATTTGATTAATGCTCCCTTTAAATGACCCTCTCCCACCATGTTCACAATCCAACTGTGTATGAGTATGATATGTAGACTATTACTGATAACTCTGCTTGTTGAAAAGCTTTGGTTAAGTGGATAGAAAAATCCCAGCGAGAGCTATTGTATATCTGTTGGAAACCAGACCTTAGTTTTTTCATACAACACTTAATCCTTTTTTCCATTATGAAGTTAATGCATAACTTTTTTTTTTTATTCTCAAGCAATACCTTGCCATAAGAATGTCTGTGATTTGTGACCAAAGAAATTAAACTGCATAAGGGAATTTATGAAAATAGCATATTGTTTAATGGTGTATTTTTCTATTTTTACAGGGTTTATTTTCACATTTAGTGTTAATTTAGCCCATACTGATGCCAGAAACAACACAGAACCTTTGTGTAAAAAGCACATACTCCCAAATCCAGATTATTTATTGTAGACAAAAATAATACCCATTACATTCCTTCATTCTCTCCTCTTCATGGACTGTGTGGAAGGCACATTAAGCTTAATTCTGGGCTGTATGGACCCCTGTGTGGACAAATGGGCAAATGACAAAATCTTTGTCAGGTGGACCTTTGTGGACACAGGGTCGCAGCAACCATGATTGGCCTTTAGTTGCAAATACCATTTTTACACCTTTGTAACAACATTAGCTCACATTTACATTTTGGCAAGAAAAACAGCTGTGACAAACTTGACATGTTCAGAAACCAGCCCAGTTCCAAATCCTGGAATTGTGTTCCATACTGAACGCTTCTGCAGTTCCGGTGTTCAAAGACAAGTTTATTTGTTGAATATAAATTAGGATTGAGTTAGGATGTGTGGACGTCAGGATGTTAGATGGGTGTGTTGTATATCTGACTTTAATGTATGAGAACAGAGTTTATCTGAGACCTGGAATACTTTTTTTTATTGTTGCCATTATCATACACTCTTCATAACTGAGCATTTCACCATAACCATATCTCAACTGTAGTCCATATGCAATAACCACGTTAACCTTACTGTATCTGACATGCAAACTATTGTATGAAAACACAATATTACACTGGTGTTGAACATTACAAAATGTTGTAATTATATGTAATCCTGGGTTTTGCAGAATAATTTTTTTTTATTTGATTTTTCCTTCGTTTTGTCAGTAAAATTCATTCTAATGTATGAATTCAAGTTCACCACAGGTGCTATAAACTCTACAGTGACCTTGCAAGACAGAAGGTGTCTACTTCATATTCAAAAGGATTTTTTTGCCCTGAAGTAATCTTCTCAGATAGAACTATTTGCAGACAGTGTATGAGTATCAGCAACTGGGCTGAATTCTGGCTAAAAACGTATCTGATGAAACTGGCCAGACATTATAATAAAATCATATTATTAGTATCAGCGTGTTCTCCACACAGTTGCTATCTTCTAATTGTGATCATGTGCTTGATCTATCTTGTGAACTACTAACAGGGTTTACTTAGGTCTCAAAGCAGCATTAATTGATTTTTTACACTTGGGGGCAGTGTAACAAGCTGATATGCTATCATCGTAAAAGGTTGTTATGGTGAATGTGTGAGCAAAAAGCTGGCTATTTATACATCCAGCTCATTAAGAGCGTTCATTTAGAGTTCACAGGTTTGTCTCCACCTGATGAACGAAGTCCAATATTCATTCTTCTTTTAGCTTTAGTTTGGTCTCCACCAACTCCTGAGAAAAATATCTGACACATTGGCCTCTAAATATATTATGTTATCCAGTTAATGGCGAGCTTATTCTGTCTGCTGTTAATTCTTGGCAACTAGCTGTCATGCATCTTCAGAGGTTTGCCCGCTGAAGCTGTTAATGGCATTGATGAGAGTGGTGAGATTGCACCAAGCTGTAACGTAGAAGGCTGTGAAACCAAAACAAGGAGATAAAAAGGCTACAAATCTTAGTAGATCTGAGGGGAACTGCAGAGTTTGTGATAATTCTCTGTGGATTTGTCACTATGAACGACACCTTTCACATCACACATAATCATTTGATCCCCTGTTAATATTTAAAAAAAAAAAACGCATTTATTATTGCACCTTTAAATTGAAATCAAATTATAATTTTTCACAAAAACTGCAACCTTTTTGAGTCACAATAACCACAACAAAACTTTGCAGACTGCTAAGAAATCATGCTCATTTCTTTGTATTTCAGGAGACCAGGCTGAGCAGAAAGCCTTAGAATGCACCACTTGTGTTGGTGCATTATTCAACAATTGCAACCACAGACATCTCAGCCCAGCATTATAAAGGCTGGAATACATAAGCTTCAGATAAACAGTCCTATACTGTAATGCATTCGATACTAGGTTGCCTTAATGTTCCACAGCTCTTTTGAAGCTTTCCTGAGTTGTAAGGCCCTTATCATCTCCCCTAATGCATAGGTAATCACATGTGTGTCAGTCCTCCCCACTTCCCCCACTGACAGGCCAATCGGCCGGCCACTCCAAACATGAAAAACATCCTTTTTACAACATGTTTTTTTTTTCCCCCCATTTTGTTTTTTTTTATTCCTCCAAAGCCTGTGATGGACACCTAGGGAGACTGTGTGACACTGATGGCTGGGTGAGGGCATCATTTCCATGAGTAAAATATCAAGCCCCTGTCAGACCTGTCATCTCTTACACACACAAACACACACACACACACACACACATACACACTCAAAGCATGCTGGGAAGCTTGTGCGACGCCCATGTCTCCAGATATGTATTTTTTTCATTCTTGAGTTTTCCTTTTGAGTGCCAAATGGATGCAGACGGGCTCATGAGAGAAAGAAAGCATTCGTATTCACAAGTGTGACACATGAGGGCTAGTGGGACACTCCTCTTCGCTCAGTGTCAAGTGGTTTACCGTTTGGCCGGCCAAGGCCCAGAGCAGTCGCAGAGAAATGGCAGCACTTAGCCCCCAGTACGAGTCATTTTGTTTTCAGTTGGCACCATTTACGCACTCCACAAGTTAAAGAGGCTTGTGGAAGAAAAGTCATCTGTCTCGTCTGTTTTGTTTTCCTTTTTTCCTTGTTGACTCTCAGACTTTTTTTTCTTGGAATTGTTTGTTTTTTCGTGGATATATGGCATGTGATTATTCAGATGTGAAGAAGTTTACAAAGACCCTTGAGGTGCAGAACATGTCTCATGATTTATATGTATCTTAATGACCTCAATACACTCAGTCCACTTCTTACTGCAGCAGCTGCCATGAATTGAACAAATGATCAAAGATTCGATGATTGTGTGTGTGTGTGTGTGTGTGTGTGTGTTAAGTACAGACAAGGAGTCATATACTTAAAACCTTTGATATGCATATTATATTTTAAGATATTAGATAAATTGTTAACTCGCTTGTGTTTTGTGTGCAGGGCTATAAGCAGGTTACAGTAGCTGTTTTTTTTTTTTATTTTCTGCAAGCTTAATTTGAATGGAGCATTTGTGCATATCCCAAAATTCCTCTGGAAGTCAACAAATAAACAAAAAATAAAGTAAAGTAATATTTAAAAAAAAAACACTCTGTTAGCTGTTCAATGTTAAAAGCCTTGATTTCCCAGGAAAAAAAGTCATCAGTGTAGATAAAAACCTGATCATATGTATTCAATGCTGTTTTTTATCTTTATATGTTTATGTCCACTCTTATTTTCAATTTTTATTCTATTCCTTGATGTGTTTTATTATTTATTGGTGCTAATGAATAATCTTGTAAAATGGAACCCAATTTCATATCAGATGTTGAGAAATTAATGAAAACATTGGGATGTGATGCTTCCTCAGTAGACCTATGTTTTAAAAATACTCTGTCATCAGTTTATATTCATTATACTGTATCGCCATTAATGATATCATTACTGGTTTCATAACCTCCAACTCAACACAGCTTTTCAGTTGCAGGTGTAATAAATGAAGCAAGACCAGTGAAAGGGAAAAACATACAAAAAAATGTGTCCTTTCAATGCAAAATTCATTACAAAATGTCAACAAACTAAGATGTCAACTGTAACAAAGTAATATATATTTATATAAAGCTGTGTGTTTTATTACATGTGACTTAACAAACAAGTCTTTTGGTTTGCTCCCCTGTGCCCACCTGATTTATAATTCTTATTGTTAATGTCGGTAACATACAAAATGGATTCATATTATCTGAATGTGCTCAACACCAAATATGGTAAAATAAACAAACAGTATGACTTTTGAAGTTTCAAACATGCACTTCAAAATTGCAACACATTTGTGAGATTTCCAAAAGAACTCACATTTAAAGACTACACTCCAAACTTTGATTTCCCTTTTAACAGGAACTCTGTAACTTAAAATCAAATTTATTGATTCCCAAGAATCAATACATTTGGTTTTGTTGAAAATGTATGACAATTTTTATTGATAGTATTACCCTTAAGTATTTTAAATAATCTATGGAACAAATTAATTTTTTATCACATGTAAACAAAACACTTTTTTTTTTTTAAATTTTCACTAATCAGTAAAATGGTTTAGGGCCCAAAACAGACCCTTGGGGGACACCACATTTACCCTCATACATTCACTTTTACTACCAGTAAGCTGAACATATTGTTATAACCACTTATTGTTATAACTTATAACCATTTATGAACTATCCTTCTTATATGATATGCATGTAGTTTGTCACGTTTGTTATAATCAATGACATATTAAATTCAGTTATATTAATTAATCAAGAGAAAAATATGTGTAGTCATATATAGTACATGTACATGGGTGCACACAGCTACATGTACCTGTACACTACAGCAGGTGAAATAAATTTACAATAAAATCATACATACATCATCTACATTTACATTTCCTAGCAAAATTGTGTCATTAATTTTATGATAAACAATCCCAAATCTACATTTTTGCCCATTGTATATTATATACAGTCATTACACACAATCATTTTAAAAGTTTGGCTTGTTCTTGACATTTATGGCTGCTTCTACCCAAACTACGAGACAAAACACCATCTTGTGAAAATCTGATACTGGAGATGTGAAGGTTCACAAGGTTTTTGTCATGGAAGACACCGGGACTCATCCCGTGATTTCAACCCTCTTTTCTAAAAATCCTCTATTGTTGTGATGGAGAGGAAAAAAATGGCAGCAGGACAGCGATCAAACCTCGATGCTTGCACTTCATTTGTCTGCTTCAGATGAGTTTGACTTGAATATCAATCCAGCAATTAGTCTGGGGACAGCACAGACCTGCTTTCTGGGCCTCTGCTAGATCCCCTTCCTTCCCTCCACCCCTCTGTCCATCCATCCAACTCTACCCTTCCTTCCCTCACTTCATTCCCCCCTGCTGTTTACTTGAAGGAATCCACTGTAAAATGTGATGGAAGAGATTAATTCAGATTATCAGGTGCCGGGGCCCCCTCGGCTCCCCGCTCCTGATATGTTTTCCAAGCATTTGGGGGCCTAATAAGGAAAGCAAACAGAGATATCGCTGCTTCTTATTTGAGGACAATTGTTGCTGATGAGTTGGGGGGATAAGGATTGGAGGATGTGGAGGAAATTGGGCTCCGGGGTTCTTTCTCCGGCCTGGCAGGAGGCTGCCGGGTAAAGCTTGAATAACAAATGAGTTTTGCTGAGGATTTGGCTAATCATCTCAGGCCGCCGACGCCGCCCTGGGACAACTGGACTTATCAGAGAAAGGGAGAGAGAGAGAGGGAGAGAGAGAGACCCAGCACTTGAACTGTGGACCCCAGGCCCTAATTAACAGCGACCGCAAATGAAAAGCAGCTGGCAATAATTACATAATTAAAGTGCCTTTGGGGGGAAGAAAAGCATAATTTCTGTAGCCATCGCCATAAATCTTGTGCTGTCCGAGCCCATACGTTTAACATGAACTTTTCCTGAGCAGGTTAATGCATTACTCATATAAAAAACACAGTATCCCTTTGTGTTTTGCTTGGACCTGCTTAATAACAAAGAGTATCGGACGGAGGGCCGGTGGATCGTTCTGCCCATGAACGTCTCCGAGAGCTGCTGGAGCATGAAGAGCCGACACCTCCACTTACCTCCATGTGTGAACTTTCTCTCCTTTTTTTTTTCCTCTTTTCTCCAAGCCAGGCTGGATTGGAACTATTAGTTACTGTACCATAACAGACTGTTGCTGGGATAAGACATGTTCAGGAAATGGATCTTAGGAGTTACGTTACTGATCAAGAAAGGTGTAACAGCCCTGTTGCTACGAAGCAGGAACGTTTAATTGTGAACTTCTTTTCATTTCTTTGATGTATTGTTCCTTTTCGTTTGACAATTTATTTGACAGTACCCTATGTGCACTGTAAAAAAAAAAAAGTCCTACAAACACAATCACATTTTCAAATTAGCAATGAAAACCTCAAAGCGAACATTTGGTTTTACTTTGGATAATTCCGCTGAAACTCAAGTCAGACGGTAACTTTTACCCTGAAAACACCGCAGCCACCAACAGATGAGCAATTAAGCAATTACACCCATTTCACAAAGTAAGCCATAAACACCTCTAAGTGTATTGTGAATAGGCCCAGCACGTTCCACTGGGCCCTCGCCGTGATCTTTTGTCAGATGCTCTCTAGGATGATTAATAGTTTAATTTTTCAAAATTATTTAGACACACAAATAATTTGATACAATGAGGGGCTATTACCACATCTTGTAATAGACATGTTACAATGATGAAAGCTTTAATTTGTTTTTAGAGCACTTACAGGGGTTAGAAAAGCCACCTCGCTCCCCATCATCAATCATGTGTCACTTAATAGAAGTGTTATATTATGGAAGAAATGCAAATATGCCGGCTTAAATACATGCTGTCCGACAGCTGGCTTTTCCCGGCTCTTTGAATCTCTGCTTACTGTTTTCACTGTAAAGAAAATTACAAGTAGTCATCTGGCAGAGGATTTGTCCTCGCTGAATGAAGGATGGGATTGGCAGCAGGCACAACGCTGCTTTCAGGCAAGCAGGGTGTAATTAAAAAGGACAGACACTTTGAAGGGCATGTGTTCTGCTGTGGAAATCAGATATCTGATGATCTAAAAATTTATGGATGTTATAGGTTGGCAGGAAGACTTTGGCAAAAATATTAATGGGTCTCATAAATTTACTATAATGTACGGAGGCCAAAAGCCGATGAGTGTGGATATTTTTTAAGATCCATTATATTGATATCGACTTCATTTTTAATCCTGTAAAAAAAAAAAAAACAACACACACACACACACACATATATATATATATATATATATATATATACATATATGCTTTTGTGGCCCTTCTCTTTCAGGAGAAAGAGACAGGGGATTACAAAGATTATTTATTTTTAAAGCCAAAAGATGAAATGATCTTATCTTTCTGGTAATACTGAACCAGTATATTGTGATCACCTATTTTGACACTTTTGTTGTTTTTGCTTTGCATCTTTGCCTGAAGGCAAAAATGGATGACTTGTTATCCTGTTCATCCCAAAATAATGACAAATTTATGTCCCGATTTCCCAGAAAAAAAATAATAATTTGAGATCATTTTTACCATTATTAAACAAGTCCTTCTGGATAATGAATTAAAAACACTTCTTTACACAAATGTCATGGAAATTGCATAAGTTGGTCTCGCTTTTTTTTTTTTTATAAAAGATATGATAGCAATCTTGCCTCGTACAACATTTCTGTAATGTCCCACTCACACAAGACTGAACTGAATTATCTGTTATTATCTGTTCATTAACAAAATATAATCACTGCAATAAACTACTAAAAACTGTAAACGACCTCATTTTAAATTGTAATACATTCATATAATATTGGACCACAATAATAATCATACCAGCACTTCCACCTTATATTTCAAATATTCATTAATGTTAACTGCATGAAATGTATGAACTTATGAATATCCTGCAAAATGCATTATATGCAACATGTACAACCACACGTCACAATTTAACATCCCGTCATTCCATGTCAGACATCATAAAAATGACTTTTAATCAAATTAATTATAAAAATTGTAAAGAAATTGATGAAGAAATACATGTTCCTTGTCTGAAAATGGCTTCAATATGAGTGCTATTGTTATCTTGATATGGAAAATTATATTCATATATATTGTATATAATGGTATCTCTATTGTATTTTTTTTTTATTTATATTTGTGTTCCTCTTTAAATGGCCAAAGTCTGTGTAACAATTCCATTGTGTTTGCACTCTGTACCTCTCTGTAAAGTTGAAAAATGACTTGCAACCATGACCTGTTTGAGCTTCCATACAAACGTAAGTTGATACGGCCTCGGCTAAGGCAAAAATTCACAGACAACACTACTGTGTTAACTGTATCTAGTGGTCTATGTAAACAGTGGAAGCGCTTTTTTTTATGTGCAGGCGCATATCTCCTTTGAGGCAGAAACTGAGGATTAGAAGAACATGAGAAAAAAGTAGAATTATTTTGCAAACCATGACTGTACAACAAAGTGTTTCTTGCAGAAGGCTAAGTGCTGCCTGTGCAGTTCAAGAGGATTACAAAGCTCCATGCTGTTCAAGGTCCAGGAGCCTCTTCAGCTGAAGGTCAGCGGTGTCCCCCCCCAACCTCTTCCCGCTCCTCCCTTTCAACCAGACCTCTGTGTGTTTTCTTTTCCACGACCGAAGATGATGTCTTGTTGTATAGTAGACGAGTTCAAAAGGTGGCATGCAGTATGAAGCTGAGAGAGGTTCCTGCATTAAAGGTAATGACTGTTGCAGGGCCAAAATCTGAAGCAGATTTATCAGTATTTATGTTCCTTTTT
Source organism: Euthynnus affinis (assembly GCA_029490765.1). Lineage (NCBI taxonomy): Eukaryota > Metazoa > Chordata > Actinopteri > Scombriformes > Scombridae > Euthynnus > Euthynnus affinis. The sequence goes on along the minus strand of CM055851.1, from coordinate 3,027,112 downwards.
TTTTTCTGCGGGGGAGGATTTAAACAGTTCACATTCGGCTGCGCTGAACCCATCCGGCTCTGTACTGTAAATGAGTTTTCTGTGCCTGTTTTTTTAACTGGCCTTGTTGACACATCAGCGTGCTGCCACACAAACGCAGACCTGATTGGGACCATGAGTGTTCCAGTGCATTTCAAACGTCTTGACAGACTTCAGGGTTAAGATGTTCTGAATTAGATTTGAATTACAACCGCTAAATGCCCCTGTCAAAGCTAATTACGGCTGACACTGCCCATGTGCGTTCAGCTGAGTCGCTCTTATAGGAGAGGCACAGAGCTTAAACAAAGAAATACTCCGAAAGGCATCGCCCCAGAAATTGTCACAGTGTAAAAGGGTAATAGGGAGGTATTTCTCAGCTAAGAATGCTAATCCACACTCAGTCTCCGGGCACGGCTTGGCAAATAAAAGGCCAGCGGAAAATTTTTTACTGGAGGTGTTGTTCTGCAGATAAAAGCCAAACGGCATCATTTGGAGGTAAGAGGATTTTGTTTTTTTCCAAGAACACATACGATTATTGTCCTCTCTTACACTCTTTTATATGTTCCTCCAGGTTAAATAACCATCAGTCTGTCAGAGTGGGTCACATCTCTCCACATGCGATGACAGAGATGAGTGGTTTGCATAAAGCTCTGTACATAAGACTGGTTCAGATGGAGGAGCTTTCGAGATGCAGCTAAATCTCCCTCAGTGGCTGCAGATGTTTAAGCTCACTCTTCCTGACACAGTAATTGGCCGGGGGAGCCGAGGTATCCTTAAACAACAGTCAGAGTCGCCGAGAAAAATGAAAGGACGATGAAATAAATTAAAATTCTTGTGTGAAACGGTGAAAATAAACAGCGTGCCTGAAATGGCACCAACAGTCCACAGAGAGTGACTCTGTGATTTCTCAGGCGTCCAAACTACTAGCACTGACGTCGTGTGGAAGCTCGTGCTCTCTCACCCACTCTCTCTCTCTCCCTCTCTTGCTTCACTGACAGCTTAGGTGTGAAAGTTTCACCCTCACAGAATCAAAGAGCTTCCCCCTCTTTGACCTCAAATCAGTCCTGTTACTATAAACCGGGTCCAATCAAGATTTTACTTTAATCAAGATGTTTTTATACCCTTAAGGGAAATTCTCTTTTTTTTTTTTCTTCTATTTAAATTTGGCCATTTTAGGGTTATGATAATATTTTACGCCCCCAGCTTTAATTACTAAGGAGCAGGGACATACTGATCTGCTGGACACTGTATCACAAAATCACAAACATGAGGAACCAGAAAGATTTCAAATAGTCCAAATTGTTGAAGTTGTTTGGTTTAACTGTGTGGAAGTAAAAGTGAAGGTGAACTCACCCATGACTGCCATGCATTACACTGGAAACTGTGTGTGAGCGCTTAAAGCACCGTAATATACATCTGGAAGAATCGAATGCACAATAACTACTGAATTTGGGAAACGGTTTAAAAAGCTTAGTGACTATGAACCAAATCAACTGAGTCTGTGAGGATTATGTTATCATGGTTTGATTGACTGATCGATCTATATTTCTGTCTATTAACAATATAAAAAGTGTAACCTGAAATGTGTACTTCGCTCACACACACACACACACACACACACACACACACACACGCATATTATTATATAGTACCAACATTTTATATTTGTTCATCATATAATTCCATAAATTCTTGGCCACTGCTGTTGACCCTTCATTTTTTTCAACATATATTCCTTTAAGTTAATGCTTGTTTCTCTCTCTCTCTCTCTCTCTCTCTATCCCTCTTTTGAATATTTGTTGGTATTAAATATAAAACATACTTTAGATAGTATTTATACAATACTGATTAACAGGAATGATAATTAACTATAAAATTTTTTTAAAAAAAGACACTTTTGACAAACATAATTATTTAAAAAAAGTGAAAGGCTTCAGTGTTTTAGACGTAACAGAGAAAACACTATAAGTTTTGTAATGTGGAAACAAATCTTTAAATCACTTTCCTTTGTTTTAGTCCTTCCCCTTTCATTTCAACTGTGTTCTATAGTTTTTACCTTTAAAAGAAGTTGTGCACCTTAAATCTTTTTTTAGCTTACGTCATCATCCTTCACATGACATCAGTTTGAAATCATCATTTTTAACCTTGGAAATCGTTTTTATAATAAAATAAGGTTCACTTGATAGGTTTCTCTGCAGCTTTCTACCACATCTCACTGTCTTCATCAGTGAATGAAACCGTTCCAGCTGTCAAGATACGACTCGAGTATAGAATCTCTGCTATATGACACTTATGTTGCATTCAAGGCCAAACCATCGCGTTGTTTATTTCATACAATGGAATACAGTCATTGTGTACACTCTCTGCTGCTCTGTGGGTCTTCACTTAGCTTTGCAGTGTCATATGGAATAGTAAAGATGTCATGGTTGGTGATTCTTTATCCCGACTCTCAAATTAGACCTTTTCTTTAGTGTAGTATCTTTAATTTCAGGCCTTTATAACTAACCTCTTACTCTAAAAAGTCGACAGTCTAAATCTCCTCTGCATCATATCAGCAGTGCGAGCGCTGGCTGAGTAGCGACATGTTTATGTCCATTACACTTTTGTTTATAGTGCAGAATAAAACGTTAAATCACCTCTATCTCTGCCAACAGAAATTTCAGAATGTTTTTAAAACACAGTATTAATGCCTTGACGTCATTTTTGTACAGGCATATTATTGTTTTCTCTCAAATATCGTTTTGGAGGCCAGCGCGTTTTATTCGTGTTTACAATGGCTCTCATGAGCTCTGATGTAATTCGACTCTAAAAAACAGGTCCAGCAACACCTCGTTACTCGCTGAGGTAGCCCTGCTGTTGCCTTTGCCCCCTCAACCCCTCGAGGTGCCCATTTCGTGACGCAAACAGGACCCCCTTTTTTCACAAAGCCCCCCCCACCCCCACCACCCACCCAATGCAGCAGCCTGCCACTGACCTGTGCAGCTACCTCCCCTCCCTCTTTACATCGGTGTGCATTACATACAGCAAGTGCAAATTAGGTTACTGAGTAATATCCACAGAGCTGGGGCCTGTGGGTCTCCAGCCAGTGCTCATGAAGCATGTTTAAGGCAAACAGTTACCCAGCCATTATTATCAGGGGTAGGATTAGAGTGGGATTTGGCTGGCCATAAATATATCACAGCTTCATTAAACATGGACAGCACTAGAGGGGGGAAAAATGAATGGGAAGAGGGATTTGAGGAGGGTGGTGTGTGGGGGCCTGTAGGTTTGGTGTTTAGGATGGGGTAGTGGTGGGTGGGGGTCTGGACAAGGCTTAGCTAATTCTCTTATTCTGGACTTGAAGGGGGGTTGATAGGAGCGTCGCAAGGCCTGAAAAGCCTTTCCATCTGAAAGCACTTCATTAAGGGCCTCCCCGCACTGCAGCTTCGCCCCGGCTGCTCCGGGAAGGCATTAAACAGCTGAGGGCGAAAGCTGAGAGGCCTGAGCCAATTCAGTCCAAAGTGGAGCCTTGATTTGGTCCGTTTATGCCTCATCATCGGCCGGCGGGATCTCAGTTTACATCATTGGTGGAGAGTCACCGTCGGCCAAATTAGCTTTGATGCAGTTTAGGGATATTGCACAAACAACCAGTTGTGAGTTTAGAGGGATTACTTTGTCTGAAACAATTCAGCTTGATAGCCTCCAAAAAGAGAAAAGTGCAAAAAAACAGAGAGGCCAAACAAGGCCATCTGTTTCTGAAATGTAAAGAGCGGGTTGTGTTGTCAGGAATAAGACAAATAGTACATTTAGTCCATAAATTCTTGTGTGATCTGCATACATTCAAGCTTCTGTCTATTGTCAAATGTATACAAAAATTGTTGGCTTTTTTTTTTTTTTTTGTACCACTCATACACAAATAAAATGCTCTTTTGTTTAACAAACTACCAGCAGACACAGAGCACGTATTCAAGTTTTCAGTTCTAGCATTCAAATCTACATTAACTGATAGTTTTTGGGCACTAGGAAGTGGAAAAACTCCAGCACAATGTTTTATTTATTATTCTATACTCTATATTTACACATCCAGCAGTTACAGAGCAACATTAGCATTCATCGGGAGTTGTGTTTGTGTCCAGTGTAAGTCCACTGTTCACTCTTTCAGCTCTGGTTTTGGTCTAGACCAACTCCTGAGAAAAACGTATTTCTCTTTAGCCGCTACATTCAGCTGCTAATCGCTTTCTTTCTCTGTCTGTGCTTTTCAGTTCTGAGGACTCAGAGGCAGCCTGATAATCTCGCTGAATTGTCTGAATCATACCTGAAATGTCACTAATAATCCCAAGTCATAGGGGAAAGTTGTGTGAGTCTGTACTACAGCAAGTACAGTAGCTCAAAGTTGAACCAGTAAGTCAGGCTGGAAGCTTTTTGGTCATAATTTCACTGTTCCTCCAAATACATTTGGGGTTTTTACAACCTTTCTGATCATCTGACTGCTTGTGTTTCTCGTCTCATAACATCTCATCAGTACACAACGTTCTTATTGCCAGTAGAACCAATGGCCAGAGCTACAAAAAAATCAAACCCTAATTGTAATAAACGTTTTCATTATTCAGTTATTTCAAAACTCATTAATTGGTCAAATTTACAAACGTCCTTATTAGATTTGCTGCTGCCCTGATATTAAAAGAAGGATTTAGAAATACATTTGGGAACTCAGTAAAAGGAACATGTTGCCACCCTGAATACTGTTAGAACCTGCATGCCATCTGTCAAAGGCCTCACGGAAATCTATCTACCACTGCAAATCAACTCAATGCTAAAGCTGTATGGGGCCAAAACAGAGGAATTTACAGCAGGGAAAAAGCCACCCTAATAACACTGTAATATTATACTTACGCTCCTTATTTTTCTTTCAAAAAGCGCATGTGTCACATTGGGCTCCCTTCTACAAATAGGAATTGAGGGTATTGCACCGCGGCATTTCTGTCTGGCTCAGGAACAGACGATCCAAATGGAACCCAGTACTCATCTCTCTGCCCCAAAATGGCACGGTTGTTAAGAAGGAAAATACATGAGACGAGAGGCTTGGATATCAGATTATCATCAAGTAGCACCAGATCTCCTGGTATTTTGTCGAAGATTTTGGTATTAAATCTCCGCTTCAAAGTGGCTAATTACGCTAAGTCCTGATTTCATGGTCACAGCTGTACCGTATTACCAATCACAACAGATCGACGTCGACTGCTGCGGTTTGCCTGCACGAGGAGATGCTGCGGCTTATCTCCGCCGGTATCGATGTCACTGGGACGTTCAGCAGAACCATCTGGGCTGATAACTCCATCTCATCTTCATCAGCCCAACAGTCACCACAGACAAGATTCAAAAGTCCAGGGGTTTTACCTTCAGTTTTAATCTTTGAGGTAGAAGTCTTCCCTTCATCTTTTTTTTTTTTCCCTTCACAGTTCATTTCATGACCGACTCACACTTTAAGCAACATGTCACACTTTGTTATTTCCTGTAGAGCTCAGTGAATCTTGGGAACTCAGCCAAAGAAAAGTTGTCCACAGTTCAACTTTTTCAGATTTCCGTGCTTCCTTGTGTGATTTTTTTTTTTTTTTTTTTTTTTAGGAACAACAGTTCTGCCTGGTAGGTAGAGCAAGGACACAAGTTCTAAGCAGTCTTGAAAAGATTTGATAAAGTGCAAAGCTATTCCACTGTTCCCTAGAAACCGCAGTGGAACATCATACGATATAAACACAAAATATACTGTGCTGATTTGGGCTCGGACTAATGAAGGGAAATTAGGTATTACAAGAGGTTACGGGTTTCTTCAAATCAAAACGAGCTCTCGGTAAGAACAAATGTGCTCGATATTTTATGGCACTGTGCGCTACAAAGTGTATCTGTTGGGTCGGACATTCGTGGGATGAACGACTGGAAAAACAACCTCCTGTTGATGAGAAAAGATGATACACCAGAACATTATTTGTCTAACTCTATTGTCAGACAGAACATTGATATTGGACAATTCTGCGAAACCCCAGATTATGTTCAGAGACAATGTTTTTTAACATCCGCAGCCAGTCTTTTTAAAAATGGTTTCTTTCCATGTGCATAGCAACCGCAGTATGGTTAAGGTAAGGGGAAGATGGTGGTTATGGTTTAAAAAAGAACAAACATGAACTGTTTGTGACAGGATGTGAACTTTTGTCTCCTGCGCCGTTAATCACGTCACTACAAGGAGCACAGAACTTCTTGTGTGAGCGTTTATACGGATTTAAACGGCAGAATTGTTCAATATGAACATCATTCTTTAGGGATACTCTGTTGTTTTTGCAAAGTTGACATTTGAGCCTGAGGGTTGCGCTCAGCAGTCACCCTCTCAAGAACATGAATGTTACCCACTACTGATTCCTCCTGTATAACATCAGAGGGATCAGTGTCTTCCTCACCAGGGTGGCGGCTCAGGTGCTCATCCAAGAGCTTGTCATCGCCTGAACTACTGCAACCCAAACCCCTTCTTTTCTGGAGCCCCTGTGTCTGCCACCAGACCTCCGCAGCTAGTCCAGAATGCTGCTGCCTGCCCGCTCGCTTCCACCGACACACCGCCTCTGGCTCCACTTCACTGGCTCCCTGCTGCAGCTCAAAAACTCCAGAAGTGCCTCTACCTTCAAGCCATGGTCAAAGCCAACACTCCTGCACGAATGTTGACGATTGGCCGCCGTGCTACTATGACAACCCTGCGATGGCTCATCTTGGTCAAGGCTCCTCTCTCTGTTGTGGCCCCTGCGGCGGACTGAAGTCAGGACAGCAGAGTCACGTCACCGTAACCAAACCACCTTTTCAGACCGCGTCTCCGCACCACATGCTAGCTCTCACTTTGATTTCATTTAATTACAAAATGTTTATTTTGGAGGGTTGTTCTTATGATTTTGATGACATCTAGCTCTTTCTATGGAGTTTGAATTAATCATTGTAAGATTCTTTGGTCATCTAAATGAATGTAATAAATGTGTTCAGTCAGTTTCATGACTAGACTTTGATATTTCTTCTTTAAAAGCAGGGATTTTGTTCCCATGAAGGAGGTGGACAAAAGTTCAGTGGGGTTTGGAGACAGTAAATATCCATTGATTTTCGTGATAATCTCAACAAGAGATATATTGCTGGACCATAGCTCCCTAAATTTAATTCATCAATTAGATTTATCTAAGGAAATCATTTATTTTTTTATTATAAAACAGTGCCAACACATCAACATCTTAAATGGGATCAATTCTTATCTTATGGTTTCTGTGTCAAAGCTTGATGTGTCTGATCAAAACTTTGCAGCTGCAGACTGCTTGCAGTTTGCAACCAGATCCCTCCACCACCCACAGTCTACCGAGCAGCACAGCAGTCCCAGCCTGAGCTTACAACACCGTTGTAAAATTATCATGAACTAATCCAGTTGACACGGTCTGTGCACACTTGAAATACAGAATGAAACAAATGATAAAACTAGGACAAACTATTGTGTGTTGATTTCATATGATTGTGTAAGACATAAGACAAAGGACACAGCGTTTGGTGTAATCCTCAGAGAACAGCAGCAGTAAGAATGAATGAATGAACACATTTTGGAAAAAAATAAATTTTTAAAAAGGACTCAATCAAAACATTTAGATTAAAATACACATACAAAATGAACTGACTTGTGAGAATCCACAATGTGATCTCCCATTTTTGTTCTTATTTCCTCTGATATTTAAGTCTGAGGAGATTGTGTCAAACACAATATACGCCATGTGTAAAGGCAGTCACACACACACACACACACACACACATAACAAATCCTCCAAATGTTATTGCCAATCCCTTTCTCCTGTGGTACTTCATGATTTGCAGTGTAAACATGATACTCAGACAGAGGAGCTTGTAGTGATCAGTTTCTAATTGAAACCGACACACCAATTGCTGTGGTCCAACGCTCAAAGCACACAACAATCATTCGACTTAGTTTCTCTTCTAATAATGCATGTCTGCTGGTAGCGTGCTATGCCTTCAGAGTACCACGCACAATCAAGCTAATATTTTCGTCTTGAGTTACTAATGACTAATAATCATAGGCTAACATAGTGGAAATATTAAGCTCAGCTCCACTCAGCTGGGCTGGGCTGTGCTGCTCTAAAGAGGCAGGATGCCATTTTGGCATAAAATGGTTCATGTAATAAAGTACAGTACGTGCTTTTTAGTGTTTAGTGAGACTAGAAGCTGTCAGTCATGGGAGCACATCAAACAGAATGCAACTGCTAGCTTAACTCTGGCCCATCACAAAATTCATTTGGACCTTTATTTATCTTTAAAAGCACCAATTAAAGCTCCATTCAAGATCCCCTTCCAGACATGTTTTAAGATGTATAAAAATACTCTACGCTTAGAATAATCATTTGTGTCAGACAAGTTTTTTCCAACAAAAAAGTTAAATGACCTACTCAGAAATCCAAAATCATTAAGTCTATGAATATACAAATACTTATCACTTCAAAAGTTTAACAGCTGGACACAAGATGTCTCCAGTTACACTGTAAAGAACATTCTCAGTGTTTGTGCACTGGAGGCTTCAAGTGTCCATATCCAATATGGAACCATGATTAACTCCAAGTTGTGATGTCACCAATCCTGTTCATTTGTAGATTTAAGGTGAGCACAGAGAGACGTGAAACAAACATCATCCTGCACAGAGAATAGAGCAACATCACACTGAAGGACCAAGAAAAAGAAACACATGTATCTGACTGGAGGGTTTTTAACTGATATTTTATTGTATTAACAATGGATGAAATGAGCATGTGTAAGTTGAGATGTGTCATTCATAGTGGTAACAGAACATTATTACCAACTCTGCAGTTCACATCAGCTCTATGAAGCCTTTTTTAGCCTCTTTTGCCTCATTGTTTTGGTTTTACAACCCACAAACTGCACTCCATCAGCAATGTTGGCAGGCGGCTGTTTTTAACTTAAAAAGCTCTAAAGAAAAATCCCGCAGTTCACTACCTGAACAGCAGACAGACAGTTAGTGACTAGCTGGTGAACATAGTGGAGCATTTAGCAGCTAAAGAGCCGGATACTTTTCTCTGGAGGTGGTGGAGACCAAAACAAAACCAAACATCAGGTAGCAAGTAACTCAACTCCAAATGAACATATGAATGCTAATGTTCCTCTGTGGCTGCTGGTAAACATGTTCACTATTTAAAGCAATGATTATATAGTATTGTTATGTGTAGTGATAGCAGCAACAGAAGTAATAATCAGCGAGGCAAGATCTCCCTTTAACCAGCTTGATTGTTAGCCATGCTAACACATGTTGCACACGGCTTCAACTGTCTTTTCAACCACGCAACCCCTCTTCTTCTTCTCTGCTCTCAATGTCTGTTTTACAAAAGGCAAAAGGCCATTCTTAGGTATACTGTGCCACCTAGTGGTAGACACAACAATTATGTCAGCCATGGCAACACATCCTCATAATTTAACGACCATATAGATCGATTGTTAATGCATCCAGAACGACCTATAGGAGCGTTTTCTAATATGCCTCCTCTATCAGCAGTAATCGCTAAACCATTTAAAAAAATTATGATGTTTTATGACAAAAATTGTGCTTAAAGGTAAGGTAAGCAATTCTAACCCAATACACTTTTGTCAAAGTCAACGAATATGGCTTTCAAATACTTTGACCCTTGACCTCAGTGCATGTTTGAGGGCTTATAATTCAGCCTCAAAAGGGGCTGCAGACATGGGACCAACTGTTATAGAGAGTTCTTGACCTCAGCTATCATGCGAGTATAGTCAACAACAACTGGGAACACTCTCAAATATTTCTAAAATATGGTTCAAATTAGTTTTCACCCATTTAACAATTAGATATTTAACTCCTCAGTGTACTCTCAATCCAGCATTTACAACTTCCTATTCCAGTAAAAAAAAAACACTAATAAAACTACAATTCTCTAGAACTGTGCCATGCAGATTGATACAAATCAGCACCACAGTTGTAGTTCTTCCAGTTTCAGGTTGTAAGTAGGGTTGTAAAAAGATATTTCTACTGAATATATCACATATATAAGACAGCTGAATTAGTAATGACACTGCATCTAGATATGTGTTATGAAAAAGCAAAGAGCTGCCGTATTTTATGCACAGTCACTGCACCTAGCTGTTGTTTGCCAAGAAAATAGTTCCAGTACTTAAAACAACAAATTGTCATTTTAAAATCTTGTATATACAGATAAAGATTCGACATGTATATCAGTGAGCTTTGGAGGCATTGCTCAACATATTTTGAACTGGAAAAAGCAGGCTAGCTGTTTCCCTGCACACACACAGTATTTACGCTACGCTAGCCAAGTTCTGACTCCAACTGAGTGTTCTCAAAAAGCAAAGTTTGTTTGTCTGATTACGTTCAGTATTTGTAACCTAAACACATTCTGCGCGTTACTGAGCTCGAACAAACACATCAAACACATTCCTGCTGCGTTACTACCACCACCACCACCACCTGTAGATGGTTGAATAGTGTGAAGCCATTAGCGGGGGATGTGTATCGTATCACTCTCATGCTCGTGTGCGCGCGACACAAATAAAATGGAGACCTACTTGTAAAACCATTTTGTCAGCTGCTCCTCTGTGTTGTCCTCTTCCTCTCCACCCTGCTGATCTCCATTCATGATGAGAAGTGTGTTAACATGGTCTCAATCACTCTGTCCATCATTTTTTTATTAAATTTGTGTACTTGCTATTGAAGGATTGGGTGGTTTGAGCTCTTTATCAAAAAAAAAAAAAGCTAGAAGTGCTCTCGCAAGAAAAACTTCAGATTCTTTTGATGTTATTGGTGGATTTCTTGTTAATGGAGGTTTGAAATCAGAGAGTCTGAGTCCATAAAATGTGTTCTCAAATGAATACACTTCCTGTGGGAGGAGATCAAATCTTATTTTTGCTGGTGTTTGAATGAAGTGCACAATTAGTTGAAATGCAGTGAGAGCGAAATGTAGTGACAGCCAGCGCTCTGTGGAATAGAGGACGGAGCCAACGCCAAAGCTGATATGTTTTTGATATATTATTATCTGTATAAGGTTTTTTTTTTTTTTTTTTTCTTTCCAGGAGAGTTGACATGACGTGAGTGATAACACACACACACACACCTCTGATGGTGTGAGTATCCCTTTCCATCAGCCAACCTAATATCATACTTTTACACTGTGATTCACCCCCTCTAGTTCAGCTGGGCTCATATCATATTTAAAGTCGCTATGATTGAGTCCCCCCCCTGTTGATGGCATATTTCTCATTTAGGTTAAATCAAAGAGACGTGGTGTCAGACCTAACCACCGCTCATTACCATCATCGCAGGAGTACGGGGAGCAATTTACCTGTGGAGACATGGTAATGCTGAATGGAAATAGGCCGAGCAGGAGCTGAAATGATATTTTTAATTATGTGGCACCTCTCCCACCGTTCCCATGCTGTTTCCCCGAGCCTCCGACGCCCAAACCTCATTTCAATATTTGCGTCTCATCAGACGGAGGGGAAGGGGAAGAGTATTTGAAGGGCGAAGGTGGACCTGTTTTCGGGGGCGGAGGGTGGTGACTGTCCTCCCACACACAGCAGCCTACAGCAACAAACAAATCAAAACAGCAGCAGTCGCAGCATCGCGGAAAGTTGACATTGCGTTGATTATCTGCCTAAGCGGGCACCATCAGCTCATTTTCCTATTCGCTAACACTCTCTAAGGCTTCAATCAACAGCTTGATTCTCATTTACTTCTGGTTTACTCTGGTTTTCATTACAGAGGCCAGAGCTGCCGTATGATATCAGGTGCTGCTGACAAAGGCGACTGAAGCTGAAAACAACTGCTGCACAAAGAATCAGAGAAATATAAAAAGTTGCTGTAGAATTAGCTACTGAACTTCTCCGCATGAAGTCCTACTTTACCTTTAAAGGAGAGGTTCACAATTTTTCAAGTGTGTCTGTAATCATTCCTCCTGTTCATACTGACCATTAGAAGATCCCTTCATGATGCACTTACAATGGAAGTGATGGAGGACATTGCAAATATGAAGCTTCAGCGTCCAAATGAGTCAAATCTAGTAGATATCTTTCAACGTTTCAGTCTTTTTAGTGCCAAAGTCCCTCTTTTTGTTTCTATATTTCCACCTGCAGCTCAACAGGGAAACACTGTCTGAGGAAATATGACTACCTCAGACTGCTGAAGCTGAATAGAAGCTTCACATCAACTTTTAAATGACTGTGTGGACACACTGTGGATTTTGGCCTCCATCACTTCCACTGAAAGCACATGTGAAGGGGATTTTTTTAAAGTGATAGAGAGAAGAAGACACTGCACGTTCCTGTATGCTGCATTCAAGTTAGTGTGTGTGAGATCGGTGTCGACAGGGCCAAGAAACCGAATACATGTAGAAAGATCCCAGAATGATTGTAAATGCAAACTACTGTACGTTTAAATCCAGCATGCACCATCAAATGATTGCGCACCAGTTTCCAGTACATGTTTTCACCATGCTGACTGCAGCGGGCTCAGAATACGAGCAGATCTGTGTTAAAGCAGGATACACTATCTGTCCTCTTTTGTGCAGTGGTTCCAACCTTTTCTGTCTTGTGACCCATTGAAAATAAATAATGTCTGCTTATGAGGCCATATCACAGGTTATGGCCTCAGTGTGGAGTTACAGAGAGGGATTTTTAGATGCCAGAGGAGATGAGACTAGTGTGTGAGTCTAGCATTTTACTTACTTTTAGAAGGTTAGAAGATTTTAGAAGCCTGGCAACAAACCTGGCAACATTCAAATAATAATATATATGTTAAAAAAAACATTGTATGTTTTTTTTTTAATCATCTTATGACCTCTCAGATTTATCTTGGGGGGTCTTGCACCCCCCAGGTTGAGAACCACTGCCTCAACCATATAAGCAAACATGACACATGTATCTTTGTGCCGTTAACCAAACCACACTTGAACCGAAATAACATAAAAACAGTCAGAGAGTGTTTAGAAGAATTTGCGTGTCAGCTTTTGTGTGCATGTGCAGGACAAAAGACTTCACATAGAGAAAGGAGTGAAGTGATACATTCTGGTGTTTGAAACAAAGTTGAACTACCACTGAAAATAACACAAAGTAGCCTGTCGAAGTTTAAAGAAACAGGTCCATTTGACTATTTGTTAAATTCACACATTTTCATACACTCTGTTCTCTCTGCACCGTCTGCTCTGACACACAAACACAAAAAAAAAATCTATAAAAATACGTATGTGTCATCGGTACAGTTAAAAATAAGCAAGCCATGCTTCAAAATAAAGTGTAGGGTAGGTGAGACGTGTAATCACTGACCTGCTGCATGTAGGCCTGCACACAGTAAACACACAGATCGACTGTTGATGTGTTAAACTGCAGATCTAGAGTCAGCACGCATGTGACCGCAGATTAACTGTAAAAATTGAATGTCTCATTTAAGACCAAGTAAACAAACTGCTGTAAGTACAAATCATGGACAGACAGCGTGTCACTAACAGGGGATTTTGAAGCGCAACGGCCGAACCAGCGTCTAACAGGTCCCGTAGTGACATCTGTGGGTATGTTTACACAAGGTTGAATGTTTTGTGATCCTTGCACTCGTACATTCTATCTGGTGGCATGTGGACACAGATTTAAAGGGCCAGTGTGTGGGATTTAGTGGCATCTAGTGGTGAGGTTGCAGATTGCAACCAGCTGAACACCCCTCCCCTCTCCCCTCCCCCACTCCCCCTCCCCTTCCAAACATGTTGGAGAACCTAAAACTGCTGCAAAACGCAAAAGGCCCTCTCTAGAGCCGGTGTTTGTGGTGTTTGTCTGTTCTGGGCTACTGTAGAAACACGGCGGTGCAACATGATGGGCTCAGTGGAAGAGAACCTGCTCTCTACGTAGATATAAAGGGTTCATTCTAAGGTAACGAAAACACAAGAAATCTCATTATCAGGTCGTTAAACACTAATTAAAACATACATACGGATATTATATTCCATTTCTGCCAAGTCGGTTCCACTAGATGCCACTAAATAAACCGCAAATGTGTGTGTTAGGACAGATAAAACAACTGCTGTGTGTACAGGAACAAACTGCATTCCTCAACTTTTGTAAGAATTGCAACACACTCCCTATCAAACCATCTAACCACCACCCATTCCCCATCCCATAGGACAGAGATCAGTTTCAGTGTCAGGCAGCTAAATGACAATCATAAAGAAGAGAACAAATGGCACACACACACACACACACACACAAACACACACACCTGGATGTGGTTAGGACAGAGGAAGACCAGGCCTGTCAGTAACTCTCAGTATTAACAGTCCATCGCTGTCCATCACAGTAGAGCAGCAGATACATGTACTCTAGCATGAAAATCAACATTCATTTTGGTCCACATGTTCATTTGTGCCTGTGAGGTGGGGGGGTGAGGGACAAACCCACTCAGTGACATTTTCCCAGAATGCCACAGGGCTTTGAAAGTTTGAGAATAAGAAGTGGTGAGGTTGAAGGTTGAGTTGTGCGCGCTGAGTGACGGACACTTTAGCACTAGCTGGGGACATCGGCTCTGCAGACCACAGCACACAAGGTTTTTTTTTTGTTTTAGAGGGAAACAATGCAGACAGCCCCCTTCAACCCCCCCCCTCTCCTTCCACTTACATATTTATTCTTGCCCTCTTTTGTTTTTACAGCGCAGGATAAATGGCTCAAGTGACACAGCACTAGCCTGCACATTATCAACACAGGCAATAAGTCACCATTAAGTCTGCTCTTTCCCACACAGCAAACCCCTGACCCTCCATCCACCGCTCACCACACACTGGACCTCACTGCATCCGGCTACAGCAGAACTGTGAAAGTCCTCCCCATTGTATTTTCTCTTTTCTAAAGTAATAAATCAATTAAAAATACATCTATTTGAAAATCAACTAATAGAAATGAACACATACACACTTAGAAGATGAATAGAGGCGGCGGGCTCTCCGACCCTCTGAAGATATATAGTGGAGTTTTGGGTTTTGTTTTTTTTTTTTGGCTGACACTGAACACTGTCTTTTGGTAACTAAACCAGTCTTACATGATACTAATGTATAGATTTCTTACCATCTTATTCATCCTTAGTGAAGATCAAACCCTGCCTGTCTGAGCATGCAGCACAACTCTCACAATATCACGCACTGACTACTGCAACTCCTTACTGGCACGCCTCTCTGCATGCATGCATTCAAACCTCTGCAGATGATGAGCGGCGCGTCTGGTCTTCAATCAGCAACTAAAACGGCTCCTGCTTACCTGAACTCCCTCATTCAGGTTCTACACTCCCTCCTGCCCACTAACGCTCTGCCAATGAAAGGCGCCTGGTACCACAACAAGGCTCTAAGTCGCTAGCTCCTCTGTAGTTCCCCGCTGGTGGAACGAGTTACCAAACTCTGTTCGAGTCCCTCTCAATCTTTAAGAAAAGACTGAAGACCCAGCTCTGCACTTGATGGACTGGAGGTAGAGATCTACAAATATATAACCCACCACTGTACTAACTTTTTATCATTTTAACTTTTTTAAAGTTAAAATAAGTTAAAAAGATGTTTCTTTAAGAGTTGCCTGAGCAGTAATGATGTGAATATGTGAAGTCAGGATGCAGCTATGAAGGTTTCAGTGTTTTCAGTATTTCTGTTTACTTGATTATTGATGCTCTTACTTTTCAAAAATAAAGAAATGTGCATTTATCCCACAGCAGCAGTTACACTTCACAGGTTTGACACACACACACACAACACACAGAGAACATTATTGATGACTGCGGAATGTTCAACTCACTTTTCAGTCACAAGACACACTGTCAACTCTGTGAACATACTATGCTGCTATGAACTCACAATGCCAAATACACACACACAGTTACATCCAGAACCACTGAGAACACCCAGCCCATGACTTTAGTATTCTTTCCTTTTTTTTTTTAACAACCCAAGTTTAAATTCTGCAGTTACAAGTAGATTATTATTTTACATAAAATATCATTTTTAAAATGCATACAGCCCTGTTCTTATACTGTAGTTATACTTCACAGATTAACAGGCTGCTTTCCTGCTTGTCCTTCTACCTGCAAACTGTCCCTGTTCACCTCATCAAACCAGCTACACGCTTCATTCGTTTCGCCAGAGTCCTTAAAAGCTCAAGCACACAGGCTTATTTCATGTAACAGTATGAGCAGATTAGCACACAGCTGGTGACCTCAGAGTCAGGTCTCAGCTCCGTTTACAAATCACTGCTGTGAATATAACGTTAGTCAAATTAGCCGAATATGCAATGCATATGAATACGAATGAATTCTTGTGAATGAATTTCAAATGAGCATTATTTTGTCTATCGTTCGATGACATTTTTTGGTTTGACTGAAAAATGAGTTGACTGTAAGCTTTAAGTCCAGGCTGAAACCTGATCCTCTTGGTGAACCTGCTCTCTGGTTCCCCGGGGCCCACTAAAGCTGCTGTCCTGCTTATACTGCTGCGGTGTATAGTCAGCAGGCACTTCAGACAGAGCCAATATAGTGGGTGCTGCTGACGAGCCTCAGAGCCAGACGCACTGCAGGAGCTGAGCAGATGATGGGCTCATACAGGGCTGAAGGAGTGAAAACAGCTCTCTCTCTGAGCGCTCGGCATGTCAGCACAAGACGGATTTGACATGTCGTGAAGAATAGAGTATACGTTTGCTAGACCTCAATCAGCATACTCGAACTTTATTTAAGTTCACTTGACAAGTATGGTTCTCTTGTGTTGTTTGTGCATGAACAACTCGGGTCATATTTTTGTAGTTTTGTCCATCAGTTCTATCAGTAATAACATTTTAAGTTAATCTTTAAGATTAAGAAGCAAAAGCAAGTTGATCTATAAAACGATCAGCCAAACTGTCTTTTGGAAACGTCCCTGAAAGTTTACAGAGCCACCTCCTGCTGAACTTTGACCTACTGTACTTACCATAGTTAGTTCTCATCCTTGAAGCCTCTTTGCTTGTAAAACCAACATGTCTGCGAACACTTCCAATAAAGCATAAATCTCATTTTCACGCAGCTTGTCCAAGTTTGTTTTTGAGTGCGATGGAAAATAAAACACCCAATACAACAGCACTTCTCACCAGCTGTACTCGCCAGTGGCTCTTTTATGCCCTGAAGCCACAGGAGGCAGTGAGGAGTCCACGCTGGCAAACCAAAACGAGGTGAAGAGGAGGCCACACTGTAAATGTTACTTTTTCAGTGTGGTTTAAAGCTTAAATCTCCCCTTCTCCACATGAAGGAGAGGTTTAAGCTTCATCAGAAGATCTCAGTTTCCACTTCTGTTTTCAAACAGTTGCTGGATCCCAAATCCACTTTTTTTAAACTTCCCTGCTGCTACTTTGATGTTGTACTGAGATTTAAGCAATGACTTTCATCTGTAAAATATTATCATGACTGATAGAATAGATGGCCAAAAGTATGAAAATAAGGCCAAAATTATAATAAAAATGCATTCTCCTTTAATGACATGGAAGAAAAAGGAATTTCTGAAAAAAAAGATTGTTGCAACTAATTCAATCTCTTTAACTATATTAACAATCGAAAGGTTCCTTTAAAGTGTTCATGGATATGTTTTCATATCTATCATTTGGAGATTACAGATATCTTCAGGACCAACCTCATGTGCAGAAGTTGACATTTTGCTAAAAGAAAGCTCATTTAATGATAATAATAATAATAATAAGAAGTAGTAAGGTAGCTAAGATGCCCCTCTAGCACCTCCACATCCGGCTCAGTTATTGACAGATGAACTGGCCTGTTAGATTTTGATTTTTAATGAATGCACGTTCAACACCATCAAAAACATTAGGATTCATCCTCTGGGGACCGTGAACATCAACATTGATTCCACGGCAATCTGTTGAGACATGGCGTCCTGCAGCTTTTTAATCATACCTACTCACACGGTTTTGCAAACATTCAATTAAGCCCACAGGACCACAGTTGAATGACCATACCATTACTTTTTATTGTAGATATACTGGGCTACAATTATAAAAAAAGAAAAAAAATCCAAACAAAAAAATTAAAGGTATTTGTGATCCATAAGGTGCAGACCGCAAACCACTGCAGCACGGTATTACAGTATGAGTGAGGAGTTTCTATTCCAATGTCCCTTAAACATTTGCTGCAGGTTGTGATGGCCCATAATTCCCCATACTGATAACAGTTCATCAATCGTTCAGTTTAGCTCCACTCTGCTGGTGTTCTGCTGCTCGGTGACTACGTATACCTCAACAGTCACCGCCGGTGCTCCATGCTGGCTTTATGAGACCAATGTCTTGCTGCTCCCAACCCCATCAGCATTTATCAAAGGCAATTTAAGTTCTCTTTTTAACATAGTTACCACTTTCCCATGGTCCTTAATGGAAAAATCCACCATCAAACACTAATACTGTTGGAAAACATACTGGCTATCTAGCTTTATTTTCTTGTTTGTCAGTTATAGTTCTTTTTCCAGTTCCTGTGAATATCTGGCTACATGTAGACAATGTAACATTGAAAAAAAAAAGCACTCCAAGGACCTCTGAATCACAGCAGATGTCGTTAGGATTTTTTGACAGCGGTCAACAGAAAATTCTAGATGTCAAATATCAAGGTAAACACAAGTCAAATCGATTTAAATTAAGAATAAATATAAAAACAGGTGCTGTTTGCATCTAAACCTACAGCATCACTGGTGCAGCCTACTGGTTTTAGAGGTTGCTATCCCTGATCCAGGACGTCTTACTAATATCATCATACTAATACGTATCACATTCTTGCATCGCTGTCTGGTGGAACTCATACATTTCAATCCCTGATATTCTCATATACAGTTTATTACAAGAAGAATGCTAAAAATACTAATTCACCAGATGGTAGGAAATGTTCTTGTAGAACGTAGGCAGGTGCAGAGTAACAAAAAAAACATGACTGTGCCTTTCAGTACATTCAATACAAATCAGAAGATATATTACAGTGTTATACCAGTAGCCTTGTCAATATAGCTTCTGGCCACTTGTTGCAGCACTGCATGAGAAAGAAACCCTGTTCCATCTTTGACTGGACATGATTTGTATTGATTTGAATGAAAGAGACATTTCTTGGTCTGGTTAATTCAACCTTTGCTCAATGGAATTTTTCCCCACCTTCCAACAGGCTACCATCCTGTGAGTTCACTCAGTGACTGTAATGTGTGAGTTCCAGGAGATATTGATGCAAGGCTGTGATACATTAGGAAACATTCTAAACTAATCAGTGAAAAGGTTATTTAGAAGAATCAGGGGAATGATACAAGAAAACGTCCAAGGCACTCAATATCCCTCAGAGCAGTTAGGTCAATGATGAAAACTGTTAAGACAACGGCACAGGTGAAAATCTACAGAGTGACTCTGTGAGATAACCACTAGCTGAGGAGTCCTGTGGTCACTCAGAAGGAGCTACAGACTCAGGACTGAGATGGTCTGATGGGACCAAAGTAGAACCTTCTGGCCATACTAAATGTTTGGTTAAGCCAAACACAGTGAAGTCCCCATGAAATTTTACAGAGCAGGAGTAAATAGAAGCAGTTGACATACTGCAGTATCTGCATGTTCGCAGATGATGCAGATCCATATGTGAATATGCAAAGTGACACTTCATTTGTTTGAAATTATTCAAACATGACCCATATAGCCTAAGCTAACGTTAATGTAAGGCGGTTGCTTTTTCAAGAGGCACCAAAAAGCCTTAACTTTACCCACTATTGGTTTTTTTTTTTGTTTTTTGTTCTTTTTTGTTGTTTTTTTTTGTTTTTTTAATCAGTGCTGTCAAATCCAAAATGCTTCAACAAATGACTTCTTAAGACTCTTAAGACTATTATATATGTTTGATGTGATTTGGCTCGCTACTTTACTCTATTTTGTGATAGCAAAGACAATAATCTAGTTCACTGATTGATTAACTGGGCATGCACTGGGTCAGATGGACCATGCATTTTAGGAGTGCCACCTACTGGAGTACAAGGCACAGCCTGTTGCACTCTTACACTGAGACTGTTAAATTTAAGTAAATCATTACAGATCGAATATTTATTTTGTTCCAAACATAGGAACGGTATTTCAAATTTCAAAGAAATGACGGCCTCAGTTCACAGGAATTCACTGACTGGTGTAGAAACAGACTAGGCAGGTTAGAGACAAGTGTGAACACTACTGTAAAAACAACACACATTATGGTTTATCATTTGTCCAAAAGTACAGGAGCAAGCTGGAGTGGATTTTTCCTTTAAGTTTCCAATAAAAAGGCTGGGGGAGGTTTGTCTTGTATTCCAAACTAACACACCACAGGAGTAGAAAAGAGACCGGGAGCATTGAAACATGTCCGTATGAAACTAGTCCCAAACTAAATGAAACCAAGAGTGTCAGTTCACCATTCAAGTCATGATTGGACGTGGTAGTTTGACTTACAATTTTTTTTTTCCGTACAACTGTTTAAGGCGGGACATCCAGACATTTTAGCCCCAAATTACAGAGAATCTTTTTACAGTGTATTATTTCAATGATAACTGGCAGGCATATTTTGTCTGCCCTCCCATAGCCCGTTACTCTCTTTTAAATAGGTTTGTGTAATACCAGCAATTGAAACAGCAGCAAAGCCTGAACCACAAGTTAGTCCTCTTAACATTACGGCATCATATATACACTTCTTTTTTTTTTCCCCCTCCATCTTTCACTCCCTTTCACACTCTGACATGAGGTAAAGTATGGCGCCCAAGTGCAATGCTCAATTGTGCTACATGTACAAAAAAAGAAAAGAATAAAAACAAAACAAAGAAAAAAAATCTGCCAGTACAAGAAATATACGTATTCGGCTCTGAATTAACACGTGTCTACCTCAACTTCAGCACTCCCACAAAACAGTCCTCCTTCCTCCTTTTAAAAAACAAAAACAAAAACAAACAAACAAAGAAAAAGAGACGAGGTTGTTGGATGCTGATGCCACTTCTGGCTGACAAGATTATTTGTGATCCTTATTTTCATCAGTCACAGACAAAAATAGAGTGGGGCGTGGCACCGTATGAGTGATTTCACATTCTTTTTTTTTTTTTTAGTAATCCCTCCCCCCTGTCCATCTCAGAGTCTCGGAAAATTAGTGTGTTGAGCCAGAAGAAAAAGAGGGCCAAATACACTCCTAATCTAAAGTCTGACAAGGTTTTTCTCTACTGGGGAAATCTAAAAGCCAAAGGGCAGATTTTTGGGTCTTCATAGGTGGACTACAGAGTCAGACACCTGCTTGAGAAATAATGACAGATTGCACTCTGTTTGATAGTGACAGATCATAGCTAGATATACTGAAGTATACATTGCTTTTTCACATGGAGGATTTCAAAAAACTTAACATTGAAGCATTCACATAGTTATCTGTGGGACCCAAATATGACAAGTATGGTGCCCAAAGACAGATCTGAGAAGAATTCAGCTGCTGGCAGACCACAGAGATGAAGAAGAGATCAGTCCCAGCAAAGAGTGGATTTAATGAACTTACTATGCTTGTTTTTGACAGCTGAATTTCAAAAATGTTGTATTTTCGTTCAGCCAAATTGTAGCAAACTACTAACACGGCTAAGAACAAATGTATTTAGGAAAACAGAACCCTTGAGTAATAGTACCTTAAAGCTGCACTAATACGTTAGAATCTAAACAATGGAGCAAATGACTATTTGTAATGTGAAAGGGATTACTCACTGTGAAAACCCTCACAGAATGATTACCAAATCTGCAATAAGCACAGCTCGACACAGCTTTTAGCTCATTGTTTTAGTTTTCATCAAACTTGTTTTCCAGCAGCAGCACACAGCTGTTTTCAGTCAAAAAGTTCAGATAAAGCCACTGACAAGAGCTAAAAAGGAGAGTTAATATTGCTGGGTTCACCAAGTGGACAAAAACATGACCTCTTCTGAATGATAATGTTGCCGTGCGTCCAGCTTTAAAGTTGTAATTTTAGGCAACATTAACACTTAATGTTAATGTCAAACAAGTTGAAATTTTAATGCAGCTTTAAAATGGCATGCTGGATGAGTAAATAGTGAACTTCTGTCTAACACATTCACCATAATAACATTATGAGGTGATAATATGTCAGTGTTGTGTTTAAAGCTGGTTGCACTGCCCCCAGGTGGCAAACAACAACATAACAGCTTCAACATCCCCATCACTGTCAGCGGTTATCCACTTAGTTCACGTTGTCTGATTGGTTAGCACGTCCTGGCCAGCACACTGAAAGAACCCCATTTTGGGAGCTGAACTTCTGTGGGGTCACTTCATTTGAAGTTTTTTTTTTTTTTTTAAAGCGGATGTGTCCACCTCAGGACTGGGTAGGTTAAGGGTTCCTGTGGTAAATCTACTCCTGCCAGCTCTGCTTAAAATATTTAGTTGAAAATAGGTCATTTTTTTTTTCCAAAATAAAAAAAGTACATTCACATTTATTTTCCAACTGCATCTCCAAACTTAAATGCTGATTCGTTCAACAAGTTCCTCCTCTGTTATTAACGTTCAGTATGATTCGATCATTGAAATAATCCACTCTGTGCTGACACTAATGCCATCCCACAGAAAAGGCACTGAGTTTAGATTATATTCAAAACATGAGACACAAGTTACTGTGAGGGAATGTCGACTCAGTGAAACAGATATAGGTGTGTTGTATTCTGTGGATGAGATAGTACATATATCAGAGTGGAGACTAGAATGTGTGTCACTGTCAGACAAGGTCACTGAATTAAAATGTAGTTTTTGTCCAGAAACAAACACCGAGTGCACCGTCCTTTGAGGTAGAAGCACCTGCAGGTGGGATTACTTGACTGTGAATTAGATTTCAGATAGCTATACTAACACAGTTGAGGAACCACACAGGTAAATATCTCTTCCAACCCTTATTCATGAGGATAGATGTGAAGAAATAAGTCAAGTATTTTTCCTGTCAGCCTATGTTTTGGAGTAAAGTGAAAGCTTTATGAGTGCAATCTGATTATCTCTACAAGCGTTTATACCCATCTGATCATTACCCATCTGATCAATCAACCCTCTGTCGCTTTTACCCACAATTCAAGTGATGAAACTAATTTAACTGCTAGCTAATGAACGAGGAGGAAAAACAGTTAGGCTTATGTGCAGAGAATACACTTCCTATCCCCCCATGAAAAAAAAAAAAAAATCATCAACCTCAAGTATGGGAGGGGGAAGAGACAACAACGCAGCTCTCCTCTACAGCTTGATGGCTGACCAACAGGACAACCAAATCAAACAGATTTCAAAAAGAAAAAAAAAAAAAGAAAAAAAAAAAAAAAAAAAGGTCAAATAAAGAGGTATTACAGTTACAGTGCAAAAAAGATGAGAAATTCAAGCTTAATACAAAAACATAGCACCAAACAAAAAGAAAAAAAAGACAAGAAATGCATGCAATTAACTGAGGTATTCAAGTGAAAAAAGGGCTTACTGATGAGGAAAAAAAAAAAAAAAAAAACATTTAGCAAGAAGCAAAATTTGTCAGAACAGAAACCACAAAAATAAAGAAGGCTGGTATCCTTATCCCTAGGAATTGACTTCAACCTCATAGTGTCACATCTGCTATAGCTTTGGTAGGTATGGGATGTGAGGAACACTAGCATGTTGAAATGAATTGGCCTTTTTTTTTTTTTTTCATAAAGACTGTATCTGAAAAGATTCTGTGTGTCACACACAAGTATCCAATTTGTAGAAAAGTCTGCAGCATATTTGTACGTGTGATATGTCTTTCTCTTTCTTATATCAAAACTGGATGATTCACTCTGCGGAAAGACATTTAAGTGCGCAAGAAATGACTTGATTCAACTCCATCCATTCTTGGTATCAAAACATGTTCAACCAAATCACCAAGATAATGCCATAAACGTCGAGTCTCGCTCTCACACACTCTAGATATATCCATTGATTTTTTAGAACATTTATAGAAGCCATCCAGTTTGTCATGGTTTATACCTACGCTACAAGAACATGCAACCTCAAGTGCGGTTAAAAACTAGTTTAAATTACAGTAATTGGGAATGTTGAAATTCCTATCCGTTTTGCAGGATATGAGGGTGAGCCTTAGCATCTAAGGCCACGAATATCATTCATGTCTTTTATATTTTTTTTTTTTATATATATTTATATACTTTGCTACGTATATGATTTTGGTGTCAATGTGACCACACAATTCTCAAAATAACAGACCCTAATGGACTAAGTGCAAAAATGATTAAGAATACCATTTCAAGACAGATTTCAGACAGAAGTGCCACCAGGTTTTTTTTTGCTCCAGTGGTATCTGTTAGCCATGTCTGCCGTTAGCGTTTTAAAAACCGCTTTAAAACTGACTGGCACTAGTGCACAGGCTGAGGAGTTTAGCGTTTTTTGTTTTTTTTTTTTTTTTTCCGTCTTCCTACATACTTTGATTTACACCTTTTTGATTGAACTATGTACAATCTAATACTACACAATAAGCATAAGCCTCATCTCACTGACACAGAGGTTAACAAAGAAAAACAAAAACTAAAACAGTGAGGAATAGACACTGCGACCTGACCTTTTTTTTTTTTTTAAAACACTTTGCTAAACGTTAATAAAGCACTCATGTGATTACACAAAGCAGAGAGGGAAAGTAAAGATTGTGTTTGCGCAAAACAAAAACAAAAAAAACGACAATAACAACGACAAAAAAAAAAAAAAAAAAAAAAAAAATCCGATGTGAAATCTGTTGTGTGATCAGTCTGCTTCTTCTGTTGCATCTCCACACAGTGTTCCCTGGCTGCCTTAGTTGTGCCATCGCAGGCTGAAGATACAGGGCTAGCATCACACTGTGTTGGGAAGCTGACGTCGCTTTTTTTTTTTTTTTTTCTTCTCTCCGTTAGCGTCAATAGCTTAGGTGCTAATGCTGCGAGCTCGGAGGGGGGAGCTCAGTTGTTTTGGACCTGAGGTTGATTGGCTTTGAGGCTGCGCAGAGCTCGCCGCGCCGCCGCCGACTTGGCGATCCGGTAGCTGCGACCGACTCCTTTGAACTTGCCCTTCCCGACGACCTCCACCGTTACCCGGACCTTCCCGTCGTACGTCCTCTCTGCAGGGCTGAACACACATGACACGGTCAACATCACTTCACATGCCAGGAATTCTTCCTTCAGCTAGACAGAAGCAGGCTTTTCTACTTCCTGTTGACCTGCTAGATAATTATTCCACCAAAACAAACATGATAGTAGTGCATTTTGTTTGCATAAATATAAGAAACTATGATTAATTATCCAGCCTTATAAACATATAAACTGTCACTTATTCCATAATAAGTGATAAGTGTAGTAACAGTGTGGTCCAGTGTGAGAACTGCTCCTCTAACCTGAACTTGGCAGTTTCTGGTTCCATCTCGAGCAGCTCCCTCACAGGAGAGCGTGGCACATTGGCAGAGAACTTCTCTGTAAGTGGACAGAGGGGACGTGAGGAGTGTCATGAGGTTCAAAAGACAATGACATCATAAACATCCTCAGACCTTCAATTCTTCAACATGTCGACACACACACAAAAAAAAAAACACAATAATCCATGTGCTCCTATGTGCTCCATGTTCCTCACCTATAAGTGGCCTCATCATTGGATAATACACCTGCCACACCGTCTCCAATGACATCCTGCTGTCCATGTAAATCGCCCCGGCTAGCGACTCAAAGATATCCCCCATGGCCTTAGGGACCTCGATGTCCTCCTCCTTCTCTTCGTCTTCTTCAGAGCGTCGCAGCTGCAAACGACAACGACGACGACAACACACAAAGCAGTCAGGTGATGACATCACAGCGCACACTTTGGAGCTGGGTGATATGGACAGACATGTATATTGATGCTGTAGATGTGGAGCGATGAAAAGGCTGGGAACTAATAATCAGGACACACACACACACAATATCAACCTATAGGCAGTAAGATACAGCAATAACCTGAACATAGTGAAATATGAGTAGTTAGAGAACAACACTGGCACAAGGACTGCAATTATTTTCTTTACTGATTAATCTGCAAGTTATTTTATGGACTAAGCGTTTTATGTTTCAGCAAAATGTCACAAAATACTGATTAATGCCAATAACTATTTCAGAGTCAAAAAGTTCTTGATTTGTCCAACCAACAAAAACAAAACCAAAACCATATTTAGTGTACTATCTTAGAAGAAAAAGAAGAAAACCAAATATTCATTTAAGTGAATTTTTGGCACTTTTACTTGTGCTGAAAAATGTCTCAATATCAACAAAGATCCAATGTCTCAACCTGAACTCTATCCAGCACAGAGATGGCCACATCATCAAATAGGAGTTGGTGAAGAGCCTCCTACACAGAGAACAACGTGTCATCAGCGAGGAGGAGGAGGAGGAGGAGAGAGAGGATAGAGTCTTCAAGCCCCCCCCCCCCCCCCGAAGACGTCACTGTGACCTCACATGTGACAGGTGTAGGGCGCCATGGTGAAGACAAGAGACTCAATCAGCAGCAGAAACACCCAACAGGACCAACAGCACTCGCAGCATCCGCCCGAGACAAAGTCCAGCCCTCTACAACCACCTGTTATCATGTGACTGACATCCCATACTGAGGTCACATGACGACAACTGAGCTTATCGAGACAAAACTGGCAAAACTCCCTCCACTGATAAACGGCCTTAAGATGTGGCTGAAAGCTCTAGAAGGGCTTTGTGATAAGAATATTTTTGTTAAACCACTTTTAGATAAAAGTGGAAGTGTTGAGTTAGCATCAACATTAGCTTACTGCTGAAAATGAACAGAGCACTGAACCACTGGGACTGAATGAATGCAACCCAAACACACACACACACACACACACACACACACAGTTCTCTGTACTTGAACTCTTCTAAAATTCTCTCCCGACACCATCCAGACTGTTGATAACACGGCATGTAACGCTTTACAGCATGCTACATTAGCAGCTTCGTCATGTTATTGGATGAACAGTGAACAGTAAAGTGGTAACGTGTTACTGCAGCACATTTCTTTATTCCTTTCAGCTGGTTTTTTTTTTTTTTTCCCAGCATGTTTGTGCATGTGCCTGCTGTCCCTAAGGCATACAAGTACCTCTCAAGCAGAATGAGGGAGATCTGCTGCCAAGATAGCCATTTCCAGGCAAATTAAATCCAACTGCATTTTCTCTTCAAGTACTGAAATCATTGAATATGAAACAGATTCATAGAAGCAGATTTTTTTTTTTTTTGAACACTGACTATTATTTAAAAAAAAAAACAAAACTAAAACAGCAAAGATTAGGTTTATTCCTACAAAGCCGTGTTCTTGATAGAAAAAGGGGGGGGGGACTCACCTCGGAGTCCATGCCTTGCATCTCGTTCTTCTCCAGCTGAAACTGCACGAAGTCGTCGATGACATGGAAAAGCTCGGGCGAGATGGCCTTGAAGTACTTGTGGTAGTCGTACTTGACGGCCAGAGAGGCAAAGATGGTGTTGTTGACGAGTGCCGAGCGCAGGTCGGTCAGGACGCCGGGAGAATGCTGCCGCGGGTCTTCATAAAGGTGCTTCGTTATGAGGTAGTCTAGAATTGCATCACCGAGGAACTCCAGCCGCTGGTAACAATCTGAAGAAGAAGAAGAAGAAGAAGAAACAAAACAGTCACATGTGTGCATGGATGGAATAAAAGCAATTATTCATGCGCCAACTCAAAACGGACCACGTGACTAAGTATAATATGAAAGGTATTGCTTGTAAGTGACCAACCCACAAACCATCAGTTGCTAGGAGACGTACAGTATGTAGCTCCGTCCAGTTGAAAACAACGCAACAATATAAAAACAGGCAAGTCCCTGCAGTATCACCAGCTGCTACAGAACATCAGAGGTCAAAGGTTATACTAAACTTTTTCCAATCCTTCATAAATGTAGGTATGGCTTTATTTATATCTGCATGCATGGAGAAATGTGTGGTATTCATGCTAACATAAACACGAAGTCTAATGTTATTGGCCTAACAGTGTAGTTTAGTTATTTTGTGAAATGTTTAGATCATCACTAAAACAGCATTTTCATCAAGCGTGAGGTCACATGTGTCAACACATCACATATCTTTTTATTCTTCAGTCTAATCAGAACATACATCAGCAAAACTATATTATCAGTTGGTTCAGGCAGCTATAAAATATGTGTATTGCTGCTTATTTAAATGTTTAAACCTGCAGTGTGAAACTTTTACATAGAAATAAAAGGCCTGTTACAAACAAGCCAAACGATGCAGATTAAGCCTCCGGGGATAAAATCATTTAATCATGCAGCTCTTCTGGACTTTCCAAATATTATTGGACCAAATTTCGGATAGTGAAAGGAGTCGTTTCGTTGAGGTTGTGTGACACTCGCAACTATTTATCCACCGTTTTACACCTGCACCAGGAGTGATGGAGTAGGCTACAGCAGAGCCTATGACATAAGCACGAGTCATCAGTGGTTTTATAATTACTCTCGCTGCCAGAAGGGGGAGACAGAAGTCCCACACTCCAGCTTTAAATATTAATAACACTGCAGGATCTAGTGAACCAAGTTGAATTGCATTGTGGGATATGTAGGTGGCAGGTTTTGACAAGGAAGAATAGAATATGTCTGGTGGTGCCGCATTGATTTTAATCGTGTGTATTTAGTAGCTGTCCGATGTTGACAGGGGTGGAAGGAGTTCTCTTCTCTAAATTGAATTGTCGTTGCCGTGGAGAGGACTGTGCACCAAAGCCGGGCAGCATTCAAGGTTGGGAAGAGGATCAATCCACACGCACTGACCAATTCCAAAAGAGAAAAGATGGATGGATAACCAACTTATCCCTTTATCAATTTTGGCAACTGCCAACATCTAAAATTCTGTCATATTGCATTTAATATAAATAAACAGTCAACATTATCAACCAACAAGAATATTAAAACCATGTGTTCAACATCCACTGCCAATACTTTTTCCTCAGATGACACATGTACTTCCCCAAACATCTTATTCTCAACTGTTGTGTAAATAATACTGAAAACAGGCTGAACTACACAGAAAACAACAACAACAACAGTGCTGACATTGTGAGGTGCAGTCTGACCTGTGATGGTGTTGTAATGGTAGGAAGCGTGGGTGAAGGCTTGCAGGAGGTAAGCCTTGTTCTGAAAAGTGTAGTTGATCTTTGTTTCGAAGTTCTCGAAGCCAGAGATGAGGTGGTTGAGGGTTCGCTCTGCGTCCGGATGGTCCAGCATGCAGCGGGGAGGGATCTTCAGCCAGCCGTAGCACAGGTCCAGAGCTGTGGTCTGACGGCTGTGCACCACCGCTTCCGTCAGGCTCCCTCTCTCCAATGGTAACACCTGTTGTCGTCAATACAAAACACACACACGTTAAGTTCACAGAAGCAAGTTTTAACATTTACTTAAACATGGAGACGGTCGACCTCAGACCTGACAAGTGTCAAGAAGCGAATGGGAGGGGGTCCTATCCCTAATCTCACCTTGAGGCCCAATGAACAGAGGAACATCTGGGCGGCTCTCTCTCCACAGCTGGTCAGGTAACAGCCCAGCAGAGCCTCCACACAGTCAGCGATGCTCTTGTCGGCGATGCACTGCTCAGTGTGCAGGTCGTAGGAGATGGACTGCTTGCCGAGCTCGGCGCCGCAGTTCTCCTCCGACGGGTTCCAAAAACCCACCACGAAGTCGTCCTCCTCGCCGGCCTTGCTGGGGTCCAGGTAGCACATGGCGTCCCACGAGCTGTAGTCGAACTCGTCGGCTGAGGGCCCGCTGTGCGCCGGCTCTGAAGGGTAGTGGGTTGTGGTGGGATGGAGGGGCTTCTTGGGGGCCTTCCATTCATATGGAGACTCCATAGCAGGGGACGGCCCGGAGGCCGGGGTGAGAGGGGGAGGGAAGCCGCTCAGGGAGATCTTCTTACCGAACGCACCGGATCCCAACAGCATGTTGTCGATGAACTTGATGTGTTCCTTGTAGTACTCCAGGTCGTCCTCCATGTTGACTTCGTCCTTTGGCTCGTCCTTCAACATCATCTCACTGTCCTCATCCGCCTCCTCACCCTCCTCATCGTCCTCATCGTAGTCATTCCCAGATCGCCCGTTAGCCAGAAGCTCCTCTTTGGCCTGAACGATGGACAGAAAGGTAAAAGTCAAGAAAGAAACTAAGTATGGTTAAGTAACGAGAGATTATTTGTAGGTATTTAAGTGTCTCTGTTAAAAAAAGGATGCTCTTGTAGCCGAGGTTCAAACATGACTAGTCTTTCATGAGGGTAACGTGCTGAGTGAAACACCCTGCAGTGCAGTGTGTAGAGAGATGCTGCCAAACCAAACCCAACCCATGACTCACATACAAGTTACTCTTTGGTTGTGGTGGGGAATGGTCTTTATAATAATAAACCAATAATACAAAACTTAAACGACTTATTTGTTTGTAGAAACACAGAAATGACCACAACAGTCAGTGGAGATGTTCTGAGCCCAAAGGATCAGTATGAGGGCTGCTCAGTGTTTAGTCTAACTCCGCCTGCTAGTGTTAGTGCTAGCGCTACTCTCCTTTACAACAGTGACACTGACTCCTTATGTGATTAACCCACACAGATCCGTTAAACTCCAACACTAACAAACTCCTCTCTCTGTCTTATTAGCAAAAAGCAGTGTAGAAAACATTTAGGTAGAAGCTTGTTAGCCGGTACTGAGCGTCACATTTACCCATTAAAAATGACTAAAGATGCCGGCGGCAGCTTATATCAGCGCTCTTTAATTACTGTTAATTCTGTAAGCAGCTTGTTGACAGGCCAAAATGAAGCTTGTCAGGTTAAAGTGCTCTCTGCAGCTCTTTCAGTACAGTCGAAGATTGTTTGTGAGGGAAAACAGTCCACTCTGTACAATCAAGAGTGGACTCAGTGTTTATGTGTTCCCCACAATGCCAACAGTGACGTGTCTTGTCTAGTTAAATGATTGTTATGTCATTAACGTTTAATTCATATCATGTTATTAATCTAACCTGATCGACTTCATAGTTTTGAACATCTGGATCAAGTAGCTCATGAAAAAAAAAGGTCAGATTTATTAGGCTACAGCTGATCCATATTTAATCCACATTAAGGTAAACAGAAGTGTTGGATCAGGCTCAGTATCAGTAATCAATATCAAAGGATTCTGACAGGGATCAGGGCCGAAAAAACTTGATTGGGACATCCCTAGATTATAAAAAACGTACTATGCATATACTTTTCTGTATTTTATATCATTGTTAATATCATTGTGAACTAAATGTCTTCTGGACTGTTGGTCAGACAAAGTAAACCATTTGAAGACATCACCATGTACTTTTGGAACTATTTAACATTATATAGACCAAAAGATGAATGAAACTTTTGTCATGCTTTTGTGTAAAAACCAGGTTATCAGAGGATGTATAGTGTGGGAGAGGGTGATGGAAAATCATCACGGTCCCTTCTGTAGCATTTACACCCATCAGCCACAACATTAAAACCACTGACAGGTGAAGTTAAGAGGGGAGGGATATATTAGGCTACTTCTTGAAGTTGATGTGTTGGAAGCAGGAAAAATAGGGAAGCATAAGGATGTGAGCGACATCGACTGGGACCACATTGCGATGGCGAGACGATTGGGTCGGAGCATCTCCAAAAACAGCAGATCTCGTGGGGCGTTCCCAGTATGCAGTGGTCAGTACCTACCAAACGTGGTCCAAGGAAGGACAACCAGTGAACTGGAGACAGGGTCATGTGTGGCAAGGTTCAATGAGTGCAGAGCAAAGGATAGCCCATCTGATCTCAAGGAAGAGCTACAAATGACTGAAAACGTCAATGCTGGCCATGATGGACAGGTGTCTAGGTGGGGTCAGACTGGTCAGAGTGCCAGTGCAATGGAAGAAGGT
Organism: Euthynnus affinis; assembly: GCA_029490765.1. Lineage (NCBI taxonomy): Eukaryota > Metazoa > Chordata > Actinopteri > Scombriformes > Scombridae > Euthynnus > Euthynnus affinis. The sequence continues at coordinate 2,995,101 of CM055851.1, read as the reverse complement.
GACCTGGTCTGATGAATCATGTTTTCTTTAACATCATGTGGATGACTGAGTGCCTCATTTACCTGGGTAAGAGATGGTACCAGGACACACTATAGAAAGAAGGCAAGCTAGCAGAGGCAGTGTGGGTTCTTAGGTCCTGGCATTCATGTGGATGTTGCTCTGACATGTACCAACTATCTAAACATTGTTGCAGACCAAGTCCACCCCTTCATGGCAAAGGTATTCCCTGATGGCAGTGGCCTCTTTCAGCAGGATAATGCACCCTGACACACTGCAAAAATTGTTCAGGAATGAGTTTGATGAACGTGACGAAGAGTTCAAGGTGTTGCCTTGGCCTCCAGATTCCCCAGATGTCAATCCAATTGAACATCTGTGAGATGTGCTGGAAAAACAACTCTAATCCATGGAGGCTCCACCTCATAACTTACAGGACTTAAAGGATGTGCTGCTAACGTCTTGGTGCTTGATACCTTCTGAAGTCTTGTGGAGCGCCTCCACAGGTCAGAGCTGTTTTATCGGCAAAAGGAAGATCTACACAATATTAGGCAGGTGGTTTTAATGTTGTGGCTGACCGGTGTAAAAATGTCCTTATGGCTGCTTATAACTACATTATAGTGTGTTATAAACCATTCATTAAATGTTTATATATTGATTATAAATGATAACTTGGTGGACTTGGAAGTAAAATGCTATCCATTAACTCATTGTTTTTTTTTTATTTTTGAATACACTTTGAGTTGCTTTTCTTTTACTAATTACTACATAACAATATTATAACCATCTATTCAATATATTATATGTGAGAGTAGACCGTAGAGTCAAGTTATGGAACTTACACCCAAAACACATTGTTGTCAGACAAGGTGAACCCTGCCCTCTAGTGGCCTGACAACGGTAATGACACAAATGAGTGAATGAACAGCATTTATACTACATTTGTGACAACAGCCTTTCTCTAAGTTCAATCGTTCAATAATTCTCAGCCTTAACATGGACCTACAGCTAAGACTCATTTTAATCGCTAACCTTAATCTGGCTCTTTGAAGAAGTAGTAGAAAAAAGAAAATGCAGTGCAGTCATGAAGGAAGTCTACTGACCTCCTCTGAATCCAGTTTGTCAGTGCTGCTCTTGTCCTGGTTGACCACGTAGCCAGGAGGCAGCCAGTTAACAGGGGGGTCGAAGATGGACACCACCATCCTGCTGGGGAGTCCCTTCTTCTTCCCCAGACGGTACAGGTTACAGTTGCTCACCTGGACAACGGGCAGAACAAAGAGGACAGGTCATCATCAGCAACACACTGTAACATTTAACACTGAGACTAATTACCATCAGTCAGGGAATGGTGTGTGGTTATGAGGATGGAAGATCGGTAGATTTCACAACTTCAGTTTTTCTAAGGGTTATATGAAATGAAATGTCTTAAAACTGACTGTTCCAAGCACAGGTGTCATTGCACCCATGATGCCCCATCCTTCTTATATTGGGTCATGAAGTGTCTCACCTTCTTGCTGCGCATGTAGCTGAGTCTGCCCTCATGGGCGTCAGGGTAGGTGCAGAACAGGTATGTGGTGATGGCGTGCTTGAGGAAAGAGTCACCGAGCATCTCCAGGCGCTCCAGGTTGAAGCCATCGCTGGCGTTGGACAGGGTCAGGGCCTGCAGGATGAGGCCCGGGTTGGGCCCCAGGCTTTTAGGGGAGTCTCCTGCCTCGGCTCTGGGCTGGGGGACAATGGCGAGGTGGGGAGAAGGTGCTGTGGGAGCGTTGGGACCCGTGGCTGCCCGGCTGCAGACTGAGGTAGCTTTATTGTTGTGGTCTGAGGTCCTCCCTGGTGTACATTCATCACTAGGCTGTGGAGGACTCGAGCTGGGCTTCTTCAAGCTGTGAGAGGGCTGCACAGGAACTGAGGTAGTGGTTTGTATTGATTCAGGGCTCTGCAGCCCAGGGGAGCTGGGCTGGGAGCATTGGCAATTGTCATGTTGGTGAAGGTGCTCTTCTTGGTGGCCGTTGTCACCACAGTGGGCGACTCGGGCAGTGCCATTAGTTAGGTTCCTGGTGCAGGTGGCGTCTCCGGGCTGGGAAGAGTGGTGACTACTGGGATGTGTTAGGGAATTGGAATCAGGCGATACAGTTTCTTGGTGCTTACAGTGACCCTCGCCGTCCTCGCTGCAGGACTCAGGACAGGAGATGAACGTTTTGCTGTCAATTGATCTCTTCCAGCCAAAGTCCAGGTTCGGATACCTGTCGCATACAAAGACACCAGCTTTACATTAGAGTGTAGTGATGTAGAGTTAATGATGAGCTCACACACAAATTATCACAAGCCGGAGGGTCACCCCTAACCCTAACCCTAACCCTAACCCCTCAGTCCACTGCTTTGGTACTGAAATAACCTAACCTAAGGAATGACATGTTGTACAGAGTATGTTAGAGAGACCTGAAGTCAGGGGGAAGGGTCTGGGCTCCCACTCCAGCTTCACTGGCTGTCTGGGCTCTGAGCTCCTCAGCGGTCAGGAGGCAGTGGAGGCGGTAGAGGATGCTGGGTAGACATACTGCTTTTCTCCACAGCGAGGCAGGGATGGGGTGGATGGCACACAACTCTGGGACCAGGATCTGACAAACACAACACACTTGTTAGAGAGGAGAGGCTCAAATATTGTTAAACCCGAACATAACCAGCAGATTGTCCTTATGATTGTAATATAGCTATTATCAAGACAAATAACAGCACTTTTGAATGTGATGATTATAACATCCATTATTGAATAATGTTAGGTAAACCACGGATGTGACCTTTAACTGGTCAATGCTAGTCATTGCTGAATTTGCGTTGCTGCAAAGGTTTAACAAGGTTCTACTTTTTCCTCCTGTTGCCAGTGTTTTTTTTTAATGCTGTGCAGTCATTACCTGTTTGTTCTGCAGACTCTCCCACTTGGCCTTCCTCTTCTCTGCGCTGCTGAGCGGCAGGGCTTTGCCCTTCTGGTTCAGGTGGCGAGGAGTTAACAGGTTCAGTCTGGGAGCACAGGAAAACAAAAGCTAAACCCAATTTATCTCTACACAAAACTTAAGAGACATGCTTAGAAAGAACTGACATTACACTGAGACTTCATGACACTGATTGATGCTTGGGGTTCAAGGACTGACTCAAATGTTTCTGTTATAAGCATCATGATCTGTGCGCCACTGACCTGGAGGAGGTGTGGTCTACGTCCAAAAGCGGCTGGTTCAGGTTGGACAGGTCCAGGTTGTACTTTGTTTTGTAGTACTCGGCAAACGTCTCGTACTCTGGTGAAGGAAACTTGCTGAGCGGTGTCAGGTCCGTGTACACGTCAGCAACGTAGAAGCGATGAGGCTGGTCAAAGTTACGATACCTGGGAGAGGAACAGCGCGGTATCGTTACGTAGCTCGTTTGGTTCTTGTTCACCAGAAACATTGTATAGACAGCCACACACTTTTCACACTATCTCAGTAAATGTTACATCAGTGTTTGTCATGCGGTGGCAGTGGTACCTTGGAATGATGACAGCATCCTGGTAGTCCTCCAGCTTGAAGGTGAAGGGGTTCTGCTTGGTGTACTGAGTGGTAGGAATGCCAGTGCGGGCCTCAGACTTCTCTATGTCCTCCATGAACTTAAAGTCCATATCTAGTGTGTTGGAATCTCCAACTAAACCAAACAAACAAATCATTCTTTATGCATTACTCATGTATTAACAATGAATTGTTCGTGCTGATTAGATGTTTTGTTTTTTTGATTCTGTAGGAATATGCACTCTGCTAGAACACTACAAACTTAGATAAGAAAGGCCTTACTTCTACATTTGAACTTGTAGGGGTCATCTGCAATGTCAAGCCTCAAGATAAGGTAATAATGCAGGAAATGCTTTGGTGGTGTGTTTTATCACACAAATTCGCAATTAATAAAATTGCCACTCCATGAACTTTGGGCCCGATCTCTCTTGAGATGCTTAAACAGAACATCCAGTGGTGCAATTAACAATCATTTCCCTTAGTGATTAATCTGTGGATTAATCAGTGAGGGAAAGATTACGTTTAGAATATCTTCAAATTGCTTTGTTTTGTCAGACCGACAATCCAAAAATATATCATTTTGAAGAACTAAAATGAGGGGTCATAAGGTGAAAAAATGTAAAATCTGTGCAGATTGATGAGCTGAGTGAACAGATTAATCAAATATGTGCAAGGCAATGAGGCTTTCAGAATATGCATCTGAAGGTATGAAATGTAGCATTCAATTATCATACAAGCTAAATCAAAGAACTGAATAATAACTGGTGTTAAAATCATGAAAAAGCATCATGGTGGCCTGGTGGTCCAAAACATACACCATGAATTATGTCTCTAGTTAGATTCTGGTTAATGAGCTTTTACACTCTCCTCTTCACACATTTATACCAATAGGGCCCCTTTGTTTTTGTCTGTTTGAAGTTCTGGCTGCACTAGTTACCTGTTAGGGGCTGGTGACATCAGAGGGTGAAGTCAATAATAAAATAACCTACTTTCATGATAAGTCTTTGGTGCATATAAATGACCTTTTTTGGTGTCTCCTTACTTTGATAATGACAGACATACACACTTGTAAAAGTGCAAGAAGCTGATAAGCTGTAACACTTTCTTTCTTTCTTATAAGAGACCATGATAACAGCGAGGGAAAAGTTAGCGTGCACCTTTAAAAACCAGAGCGTGGCTCTACTCACCGACATTCAGAGGTAGAACGCAGTAAGCCGAGTCAGCCAGCATGGGCTTGAACTCCAGTGCAGGTTTCTCCAGGCGGAGGATGTGGGAGAAGATGTACTGGTGCAGGCGAGTGATGAGGTCGAGCTGGGCAGCTGTGAGCGTGAAGCCGGACTTCTGCAGCTCGATGGAGATGGTCACCTCCCCCGAGCGAGTGTACACTGGGAAATGCGGGATCTGGAGAGAAGGAAGGAGAGCAGTGCTTAGCATCCATGACCAGTGATGAGAGAGAGAGAGAGAGAGATAATAAAGCTAGTGATGACTGTCAATCAAGGAACTGGTAGTAAAATAAAGAGTTATTTTAAGCATTGAGGTAGTCAATGTGACATACTCGAGGTATGGGTTTGGCAGTCAGGATGCCGAAGCACCTGGTGGTGTCCTCCGGTGGGTAGAGCTTCCTCCTGCGGAAGTTGAGTTCATCAGGGAGAGGGGTGGTGAGGACCATCCCAATCACATATAGGTAGTACGTCTGCTCCGGCACAGCGTAACTGTCCCGCAGACACTCTGGTATCTGCAGATCACAGAGGAGGGAGAGAATGTTTACTAAATGTGTGAGCATCCAATAAGAGTCATTGAAAAGACTTATTCGATATAAAAAAAGAGTTCAGAAGAGCCATTCTCTTACGGCTTTAGGGTAGCACTGCCTCCTCTTGGTAGAGCCAGGTCGACCTGGGACGCTGGTCTCCTCCTCATCATGAAGGTCCAGCTCCTCCTCATACTTCACCGTCTCCTTCCCCACCGGCATCAGGTGATCATCTAGCTCACCTGGGAGGGGTGGAAGCAAGGAGTAAGGAACAAAACCAGCAAACAGACACGCCAAAGAGAAGACATGCACAGACTGACAGTGAATATTCCTAATCATGCATGTGCAAAATCTGTTTGTTTTTTTTACCTATTTTGTGGAGTTTCTCACAACATAATAGTGCAACTGCTTTCTCTGCCAGTCTGGCACAATTCATTATAGGACCCTGTGAAGAGAGTGATGTCATCCTTTATAAAAAAAAAACCCAGGAAGAATTTACTGTACTGGTGTAAGGCATAAAAACATAGACTTTCTTCCTCACCTTAACAGGAACTCTTAGAGGGGAGTTGATGGGTAAGTAGAGAGTGGACTGGAAGCGTCCGTCCTGGATCTCTGCTGTTTTACACTTGGGTGCTAAGTGGGTAAAAGGGTCACTGGGCAGCCGAGCACAATACCTGAGCGCCAGAGTAACAATATGTTTTACAAGGCTATTTCACGAGCTCATTACTGTATGATTTTGCTTCAAAAGGATTCAAGACTTTGCATGGCAACGAGAATCAGTGTGTGTACCTGTTAATGTGTCCGATGGCTGTGTTAATGGTGACCCGGGGACCTCCATCCTCAGACCGAAGCACGTAGGGTGGGAGGATGTTGTCGTCATCCAGCACCTGCTCCACTTCAAACTCACTCACCTCCACCGACTTGGAACACTTGTTCCTCAAGATCTGATCAAAAGAATCATGACATCATCATAAGTGCCTCATTCAGCTTGAATGTCCACTATCCTGATAGCTAATCCATGCCAGAGGGAGAAGCTGACCTTCTCTATGGCCTTGTAGGTAGTCAGGTCCTCCTCGAAGGCTTTGGTCCTCTCACTGTCGGCCAACATGATGTAATTGGAGACGGGCGCCCGAGCTCTGCCTTTGGACTGGACATAGGACCTGTACTCTGTGGGCAGGTCGAAGCGCACCACCAGGTTACACTTTGGAATATCCACACCTTCCTCCACGATGCTGGTGGCGATCAGCAGGTTGGTTTCGTGAGCCCGGAATTTGCGGAGAACCTGGGAGAGAAAGAGGCAGGCCTGGTTAGTAAAGTGAGGACACATGATGGTGATGATGGCAGGAACAGGATCCTCCTGCTGGCTTGAAAAGCCCACCAGAACGTTATATGGGTTGACCTTTCAACCCCCACTTCTCTTCTTCTCTAATTTAGTCTTCACTAAATTTAATTTAAGACTTTGTCAAAGAACGCTGCCTAAGTGGCACATTCATTGATTCATTTTGGCAGAAATTGATGGATTAAATAATGAAATAAAGAAGTTAATTTAAGTTTTTTCTAAAATTGGCACTTGTCCATTATGACAGGATGAGCTTCCTCACTATTGTAGGTAGCAGCAGTCACACAGAGAGCTGCAGGTTTGATACTGTTACCGTCTACATCAGGCATGAAAAGATATTTAAGACCTTTGTAAATTCAATTTTAAGTTCCTCTCCACTCAGAAACATGCCATGCTTCTTTCTCTTCACTGTACAGAATGATGTATGTGCAGAGTTTGATTTCACTTTCATCTGCTGACAGAGGGAAATTTCTCTGCGCTCACTTTCAATCTCAGTTTAACACATGTACGTACGAGCATGATTTGTGACATCGCAACTATCTGCAACTTAGACAAGTGAGATGTGGAAACTTAAAGCCTCCAGTGCACAAACACTAAGAACTGGCTTTACAATGAAGTAGAGAGACATCTTGTGTGCAGCAGGTAATTCTGAGACTTTCTAAATGAATTGTACACTTTTTATGCATCTTAAACACGTCTGGAGGGAAACTGAAGAAGAAACTTTTTAAGGCTTTTTTTTGGAGGAACTGAATTCAAAGCTTTTTAAGAATTCAAGAGCAGTTTGTTCTGAATGTCCCTCACCATGTGGTTTATCATCTTCACAACTCTGCTAGCCACATATTATATTTGATTACTGAAGTGGAAAAGACAGATTCTCTTTTGATGAGAAACCACCTCATGTGGTCTCTTTCCAACTTGAAGATGGAAGTTGTTGTTTTTTATAACTTTTAACTTTAATAATATAATATTATGTGCAAAATTAATTAAAAAGAAGAAAATGTCAAGCTGTTCAGTGTGTGTACCTCCTCTTGTTTCCTGAATTCCACCTCCATCTGCTTGTTGCGTGGCTGGTTCTTGCCGATGCTGTGGCCAGTGATGAAGTTGCTGCTGATGTAGGCCAGCTCTGGGTCCTGCTTCCCCGCCTCTTTGATCAGACTGAGGAAGACACATCAGACATTTTTCAACAATGTATTCAGAAGGTCAAGGTTATAGTTACAGACACCAGTCATTTAGTGGACATTAAAGGACAGCAACAGCACTGTACTGAAGAGAAATCAGGATTATTTCTAGTATTAATACCCTACCGGTTGAGGACGACAGCTGTGTAACGCCTCTCCACGAAGATGATCCCGCACAGGATGTTAGTGAACGGCGAGGGGAAGTTGGCTTCGGGCCTCTCTTTGGCCTCCACCTCCTCGTCCTCGTCTTCGTCCTCCGAGTCGCTCCAGGACACGTAGTTGTCCTGGTTGCGGTTGTTGTACCACTCCACGCTTTCGAACTGCTGCCGCTCGAAGGGCTTGTATTCGTGCAGGATCTCCAGGAGCCGGAGGACCTTCGGCGTGACGAACTTGAGGTCCAGCGAGGCGGGCGAGAAGTGCTCCTCACAGAGGGCGTGCACTTTGCGCAGGATGGTGTCGGTGAAGAGCAGGAACTTGCGGTTGAGTTCCTCCTGCTCGTGCTTGATGTACTTCTGGAGCTCGCGCACCATGATGCCCGCCGCCTTGTCTGCGCACCAGGGCCCCAGCACCTGCAGCACGGCCCGGCAGTCACTCAGGACCTGGACAGGACAGGGGAAATTTTGGATAAACTATCTTTATATCTCTGTCTGCTTTTTTTTCCAGCCTCATTATGATGTTCTCTCACTTTCATGGTCACTTCTTTACTCCTCATGTTTCAGACAGCTCTTAATACACTCAGTGTTCTCAGTTGAAGCCATTTTCCTGAACAATACGAGTAGAAAGCTTTCTAGCTCTGACCTGTTTGGAAATGAATGTGGGGTCACGGTCTTCTCTGGCAACAGATATGTTGCAGTCATTCAGGAAGTGGAGCGCTTCATCCAGCTCCGCCTGCAGACGGGAGGAGAGGCCGCTCTCGTCGATGTAGGGGCCACAGTCCAGCACTACTTCCCTCGGCTGAGAGGCATATCTGAAATAAGCGGACACGCAGAAGACGTCATACGCCGAGGAGGTAACCGGCATGTCTCTGTCAAGTCTCTAGTTGTAGTGACGACATTTAACATTTTAGCCATAGATGTAACTACATTGCAGTACCTGTCCAGGACCACAAGGTCAGTGGCAGTTTCAGCGTTGCTTTTCAGGATCCGCTCCAGGTTCTGGATCTTGTGCTCCAGTTCCGACGGGTCACACTTTCCATTCAGAATGGAGGCTGTGAGGCCCAGAACACGAGGACTGCACGAGCAACCCTCGAACAGCTGCACCAAGCGAGAGAGGACAGACGGTCATTTCCAAAGTCACACACACACAGAGGAAGGGACTTTTTTTTTTTTTTTTTTTTTTTTTTTCCAAGCACAGTCTCACCTTCATTATCTCACAGTAGGGGTGTTCTGTGATGGCCAGGTGACAATCGTCGAAAACCACCAGGTTGATTTTAGACAACGGTAAGATTTTATTCCTCAGTATGTGCAGGAATATGTGGCAAGTCATGACCAGCACCTGTATGAGACAGAGAGGAGAATGACAGGACGACACCGTGTTAAAGAAAAAGGTGCAAGCTGCTCGCTGAAAGTCAACAACTAACACATTGTTCTGTGATTCATTGTCAACAGAACAACAAACAGGATAACACAGGCTTTGCTTTTCTATTTTGTCACTGCATTTCTTATCTACATCTCAAATTGGACACCAAAGACTCAGACTTTAGATTAATCGTGACATTCCCAGCTCTACCAGGGCAGTGGCAGCACAGACAGAAGCGTGACAGCAGTGTGAGCTTGTATCAACTACTCAACAGACCAAACGCTGTCAAAAGCGACGAGAACACCGGCCTCACCTGATTCTCGATTATCTCTTTACTCCACTGTTGGTCGGTCCATGCTGAGGTCACCTCCAAATCTATGTACTCTCCCACCTGGAGGTCAGAGTGAGTCCTGACTGCAGCTGCTTGCTGAACTACAGACAGAGCTAGACAACGTAGACCAGAGAGACACGTTAAAAACAACTTGGCAAGTTGAATTTATTCAACAAACCAAAGAGAACACATTTGAACTGAAATGAACAATGGAGTTGGGTGGAAACCACCGTCGCCCGTTGTGTCTCGCAGGTACCTGTGTTCACCAGAAAAACAGTCCTCTTCGCATTTTCTTGGTAATGTCCACGGATTTGGTGGGAGAGCTCTTTTGTTAGGAGTACTGCAATAAAGGTCTTCCCTGAGCCAGTATTCAAGCAGACGATAGTATTATGTTCAAGAGCTGCTTCAAGAAGTTCTACCTGTGGAGGAGAGAGCAGGTTTACAGACAGTGAGATGATGGAGGAGGCAGATATTTTTAAATATTTAATGCCACATTAATGGTGTATTCTGTACATGCTTGTTTATGATACACTCAGCAGCTAGTAAAACACATCCACTGGGATGGCAGCCTCCTGACCTGATATTTCCTAGGTGTATAGATGTTATCATGGATAGCCTCCTGCTGCCATGGCAGACCGAAGAAAGGCCCCATGGGTGAAGTGGCAGGGGTGACAAGCTGCAGGCCTGCCATGCTTCAAAAGAGGTGGAGGTGAGGGGGCTGGGCTCCTCCAGGCGTCCACTTTATCTCATTTCATCATCCTCTCAGAAGTTCACTGGCAGGGAAGATGGAGGAGATTTTGTTAACGTGCTGTAGAGCACATGTCACAGTCGGGTTGGAGAAGAGACACCGCAGACACACACACACAGCAGCTTGCTGTAGGTCAACCAGTTTATGACCTGTTTAGAGAACAGCTTGCTCAGAGTATGTAGGAATCAGAAAGTCATTAGTGACATCTGTAGCTGTTCAATAAAAAAAAGCTGCAGTCATCACACACAAACACGCGGAGGTTCCTGCTGCGCCGCACCACCCAACTTGCAAAAATATGTGTTAAATCAACCACCCAAACCTGACCCGACCCGCAAAACGCTAACTTTTTTTTTTTTTCTTTTCCCCCCTTTACTAACCATGTTTACTAAACACTGGTATGCTCAGTGAGCAGTGTTCAGGGAGCAACATGCTGTGGCCAGGTAGCAATGAGCTGTGGCTGGGCAGTAACCGGCTATGGCTGGCTAGTTGCTTTCGCTGTGTGTGTGTACTCGGGAGAGAGTGACTGATCGTCGCAGAGGTGTTTTGGTGTGAACCGCAGCTAGCTGTCTCATTAGCTGGAGAGCTAATATCTGCACGGTGTTTACAGTCGGATAGCACGTTTTTTTTGTTGTGGGGTTATGCCAGTTGTTTGTTGATGTTAGCGGGCGAGAGGCAAGGCTCTCGGGAGCACACAAAAATGTCACCTCCTTTTTTTTTTTTTTTTTTTTTTTTAAAAACAGAAAATCCAGTCCAGGTCCTTCACATAGAAATCAGTCCACAGGCTGTTACACACAACTGAGAGAGTCAGGGAAGGTCTCATGTTTGAAGTTAAATTACTACCTGTTCATTCATTAGCAATCAAAACAATTAATACATGTAAAATGATTCATAATTCTACATATAGAATGTTTAATGGAAAGATGAGGATTGGCTGGAATAATGTGAAACAGAGTTGATTTCTTCAGAAGTATACTTACAGATAATAAGTGAGACTTTCTGAATATGCAGACACTTAATCTGGGCTTCATGATAAAATATCTCTTAATCAACTCCTGATGCTCACCCACATTTAAGTGGGAACAGACCTGAGAAACCAAAAAACACAGAGCATTGTTACGATCATGCATTTGAGACATAATGCTTCAGATGTACTTCTAAATAGGAATCAACACATTCTTAGGCAATGTGCATTGTTGAAACCGTTTTATTCCAAAGTAACGCTTCTCACCTCTACACAAACGGGAAGTGGCGGTGACTGTGACTGGGTCCTCCAGCTCTGGGAAAAAAAAAAAAAGCAGAAAGCAAAAATGAGAATGTTAAAGTCTTGCTGGGTGCCAGATGCTGACAAAGGTACATGGAGCAGAGGAAAGAAGGGTCCAACACTAGTCTCAGACAAGCTTTTCAACACATTTTTGACACAGCCTAAAATCATCACCAGACCACACAGCCCTGCTGTGAAATTTCTGAGCCCCACAGCTGTAAGCAATCCCAGCAGTCAGCTTTGTGAGGCAGAGACAAGTCTTTACATTAAAAAGGAGCGGTTCACGTTCGCTGATAATCAAAAACATAAAATGCAACCTGATGCTCATCTATGGAGCGACTTTCAAGCACTAAATCAAATCTAACCTAATTATTCATTGGTCCGTGCCAAGAATGAAGTTCGACGGCTCTGAAGTGAGTTGTCTTGACGTTTTCAGTGCCAAGAGGTGTTTCCAACCGGAGCACAACTGCGCTTGGGCTTCAAATACTGGCAGCGTCAACATTTCACATGTACAGGTTGTCAACACTCAGGTAAGGAATTAAAGAAGAGAATTTAAAAGCTCAGTGTGGTTTAGCAGAATTGTGAACCTCAATGTGGTCTGTGTATGTGATGAACTCCACCTCAGGGATCATCCGGCCTCTCTAGAGCTGCATTTTCCACACTATTACACTTTACACTTCAAATTTGTAAAAAAATATATGATGATCTTCTGCAGTTTTAGCAGTACGATTTATACCTTTCATGATTTGCTGATCAAGCAGTGGCAAGGAAAGTGAAGCAGTGGGACAGAAAGGTTTATTATAACTTTAGACTAGAGATGATTGATATATCAAGCAGTTCAGATTTTGGTATTTGCACAATGAACTGTATAAAATGTCTAAATCATAAATTCAAGTTATTACAATATACACAAAAAGGTTATTTTTTAGCCAAAAAGTAACATAGATGATAGCTGCTACATTAGCCATTTAGAGTCATGACAGTCCTGCTGTCTTACTAGCTGTCTCTGGCTATCTCATAGTGACCAACTTACTTAAATGTAACATTCAAGTGAACGGGAAGGTGAGCCAAAATCTTTGACTGGTCCTGTATGTGATCCATGAAATAAACAGCTGTCGCCTACTGCACTTCACCAGCTGTTTACTCTAACTAATGAGGATGCTGACTGAGAACTATTCAGCTGATCAGATTCAAATGCTGACAACTGACATATGGTAACGAGCTGATCACTTCTCTAGGCAAGAGTCTCCACTCTGTGAAACTACCAAAAACACACAATCCACTGGCGGTCGTACAGTGGTTAACTATTATTTCGGCCATTACAGAATTAATGTTGATTTACATTGTCTAACCTGTTGCCGCAGTAACTGTCATTTTAACCAGCAACAGCAATGGTCCGCTGAGGATTAAGGAGATTAAAGGTTTGTTAGCGTCAAAGCTCAATGAATCAAGGCCCTTCACTGACTGGGAACCGGCCTTCAGAACCCGTCCCTATCTAGAACTCCAAAGTCACTTGATATTGTTGCTGCCACCAAAAGTTTTCCATGAAATAAACAGCTCTTAGTGAAAAATATACTACCGTCCACTTTGGACCAATGCTGCACTGACCACTGGTATGTAGCCAGTGGCGACACTGCTGGGATACATACATTTATTTTGGGATGGCAGTTTGATTGCTGAACATGTACAGTAGTGGGGGGGGGAGGAGTTCAACCTTGCTTCAGTGACCCAACTCATAGTATAAGCAGAAAATGGTGGTGTACAACATGCATCAAATCAGCCCACAACGAACCTGTTCAGTACAACTTGAACACAAGACTCCACTGCTGCTGAGACCATTCAGTATGTATAAACCAAGCCCCCCCCCCCCCCCCCCAGGAACAGCGCCGGGCTTAAAGGACAATGTGACATAGTGGTCAAACTGTGGAACTACAACTTCCAGGTCCAACAAGGGCCCAAAAAGCAATGTTCCCCACGTAATCATGGGGAAAAGGTGGATACATTTTTTTGGGTGTCACAAACCCTGCAAAATCATCATCATCCATCAGCCATATCTGCCTGAGGGTTCCACATTAACAGCATCCCATTGTTCCAGCAAAAGGAAGATAATGTGTTTGGGAGAAACAGAGATCTTCTGATTTCAATATATTATTGTGGTCTTTCTTGTTATAATTTAAGCCTTTAACACCACCATCTAATACTTATCAGGCGAGTCCGGTCATAAAAAAAATTACATTCTGATGAATAGCAGATGGGTGGGTGGCAGTGATATAACACATCATTAATGAGGAAAATATTCATTATATTCTCTAAAATGTGAACATAGTAGAGAGCAGAGCTTCTGCTCAGCTGCGTTTTCCCAATCAGGAACAAATTATTGACTCATAACTAAGCAAACTAACAACAGGGAATACTAAGAAAATACAGACACTAATAACAATTAGCAGTATTTCTATACAAGAGAGACTGCTGCTGGAGAAACTGGTGCAGTCAGCATGCTAGAATCTTTCCAGACCGCATGGGTTATCAAGAGCAGAAATGGACTGCAGCAGACGGTACACATAATATAGAAATATGAAACTGCATTGCAAAAGGCACAGTTCACCATGGAAACATTTACAATTAGGGCCCAGTGAAAGCAGCATCTCTAATCTTTAAAAAAGGAAATTGTTAAAGAAAACACTCATACATCAACAAGGGTGGGTTTAGTGGTTTGGGGGCCAAAGGCAAACTCTGCCATGCTTTTACAAAGTCAGGAAACAGCAGTCTGATTTTGGCATGGTTCACATTCACTTCTGGACAGTTCTGGGTAGAAGTGAGAAAAGTTAGTCTGGATTCATGCCTCAAGTTTTTCATCACACCATTTAATGTAATATCAGACCTTAAGTACCACTACAGTGTCAAGCATGTAGACCTATAGGAGTGTGTTTGCACCCCTCCACTGTTTCAGCAGCTGTGTTCATATTCAGCCCTATCTGTCTTATGTTATTCATCATACCATTTAATCTCTTTCTATATAGTGAGAACAGTTGTATTACCTCCAGACCCAACAGATGTTATCTGGGTCACAGTTAGGCTTTCATTGTTTCAAGGGCACGGCCTACATTGGCATCATCTTTTCAAACTAGCTGAACATCTTTTGGAGATCATGTCAAATCCAGCATCACCCCTCTTTGCAGTTTCATCAAACGTTTGATTATGGGGTTGTAAACAATGTAAACCATTAAGCCTAAATGTAGCACTAGTGGTTGCTACATCACTTGGAGGTTATGTAGCCTAACTGAAATTGTGCTCCTTGAAATGAGAAATTAACAAACACAGTATCAACGACCAATTATTGTTACTGGAAGACACACACACACATATGGCTTTAAAAGTATGAGGTATGAGGTCTTATTTTAGGTGAGGGAAGAACTCTGCCTACTTGAGGCAATGTGGCGCTGTCAGAGATTTCATCATACAAAAGCTGCAAGTCTCAATATAAAAAGTAAAATATTATCAGTTTGGCACATATATGCACATTCAGGATCAATTATTTAATTATTAATCAATTATTAAAGTCCATGCCAAGAAAAATTAAATTTATTTTTAAACACATACATGTTACAAAATGCTGTAAACATGTGAAAGTACTGAATTGTGCAGTTAGAGCATTAAACTGTTCTTCCTAAACAGTGGCTCTACAACATACAGCAGTGACTAGCATGACCAAGTGTGATTCACTTAATAATCCACTGTTACTGGTGAATGAGGCTGTTTTCAGTCAATGTTAGCGCTCAATGACTTCAATGACGCATCAGCTGATTTTAAACCCAGCTGATGCGTCCAGGGCCTATTTTAAATGGTAAATGGACCATACTTGTATAGCGCTTTTCTAGTCACCACTCAAAGCGCTTTTTACATTACATGACACAGGGGTTGGGGTTAAGTGTCTTGCCCAAGGACACATCGACATGCGGACAGGAAGAGCTGGGAATCGAACCGCCAATCTTCCGATTAGAGGACGACCCGCTCTACCTCCTGAGCCACAGCCGCCACAGTGTATTTATCAAATTGTGTATTTCTATACGGGAGTTTATTATGAGCATTGTTGTTCAGTTGCCTTCAGCAGACAGGGCCCCAGTGTTTCAGCGCAGACAATACTGCTTGTTTTTCCACAATTATGAAAACAAATTTTTATATATGTAGCAACTATTTTTAATTATTCAAATTTGGCTGGGTAGTTACACACACATATTTATTATTTCTTTACACAGACTTTAACATTAGATCCTTAGAAAACAAGACCACATTTCAAATCTCTAATATTTTCATGTAACAATGGAAACACTGGGAAAGTTTGAGGATTCAGAAACATTTAAAAAGACACAAGAGGTTATAACGTGTAAAATGAAGAAGAAATATTAATAAGATTCTGCACCATTTCTAGGTCAGCAATCAAATTTAAGCAAATTTGTGGCATTGACTAACTTGACTCCTTTGTCTAAAAGGTCAGATTTTCTTGCAGTCAGTGTTCACCTGTTATAAATATAGCTTTAAAATGTTAATATATAGATAAATATGGTTTCTTCTAAACTTTTTCTTTGTCAATTTCTTTTATTTATATGACATATTCAATTATTTTCATTGATTGAAGTTGCACAGTTAAGGAAGGCTGTGTGAATTTAGGTTAAATTCCATTTTCTGCATCATTTCTGTTTTTTGTTAGCTTACATTTTGACAACCAAAAATGTACATTGGCTATCAAATCTGTGCCACTGCTTCAAAATGAGTCTCTATCCTTGTAAATACAGATAAATAATACTCAAGTGTAATAAGAATCGATTAAAAATGCTATATTGAATTTCACAGTTTTTATAAGCCATATCTGAAATACGATTAGCTCACTGCAACCGTCTCGTGGTTCAGATTCTTGGCAGAACTCTTTTCCTAAATATATAATATCTAACATTTAGTACAGTTAACATTCAATATTCATATGAATGGAGTTGCATTCACTGTCTCTACACACATATTCACCTGATCAGCAAACATAACACATAAAATACAAACGGAAGGAAATATGTCTTACTACACATATAGGTGTTACTTTCATGTCTGGCATAAATAACACAATGATAACATCCTTGCTGAATGTAGTTCATGCAGATCAATGCGACACTAGAAATTCATTTAGCACACGCTGAATCTCATTGGCTGCTTGTTACAGAAGGGAGGAAAACATCCTTCATTTTGTCCTATGTCTTAAGTGCATCATATCTTCATTGTGTTGTGGTTTACGGATGGCGAAGATGCAAACATTTTTTAACAACTTTACAACCAACTTAAAAGCTGGAGTGTGACACTTCTGTCTCCCCCCTCTGTGCAGTGAGATTAAAGGTGGCTGTTTGGCTGTGACACCCTGAATGACCAACACACAGAAACTTGGAAATTGAATAGTTTTATTTTATCTATTAACTTGTGTAGCATGAAGAGATGCTAAGCTCAACCTCAAATGTAAACACACCAACATGCTAACTGCCCTAGATGTAGTTCCCTATGCAGCTAGCCATAATGCTGCTACAGGCAGCTAGTTACCGTGTTTACTTTCATTCACACTCACAAACTCATTCATGTAAAAAATGTCTTCATGTGTTTATTTCTAAAGCAGTGGGAGGCTGAAGGGAGGTTACTCTGATAACCATCATTATATGCAAGGTCTTGTTCACCCAAATCTCAATCTGAATCTCAATAATAGAGCTACCTGGCTAGCTAGCGGGCTGTACCCAGCATTCCATTTGGCAGTGTCGTTTTGTTCATGTAAAATTATTAGTGTCACAAATTGTTGTGTACCCTGTTGTAGCAAGGTAGTTGTGTTATAAAGTTATAACTGTTAGCAAGAAGGTAACACAGTTAATGGGCGTCTCCTCTCGGTATATTCTACATGGACTTCCCTGACTGTAGCACTTTCTGATTATATATTTAGCTGCCTATTGAAGAGTTACAACCATTATTTCAGCTCTGCATTGATATGGCGATATATGAAAATTTCATATTGTACAGGAAATTAAAACCAATATACCGGATGAATCCGTAAACCACCTAGCACAACTTCAGATCAGCTTCTAAAAACATTTTTGCACAAAAAGACTGTGTAGACACATTGAAAGCAGATTAGAAGGAGATCTTTTAATATCCAGTGTGAACAGGAGGAATGATCACAGCGAGGAAAACCTCTTTCACTGTTCTTATGGACACCTGACTATTGTTTTAAGACACAGTTAAAAATTGCGAATCTATCCTTTAATGTAAGAAATGGAATATGTTGTTGGAACACAGCATGTGCTGTTGAGCATATAGGTACTGCAGCGGTGGCAAATGTCAGTAAGAATCAGTAATATGCCTGTGAGACATGGTATGTGGCAGCAGAAGACGAGAAACATGCTGCATATTAGTGACATAAGGCGATAGAAAATCAGTGGTTTACCAAAAATCAACATATGCTTGTAAAACAATAGTGTCATACCATCAGTCACTATCAACTTCTGCATCACTTCAAACATCCCCTCACCTGAGAGGACGTGAACGTTTGTTCTTTGACTTAAAATTTGCACATTCACAGTATTTTGATAAATAGATTTGTATATGATGATCATTCAGCCTGTGTGTGACATGTATTATGTCATGAGCAGCTTTCATCAGGACACACACTTTATATGTTGAGACATCTGGAGTTTAACATTCCACGTACAGAACCTGTTAATGTCTGATTGTCTTCAGACATGTATGGAGAGCTACATGTGTCTGAGCAACTTCAATGTTTTTTCCATTTTCAAACATGATAACAGCATGTTAAATATTGACCACAAGAAGTCTGGTCCTTGATGCCAAAGTCAGCCTTAAATGACTAGATGTGTCACAGCTGTGTTCTCATATTGACACACTGACACATCTGATGTTGTCCCACAGTCTTAGACAACAGTTGCTGCCAGCAAGTCAGGAAAGTGTCTCTGGCAGCTGTGTGAAGCAAGTCACACATGCAGAACACAATGTTCAGTGTAACATTAGCCAGAATCATTCATTTGCACTGCATTACATACACAAGCTGAAACTGTATGACCTCGGGTCAACATGACATTCATTTCTACGATTTTCTGCACCTCTCAGTACTAAACCAGGTAATGACACACGTCCATCTTTGTAGTACATCACCATATTCTATTAGCAGCTTCCGCTCTCAAAATGTAAGTCTGAATGAATATATGGCAAATGAAAGCCTTTAGCTGAGAAGCTGGACACCTGACCATTAGCGTTAAAGTTACTAGCAGAGACCATGCTGACTAACGTTACTTAGCTAACGTTAGTTAGCAACCAAGCAGCTGCATGTATGCCAAGCGTTTGCTAACATTAGCTAGCCGAGTTGATACGCAGTATCATAAAGCAATTTGATTAAATATTTGGGAATGCAAGCTTTCAGTTATATTCATTCACAAGATAAATACAGCAATTCAACGTCCTTGGCCTTACAGCTGATGAAAAAGTACCGTGCCGTTAGCTAACATTAACAAACACCTGGCTGCTAAAGCTAACATATAACAAATACGCGTATGTACGTTTCGTTAGCTTAACGTTAGCTAGTACCATGTTGGAAAGAAATATTCGCTACGAACGAAATAAGTTAAACAATCACTCTGATAGTCTGTTACCATCTTACACAACGTAGCCAACTGAGCAAACACTCGCATAACTGCAGTGGAAACCTTGTTGCAGCCTTCAGCAGGGTAACTTCACCTAGCACTTGAATATGAAATCAGACGCATCGCGCTTGTATGGAGCCAGTTATTGACCGTCTCAATAGCCATAGCCACCATCTGCCTGTGTGATTTATGGAGCTAAAGTGAAACATGGCTTCACCCAAAATGTCCAGCGTGTAATGCAACACAACGTGTGAGCAGTGACTGCAGCGACCATGCACCATGTCGCACAGACACCAGCTAATAGCTAGCAAGGCCAACACATCCAAAAAAAAAAACAAGTATTCCAGCACAGACGAACCACAGAATGCAGTACATAATCTCACCTGATGTGTGTTATTCAATTGATCGTCTCGGCAAAAAAGACTTGAAATAATTCGTTTGATATCCTCACTGCCATTCACTCTTGCTGTCCCGATTTGGTGGCTACTCGTCCACGGTGGGACCACTTCCTTTCACCTGGGCCTCTGCTACGCCAAAACATTAACGTAAACTGCGTAACTTTCGGGTCGTATTCTGGTACGCCAGTCTAGGAAAGTGAACGAGAATCGCTGTCCTCCGTAATGTGCTAGAAGTCTGGAGGTCTCGGTGCGTCTGTCACTGGCCTCTGAGGGAAGAAAGACACGCTAAGCGTCACCGACTTCATGTGTTTTTCTGGAGCAGCAAAGCAAAATTTAGCAGCTGTGCTTGCTTTACTTGACAGTACGCAGTTTTTTAATGTGTTTTTTTTTTTATATCACTTGAAGTGCAGGAACACTTCAAAGATTTAAATTAGGCAATATATTAGTATTCAGATATTGTGTATTTATTTGTTTTTCATTGTATTTTATTGTTCTATGGACTTCTCATGAGCTGTGCCCTTAATAAAGTCTGATTGAAATTGAATATAATAATGAAAAGAGTCTAGAGAGGAAGGGAGCAGATTGATAATTAAATGAAGTTAATAAATACAACAAAAATTAAAAAAAAAAAATAAGAAAAATGAGTAGTTATGAGGAAATGAATATACAGCAGTGTTAACAGTACTTGTTACACCTGAAGCACTCTGTCTTGTGCTTTGGTGGAATCAGTCTGTGACTGAATGAACTGTCCATGTGCAACAGTTCACCATAGAGTGGGTGAGAGGGTTTATCTGTGGCACTGACTTTGTCTCCCATCATCCTCTCTGCCACTGCCTCCAGACTGTCTAGCTACAGCTTCCTGACCGGCTTGTTTAGTCTGCTCGATGACAGAGCGCCGGCTGCCACGGACCGATAGTTTGATGCATTTTTATCAATGACTTGAGACATGTACTTATTTACTGGAGGCAGGGCACCATTGAATAATGAACAGAGGTTGAACATCTGTTGAGCGGGTATCTACCATTATCATATGCTGATACTCACTCCTGCACATGAAACTATCAATAGATATGCATTTTATCCACCATAGTTCTGAGGTAAAGTTTCATTTCCGTTCCATGATTTTCCACAGTGAGAGAGCTGAAAAGCAAACGCTACAGATGCATTAGATTAGATGCATCTAATGCTGTGTGTCTCCATAAAGTGCTAGTTATCAACAAATACAATGTTAGATGAACATCAGAACACACGACACTGTGAAATTCTGTGAGGGAGTGACATATAAATGAAAATGAGGTACATATAAGCTGAAATAATCAGCAAGTTATTTAAAAATCACATAATAAATATCCAATACATTTTCCTAATCCAGCATGCTTCAGACATACAATGAAAGTGTAGCAGTACAGGAACATTTCTGGGAACATTTCTGCCTTTGAGTGCAGTTTAATAATCCTCCTAAATCTGTGCAACCCTCCACAAACTGTTGGCTGTGCTATATGATGTCCTCCAGATGGCAGCGTTGCTTCACATATAAGGTATGGCATTTCTAGGAGGAGAGTTAGTTAGTGGGCCTACCAAGTGCCAGAAATACAATGTGCACAATAACTCATGTTAAACTTACTCAAGCAGTCACAACACGTCTCCTCTCCTACACAGACCTGCAGAAAAGAAAGAATTACAACCTAATCTGCAGGTTCCAGCCAACCCATAGACCTATGTATATTATATACATTTTGGTCACTTTAGCTTGTTGCTTCAAAGCACAAATGCATCCACCATATTGGACCAGGCAAGACTGGCTGTAAACAAATACAAGTAAAGAGGGGAGCTGCACTTTTTCTGGATAAAAAGCACTATAATTTTTGCATTTCACCCAATTTCATAGTGATAATTACATTCAAAAGTTTATGATCTATGTGGAGTACAAAAAAAAGTTTTGTCCCTAGTAACTTATCATCTCGATAGTTAGGCTATAATCGCTGTACAAGAGAGGAGTGTGTATCAACGTTAGGCTTAAGGCCTTTACACACTGGACGCGACGTGAAATTGCGAATAATTCGGAGGCGAATTTTGACGCGTCTGAATATTCATATCAAGCGCGACGCAATTTTGCGAATATATTGGAATACAAAATGGAATCAAGCTCAAGTGATGATGACCTGGTGCTCCTTTTACTTAATAGAAAGAAAAGGAAATGAAATGCCTGGGTACACCCAATATTGAAAAAGAGGAGAACTGGGTGAGTTTCACTGCTTGGTTCAGGAGCTTAAATTGTACCACAGCTGCTTCAGGACATACTTCAGGATGTCCGTTGGGCAATTTGAAGTACTGCTCCAACAGCTAGCACCAAGCCTGAAGAAGCAGAGGAGCAACTTCAGAGAGCCGATTGACCCTGAGCAGCGGCTAGCTGCATGTCTGAGGTAAGATCAACATTATCATGACTTTTTTTTTCCATTTTAATTTGAGGAGAGTTTCGTTTATCTGTAAACAGTTCCTGCTGTGAGCAGTGCGCATTTGGCTTCATTCCTATTCTTCCACACGAGCTGGGTCGCTTGTAGTTTGGTCAAAAATCATTCAAAGTCCGATCTTAGTAAACATTGTAACTGGAATGGATAACGTTAACTATGCTAATGGTACATTAGCATAATGTTACATTAGCATAGTAGGAAGTTTAAACATACGTTTTACAAAGACTGTTGATAATGTTGAAACTTGATACACACCATCGTCATACAGCAGGTCATTTGCTATTACCCTCCACACATTGTCTTTCAAATCGTTGTCTCTGTAATTTTTGTGACTTTTGTCAAAGAGTACCGGGTTTTGGGAGACAAACACAATCAAACGATCTGCCATGTTGAATGTATTGAGTGTGACGTTATCAACAACATTTGTTTTGATTGGTCAGACGTGTTCTTGTCGGTAGCGAAACCTCAAAAAAATCGACCTGGGTCCGAAAAAAAATCACGTCACTTTTTCGCCTCGTAATATTCGCGTTCTGTGTGAAAGTACTCATAACACAAACAGCAGTTTGAAAAAATATATTGACGTGCGAAAAAATCACGTTCAGTGTGTAAAGGCCTTTACAGTTAGGGCTGGGCGATATGACGATATATATCGTTTGACGATATAAAAATGTATATCGTTTCATTTTTAGCTACATCGTTTATATCGTGGTGTCGCAAATCACACTCATTACGGCAACAGCTGTTGTCATTTAACAAGGCTTTGTAAACTAAAAGGAGAAAATAATCAAATACAAGTAAGTAGCTTTTATTTGTCGAGTACATAACAGGGCAGGAGGCCAAACGGTCAGTGACGTGGATGTTCCGCTGTGTGGCCGTAATGCCCTTTAAAAATGTAACTACTCACACAGCCAGTTTTACGTGCCTTGTTTTGAACTGGCTGTTGTGCCCTTTGCAGGTTTCCTAATTTAAAACTCCATGTGGTGAAGCAAATAAACAGACTGAATATTACCCAGTGTCCCTGTCATCACGCTGGATGTCAACAGTAGTGGAAGATTTCTCGCAAATACGTGTGTAACAGCTAGCCCGCTAGCTTACATTAGCTACCAGCTAATATTATGTGATAAGCACAGGCAACTAAACACTGTACAGTCTAATAATTAATACACGTGTTTAAAGTTCAGTCACAGGCTCTGGGAAGTGGTCAAACATTATTCTCTCTAGCAGTTAGTATTTATCAGACTGCTTATGACAGCTGTCTGTGACAGTTTTAACTCAGCTGGCACTTTGATATTTTCCGTTTCTGCAGTCTGAAGACGCTTTAGACTCGTTTTCACTCGTCATGAATTTATTTCCTTCGTGGCAGAAAAACACGTTACACGATCCTTCAGCAACTGCTGCAGGTTAAAACGGACTAACGAAACAGTTTTAGTGCCGACTGACTCTAACACACACATGATAAACAACACACTCAACACACTCGCTAGCTTAGCAACATTAATGCTAACAACCCGTAATGCTAAACTCCTGAGTCATATGTTTTTACCGGTGCTAATGTTATATCCACTGACAAAGATCTGACCTACTGACAAGTTTCTCATCAGTGTGTTTAATGTTTAACATGTAAAAAGTGTTTTAAGTCATTTCAGGTGATTTTTTTCCACTACATCTGGGCTTATTGTTTGGTATAGAAGAGGTTTCATGGCTTCAAAACTCATGAAGCTTCTCAACTAACAAGCGCAAAATGTTATCTGGTTGGATCTGGTCTATTCTGGTGTCATTTTAAAGTGTCACTCATTAGAACTTTCATGTAAATGCATCCTCACCTTTGAGAAGATGCTGCGGAAGAGGCTGAAGAGCCCTTTGCTCTTCTTAGCCTTGGTCTCTGCCATATCATCTTGGTTGTTGTCTGCCTCAACCAAATGTTCCTCTGGAGCTGGGTGAATCCTCTTATTCTGCCATAGTGACCTCTTCCTCCTGTGGTTAAATTTACTTGCCAGTGCCTCCTCTTTATTATCCTGGCAAAATGGTGAGCTTCTCAGCTCCTCCTGGGAAACAGTCACATGGGTTTCTGCTGTTTCAGTGATGGCTGTGGTGATGGAGGAAGAAGAAATACCAGAGAAAGGCCTGATGGACAGTCTGGAGCTTGATTCTATCTCATCTTCCTCAATCTCTAGGTTCTCGAAATTCAGAAAGGTACGGCGTACTCTCCTAATCTCCACATCAACATTCTGATTAGATGGTGCAATCAGCTCTGAGATTTCAGAGTCAGTGCAGGAACCCCAAGAGGTACATGTTGATATGCTCTCTCCACTGAGTGAACCCTTGTAACTGATGGCTGAAGGGGAACGAGGGCAGGTAAACTCTTCGTCCTCCCAAATTCATCAGCTCATCAAGATTTTCAGCATCCATGTTCTCTGTTCCTTATCATGATATGAACTGACTTATATCGTGATATGAGATTTTGGTCATATCGCCCAGCCCTACTTACAGTACATGAACTGAGTTATTTTCCTCTGTTAATACTTTCCTCTGTTACTGGAGACATCCCTGTATAATACAATTTAATGTACATGAAATGTGCAGAAAGTGTTTTTGACACTATGGAAATGGGTTTTTTTTCTGTCTATGTCCCCAGTATTTTAGCTTTTCTTCACAGCTCATTCACTTTGAAATACTGGGAAAAAACATCTAAATAATGCATCTTTAAGTACTAATAATTAGAAAAATTTAAAAAAACAAAAACAAAACATCAAATACAAATTATATATTGAGACACTGGCAGTCAGTCTGCTTTGTATATTTTTTTTTAGCAGTGAAAGCAAACGGATATACTCCAAGACAGACAATTACAGAGAAGAGACAATTATAAGATCAACTAAAATAGGCCTTTATTGATCCCTGGAAGGGAGATTCAGGTGTTACAGCAGTATAGCATATTTACATGGTTCGGTAAAAAAAAAATAGTAAAAATATAGTACAGTATAAATAGTCTGGAATAAAAAATAAAATCATGAAATTATGGCATTTCTTTCCTCCCTCAGAAAGACAAGAAAACAAAGCAGGTTGGTAGGTAATGATGGTCACACACAATTGCAGAGATGTTAACAAAAGGTGAAGGAAGCTATTCAGTTTCTTCTGCTGCTACAGCAGAAGATATCTCAACAGCAGACAGGGACACAGTCTCATCCTGTGCAGCCACGTTGCTTAGAGAGAAACAGCACTGAACCATGAGACAGCAGAAAATGACCTGGAACTGTCATGCAATTGTTAGTCCAGCCCCCAAAACAAACAAACACACACACCACATACACAGATGCACAAAACATTTAATACAGATATTTGTTCTTTTCAGATGACAAAGACTTTTTTGAAAAGACAATTTGAACATTTCTGAAATCCCTACCTGATGCCCTGATTGAATTGAAGAGGAGCTCCTAGTGATCCTGGCTAAATCAATAAGTGCAAGATATATCGCTGAAATTGTAGCTGTTCAGGATCATCAACATCAGGATGTCAACACTGACGATGAACCCAATGACAGCCAGGTAACTTAAAAATAAAAATGTTTTTTCATTAAGATCGTGGCACACCAAGATACCTTAAGAGAGAACTGAGTAACTTTCTTCATTAAAAGTTGTAAATGGACTTCCACAAATATCCATGAGATGTGATACAACAACACAGGGTGGCTAAGGCGGTGACCAATAGATGGCTTACTTGCAGTGCACATGTAGCTGGAACCCAAGAACCCCCCCATCATCTAAATGCTTGCATTAACTGAAAGCATCTGGATCATCACCATAAGCAATATCATTTATCATGTTTCCATGAGTCATTGGCCTAATTTCTAAAATGTAAAGGATTCACCATTTGCAGCATGGCCACTATACTTTGATCAGCCTTTGCTTGATAGTGTTTGAAATGTGAATAGCCGAGCTCCCTCAGTGTTCACAGAGCTACTGTCACAGAGTGACTCAGTGTCTGCACAGCCAGGGACACCTTCATCTTCTGGGAATCATAATACACATGCTTGTCTGTTACCTTGTTGGCAGTATGCAGTCCATCTTTTGCTTGGACATCATTCAGATGAACAGTGTATGCCCAGTTGATCTGGCCAGTGGTGCTGGTCATTGGACTGTAAGCCTGCAACATATTCCATGCCAGCTTCAACGTGTGGCAAGTATCCATCATCACAAACACCCTCTTGCCAGTCACTGGATGTGCAAAAAAGGTTTTTAAGCACCCAAGAGGGTTTGCCTTTGGCTGGCACCCAAGTTGGTTGCACATGGTAACCTTGAAGGCTTGCCCATCCACTGTAACACACACTACTCCAATGCCACACTCATGCAGTTCCTCAAACACATGCACAATTAGGACCTTCTGTATATCTGGTGACAAAGACTTGGTCAGGTAGTAGGCAATTGGAGCCTTCCAATGGCCTTGTATGCCAACCACCATAAAAACAAGATCCTCAGTGGCAACATCTGTCTCATTCCTGTATCCACAAATCCAGACATTTTCTGGGTATGAGGATTGTACTAGACATGTTTTGATAGCCATAGCATCCGACATGAGAGTCACACATCCATATTTAGTCAAGTCTTCCTTTTGTCTTCTTTTCAACATGTCCAACATCATCCTGTTGAGGCCAGGCTTGGCGTCCACAGAACTTTTGTAAAATAAGTAGTTATTTAATGTACAGTATTTGAACCAGTATTTTTTTTAAGTGCAATCAAATGATATGAAAAATACCTATGCAATGTATATGGATGTGGGAGGTCGAGATGGAGAGCCACAGCTGTTGGTGCATAGCTAGTACAATATACTATCAGACTGCAAGATGCTTTCAGATGAATTTGTTCATTAAATAATGCAGTTAACTTTTGGTTCCAGAACATTTATTTTATCATCCAGTTATTTTTCATATATTCAAACAATGGAGATAATAAAACAGTTGAGTTTACACTGAAACCCTGTGCAGGCCTACTTTTTTTCTGCACAGAAAATTGATCAGCAATCAATAAGGGAATGGATAAAGAATTGGACCAATAAGCAGAATCAATTAAGGCACTGGTATAATAAAATCTTATCAATTCTCATCCATGCTTATGTCATTGTGAGATTTCTTTATTGTTTATTAGTTGCAATGTCAGTAATCCTGACTGTACATGAGAATCTTTCCACCTTCAGTAGAGAAATGTAAAAACAAACTCATTCATTCTGCACAGAGACGAGAGCAACATCCAACTGAAGGAAGAACTGGCTTTTCCCAGGACTTTTGACCACATCTCATGGGCTTCATCAGTAAATGCACATTCCTCATTCACTCTCCTTTTAGCTCTGTCTTGGTCTCCACTAATGGCTGAGATAAATATCTGGCACTTTAGCTGCTAAATGCTCCACTATGTTCACCAGCTAGTCTACAGCTAACTGTGTTTGCTGCATGGTGTGGAACAGGTAGTGTATTGTGACTTTTTAGAGTGTTCTCATTGAAAACAGCTGCATGCTGCTGCTGGAAATGACAAACCTTTTTATTTTTGGGTTGAAAACCAAAAAAAAAACTGAAAGAGGCTAAAAAGCTCTGAAGGGAACTGCAGCGTCAAGCAATAATTCTCTGTGGGTTTGTCATTATGAGAAAACTCTTTTATATCATAATTTGCCGTTTGTTCATTAGTGCAGCTTTAAATAAAAATAACCTGAATAACACAGTTAACCCATTTAAAGCCTTATATTTAAATTACTTTAAACTATTCCCAGACATCTAAAATATCTGCCAATCATGAAAAGCAAAAAAAACAAAAAAACACACACACACAACAAGGGACAAAGAGTTTAAAAGATGTCATTTATTGCGCTTGTCTGGTGCTGTTGAAACAACTGGAATGATTGTATACTTGAGGCTTCCATACAAAAGCTAATATGCTTTTACTAGGTCAGTGTTTTGGTGGAGGTGGTTGGTGGTGGGGGGTGGGTGGTGTAGTCCTGTAGCCATGGTCACTTGAGACACACACACATACACACAGTCTTACTATATCCTTGCAAAGACCAAGTCAAGTCAGTTTTATTTGTATAGCCCAATATCACAAATCACAAATTTGCATCATGGGGCTTTGCAGTCTGTACAGCAATAAAACAGTCTCTGTCCTTACACCCTTCATTCAAAAAAGGAAAAACTCCCTAAAAAATAAAAAAAAACCTTAATGGGGAAAAAATGGAAGAGTAACAAAGGAGGGATCCTTCTACCAGCATGGACATGTGCAATAAACTTGAAAACTTGAGCTTCATTCCCTCTCTCTTTAACTTGTGTCCCAGATTCTGAAAGACTGTTAAAGTCTGTTGGGACTCTGGCCAAAAGGTGACCTTACCCAGTGTATCTTGGGAAAAATAGGACTAAAATCATCTGTCCATGGTAACACTTTAGCATACAGCATGTGAAGTAGTCCACATTATCCACAGTATGAAGACAGGCATTTTTATAATTCAAATTTTTATAATTCATCTGGTACATACAATCGTTTTCCAGCCAGTTTTTATCTAAATCTTCAACCCATGAGAATGTTAAACTTAATTTAATGCCTATCCTAATGTGCAGTATGCTAATTCTAAAAACTCTACTTGGATCACAGAATTGTTATGACATTGTGATTATTCTCTATTGATCTCAAGATGGCCAATGTTTGTTTCCTTATGACAGAGAAAATTATCTTATGAGCCAAGTTTTGTTTTGTTATCAGCCAAATCATTTCATGTTTATTTCAGCATTACTGAGATTCTGAAATTCTAATTCACAAACAGATGTGAGTCAGTAACAATGACTGCAGCTGCAACCACAGGCAAGGTCAATGAAATACCCCCGAAATTGAAAGTAATTGGGACGGACAGTGTACCTGTGCTAGTTAACATTTATGGTATAATTCTATCTTTGTTTTGGAATAAAGAAATACCTGCAGAAACTACTTTATGTTTGCTAAGTATATATATGAAAAGGCGGGAGAGAGGAACGCACAACCAAATGAACTCAAGCAACAGGAACAAAATCAAACCATTGATCATTTTAATTCAACTCTAGTTAATTAAAATCATGGAAGCAAAAAAGTGTGCATTTGATTATTTTTGCCATAATTATCGATCCCACAAATATTTATCTAATGATCACAAGAAGAAAGTTGGCACCATGAAAAGATCATAAAATAATTATTCCACAATCCAAAGAAAACAAAACATAATGACTTACATGGCCTCACTGACCTTCCATACAACCCTAAACCCAAATCCTATCTTTTAACTAGCTGTTGATTGAAGGGAAGGGGGGTTAAGCAAAACATCTTGTGTAAAACTTAGCTGTGTCCCAGTTCTATACTACACACTCATTCTTAGCCAAATTTGGAGTCTGTGACAAAATTAAGTTGTCAAATATGTCAATATGCAAAATAAATCTGCTTGGAAACACTATTGTGCCAAAATGTGATGTACAAATGGAGCGGCGCTGGATCAGCAAGAGAAAGCAGGCAACTGCCTTGGGACCAGGAGCCATATTTAATACAAGTCAGCTGATTTTTTGGTAATTTAATTAACTGGCATTTGTTTGAGAATGTTCCGTTTGTGTTGGCTTAACATGAAAGCTCTGGAAAAAGCTTGGAAGTGGAACTTTAGTAGGGGCTGCTATGTCAACTATTTCAAACATCAGGAATGCTTAAAAAAGTATTACATCTTCAAGAATCAAGTTGCTTCCTCTTTGGAAGATTTAATTGGCAGTGTTTTTTTTCCCCCAAAGTCAGTTTGATTTATATCTGTCGATGCACTCATTGCACCGTTTCCTGCTAGTACAAAACAGTACAATACATTCAATTCTTGTACTGTATAAGTGCACAGACAGTATACTATGATAATTATCCTATCATCTGTGCTGTGTGCAGTCAGTAAACAGTAAGAAATGGGGACACAGCTCTAGTCTTCACAAGGATAAAAGTAGAAAAACACATCCACACACACACACACACACACTTGAGCTCTGTTTATGATGCACTGTGCTGTAGGGGCAACCCACTTTGTACTGATTGGAATGAATGGCTTTTTTTTGCTGCCCCTCAGTGTATAAAGGAGCTTTATTTATACTCATAGTAAACAGACTTCACACACTGGACGGGCTGTTGTGGAACATTTGTGCTTGTTGGATGGAGGACTGAGGAAGATGATGTTCAAATAAATGAAATATATTTAGTATCACTTTGTCATAGTGTTTCACTACAGACATTGTTCAAAAATAACATCTAGAAAGATATTTCAATGTAAAGCATTCTCTTCCCATCGACAGGCTTGGACGAGCATAGCTGAATCACATAAAACATTTCTTTATCATAAAACTTTTTAGAAATCCATTCATACATCTTATGAGCCATAAAATATTACAAATACATATTCTGCCTCAACTATTATACAATATAGAGCGGGTGTGATGGTTTAGTACAAGAGTTATACTAGATCTCCTATGTGTTAAAAACAATATTTTCATTGTTGGGCTTGTGGTGAGTTGTGCACTCTCTGTATCGACACTTCAACACACTCTTTGGCAGTTTGTGGACTCTTTTAAAAGTGCAACAGAAATCCAAAAATCACCCTTCATTCATTCATTCATTCAGACTGATTCGCTCTCTTTACAATAGTACAAGTACAAGCCTGGCTTTATCATTTATATCCTTGCTTTCACTTTCCTGCTTCAGCCTGAAGCAGTTTGACTTATAAAACGTCTTCATCTGGGTTAAATGGCTTTTCAGATAGGCAACTGTGCATCCATACATCCATAGTATATATCTCTATCTACAAATCAGTGTGCGCTGTACAGTCGTTACGCCTCCGTCTGCTTCGCACAGCAATAAACCACAAACGACAGGAGCAGATCTGTGACGGAGTATTAGAGTCACAGTTAGGAGATATCAAGAATAAAACTGTAATATGTTGTGAAAAATGTGAAGTTATGAGAATGAACTTGTCATTTTTTTTGAGAAAATGTTACACAAATAAAGACAATTTTAGGAGTTAAGTCTCAGCTTTGATAATATGATTGTAAAGATAAAAAGAATATATCCTTAATTTTACTTTCATTTAAAATTACAACCTCATTTGTAATATTATGAATTTTCCTTCCTTTATTCTTTCAATGGAATTATGACTTAACTCTTGAAATATTAGGATTTATCCATGTGAAATAACAACTTTATTCTTAAGATATTATTAATATACTATATCATTTTGTAAAATCATGATTCCATACGTGTATTACAACTTTTTCTTGTACAATTGCAACTTCATTCTTGAAATATACAGACTTTTTCTCAGAATAATAAACATTTGTTTTTTTTCTCAAAATATTATGACTTTATTCTTGACTTGACTTGATTTATTTACTTTCTTTGTAAAATTATGACTTAACTTTTCCCCTTTCCTCAGGATTATTACTTTTTCATAACACCACTTCAAAATATTACAACTTATACCACTATGACTTTTTCCTCATAAAATTATATTTTTTTCTTTTGACATTATTACTTTTTATCCCGTAAAAATGACAATTTCATTCTCATAATATTATGAGCTTTGTGTAGAAATGACTACTTTATTTTCACGTCACTATGATCTTATCCCCAGCAGTGGCACTATTACTTTGTCATACAGATCACTTCAAGCCACATCGAAAGCAAAAAAGCTAAAACTAAAAAAAAAAAAAAAGCTGAAATATAAGTAGTCTGAAATATACATCTTTAAAATGCCTTCACTTGATCTGGAATAAGAGTACTGAAGAGGAAAGAGAAGTGGCAGTTGAGCTGTACGTGTGTGTTTGTTTGTTTATACATTATAGTGATGGTGCATAAAGGTGTGTGTGTGTGTGTTTGTAACTGATAAAATCCTCTTTTTTTCGCATGTGACTATGTTTATGTGTGTGTATGTACCTGTATGTCTGTGTATCAGTGTGTGTGTGTCAGTATGTGTTCAGTGGTTGAGGTTAAGCAGCAGGCTGGGCAGTGACTTCACGTCCATCTGTGGCAGAAGCCAGAAACAATAGAGCAGCAGCCACAGCAGCAGCAGCAGATATGGCTCCCAGCTGTCACTCCACCTACACACACACACACACACACACACACACAGGTAGAAAAATCAAAGAGAGATCAGAACAAGGTCAGCAGACAAAAAACATAAAGATATCATAGAGGCAAGCAGCGCTGCCGCCAACAAGTTCTTTTCATAAATCTCATGTTTGTCATGAAGTAAATATTCATGCTACATTTATTTTGGGTGTTCTCATGTGCTGTGTCCTAATTTAGGGTCCACTCTCTTGGCAGTCTGCATTTCAGCAGTAACTCAAGTCTTACAAGGTCGAGAAAAAAAAAAAACAATTTTATTCTAGAAATGAGAGAAATGCTCTCTGCAGCCAAACAACACCAGCGTATCCATTGCAGCCCCCCCCAAAGTTTGTTTGACGGGCGCACTGAGTGAGCCCCCGTCAGTTTGGAAACATGTGAACTTGACATATTTACCAGCTGCTTGCTTTCAAGTGAGCATAAATCTATCCCATAATGTGGGCCAATAAAAAGCCAGTGCAGGAAGTAAGTAAACGAAGCCGGACGTAAATCTCAGTTTGATCTTGTTGTCAGTCTGCTTTAAGAAGGTCATTACAGGTAAAGTGAATATTCTTGATATGGGAGGCAGCACAGCAACACAACCCAAAGACATCCTGTTTACTCTCATAGAGACTAAAGAAACCAGAAAATATTTACATTTCAGATGCTGACATAAAATAATTCATAGTTGGCACCTAATCGATTAATCTACTAATCACTGCAGCTCTAATACTGTGGAGTCCTGTTTGACAGACATGTTCACTATCTGTTCACTGACTACTACTAGGTTACTAAAGCAAGGAAGGAAAAGTTCTTACCAACAATCAGAGTCAGCAGCGTCAGCTTTTCTGGCCGATGCAGCGACTGCCGTCTGATTGTCCTGCGAGTAGAATAAAAACACCAGACGCACACTCAGTATACAGTATCAGAGAGAATATTTATCCAAGGATAGCGATATCTCCACAGAGGAGGAAATGGAGTGTCAAACCAACCGCGGCCTCAGCGAAGCGAGCCCCCTTCCTGTGGCGGAGAACTGGAGGGATCTGGCTTTCCTCTTGTCTGCTGAAGCTTTTACTGTCACACCTGGAAGATCAAAATCTGATAGTTTAGGTTTTTCACGAGAGAGAGCAGACCCAGGAAATGCAGTGCTAAAAGCCGTCATGAGTGCTTGGAGATCATTTTGGAGATTTCATATAAATTAGATAAATTTAGGGTTTAATAAAAGAAGGGAACCGGAGCAAAAAAAAAAAAAAAAAAAAAAAAGAAAGAAGAAGAAGCCTGTTTTAGATGACATTAGTCCCTGCCCCTTTCCTCTATTTTAAGTTGCAGAGGTTTCATTTGACTACATGATGACAGTAGAGCAGGTAGCAGCAGCCTGCAGTATATGGTGCAGATCATTAGCAGGAGCAGCCTGCATTGCACTTGAGTTACACCCTGCTGCCACCCACTGAAATACAGAGAGCTGACATCACCAGGCGGCAGACGCAGCAGTAAATACGCTGCACTACCTCCACAGTGTGCCATCGTTTACATTATGTGCATTATGAAGGGATCTTCTAATGGTCAGTACGAACAGGAGGAATGATTACAGCAAGAAAAAACAGGTTTACATGTTCATTTGGTCTCCTGGCTGATGTTTTAAGACACACTTGAATCACTGTGAACCTGTCCTTAAAGAGCATAGATTTACATTCTGATGATTTCTCGCCCTTGGTTGATTTGGCGACACCTGTGGTCAGTGGTGGTAACAGCATGTGCTTGAACCACTGACCACTGGGGGGCAGCAAACATGGCTACGTGTGGCTACTGTGTCAAATATGGGCTGAGAGGATTCATCTGGTCACACTGTAAGTAAATAAAGACAAAGGGCGATGACATTGTCTGACACAGTAATATTAAACTCATGTAGGATGTGTTCTTCCTTCTCTATTATGTGAGATGTGCAGATGCACCCACTTTTATCTTCCACATCTTGTCCAGTACATGCATGCATCATTTCCTGCAACTCACTTGTGTGTGAATACATAATATAAATCCTGTGCTTAACAATGAAAACGACTATTGTATAAACAGAGACAGAAACAAAATGTTAAAATAAATGAGTAGCTACTGCTGAAAAGCGCCGGAGGTATATAGTCTCGCTTTTTTATCATCTAAAAAATCTTATAATAATAAAGATTAACAGAATGGTGCTCTTGTATAAATTAATTCAACCATATTGGTGTCTCTAATCTTCATCCCCCTCTCTTCATGCCACAGTCTCTCTATCCTCATAAGGCCTGCCTTAATTTCCATCACCAGCCTACATAGATAACTTTGTTCAGTACATTTAAGGAAATATGTGAGCAAACAGAGAGGCCGGGTCAGAGCAGTCCCATCCATTGCCATAACATTGGTTTCCCCCTGGGTGCAGTGTGTTTCTCAGTTTACCAGGGAACTGACTAAGAATAGAAAGCCTACCTCACGGGCTCTGTGTTTTCCCTGGCAGAGCCTGGGCTCTGTTGCTCAGCCTCAGTGTGATCACTGCCATTCAAAGGAACATCACCACCCAAGAGTCCTCCCATCTCCTCCTCAGGCAACAAACACTGTTCCTGGGATTCAGAGGCTTTGTCAGTCTCCTGGTTGAGGTTAGGGTTCATCTAAAAAGAAGAAGAAGCAAAGAGAGGAAATCTTTTATTGTATTGTTATTGTATCCAACATTCTTCTATTTTGAGGTGTAACAAACATTTCTGCCTGTCAATAGCAGAAATGCCTTACAATAGCACAAAAACACAAAGACAAGGACCACTGAAGTTGATGGATGTGTCATTAGTACTGGAGGTGTTTGGTCATAAACCAAAGTATTGCATGAATTGAAATTGTTAAAAGTTAAGGAACTTTTACATGTGAAGGAAATTTTATAGTAATCCATCCAACAACTGTTAAGATTGGCTGAAAACCAAAATGTCAACCTGATGGTGGAGCTAGAGGAAAAGTCAGATCATCACTAAAGTAGTAGGATTCATCGCCTGGAAACCATGCATGTCTCTACAAAAATGATCTCAAGGTTGCACCACTCCCTTTCTACTAAACCCTGCTTCCCAACATTAGCAGTGTTTTTTGTGTTGAATTATTCATTTCAGTCCAATTTTTCTATTAATCCGTTGATTTATCAGTCATCTTACACAAATACTGGAATATGGGTTTCAGCTGAACAGTTTGTGTTCACGATGTAATTTTATAGTTGAAGGGCTTCAGTCTGCTTAATCAGTGAAAGTGACAACAGGTGTGCATCTTTAGCTGTCAAGTTACTGTAGGAAGGATCAAACTGTTCTGTAGTAAATGACATTCTGTATAATTTGGTGCACTCATGGCCGTGAGTGTGTGTGTGTGTGTGTGTGTGATCACAAAAAATTGTGATTTTCAGCAGTATAAAGAAATCCTACATCAATGTTACTCTATATGCTTTGAAAGCTTTGCATCAGTGTAGCTCACCCTGTGGTAACCTGAACACATGGTATATTCCAGTTAGGTGAGACAGGGACTGTGTTTGAAATCACATACTATCGTACTGTCTACTACATACTCTATTAGTATGTACTGCATACTGCCTACTGAATGAATGATTAAGCATGCCATTACCAGCAAACCATTCACATTGAACTATACTAGATAGTCACATGACAGTGGAGGATGACTGAAGTCGACCGGTCGTCTCAGGAGTCGGGCTGCTAGCAGCCAAGATGACTGGTTGGTCACCCGGCCAGCGGCTCCTCATATCTCCAAAGATGTTACAGTAAATTTCCAAACATTTCGATAAACTGACCACATATTGGGAATCTAAATGTTTACTTTCTCACGTTAAAAATTTATTAAAGTGACATTAACAGTTGTAGAGTGAAAATTACAACTTATTTTTGTTAAATTTCATTTAATGTTTACTAACATTTTTGTTAATAAACATCACCTTTTTTGCACATATGACTTGCCAACATAATCCAGTAATTGTTGAGATATTCTATAGTCTGGACCAACCTCCAGAACAACACTGCAGTGCTGATAAAAACTGCCCTGAT
Organism: Euthynnus affinis; assembly: GCA_029490765.1. Classification (NCBI taxonomy): domain Eukaryota; kingdom Metazoa; phylum Chordata; class Actinopteri; order Scombriformes; family Scombridae; genus Euthynnus; species Euthynnus affinis. The sequence goes on along the minus strand of CM055851.1, from coordinate 2,958,740 downwards.
ACACCATGAAATAATCAGCTATACTATTCTGAAGACAACATGACACAATTAAAACTGGGTGATAATTATTATTGTTAACAAATAAAATATTATTAGGTTATATTTATTTAGTTTTTTTTTTTTTTTTTTTATCATTATCTGTCAGTGTGACAGTGTGACATCTTTAATGACTGAGCATATGTTTTTGAAAATGATGTGATTTTGTTCTTGATGAACATGCACACACACTCACACACATTGGACTCAAATGGCACAAACAAGAGTTTAGATAATTGTCCCTGTTTCTGTGAATTGTCAAGATTGCCTATAAATGATTAGTTTTCAGGAAATATTTCATAATAACAGATAAGTTCAGTATGAGCTCATCACACTGACGAGCCCTGAACTTTCAAAGAGCATCAGTGATACAGAATGGTGTGATCAGATGATGAATGTCAACAGGTCATCTGGTTGTTAGGTGTGATATTGTGGAAGCGTGAAATGTCACAGTGCTTCATGTTCCTGTTCAGGCAGATGGATCATTATGCACATGCACATGCACATGCACACACACACTCTCAAGGCAGTGTTTTCCAAGATGCTACTTACTTTACACTGAGAAAAAATACAGAAAAACTACACTCAAGAGTAATAGACTTTTGTTGATTTAACTTTTCAAGCTCCTTTGCTCCTTTGATATCTATTGCATAGGCAACTATGTTTCCACTGGCAACCATGATAGGAAACCTGGGAAACAGGTTAAAAATCTTTTTTTTTTTTTTTAAATCATTCAGTGGATGGAATATTTTGACCTGAATGTATGCTTGTATACGAGAGGCACAAACGTGGACCAGTTTTGATCTCGTGTGTTTAGTATCTTAGCATGCCATCATGTTCTACTTAGCACAAAACACAAGTACAGCTGGGGATGTATATACATAAGGCTTACGTCATTCCCTAGACTTAACAACAAATAATTTTACCGGCACTACAGTCTGTGCCGATTCAATGCATCTAAGATTAATTGATTGGTCGATCAACATAAAGTTAATCGCTAATCATTTTCAGTATTTTTTTAATAAAAGAAAAAATAACATTTCCAGCTTCTTAAATGTAAACATTTTGTGGTTTCTTTAGTCATCTATGACAGTAAATATCTTTGGGTTGTGGACTGTTGGTCGGGACAAAACAAGACACTTGAGGTTGTGTCTTGCGCTTTGGAAAACAGTGATTTGTTTTCTGACATTTTATTGAAAATAATGATTAGCTGCAGCCCTAGTCAAGATATTTACCTTGTCCTGTTCTTGTAATAAATCCCCTCCATTCCTGGAGTCCTCCTCCAGCAGGTTTAGCGGTTTGTCTTCTGGCAGGGTCTCTGAAGCTGGCGCTGGTTGGAGAGCAGATACACTCAAAACAGAGGGCCAGCTCTGCATTTCATTATCAGGTGGCTCTGTAAACATGGGCTCCTCTTTGTCAGGGTAAAACAGATCCATGGGCTCCATAAGGTCACCAACTAGATCCTCTGTGGGAGAACTTCGGTCAAAGTCTGTATAAAACAAATCCATATCTCTGGACACACCAGTTGGTTCAAAACACAAACTCCCCATCTTACCATTGGGCTTCACAATATCTGGATCTGTGTTTTGCTGTGTGGTGGCTGTTAAGTGGAGTGGAATGGTGTCTCCCTGTTTGTCTTGGTGTCCATCAGGTTGACCAGTTGAATGTATGTCCTGCTCAGTATTCACAGGATGAGTTTCAGCATCCGTAGAAGACTGACCAATCAAGTCCTTGTCAGTGTCACCTGTCTGAGAGTTATGGTGAGGAGATTCCTGTTCAGCCTCACTAATTTCCATGACATCTTTACTGTCTGGTCCAGATATGTCTGCATTTGAAGAATTCTTGATGTCATGTTCATCTGTATCATCCAAATGCCCATCTGTAGCTATGTCTTTAACATTTTCTGATATCAGGCAGGAAGGAATCTCAGGAAGGTTGCTGGCATCTTCTTCATTGGAGTCACCGCTCAGTTCATCAGGATTTTCAGGGCTGGTGACATCTGTGCCAGTTCCCTTACTTTCAGGCGCCTCTGGCTGGGACACATCTCCATCCCCAGCATGATCTTGTCCTTCTGGGCCACATGTTTCCTCTTCATCCTGTTCTTCTGGCTCACTGGAAATGGATATGAGAGGAATATTTATGCCCAGGCATGGATCCGAACTTGGTATTGATTCTCCGCCTTGGTTGGTCGGATGTGTGTTTGCTAAAGCATCACAAGTCTCTGTGCTAATCTTTTCTTGGGGATCTGGATAGTCTCTTGGAACTCCTTCACTTGCTTCACTTTGTGTTTCTTCCACCCCCTCATCCCTTTCCTTTACAATCTCTGACTCATCTCTTGACTCATCTCTTTTTTCCTCTAAAGAAGAATCTGTTTTTCGACATTCAGTTTTCACTTCAACCTTTTCAGAATTATTTCTCTCACTCAGACTATCAGTTTGACCATTAAATAGTCCTTCACCATCCTGCACATACCCAGTGACATCCACAGCTTCCTTTAAACCTTCCGGTTCTCTATAAGTACTTCCTTCAACACTGGTCTGCTCCACGAGTTCTTCAATATGGTCAGGAGATGGTAGTTCTGTGTTGGGTCTGGGTTGGGATTGGTTAGTTTGATCAGTTTCAAGGAGATCTCCAACACTAGAACTGGCCAGTTGTTCTGCATCACAGAGTCCAAAAGATGGTTCTCGCTCTCCGGGCACTTCATCTTTTTGAGGCAGAATTGTATCCATCTGCTTAGAGTCTACTTCTTTTGTAACCTCGGGTTCATTCTGACCAGGCGTCTGTTCTAGTGACAAGTCCTGGTTATGATTCTCAAGGTTTGCCTCTTTCTCTTTGACTTCTTGGTTGTCCTCTTGATTTTTCTCAGTATGTCCTTGAACCCTCTCCTGGGCGCTCTCCATTGAGGTCAACGAGTAAATCCCTTCATCAATATATGACTCAGTAATCGACTGGTCATCGAAGACTCTATCCCCTATGGAGGGGACAAATCCTTCATCAAGAGTTGTGACCTCCACAGGGGTGGCACGGTACACATCCCAGGCTGTTCCGCTGTCACACAGTGAACTGTCACTTCGACTCTCACAAAACTTCTCTGGCATCACTCCGAACTCACTCTCCACCCAGGAGTCTGGTGAACTGATAGCTGAATCGCCCATTACTGACTCAGTGTTCACTGACTCAGGTACTGAAGAGCCAGTGGGTGAGTGAGTGTAAGACAGCTGTGGGGAGTTTGAGATTGAGTTGGGTAAGACCTCACTGTCAGGTTCCTTGGGGTCTTCAACTGCACTACTTGAGTTGTCATCCATTTGGGGGGAATCTACTAAGAAGTCTTCAGTAGACCATGAGCGAGATGCAGCTGGTCTGAAGCGGGGTGTCATGGCCCCTCTGTCCTCTGACACAGAGGAAATTAGGATTTTCGGTGGGGGTTGGGCACAGTCCTTCTGGAACATGTAAGACCTCTCCCTCACTCGGCTGCGGTAGGCACCATTCCTTGTGTGGTTGAAGTCAGGGTCACGGAAGTTGAGTCGACCCATCGAGACACTTCGTTCAATAAGCTTGCAGGGCTCCTGCGGCTGAGAGAGAAACAAAGAAGTTGGCAGAAATCTATCAATGCTCACCTTCAGAAATGTCTGTTTTTGTCAAAATCTGATTTCAGACATATAATCATGAACTGCCAGTAGGGCCATGTACCTCCTCTATGCCAGGGAAGTGTTCCAGGAACTGTGACACATATGTCATGATGGACTGCTCATCTGGTGCATTGATCATCACATCTGGGCAGATAAAGAATAATTACACACAGTGGTATTTTACATAAGGCTCCCATGTCAATTAGGCTTGATCCTAACAGTCATAAGCCCCTTTCAGAGTTGCACTTTATTATGTAAATGTCATGGCAAAATGGCAATTTTACATGTAGGTCTCAGGTCTGAATAAAGCCATGAGCCACTTTGTTGTGAAACTCTTAATTGTCAACTTACAAGGTTGGCCCTATTAACATTTCTGTAACGGTTCCAACATGGCACAAGTCCAAGTTGAATTCTGTCACATAAACACAAAGGCCACTGCAGCACCAGGCTAAAGACACGGCGAGAGATTTTTATATTGCTGAATAGCTGTCTCATGTCAAAGGAGTCTTTATAAATGGGTTTTGCTTATTATTTTAACCTCACAGAGCAGGGCAACAGGAAAAAATAATCTGGAAACTACATTAATCATCAGACAGTCTCCCTGCATTTTCATCCATTCCATTCCATTCTAACAGTATGAATATCCAGCAAAACAGTTTATATCCATATGAGCAAACAGGAATGAAATGAGAGTGAAAATGACTAGTCATTTTCTTAACAATGCTGTTGCATTGTAAAAATGAGCAGAATTCTATATGTCGTACCTAATAAGTTATGAAATTGAATGCAAAAATAAATTACAGGGCTGCTGGTGGGAAGTGAAAGGGGCTTTTTCCACTTCATTTTGCATACCAGATTCCAAATATTGCAAGAGGCAATGTTTATAAATATGGAAACATTGCTCAGATATGGTAAGCAAAAACGACTAAGATAATTCTCACAGATTTTTAATCTTTCATGTTTAATTTAAAAGGAAGAAAAAGTCATAATATAGTAATAAAACTGTACTGGAAAGTAGTTAGTGTATCTTGATGCTATGAACACTAAACCACAGCATGTTCCAGCAGTTACTTACAGTACATTTTCTAGTTACTGGACTGCATTGCATCTTGAAAAGACACTATGCAAGAATATGCAGAAAGCATGCACATATGGTGGTTCGTCAGAATGTTCCCATTACTTGGATCACTTACTCATCCTGATTTTACATAGAAGCAAAATATGAGCTCTGAGTTTTAGTTGCACATATGCACCATAACTGGCCTAAAATAACCAGGTTATTCTCGTTATCTAACTATAAGAGACATGTTTAATAAATTTATCTTATGGCTACATTAAACCCCCCCCCCCCCCCCCCAATCAAAACTATATTTTCTTCTTGTCACTACAGTTGGATGTTTGAGCTTCACTGTGTAGAATAATGTTTGTGCAGAACTTGATGTTAGAGGGTTAGTTTTACATTCATCTCCTGAAAGTCATTTTAAATCTCAGATTAACACATGTACAAATGAGCATATTATTGTGACATCACAACTAGTTGGAAGTCAATTCTGGTCAATATTTCACTTACACAACTGAAGACACGTTCTTGTTCCAAAAAGAGGTCTTAATACATGTCTGGAGGGGACCTTTAAACAAGAGTGCCGTGCCATGAAAACACCTGTCACTTTTGGTTTTCACATTCATGCTTGAACTCACACATGATAGGAATATTATTTCATTACAGTATTTTATTTTGGTGGGGTAAATACCGTACAATCTAGTTCATGATATCACAGTGCCATTACATAGCACAACCTGCAAGGGACCTAACTACAGAATATTCAGATTACAATGATGTGTAATGAAAAAAAAATTTAAAAAATTCTTGCTACCCTCAGGCTCCAGCAGGCGTGGGATACCCAGGCTGAAGTGCGCTATCCTGAAGGCGTCCTCCAGATTCTCCCTGGCGCTCCTCAGCAGAGCCTTCCTCATGTCCACCAGGCTGGTGTCAATAGACTTAATGACAGCCAGGAAGGCAAGACCACTTGTCCAGCTCTTCCCAAAGTCCTGCACTGCCACACTGTACCTAGGACAAGACATATACAATGTCAACATTGTTATTTTTCAAGGACTTCTAAGATTGAATTGAACAATTTATATTCAAAACGGCAGACCACACTCACTTGCGCGTTCGCTTCTGCACCCACTGCAGCAGCTTCTTGATGGCCTTGCTGTGTTCTCGCATGGCTATTGACGCAGACTGTCTCTCGTCTGATGGCGTGCTGCCGAAGGACGTGTCGGAGTCGGAGCTGGTGGGGATGGATGACAGGCTGGAGGAGGAGGGGAACTGGCTCCTGATGTTCCCGGTCAACTCCTTAATCTGGCAGGAGACACAGAATAGTATTATATCCCCCACACTGGCCTGAAGTCGATTGTCCTATTGTTTAATTAAGATGGTAAGTGAAGAGAACATATCATTAATTCTTCAATAAAAGCTTGTATTCATATAACATGTGGGCCAGAGGGCCAGTCCCTAATAAAAGCCAGGTTCCATTACCTGTAATCCCAAAAACTGCTTAGTGGGTGCCATTCATCCTCTCCATGTCCAGTGCATAAGGTTGTACTTAGACAGAAACTACTGTATCCCAGGTATAAAATAGGATCTGTTCTAGCTTAAAATTCCATGTAAGGACAACAATAAGGTGAAAGTCCCAGCCAATAACAGGATTTATTATATAATGGTTATCATGGTAACCATGACACACCATGTAAACATTTCATCAGCTGTCCTCCACAGTTATGTTGTAATCAAAACCCTCAAAGACTCAGAGGATATGTGGAGTGCTGACTCTGTGGTTGGAGCTTAGAGATGTAATTAAAGGGGCACTCCACCTGTTTTATACAAAAACTTCAGTTAATTCGTCATGAGGAGTATTACTCAGGCTGTGAAAACAGGTGTGAAACGTCCTCTGTGGCTTCTGTGGGAGCTTTCTAAAGTCTGAGAAAAATAACCCTGATGATGTCATCAAGACTCCGAGGCACATTTATAAAAAGAAGCCTTTGTTATAAGCTGGCGGTGTCACTGTCTGGTTCTTAACCAGAAAGTGAGGGTCCAATGTCGGAACATCTCTATTTAAAAAGTTGATACATTTTTTCTTTTCTTTTTTTTGTCAATTAATAATAAGTAAGAAAGATGAACCACTGTGTAACATACAATCATGCAAATTAGTAACTCATCTTTATTAGTTTTAGTAAGGGAATTTCACTTGTGGATTATGGCTTTGAACTAAGGTTGCAGCCTTTAGTCAATTTATCAATTATTGCATCAACATGGAAATAATTGGCAACTATTTTCATAATCAAATTATCATTTAAATTACTTTTCAAGCAAAAACACCAATAATTCCCTGGATCCTGACTCTCATTTCTCTCTCTGTGTTTTATGTGATAATAGAATGAGTATCATTGTCTTTTGGACCTTGTGTTTTAGGAAATAGTGATTTTGTAGTGACCTTAAGATTTTGTGAAACTATTCAAGAATGAATTATCATGTTAAAATAAGTGTCAGCAGGGGAAATGGTCAATGCTCTAATGCCATCAAAGAAGCTCAGTGGATCTTGTTCATCATTAGCATTTATCCCAGCTCAGACCTGCCAGTGTAGGCAGTTTCACACAGCGGAATGCCTCTAGAATGTGAGGACAGTCTGAGAGGACTGTGGAGATAATTGTTTCCTCATGGTTTCTGTCCAAAGGCATTGAACTGCAGTGTGGATTACATAAACTACCAGGCGAGCTGCACTTTGATGGACTTTTGTGAATGGAAAGTGCACAGGCTGTGAAGCAGACACTTTATTGTTACACTTGACCTCGTTTGAGTGAAAAGAGAGACGGAGGAAAGGAGGGTGGATGGAAACTCAAAGTTACAGATGAGAATGGATGAACATGTTATTAAATGAGAGGACGAATTAAAGAAAGTGCGATTACCTGGAAGAAGAGGATGATGTTCCAGATGAGTCCCAGGATGATGGAGGAGTTTCCATCGGCAACATCGGCAGCATCGATACTGACCAGCTTTACCTGATGACACAGCAGCACACGCACATTCTGTATGTGTAAACAGCTCAGCCATTAAACATACAGTATCTTCATGCTAATACATGGTGGTGCTCACGTTTCTCTCCTCGAGGAAAGACAGGACCTTGGCAATGTTGTTGAGTCTGAAAATCCGATGGGAGGACTTCTTGAACCCATGAAGCTGGAAGATCATTCAGAATGAGAAAAGTTTTATTCAACAGTATAACCACAGCTCTTACTACCAGTGCAGTTCTGTGAGCTGTATCTCTGTAACACTCTACACTGTGTGAAAATATCTGCCACTCGAAACAAAGAGTCTCACCAGCTTGCAGCCAGAGAGCTCCTCCAGCAGGGCCATGAGGATGCGTCCATCCTGGATGTCCCGGAAAAGGTCGTGGACTTCAATGGGTGGGTCACACTGAGAATGGGAAAAATAATACCAGACATTACTGCATTTTCTCCCACCAGCATTTTATTCCCAGGGCTGTACATCATTCCATTCAATAGAGAGATACTGAAGAGGAGAAAAAAAGATTTACAACTCTTAGCAAGCTTGTTAGCTGGTCCTGTATTCAAAAGACTTATATGTACCATTGACTGCTGTTTGCAAAGCATTCCTCTGTTATAGTTTATACTCTGACAGCTAGTGAACTACAGTAGCTTTATTCATTTTGGATTCTCTCTGTACCCTCAAATTTAAAAGAAGAAAGCCAGAAAATGTCTTCAGACACAGTGATGCTGAACTCATGGTGCAATATTGTCTTCCATATTATGAGAAATATGCATATACACCAACGTTAGTCTTTGTCATATTCAGGATGCATACTTTCCTTTAGATCCCATGTGCATGGGAACACATTTTGAATAATAAGTTAATTACAGAATGTAAATGCACTGAATGGCTATTGCTGAAAAAAATGCTGAAATGTCCATAAATAATATCAATATCTATATCTATCTCTCTCTATCTATAAATAGAGGGGGGGTTCATATGATGAAAATCAATACATTTCAATCCAGAACAACAACATCAGCTCAGACTTGTCCTTGCTAGTCAGACAAAATGAGCAATTTGAAGCTTTGGGGTTTGGACGGCTTCTGATGGACGGTCATTAATTTGAAATTCATTATAAAAAATAGTGACGGATTTATGAATATAATCATTACCTGCAGTCCTACTTCAGATAATACTGAAAAGTGATGAGTCTGATCCAAGCTGATGTGTAATGAAAAAGCCCATTAATCATCCACAGCCTCTGTATCAGCTAATTATGGAAGGTAATTTGATGATGGCAGCTCCCGAAAGCCAATAAACCTTTAGGAGTCAGTGTGGGGAAACCAGAAGATTCTCTAAAATTTCCAGTAATCTATTCTGTAAAGGACAACACCATAATAATAATAAAGTTACATAAAAATAAAGTTAGAAATCATCTCTGTCAAACACACCCTTGAGCATTGATTCAACACTTTAGATTACAGCTCTCCTTTCACTGAAAAATCACTATAAAGATGTATACAGAGATGTTCTTGTGAAATTTGAGTGAAATAAAATACACCAACTATTAAAGTTAAAGTGTAAACTATGCAGATTTATCTATACAAATCTGTCAACTAGACACAGCACACTCAGGATGAGCTAACATGTCTCCCTGTTATCACAACACATCATTACTAACTAGGGCATTTGTGAACTTGTCTGAACACGGTGAACTGTGGCAGTAGTCGGGTAAAACGACTGGAACTTTCCAAGATGACAGAAGACAAATGTATGATTGTCAATTAGTGGGTCAGAGATTTGATGCGAGGCCAAAGAGTGAGTAAGACAAGAGAGGCTCATTGTGTGACAGGAGACAAAAGGCTTGATCAGACGCTCAGACTCTCGGCTCACTCCGATTCACCCCTGGTTGGGGGACGGAAAACAGAAGCCAAACAGAAGCTCAGGAGTGAAACAGAAACATAAGCGTGTCAGCACAGTGAAGAAAGTAAGGCTCTGCTGGAGCTGGCTGGGTCTGAATGCACAGGTAGTGAAAAAAAAAAAGCAAGAGAGCAGCAAGCTTCACTAGATGCACACAAGGGCAGAATTTCCACTGAGGATGGGAGGGGGGGGGGGGGGGACATGAGGGGACACTTTTTAAAATCCTATTTTTATCTTTGTCCTCCTCACCTTTAGATTTTCAGGCTGATTTGCTTTTTAAAAGATCTGGTGGTGCAGTCAAGGATTTACCTACTTTGTTTGCCCTGGGTTTTGCCTCTCAGGCCACATACAGGCTGCCCTACCTGGTGCAGTTGTGGGGGTTCTATACAGCTTAAAATGAGGACCTACAGACCCTGCTCAGGGCTGGAAAAGTAATTCACCTTCACTGCATACTTTGGGAAAAAATGAAAAAGAATTCAGTGAATGGGTATTTGTATGCATGTGTAATACTCAAAGATAAGCCAGTGCAGTGGACTGTGTGATAAAAATACAAACACAACATGGCCGTTAGTCTCAGGTCTCATTCAAGGAAACTAGACCTGATTTAAGTAGAGTCAGTCCATTAACAACACAGAGGATCACATAGAATTGCCTTTTTATTTTTTTTTTTGTTCATTTTGTTATACTGTCATTATTATGGATTTTTTTTCCTTTACACTTCTGAAACCAAACCTAAAGCCCTGACAGCACATTTTATTTCTTCTGTGCAATAGTCTCTAATTCTTTTACTGTTGTGTACTCTCCTGTTATCAGTCATCTGTGGAGAACTTCGAACTGCACTATCACACACTTATAGGTGTTGTAACAAATAAAGTTTGACTCACTGACCAGTCAATCAAATTAAAATTAATAGTACACTAATCTGAAAATTCATTAACTGTCTAAATCATTTTTAATATACCATACTGAAAACCCTAAAAGGGTATGTGATGCATCAAGGTCTTCATAAACATGAGCCACATTATCAGTATGCGTGTTGTATGGAAAGTTGTAAGTTTCAGTTCAGAAATTACAACGCTTTTAAACGTCATGTTTAACGCCATCATCGGCGGTCATCTACTGTGTCACAGCATCAAACTTTGTATATATATATATACACATTTAAAAAATATGGAAATAAATAAATGCAGATTTTTATAGTTCTTATTTAATCTGATTTTTTATGTATCTATTCATTTACTTGTCCCCTTTGAGCCTCCATACCCATACATCCTCAGTTCTCATTGCCACTTGTTGAGGAACTCTCATTGGCCAAAAGCCTGGAGGAGCAGGGGGGGGGGGGGGGCTGCTCCTTCACCCAGCCATTGTTCACTTAGAGCAGCCAGCTGGGTGGTGTGGAGAGGGAAAACGACCAGCGTGGGCTAACCGGACCTGTAACATCACCACTGTTCTCTCAGAGTAACACTTTACAGCCTCATCAAACTTTAATGCTGCACACATGCAGTTCCACACTCCCACATGTATAATTCAGGGGACGACGGAGAGACTGCAGCTGTTGTTTATGTACAGCACGTGTCTCTGCTGCAGAGTAAAGCACACGCGGAGAGTATGCTGGAGTCATCTCAGCATCATGATACGCTCTGCGGGGAGAAGGATGGAGCTATCTTGGGTTTTCTGGTGAAGTGGCAATAAAAGAAATTGTCTTGTTCCACCCAGGTCTGTAATAACCAAGTGTTGGAAACCACGATGATTGTTTCTCCTCTGTGTGTTTTCAATAAGCTCTCAACACAAACCTTTTCCAAATGTAGGTTCATCCATCGCGTGAAGGTCCTCTTCTGGACCACCTCTCTTTCAACTGTAACACAGAAACAGAAGAAGAAAAAAAAAGATGTCAGTTATCAGGACACTGAAACCAGGGCCAGACTACTGTCAGAGAGAGAAGACGCAACTGAGCATAAATCACATCCTCAAAGGGATTTCATCGTAGCAGAGGAACAGCATGTGAAACACACACACACATACACACACACACACACACCCCTACAGTCTCTTTTTCACTCCATTATCTATCCATTTTTCATGCTCTTATTTCAGATTAAACATCCTGATATTAGAATCCAATCTCAGACAGCAATGATCAGATTAAGACAATTTATGAAATTAGACATCTCAACATCACATTTCTCTAAAAGCTCTAATGTACAGTATTTGACTTGCTACTTAATAACACAGAATTCCCTCAAGGCCGTCAAGAACGTCATTCAATGTAATTAAACCTAAATTTAATGAATATGATGTAGTTTTTTGTTAATAAACAGCATTTTAAACCCTCACTCAACCAACTATGCTATCATAAACTCTTCTGGAGCTCATCGGGTGACGTGAACACTCTCAAGTCTTAAACACGGGAATCTCTGAATCCCTCCCACATGACCTGAACACAGCGTAATGATTTACAGAGCCCGCACACCCACACAGGTGTTTCCACTTATTCAGGTTGATTAGAGCTCAGCTCTGGTTCAATTTGGGTAGGGGTGGGTGGGTGGGAGGGGGGTTATGCTGGAAATTACATGAGGTCACCAAACTCCATGTACCAATTAGAATAATAAAGGTGCTTGTTGTCCCGCCCTCACAGGAGCGACGAAGCTGATAAAGAAGCTCCTGGCTACAAGGGAAAGATGGTGCCGACCAGAAGCTGCAACTCCGGCCTTCAAACCAGCTCCAGTGCAAAACCAACAGGTAATGTCACACCTTGCCAAACACCTGCACATCGTTTGTGAAATCACTGGAGTTCCCCAGGATAAGATAATATTAGGACAGCTTGAATACGAGATGCAACCCCTCCACTAGAGAACAGCCACTCGATAAGCCGCGCCCACTGTGAAAATCTCTGTGAAAGGGCCTTAAAAATTGTTTCTATATGTCAATTATGGCTTCATCCACTTAAATAAATATCTTCTGCAAGTTACAGATTTACAAAGCATGTCTACTTTTGGAAACTTTGGGCTCTTCACTAGCATTAAGTTCTGCTGTTTCTGCATAATATCAACATTTGTGATGATTTTAGCAGATTACTAATGTACAGATACTATAAAGCTTCTGTCCATGTATTGCTCATGTTATATTATAATTACAGATTAGAATAGCATGGCACATATTTGTGATGGATCGGGAGTTGCAGCATGTTTGTGTCGACTTGTTTGTGTTGGAAAATTCCATTCATGTCTCAGCCCTCCTTTGTAACACTGAAGGAGCTTTAGTGTGCTCAGTCCAGACTGCACCAGAGCAAAGACAGCAGACGTATGGGGGGAATGGCAACTAGAGAGGGTGGGAGGAGCTCTGGAGGGGTTACCATGGTAGCAAAGTCAGCTGTTATTCATCTTTATGTCCAGTATGTCTCACAGGAGGCACCGGGGATAACTCATCGCTGTGCACACCAAGGGTAATGAGAGCTGTGGCTGCTGTAATAATATTGATTTCTGGAATCATGTCTGCTTCACTGTGGCCTGATGGGTAGAGACGGTCATGCATTATAGCAGAAGCCAGAGATACAGGGGGAGAAAATCTCCATTTTCCATCACGGAGGGGTCAAAGTTGGCGTCTGTATCGGCGTAGGGGTAGAGCAGTGGCGTGTGGAGGGCTGAGCCACTGCTCTGTCACTGTTCCTCATCAGTCCAACAGCAGTCCGGTCCCGTCCAGTGTTTCCTCCCAAGGAAACTCCTCAACACAGAGAATTCCCTCCACTGTTCTCAGAGAATGCTGGAGTTGGTATTCAAGAGGCGTCACTGAGGCTTTAATGCATGAATCTTGTTCGGAGCAGACACACAGGGAGGTGGCAGAGGAGGGAGAGAGGGAGGGAGGTGAGAAAACAGAGAGAGGATGACAGGAAGAGGACGTGATGCGGAAGAAGTGAGAGACAGAGCCTGAAGGGAGATGAGCAAGACGCGAGATGAAATGAAGAGCACGATCAAGAACATTAATGAATCAACCACTGCTACAAACTAAAGAAAACATCCTATCACATGTCGCCATGAGTTATTCAATGACGCAAGCTTCAGTACAGCACGGTGCAATCAAGCCAAATGATTCTGAATAAATGACACAGCTGAACTCAGAGACACAGAAGCAACAGATCAGATTAACAAGCAACCAATCTGCCAATAAACTCAGAGAGTTCACCGTGAGCACTGGCACTGCCACTAACAATTATTTTCAGATGTATTCATTTGTTGATTACGTCTTGTTAATCATTCATTTAGTAATAGTTTATCTTATCACGGTTGATTAAACCAGAAACTTGGGCAGAGTTTACGACTTCAATAAAAAGAGGATTTATGTGTGACCAAAATGTTGTTGAATAAAATTGTCTAGGGAAGCCGTCCATTCCTGGAGCTTTTTTTTTAAAGGAAAATTATTAATAACAGATGAAGTTCTTCTTTTTGCTGCACTGGTAAGCATTTCAAATGAAGTGATTTAAGAAAGGGAAGAGGGTTGTGTTTTTTTTTTATTTCTGATCTAAATGAATGATCTGATTATTCCTATAGACTAAAACCGATGTTTTAGTTTTTACAGATATGGATTGTCTCTTTAGAACCTTTTGACTAATTAGGTTAAATATTTACCCAAGTTATGCCTGAAACCATAAGCTTTCAAGTAATAAGATGTCCAGTTTTAATTTCAACTGTAATTTGGTTAATGTTTTACTGTTGACTTGTATATTTATGATACATAGATATTTATGTGTATATGTTTGGTCTATAAAAAATGTCTTATTTTGTCCAAGATATCCAGTTTACTGTCATAGAAAACTAAAGAAAGCAGAAAATATTCACATTTGTGAAACTGGAATTACAGAATTTTTACCTTTTTTCTTAAAAAAGTGATTCTAAACGATAGATCAATTATCAAAATAGTTGACTGATCATTGCAACTCTGATACAAACCATCAACATCACTAGGTGGCAGAAACAGCAGTAATGACAACGTTGACATGCTGGTATTTAGAAGAGAATGTTCAACATCTTAGTTTAGCATGTTAGCATGCTAACATAACACTTACTCATGTTCACATTAAAACATGAACTATACAGCTGAGGCTGATGGGAATGTCGTTCATACTGCAGGTTTTTGGTCATAAACCAAAATATTGGACAAACTGATGATGGCACCAAAGTGTCCTGATGGGAACATGAATATCTGAACCAAATGTCATGGCGGTCCAGCCAATAGCTGTTGAGACATTTCACTCAAGAACTACAAATGTGAACCTCATGGTGGCGCTAGAGAAAAAGTCAGAGGATAACCAACAGTAAGTCATTAGGATTCATCTGTAACCACTGTGCCAATCCATCCAATAGCTGACGTTTGGTAACCACACCTAATCCTAAGGGGACCATGAATATCCAACCAAATCAAATGGAAACACGGCCAGTAGCTGCTTCTTTTTTCCCCCCAACTGATGTTGCATTATGGAGTAAAAAAAAAACAATAACATAGTGTAGAAGAAATAGAGGGATCTGTGTCTAGAATAGCTTTCCCACTATGAGACCAGACTAAGCAACCAACAGCGGAGTGACTTCACTTAATAACATCTCTCTTTGCCAATTGCAAAGAAATAAATCACTAGAGCTTACAATGTAGCACATTCATAAAGGATACACTTGTGAGGTATCCAAGTGGGTCCGGATACTGTGACCTAATCTTTCATAAAAAGAGTCAAACACTGTGAGGCCACTCGGCAGTCCTTTCCTAACAGAAACCAGAGCTCCACTTTGGATTCTATACCTGGAAAAATGACATCAGCTGAAGACTGCGTATAATAGGTTTCTTTTTAAGTTATGGCTAGTTTCATTTTACAGGTCTGACTGTGTGTGTGTTTCCCTAAGATAACTAATTGGGTAATTACTCACAAAATGGGCGTTGTTGTTAATCTAATATAGAAAATGACAGCTTTGCAAAAAAACCACAAATCAAGCGTTTGACTGCACTGCGGTGTATGTGTTAGCTAGATATACAACACTAAAGTAAGCCTGTAAGAGGGCGTGTTAGCCTCACTGTTACCGTTTGATCATTTACACTGAGCCACAGCAAGCCTCAGAGGAACAGTCCTCATTATGTTTCTGTATATACTGCCTTGTTAGCATGGTGTGTGTGTGTGTGTATGGAAGCATATGCTCTATGTTCCACTGGACAGTAACTGTGATGTATTATGCATGCTTGGGGATATTCAAACATTCATAACTTTTTCCTTGATTCTATAGTTTCTGTTCCTTCACTTTGTCAGAGGGTCTCAGTAGTTCAGATGTCTCCACATTGCATGATTTCTCCCAAAACCTAAAAGTGTTCCACTTGCCATCAAACAGGACAAAGCAACAAACACATAAGAAAAGCCGCAAATCCTCTCATTTGAGAAGCTGCGACTGACGAATCGATGCAATTGTTTCAGCTCTAATCCACAGCAAGTCTTTGCTGTTAGATCTCAGTCGTATCTCGAAGTATTTGGTCAAAGGCTAATTTTCCCACTTTGGAAACGTCCTCAGAGAAGCTGATCAATACTGACAGACAGATCAACCTCACAATCCTCAGTCCATGCTGCTGGCAGGCCAAACACTGTCTTATTAAATCCCCACATTCTTTGGGCAAACAAACAAGGTCATTTCAGTAGAAGAGATGAATGTGCTGTCACGCAGCTGTGACAGGTTACTAACAGAAACCAATACCCACAGAAACCAAATGAGGAAGAAACCAAACGCTGCACTCAGGGTGAACACACTTCCTGCATTTTTGTTTATGGAAATGAACCAAATGAAAGCACTCACCCAAATATTTTACATTTCATTAGCTCTTAGTCATGTTTACTTGTTTGCATGACTTTGAGATTCTGCAAGAATGTGTCCATTTCACCAAGAATATATCTCCCTCCTTGTTTACTGAGCTACAGGAATATACTTGTAATAAAGTGGAAATAAACGATAATCCTATAATCATATACTGCAATAGTGACAGGCACCATAACATAACCATGTTGTGAGAGTTTCACAGTAAGCACTAATAGTGAAAGCAGTATGTTGAGGTCACCTGGGATATTTTAACCCAGTTGTAATGGCCGTAGGTGACAACCAGGGATTAAGGATTAGGATTAGCTCTTCAGTCCGCTCTGGCTTTCAGCCAATGACTGGCTAAGTTCAAACGCGACAGAGTCAAGTTGCGTAATGATATTGTGTCTGTGTGCAGGGCTAACCCGGCCTTTATGTGAGTCCTGAGTGGAATTTATTAATAGTGCTCCACTCTCCACCGGGACAGCCAGCAAGCCTTTTTTAATTCATTCAACATCCACTGTGCATAGCTGGAGCCGTGTGGCCCTGAAGAGAGCTGGGGCTCTGGGAACAGGGCCCACTCTACTTATAGATGACTGTGGATTGTTTTTGGAAGCAATTCCACAAACCTTTATAGCCAAATCAGCTCTAACATTAATGCACCAACAGGTGTAGACCAAAGACTGAGTTTTACTCTAAATAATAACTAATAGAAGGATGTTTATATTCTCAAACCTATTGGTTCATTGTAGTATACTACGGTGGCCTTTAGAGCTCAATGCACTGCAATGTAGAAAAAGACACAATAGACAACACAATAGCAAATGAAGAACACATCAATTTGTCAACACACCAAAAGCATTTAGAAAAAACTGCAAAGTTTAAAAAAAAAAAAAAAGTTAACTTTAACCTTTAACTTGGTGAGTTGAACTCTGGAGTCCCAAACTCCTGAGAACAGAGTCAAGTTCAGCTCAAAAGTTCAGAAAGTTCAGTTAGGACGTACACAAACACACACACACACCTATCCAATCTGCTTACAATAAAATAATAAAATCATGAACCTTATAACTTTACCTTGATTTAGGTCAGTACTAGTGTCATGATCGATGAAATCAAGAACTCAAACATAGACAAGAACGCAGACAAGAGAGATCTTGTGTTTTTATTTCAACATCCCTCACTCTGTAGGAAGCAGCTCGTGCTTGTGACGCTGCACGTACACTGAGCTCAGTGCTACTGCAAGGCTGGCACTGTTCAGGAACAGAATGGGCTGGATGGCGATGTGGTCTCACTTCAGTAACAAGGAATTCTAACAATCAGATAAATGTTTTTTTTTTTTTTTTTTTCTCACACAGCTGCTGCAAACTTCCAGGGAATCTGTGGTTCATTTGGCACAGTCAGTACTTGACATTTGAAGACAGGCGGTGGTTGCTTGGTGCAGAAAGCCGAATAACACACAGTCTAAATGAATGAATTATTCAAATGATTATAGCCTGCACATGATAAAACAGATTAGAAAATGGACTGATGGATTCTTCCTTATACGATCACTTCTGGTGGTAAAAGTTAATGTGATGTTGGCACATTAGTAACCGGTGAACCCATGATTATCACACACACACAGGTCTGACTCTCCCCTGTGCTAAGATGGCTATGACAAAAGGTTGAATTGTGAGTTGTTAGCAGATAAGAGGTGCTCCTGAACATTTTGTATGAAAATAATCAACCCAACAGCAGCATGAGTGAACACAGTGTACAATATTGTTTCGTAATTCACAATCATTTGCTCTGAGAATGACACAGTCATTGCACTTCCTGACATACAGGTGCATCCAGACCAGCAACATTATTTTTCCTCTTAAAGGTGAAGATCAAGTGAGCTTGCTGGAGTAACTGCCATAATGTTTAACATGTACACACACACACACACACATATTTCCTGTTGTTCAGAATCAAGTGTCAGTGTTTTGAGACATCCCAACAGGAAATCACACCATAACATGAAGTACAAGAGTCATTTATTTTTAGTCATTTACTTGATATTATTCTTTACCTCCTTTCCATCCATCTCACTGAGCAGTTTGTTTAAGATAAGCACTCACTGACTTTGTTTCATGCAAGCAGAGCAGCTCGATTTCTAAGTGCACATGGCTGCCACAGCCTTTTCACAGCTATATGAATGATGTGTTTAACATGACTTTTATAACTTTTTTTGGGCGTCAGAGGGGTGGAGTGGAGGGTGCAAAAGGGGGCAAGTAAATATAAGTAAGTGGCAATTAGCTCTATGGGGGCTGTAAATGAACACACGTCTATTAAAAAAAAAAAAAACCTAGACAGGCAATGACTTTTGTGGGCTTTTCTGGCGTCAGCGTCTCTTTGCTCTGTGACGCTCGACCAAAGCACATCAGTTAACTGTCTTGTGAGGGAGGGAGGATTCATGGATATAAAAGACAACTATGCATCTGACAGAAACAGCGGTGATCTCACACACACACACACACAGTGTAGTTTAATTCTGATTTCTCCAGTGTGTTGCACCCAAGTGTAAAGTCCTGCTTAGGGCTGGGCGATATGACCAAAATCTCATATCACAATATAAGTCAGTTCATATCATGATAACAACATATGTCACGACATAGCACATTTTCTGT
Organism: Euthynnus affinis; assembly: GCA_029490765.1. Taxonomy (NCBI): domain Eukaryota; kingdom Metazoa; phylum Chordata; class Actinopteri; order Scombriformes; family Scombridae; genus Euthynnus; species Euthynnus affinis. The sequence goes on along the minus strand of CM055851.1, from coordinate 2,939,638 downwards.
AAAGATACAGGCTGTTAGCTGAGCCGCTGCTAACACTTTAGCAGTTTATATCTCTTATAACTTTTCATTCAGACGTTCGTCCGGTTTCTCCCGGCAGCCGAATTTTCCACAGAAGTCTCTTCTTCTCCAAAAACAAACGTACACGCAGAATAATATTGCTCAAATATTAATTAAAGCTGTTTTACCTTAAAAACCAGTGTCATATCACCCAGCCCTAGTCCTGTTAGTGTCTCCCCTTTTTTCACATTTATTTTTGATACTGTTTTTAAAATGTTGAGTAATAATAATAATGTTGTATAATACTATTTTTTAAATGATATATATTCTATTCTACTTCTTTTCTCTTAAACAGTGTAACAAGTCAGTCTCACTTTTTGGAACTCAAATCAATTTATAAGGGCTATACATAATAATAATCACAAATATTTTATTTTATTTTATTATTACATGTTCTTCGGAGGGGATGGCACTGCATCTGTGGCTTATTGCTTTCAAATGATAATAAGTTTCTGCATGACCTGTGAACTTCACTGATTGTCTGTGACATTGACAAACCAGTGGTCTCTCTCTTCTTTATATCTCTTAGCAGATACACACACACACACACACACACATTAGACACATTCTATTATAAAACATGCCATTCTATGACCTCACAGTGTAAGTGTTCTCTCCTTCCGATTAACATAAAGGACATTAACAGTTCAGTTCATTTCAGACCTATTCTCCACAGTGAACACCAGTGAGTTATTTATCTGCACGAAACTACGGTTAACTGAAAGAGCAAAACAACCACAACCACCACAAGTACACTCAGTTCTACTGAAGATTTCTGAAGTCACACTGGTAAGTAAGTTAGTAAACATTTAGATATGAATTTGAACAATTTGAAAATATAAGAAAAGCTGATGAAGAGGTTTTTAACCTCTTCATCAAATTCTGTGAAGCAGCAGCAGAGAGCAAATTTTCTCAGTGGGAGATAAAAGACAGGTAGTTTCTGTTCATCCTGCTTTACAAAGAGACAAGATGGAAAATGTTCAGCCATAATACCTGAACAAACTACATCCTTCATCCATATGGGCTTTGGCCTTTATTTGATTCCCATAATACAAATGGCGTGCATCATGCAGACAGAAGAAGTAGCCGTGGTACAGTAAAGGAGTGAGCCATTTATTTTTGATTTTATGAGTTTAACCAGTGAATCCTCTTTGAATGATAAAGAACACCCATACCATCAGAACAATACAACTATGTGCAGATGCTTCAAAAACTTTATGATTCCCTAAAATACAATCAAAACCACATATATACGGGGCGGGGTGGGCAAATCTTAAAACCTCTCTGATAAAAGGCCTACAACACTCAAAACAATAAAAAAAAAAGCAAGCTTAACTAATTAATATTGACTCTCCAGTTTGACTTCTAGTAAGATGAACAGAAAATGTAGTAATGTGAAACTGTACATTGTCATATCCAGACAAGTTGAAGTGCATTAAACACTCATTTAAGCTGTCTTTACATAACAAAGTAGGGTCTGGTCCATCTTATAATTCTGTTTGCATTCCGTCTACCTGCTTTCATTCGGGTGTCTAAATAAAATGCTGGGAGAGTTCTGTCTCATCGGGTGCCAATTAGAGCCACGAAGACGACTTCCTCCACACTGATAAAACAGTGAAAAGGAAAGCCTGCAGGCGTGCTGGAACCACCTACGCAAAAAAAACCCAAATTCAGAGCAAAAAACTCTTTGAACGCAGACCCAGGAGATGGATGATACCAAGTGATGAATGTTCCCAGAGAATCTTCTCTCTTTTAATGATTGTGGTTGTTTTGTATAATTTTCGGTCCCATGTGCCTCTCTTACATCATAAATCAGACCAGGAGCACGAACGCAAGTTTGTGTCAGAATGAGGCTCTAGGTAAGAGCGAAGAATATGAAGAATAACATGTGGGAGTGTTATTGAAATATTCATCAGCAGCATGACAGGGGGTTTCCCTTTAGACTGCACTGCTGCATCATCCAGCAGTGTTACATAACTGCAGCGCTCACAGGCAAGCTCTTTGAACTCCTGCCTATTGGAAGAAATCATCATCATCTTACCTGGTGGGCATCACCAACGCATCGTTTCACATCCATGTAAGGTTATAAGAAAAATGTACGTTTGCATGTATCAGTTACCATGACGACAGCATTATCTGAATTATCATCATTTTTTTTTTTACTACAGGCACTGAAATGTTAAACCCTGCAAACAATGTTTAGTGTGTAACTACATCCTAGTTTTAGATATATATATACATATTCTCAATTGTACATGGCAAAGTTTTACTTATTCATAAACACAATGACCACTATTACCACTACTAGCACTGCTACTACTACTAATAATAATACAGTTAATATATTAGGTAAGTAATTAATAAGTTCACTACACTCAGAAACTTTTAATTTTGTTTGATCAAAGTAATTTCCACTCTATTAGTGCTGAATAGTTTTAAATATGGCCAGATATAAGACCCAGACTGTATATAAACTAAAAATGAATCAAAATAAATATATATCATACATATAATAAATGTAGTAAGATGTGAAATGTGTATAATTCTATGTAATATATTATTATAAATAAATATAAATGATTAACTAAAAAAAAGTCAAACGTGTCTTGTTAGTGAAGTGAAACGTTAAAGCTACTGCAGTGGTGCTCATGGGAAATGCAGTCTTTATTCTGGGAAACGCTACCGCTGCTTTTGTCCACAGGGGGCGACAAAATCAACACAAAATGAAGGTTCTTGTAGTAACTTCAAGTTCACTCTACCAAATATCTAGAAGTAGACTTTTTCCTCTGCAGCCATTCTGACTCGTCATAGCGGGGAAAAAGTAGAGCCACTGTTAATGTTATCATTTACACCTGTTAGACAAGCCAACATGTCTGCTGTGAGACTGAGAATAGCCGTATCAATTTCCATGGCGATCTGATTAGTGATGGGTTTTCCTCTGCACCAACATGTTGGACAGAACAGAAAAGTGACTGATGTTGCAAAAATAGATGGTTAGACGGGACATTGTCTGACAAAGCATGATTACATAACCCGACTCCAAAAGCTCTGCACTTTAGAGAATCACAGAGCAGCGGCCAATCATTTACAGGACAGTCGTCCAGTCTGTGTCCTCGTGTCTTTCTCACTCACCAGTGTTCATTCACAACCACACAAATAAACTGAATACATGTCCACGCTTTTCACTCACAATAGTATCACCAATCGAGTTTTGTGAGTAATCATTAATGCTGGCATATGACTTAACATCATGTTCACCTTGTAAAGTGTAATAAAACTATAAAAGAAAGCAGGTAGCAATATCTATAAACGATTGGATGGAATGAAAACAGATAAAGATGTGGGCCAATCACCATCTGTGAAGCTGAGTTTACTCACCAAAGCTTATCTGTTGGAAAGGGTTAATAAGTCATGGAGCGAGAGGAGAACGCTTTCAAAAAAAAAAAAAGTGAAGAGGCAGTTGTAAACAGAATGAGACTGAGTTTGCTTTACGTATCCAAACAGTCTACTTTGAGGGTTATTTTTATGCTTAAATCACAAACTTGGATAATAAGCAGGTATGATGCAACTTCCAAACAGTCCCGCTGAACAGTCCGCGCTGCTGCTTCTTCTATGTTTATATTCACTCTCCTGAAATAAAACACGCACAATGACAAGCTGAAACTGATCCAGACATAAGCACTTATTTCAACTCAAATGGGTCGGAAGGAAAACTCTGGTTTATTTCAGTTCGGCTCTTGTGTAAGTTTTTGTGTAGTCTAAATCATCATCATCATCATCATTTCTATCAGTTATAATAACTGCACTCCACTAAACTGTCCGACGGCCCGCCTGCTCCGACTTCTCTTCAGTGATGTTACGTTCCCAGATCTCAGCAGCCGAGTCTACCAGCAGCTGAGTACACAGACAGGGTGAAGTTATCTACAAACTGAGTCCTGGATCTGTGCGGCAGTCTCTCCTGGGCTTCCTGACCACAGTCTAGAGGCTGCCGTCTGTTTCAGACACAGCAGTCTGTTACACAACTGTTCGTTAGAAGGATGTCTCTGCACTCTAAAAGATCCGGCTGCTGGGATACTGTGATAACAGGAGTTATAAGAAAAAGAAAAGTGTTATTCAAATCTATAATATGACTTATTTTGAAAGTCACAAGATGTTAAACAGAGCCACATTTTACTTTGAATTTCCAGGAAATTAAAACAAATACCTTAAAGTGTCCTTAACAACAGAATATGGTAAAAAAAAATGACTCAGGCATAACAAATATGAAATATGAGCTCCTGTAAGTCATACAGTTTAGTTTGATTAGTTGTCACAGTGCTGTTTTTTGTCTGAACACGTATCTGTTTTATCTCAGGGACAGCTTTTTTTCTACAGCCAGTATAGAACACTACAGAGTCATCACAATCCTTCTTCCTCTGAACCATCTTTTTTTTTAGTTGCACAACAGAAACATGATCCTTTATTCTAATCTAGTCAGCACGTTTGCGTAATCACTGGTCAATGGCCGGAGGCAAGCGCTCGCCCTTGTGTCATTGCCCCTGGACCGAACACTGTCTGCTTAACACAGTGTCACAACTGAAACTGAATGTGCCTTTTTTTTTTTTTTTTTCCTGCAATCACTGTTTCCAAAGCATTTAAAGGGATAAGAGGTCTGTTAAAGGGGAGGGTCAGGTGTCCATATGAACAGTGGAAGAGGTTTTTCCTCACTGTCATCATTCCTCCTGTTCATACTGGATATTAAAAGATCTCCTTCAAATGTGCTTTCAGTGGAAGTGATGGAGGACAAAATCCACAGTGGGTTCATGACTGTTGTTTTAAGACAGACCCGTCCTTTAACAGCAGCTCAATCAAAGAGCAACAGACTAAAGTGGTTCTTTGTACACAGGAACATTACTTCTTCGCAGTCATGATAGTCACATAGATGTTGGGAGATGTTTTGTCCTGTCAGGAATACAAGCTGTGTGACCTATCAAAGTCCTCTGTTTGACTGGAGAGGTGTGCATCTAGAGGTAGATGGAAAATATTTTGCCTGTGTCATGGTGAAGCCATCCGCACATGGAAACACAGTGGGTTTGTGTCTCGGAGGTGGTCGTGGACTGAGAGTGACGGGAGACAGAAGCCCTTGAAGAAGAAGAACTACACCCTTCAAACTGATTCATGTTATTGGACATTAGCCAGTTCATTGTTTGGCACAGTGTGGCAAGGCAAGGCAAGTTTATTTGTATAGCACATTTCAGCAAGAAGGCAATTCAAAAGTGCTTTAAATAGATCATAAAAAGGCATTAAAATAGAATATAAAAGCCCGTATCGTGTGTGTGTGTGTGTTTCTGGTCAGGGAGGCACCACAGTGAGAAGATCTGGGTCTGAGGACAGAGAGGGGGGCAGACACTGGTCGTGTCAGGAGTTGAATGGCGTTCGCCGGGGATCTGGTCTCACTTCAAGGAGACGTTAGGTGCTGGTTGTTCAGGGGGGATTCTCAGGAAAATTGAACCGAGGGTTTCCCTGCCATCCAGACTAAACTCCTCCAGTGACTCATCTCATCCATCCCTGCTTGTCTCAGCAGACTTCCTCCTATTATTACCAAGAACTGAGCTATGTTGATTCTGTCTTCATGAACTGAGTGATGAATGTGTGACTGTTAAAGTGATTCAGTCCAATCTGTCATTAAGTGGATGATTAGCCTCTACTGTGTGTGTGTGTGGAACATTTACTCATAGAACTTCAGAAAGACTTTATGGACAGAGACAAAGATTTAAGTTGAGACACTGTGTTTCATACAGAAACACAAGCCGAATATTTGATCTCCTGTTGAACATTCACTGGTTTTGTTATAAAAACTGTGGTTTAAGAAAAGAATTACATTTCACTCACTGCTTTCTGTCTTTGGAAACTTGATAGGTTTATTACAGAGGACCTTAAACTGACACTAAGAGGAGAGAAACCATACAGCTGTGAGCGATGTGGCTAAACTTTCACCAGAGACGGTCGTTATTGCTCAGTATGCTGCTTCATGCTGTTGGTTAAGGACTTACTTTAGAGTAGAGGTGTCTCACCTACCCTGCTAGATATACAGGGGGGGGGGGGGTGCACACTTACAGCCAGCCCCTGTGTTAGGAGATGGTTCTAGAGCCCACTTTGCCATATTTAATAGTGTTAACATTAATGACACTGCACATCAGGATAAGTAAAAAAACATGCATTACACCCTCCACCGCTACACTTCATCAAATTCCATTAGTGCGAGTGGTTTCAAACTCCATCAGGAACACATTACAGGACATCTCCGCTGTAGCATCAAAGAGCTGTTTGCATATTAGGTAATGCAGCGTAAGGATGTTTTTTTTATGCCTTTTCAGACTCAAGAAGTGCAGAGACACTTTATAACCACAAAGACACCTGAAAATAGACACCTGTCTGACTGCAGGGCAATAAAGGTGGGGCTCAGGGAGGGTACCAATTGAATCAACAACATGGATATGACCCCACAAAGGATGATTTATGGGTTAATGCTAGTATTCTATCAACATTTCTAGGCCACAGTGAGTTCTGCAGTCAGTGGAGCATCCGGGAGGGTGTAACAGTGTCTTCCAGCAAGACTGGCTCTCAGCTGTCAGTCAGCTGACCTCATGGGAAACCCCCCCCCGCTCAGAAGCTTGAGGCTGTTTCTCTCACAAAAAGTGAAGATGATTCAATGTGGAATCTGAAAACATACACATTCTTTAAAAAGAGATAAATGTACAGGAGAGTGTGTGTGTTTGTCTGACATGAGTCGGTCCAGACGGAGGCTACTTGTTTGTCTCTGTACTCAGACGGACTGTAGCTCAGAGCAAATACAATCAACTCCAAGTGTGAACACGTCCTCTGAAGAACAGGACGGTGTGTGTTTGACATGAAGGTAGAGACGTGTTAGAAACAGACTGAGCTCTAGATGAAACAACAGCAAATGGAGAAAATGCTTGTTTTTCACTTCACAGCATTTTCTTCTAAATGCTATATGTGTTAAATAGTTTTTCTTCATTTGCATCTTATCGATTTAAATGTGTTTTCTTAGTGGCAGTGTATTGAGCTCTCAGGGCCACCATACTTTATATCTGACTGCAGACAGGCAAAGTGATAATGAGTCTTTGATCTCTTAGATCCAAATCAGAGAAAGTGCCTTTGAGGAAGCTCCTGTCTGAAATGTTCAAATCGACTGCTGAGGAGCTCAACACATGACAATCTGACTGTGATGTCATCCTGCATCAACCATCTCCCACATTCCAACAGATTACACAAAGCAGTGGCATCTCAAAAAGAAGCTCACGGGGAAGATTAAACTGATAAGCTCACACACCTGAGGATAAGGAGCCACTGCAACCCCCGAGAACAAAAAAAAAAACTGAAAAAAAGCAGGTTTCTAAAAGATAAACTGAGCATTTTCTGTGCACATAAACAAGGATGGCTTAAAACCTTTTCTGACTGCAAGGGGAAAGTGAAAGACCAGTAGAGAGAGAGAGAGAGAGACAGCAGCTCAGCTTGAATCAGTGGAAAATTGAAAAGCAATCCCCGGTGGGTGGGTGGGTGGGTGTTTTTTTCTGTGCCGCTCATACCTGCTCAGTGAACGCCCCCGGGGGGCCGCAGGTCAACCTGAGAGTGTTGTCTCTTAGAAACACTGTGTGGTGAAGCACAAGGCTCTCCGTTAGCATCTCTGTTAACCCTTTAGAGGCAGCTCCCGCTTCAGTAGAGTGCGTTAGCGCGGGGCCCGTTTCTCTTGCCCCGGCCGCAGAGCCACCTGCATCTCATAAAAACCCGCCTTCTGCACCAATCACAGACTGCGCACACAAAGCTTACATCACCCCTGGCTGGAGGTTTATCTGACAATATAACCACTGACCTTTTTAAAAAAAAAAAGCAGAGGTATTTTTAGAGGGGGGGAAATGGGTGTAGCTTTATAATAGAAGCACTTTCCAGACTTCTTTCGGCTCTTTCAGGGGCACTTACCGGGGCCAAGGCTTTACAGGTAATTGCTTGGTGGAGACACTGGGAGTGACTTTAAGCTGCACTAAGCAAGAGGAATGTATGTCAGAATGCACCCAGACTACCGGACAACCGAGTCTGTAGCCATTCATCGCACGAGTGTGCATATTTGCATAATCATAGATTCTGGATGTTTCAGTGAGGAAGAAGGAGGTGATGTCATTTTAACATCCTTAAAACTAGTTAAGGATGTTAAAATCATCTGATCACAGTCTGTTTGACCTGATCACGGCTGGCTGTTTATTCGCATCATCTCCAGCTCAGCTCAGCTCTCAGCGACGTACACTACAGGATGATATACGCGCCGTCCTTCTTTGCAGTTCCCTGCCTTCAATTACCCTCCGTCACATAAATCAAACATGGCCAAAGTGTAACTCAGATGACAGCAGGTAAGACATCACAGCTGTTTGTCAGTGATGTAACCTGACAGATGTGCTCCCTATTTTAGAGGCAGCATACCTGTAGAGTACAGCAATGTCCCGTCTATGTTATTTTTGTAAGTTAGTAATTAACGAAAGACTCTTCTCCTGAGTATGTTGCATATTAAAAATCAATCATTAAACCATCCGGTCACTACAGGAAAGAAGAAAAGCATGTTGAAAGTTGACTGTTTCTTGTAAGTGAAGAGCAGACTTCATGAAACGAGGAGACGTTGAGCAGAAACTCTGGAGCTCTTCCAGTTGGGTGACACTGCTGATCCCTCATCACCTCCTCCACAGAAACCAGGTGCTTGTTCATCAAGTGGCCCATCAGCCCACACACACGCTGAGTGCCCTTAGAGCTGCTTACCTGGGGCTTCACTTCATACTCGCTGTTACGTTATAGAGTCAGAATACAGAGTGTCAGTGTGTCTCTCCTACTGAAGCATCCACTGGGTTGAAAGTCCACTTAAAAGTCAAACCAGCTTAAACTGCTGTAGTTTCTATGTAGACTAGAGGGAGTGGGCTGTATGTAGTGTGCTAGCTATGTTACTAATAAATCAAATATTGTATTGGTCATATTAGTAAAAATGGGCTCTACTACGGGATATTATTGGTCCATGGAGCTCTGCTGTTGTTTTCACCCTCTCTACCTGTGGGAAGCAGTCCTCTGTTAACAACAGAGCTGGAGCAGAGGCTCTTATTCTCTGGACTGAAACATCGGCAGACACAAGCAAAGCGACTTTGTCTAAGCAAATGAATATTACATGCAAAGTCTGGGACTGGAGAGAAGACAAGCTGTACAGGCTGCTGCAATAATATTTGCATAAAAATCCTCTGAACTCCTCTTTGGAAATCCTGTTTGTAAAGATTTGCAGCAACTCATCCTTTAATAACACCTGTTAACACAAAGAGACGACAAACACACCTTTTCCAGAACAAAGTCCAATTGGGCTAATTTCTAAGTAGTTATGTAATGAATATAGAGCCGTATGATCTTTCATGACATCATCAGTTGAATTACGTCATATGTATTTCAGTCCTTTTAGAGGGGAGTTCAGCGGGAACAAGCTCCTCTGTGCACGTTACACCAATGCAACTGCTTTAATCTGCTCCAGTAAGACATGATACATACTGCATGCTTTACACTGAGTGAGTGACAAGGAGGTTTTTAAGGTTCCCCTAAATCAAAGGAAAACAGATGTGTAAAAAAGTAGCAGGGAACAGCAGCAGCTCCAGGACATGCAGCTCATGGGCCGGAGCCACTCTAACATTTATTTGTAAGGAGTCGTGCTCCTTAAGGTCACGCTACTCTCTGCAGACAAATCAAATGATGCAGGCTTGTTGAACAGAAATAGTTGTCACATTTGGCTTCTGCTTTTTCTTCACGTCAGCTGGCAGAAGTTAGTCCATACAACCGTCACCCCTTGCTCGACGGCGTCACGCCCACTTTCTCAAAGTGTCGTTTTTGCTCCGCTTCCGTGGAAATGCGCGCGTTTTAGTTTCTATTTCCATCTTATCTTCATCTCTCGCCGTTAAAAAGAAATTCCAGGGTTGGGTCAAAGTCTGCTGCTCACATCACACACAAAAAAAAAAAACTATTTGAAGGGGAAGTTTTACTAAATTTAGTCAGGTGCTGCGTGTACACTTCTAAATCCAAACACAGGAAGTTCAAAAATAGAGAAGAAACTTAAACAACTTTAACAATCAAATAAATCAATTAAATAATCAAGCTTGTCTCCTTGATCTCCTAGATTGTTAGCCTTGATTGTTAGCCTCACCTGACCAGGGTCATTTAAGGTGGACTGACCTTTAAGGGAAAAAAAAAAATACCCCCATTTCTGTTTTTTGCACATATTATGCAGCAATGTGTGTATGTGGAGTGTACTGCTGTACAGCTGAACACCATGGTGTGTGTTTAACATGTGCTGCCACATGAAAAACACCGCTGTTACACAGCACACACATCAGCCTGAGGGTTCGGGTAGAGAGAGTCTATTTGCTGTGAACAAAGCGGACATCTGAAACTGTTTACACAGGCTTTGCTGCAGGAACAATATGGAAGAGGAAATTCAAAAAGAATGGAGGGGATGAATTGAAGAAAAGAGACCTTTGTTACCACCCCCCCCCCCCCCCTCTCTCTAACCTCCAAGTAACTCATAGCAGAGAGTTAGTGAAGGCTGAAGGCTCTGTGCCATCCACTCTCTGCTCCTGGATGTAGGGGGAACTGGCCGCACGTTCAACAAACGACACATTCAGCCCAAATGTGAGCAGCGGAGGCTGTGCTGCTGTCACTGCTGTTTGCTGTCTGACCGTCTCTCGCTCGGACCCGCAGAGTCAACAGACAACACTGAGAGAGAGAGAGAGAGAAGCCTCAGTGTTTGGCTTGTCTGAACTCTTCTTGACCTGTTGTAGTTTGTTGTTCAGCATTCACGCCGCTTCATGGGGGAATCCTGTACACATGTTTCTGTCGCTCTCATAATAGATACAGATTTGACCTCTCTCTGCTGCACAGGACTGAACACACTGACAGATGGTGGCTGCACACACACACACACCTTCACACAGTCTCACACACACACACCATACACTCACTCACTCACACAGACGCACATTTAGATTTGGGAGTCCATTATTCAAGTGACAGACCAGAGAGAGAGGTATGGAGGTATGATGGAGTCACTAGTGATCATGTCAATAATAGCTAACATAAAATTACATATAATGAGCACGATACAGATTTTGTTTTAAATTGTTCTTTACATAATAAAAACTTTAAAATGTGCTCAAACATCCCATCACGCAATTTCATTTCCAGTCTTTGTGGAATAATTAGCATACACACTATGATTATTGTTCAGTCTGTATCATCACTCGCTTCAAATGTGTCTTTCAACAATATCTACATCAGCACAATGTTCTGTTTGAATTGAGCCTTAAACCTTTTTTTAAATAACCAGAAGCTTCTATTAAATCCTGTTATCTTGCACTCAGCTGCTTTAATTCCCTGCTAATATGGCTGCTATTAACTTCATGTACAGCAGTGGTAGCTATATAATTTAACCTTCTATCAGGACCACGGAGAATACTCTAACACGATTGGCTGAAGGGTCTCAATATTCTCTACACAGCTTGCTCTTTGCAGCAATTATGCTGTGTGTTTTGTCGTCTATTGAAGAGTTAGAAATTAAAACCAGTGCAGCGGATGAATCGGTGCCACCCGGCTCTAAAAAGCAGCATGTTTCAGATTGTTACAACGGTTAACATGACAACACAGATTAGATAGACAGACAGTAGGCAGACATCGTGACCAGGAAAGCCCCTGAAAACACACATTATGTTTTTCTGAGGCATTTTGTGGCAAAGGGTCAAGTACCAGACAGTCTGCGTGAGTCACGCCGTTATCAAAAAAACAACACCTGAGGATACTTTTCCGAAGATTAAAATGCGTTTCGCCCCCCAAATATGGGGCAGAACATCCTTTAAATAGAAACTTTGTGTTGGCGCTGTCGTTGTGAACGTTGGGATAAACGTTACTTTACTAACAAGTGAGGAGAAGCCGCAGCCTAGTAACAAGCGAAACACACAGGAGGAGTCCTGGAAGACTTCACGTTTATTCGCTTCTATTTTGGTCAGTTTCTCTCCTATCAAAAGCCATATTTTCCATCTCCATATTGTTTCCCTCTGCTATCTGTTGCTGACACACTCCATGTTTGCACAGGCTGAACTGCACCTCCATTGTTGGGGGACAGATTTAAAAGAAGAACGCTCATAATTGAAGCAGCACAGGGTGAGATATCCTGACTGAGTTCAACCTTAAAAACGATAGATCCTACATTTCCCATAAGGCATCTTTCATTAGACGCTCACCGACATTCTACATAAAACTCCATGCACCCTTTTTTTTTACCGCAGGCTTCCTATTAACAGTTTAAAGTGCAAACTGAGCTAATCCCTGATGACATCATCAAAGCTGTACAGTTATCTGAAAATAACGCATGCTCTCCAGCCAATCAGAATCCAGTTTTTTCTACTAGCAGAACGTCGTGCCAGTGAAATGCCAGAGCTCAGACCAGAACTGTTCTCAGAGAGAGAAAACTACATCCGAATGAGGTGGGAGGCAGAGTGTGTGTGTGTGTGTGTGTGTGTGTGTGTGTGTGTGTGTGTGTGTGTGAGGGGGAGAGAGAGAGAGAGAGAGAGAGAGAGAGAGAGTTGTGTGGGATGTGTGATGTGGGAATGTTCAGTTCAGAGACTCCAGCACTGTACAGAGGGAACTGCTCTCTCTCTCTCTCTCTCACCATCTCATCATGTGTTATGTAAGAGCCTCCAGGCCATTGTTTTAAAGCGCTAGCTGCTCTCCCAGCTTTCATGCTGAGAATCACACACACACACACACACACACACACACACACACTCCATCCTCTCATCAGATGGTTCGGGCTCATACGGCAGCGTTAGCAGAGAACATGGACAAAAGTATGAAACTTCTGCATCTTTTCAAGAGTCTGGAAAATGTCCAAGTTCGGAGGGAAAAGCTCCGTTTGTTGCCAGGAGGAATGTTCAGAGAGCTGAAGGTCCTGGTGCAGCTGACATGTAGTGAATCTGGAACCTGGTCATTAGTGCACACATCCAGCAGACACAAGCACAGGTTGAGGGGCTGTTGTAATATGTTGTAGCACATTCTTCTGGGTTTGACGTTCAGTAGCCGATGTGGCCTCTGCCAAATCCAATGCACGGCAACCAAAACTGCGATACTAACAAGTCCTCTGTCTGAGAAAGTGACTCACAATGTGTGAATTATGTCATTTCACGCCGGCGCCCGAACCAAATCCCGGGTTTGTACAGAAACAGCCGAGTGGGTTTACCCTGAACTGATACACAGACCTATGACAAACAGAATAAGTGTAACATTCCAACCCATTTCTACCTTCTTTGTGTTGTCACTGACTTCAGAGCCATGGTTATGTTGTGACTCACAGTTGTGTGTGTGTTTCCAGGGCAACAGTCGCTCAGCAGGTGCAATAAGATACACAGTTCACTTTCATCTTACTTGTGTGTGTGTGTGTTATCACTAGCAGTGGGGGGTGGGGGGGGGGGGGGGGGCTTTATCCACCTCCATCCAGCATCTATCATGTTTCAAATCCATTAGAGAGAAGAAAGCCTTCATCACCTACAGCATCACACTCATCCTCTGCACAAGGCTACGATATTTAAAATGACTGTGCAACTTCTGGAAGCAGAGATGATCCATTCTCTGTCTTCGGAATGAGAAGTTGAACTTATAATGATTAAATCAGACCTTTGCTCAGTTTACAGTCAGCAGTTTTGCTGCTACAGCTTCACTCAGCCTGGCATACCTGTGGCGAATGGTGGCTAATTTTAGCTAATGCTAGTTAGCTTCAGATAAGATTTTACTGTATAATTAACATTACTGAGTCACTTTGCTGACTCTTGTCTTTTTGTGCTACTGTATCAGCAGTTAGGTTCTTCCAGGACTTTTCATTGGGGAGAGTGTGCAAAGGAAAGTCAGGACTATTATGTTTTATTGATTTCTTTTAATTCATTTAAGGGTAAAAATGGATTTACAACAATGTTTAGGATTGTATCATTGTATGTTTTCATATCAGTAAGTTACAACTCATTTAAATATTGATTGGGCTAAAAATGACTCATATGCCCTATGTTTTAGCATTAGTGTTATCCAGTAATTATCAGTAATTGTATCTCTTTAAAGGTCTTTTTCCTCCTCTTGGTAAACGCTGACATCAGCTTAAAGCTGCACTAATCAATATCTGACATGAACAACGGGTCACTTGTGGTCATGAGCCCGCAGAGAATTACTACCTTCCTCTTCACTTCCCTTCAGCACTAGGAGGCGCACTGGTGACTTTCAGCTCATTGTTTTGGTTTCATACCCGCAGCTCACGGTGTCGGTTCAGTCTCAGTGTTCTCAACAACCTGTTTTTCCAATGAAAGCACTCTGACAGGCTCACTGTACACCAGTCTACCTGTCCTGCACCAGACAGCACACACACAGCCAGTTAAATGAGATACTAACAGTCCTATTATTCAACGCTCCGTCTCAGCCTGCTGTTACGCTACTCTGCATCACACATGATATGCAGAGATGGTGTGAATGTAGTCTGGGTTTTTTTTTTTTTTCCAGAGGCCTACTTGTTACAGGCTTTGGGATGAACTGGGTTAGAGCCAAAACAAAGCTTTCATTCTCACCACACTCATTAAATCAATTACTTCCACTTTAAAGAGCAATTATTGTTAGTCTGCTCCTCTAGTCCTTGTTAAGCCCTGTTTGGCACACTGGCAACACGTACACTATGTTAGATATTCCCACATGAGTTTAGAGGATCACTCCGGTTCAACAGCACAACAAAGACATGTCGGCCTGTCTGTTAGTGTTCCAGTGTGCTCTGCGACATGTACTCAAAGACTTTAGTACCAACATGCTTTTAATCAAAGTGTCTCCGGTGCAGTTCCACTAACGTCCTGTAAAAAATGAACCAACAGATGAATAAACTTTCCATTTCAAACTGATGACACAAAAGGAAAAACTTGTTCAGATGAAAACTGTAAAATGATACGACCTGAGTCCAGTCATATGATTACACTTATGACATTAAGATCAATGTTTCCATGGTCCGAATGAACTTCTGTACTCATGTGATGTAACTTTTCTTTTCTGGATTCATTTGGTTGGGGTTTTTTTTTTCTGGATCTTATTTGTGTGACATCATTCCAGAAACGTCCTGTCACTTCAAGTGAAATTTGAGATCTTAAAATGTTTCAGTGATCTGAAATATCAGCAGTGAACAGCAGGTTTTATAACGCAAATCCCCCAAAACAGTCACACAGGAATAAAAAAAAAAAAAATCCAGTGGAGGAGAGAAAAAGAGAGAGAACAAGTTCTACACCCACAGGAGCAAAAAATAGACCAGAATGCAATGCAGCTTACACGAGAGGTGGAGGTCTCCATCACCAAGTAGCTGCTTGGATTACCAGATTCACTTTTTGTTCCCACATCATCAGCTCTCCATTGAATGCAACAATATATTTTAGAGCTGGAATCTGATTGGCCAGATAAAGTGCGTTATTTTCAGAGTGTACGGCTCTGATGATGTCATCAGGATCATCTCAGCTTTGGCGTATGGAGATAACGATAACAAAAAGCTGGTCTTAAAACTAAGAGTGTGGAGTTTGACAGTCGTGGGAATTTACCAGGCAGAGACGGTCCGAAAGAGAGGGATGCAGTTGCATTATGGGATATGTAGAATCCAGTGTTATTGGAGTTTCATTCATCCACTAAAACCCAGGATATCTCTGCTCCTGCTTCTTTTACCAGCCCAACTTCATGGCAGTGCAGGACTAACTGAGCACTGACTGTACATGTCTAGAATGACAATGATACACCCATATAAACACACACACACACACACACACACACACAATGCCAATTACATTATCTGCCAGGTATAAAGAATAAAATCAATATTGGAAAAGTTGTGAATCATGTCTCCCAGTGCTCTGGCTGCAGCTTCTTTAATCCTCTATGACTGAACACTGCAGAACTGTTGGTCAGGACACACGAGACATTTGAGAACATCACCTTGGACTTTCAATCGATTTTCACTATTTTCTCACATTTTATCTACAGCTTCATTTTATAGACCAAACAACTAATCGATTAATCAATAATGAAAATAATCATTTAGTCGCAACCCTAATGCCGATATGAACAATTCATAAGCTGTCGACTAATCAATGAAATGGCAAATATCTTCCACTCTAACATGAATCTTCTGCACCTACTTAAAGTTTGTCTGCTTATAGTAACTTCATGCTTCCACATGAACTTCAGATTACAACTGTTCTAAACAGCATTGTTGTAGCTGAACGTTCTGTATTCTGTGCTCTTCATGAATTAAATACCTCCAGACCAGAGCGGCCACCTCTACTATTGTGTGTAAAGTTGGCGGTTCTAAAAAGGACTCCGGAGCTCAGACTGGGACGGAGCGGACCTGTTTGAAGCAGATCTGGAAAGTTTGGGACCCTGTGGTCTGCTGTGCGTGATGAAAAGCAGACTCTCAAAAGTTCCCAATATACCAAACCCTTTCTGTGCGTGAGTGTGAGCATGCACACAGCCTGCACTGAGGTCGTGCATGCGTGGCCAGGCCACTCAGCGCGCTCCCACAGCTCCTCTGTTATCAAACAGCAGTGAAACAGTAGGATGCTCCTACCTTGCAGGTTCTGCACTCGGATGTCGCTGATCTGTCCGATAAATTCCTCCCGCTCGAACCAGTCCTCCCACTCGTGTCCAGCCATCTGGACCCGCGGAGAGTGGTGCAGGGATCCCGGGCAGGAACACTCAGAAAGCTCCCCGGCTGGAGGAGGCGAAGCTGCTGCTGCTGCTCCTGCTGCTGCTGCAGCGGGCAGGCGGGCTGTCTATTGTCCTGCCGGCCGACTGGGACCCATGCAAGCCGGGCACACTGGCTGAGATGACGGGGAGCGGTGAGTCAGTGGCCGGACATGGCTGGTGTGTGTACTGCGGACTTCTTCCCTCCTTCACAGCGCTGCGCTGGTGGCGATGGAGCTGTGCTGGGAGAGCCCGCCGAGATGACTGGAGAGCAGGGGAGGAAGGAGCTGCAGCACCTGGTTGGTATTTCCGAGGTGGGATGGAGCTGATCCAGACCCCGCCCACCTCTCTCTCTCTCTCTCTCTCTCTCTCTCTCTCTCTCTCTCTCTCAGTTCCATTCAATTCAATACAAAGGGGCTTTATTGGCGTGGGAAACATACTGTATGTTTAAAATACCACAGCAAGAGTGAAATAAAAACATAAAATGTGCAGAATTGTAATTTTTAGATAGATAGATAGATAGATAGATAGATAGATAGATAGATAGATAGATAGATAGATAGATAGATAACTTTAACTTTAACCTGTTTACTTGTGTGTTTAATGACCCATTTTAAATAGAATAGAATGAATGTAGTCGTTTTGTTTGACACCTAATTATACATAAATTATATCAAAAAGTAAAAACTATTCTAAAGGCATTATAGGCAACCACACTCTGCAAAACTATAACCAATATGGTATTATAGCATTATATGAGGTATTGATTAATTGATTAGATGATGAATTGATTAGCTCATGGGGGGAACTGTTGGGTTTCTCTTTCATAGTCTAGACCTGCTCCATGTAAAAGTGCCCTGAGATGACTTTGTGTTGTGATTTGGCGCTCTATAAATAAAACTGAATTGAATTGAATTGAATTGAATTAGCTGACTGAGAAAAAAAATATTGCAGCAATTTTTTTGTAATTGATGAATTATATATTTCTCAAGCAAAAATGTCAAACTTTCTCTAAGGTCCAAATGTGAGGATGTTCTGCTTCTTTTTGTTTCATATCCTTTTAAATAAAAATATCTTTGGGGTTTTGACTGTTTGACGGTTCGAAGGCATCGTCTTTGGCTGTGAGAACTCGGAGTGGACATTTCTCACTATTTTCTGACATTTTATTCGAGAATAATAATCCACAGATTATTCATTAGTTGCAGCCCTGGATGATATATGAAACAGAATTCCCCAGTATTTATAATAGCAGTGTGTGAGAGAGAGACAGAGCTATTTAAAATCTGTATTACTCATCTTCACATCTTCTGTTGTTTTCCATAGCAACAGATACAAGTGTGATGTTGATTATGGTTAGGATTATCAGTGCTGCTTTTGCTTATATATATATATATATTAACATACACTGTCTACACAGTATATAGCATTTTATACATGCATCACACACACACTCACCTATGTACAGTATATACCTGCACAAATACAGCCACAACAATCCACTTAACAATCCACTAATCCTTATAATCTTTGTCTGAACACTTTATTCCACATTTTCTTTGCCATAAAAATATAAAATATCTAGCACAAAGCATATGCTGTCAGCCTCTTCAGCTCAAAAAGTAGTATTGGTCATCAAAAACTACAAAAAAAGCCTTTATTAGAAGGGAAGTTTAATATTTTATAAGATTAAAGGAATGGTCCTTTATGTTTTTTGCTGCTATAATAAGAACTCCCCGTGCAAGTAGGATTATGTGAAAACAAGTCATTATTTTCTGTTCTGCACTGCTTTGCTGATACCTCTGGTTTCATTTTTTCATGATCAAGCAGCTGAACAAGGCTTCAGCGTGAACGTGTGGCTGAATAACGGCGACGCATCTCTTCCTGCGCTGCAGTCATTAAGTCCAGACTGAGGCTGTGTCTGCTTTCTGTACACTGTCACCACACGGGAAATAAGGATCATATTAGTGAAGCGTGTTTATGCACTTGAGACAGTCATGTTTGAGTTTACACTGGCGCTACGAGGTTAAAGAGGTGTGTGTGTGTGTGTGTGTGTGTGTGTGTGTGTGTGTGTGCAGACAGACTGGCACGGTTTTTAAAAACTTTCAATGGCAACTTTTTATGTTTGGCTTCTCCGTACAAACAGTAGGACTGAACAGTTATTCATTACATTAAGTACAGTATATTAGCTAGTGCATAGTAATTTAGTATACATGCATAAAATAAAGTAGTACAGAGCTGGAGTAAGAACATTCTTAGCTTAGCTTAACCTAGCTTAGCGCTTAGCATAGAGACTGGAAGCAGTTGGAAACAGCTAGCCTGCCTCTGTCCATAGTTTAAAAACACCCTGACTAACACTGCTACCTGATTAACACGTAAAGTAGGGCTGTAGCTAGTCCTGGGCAAATGAACGCTAAACTGCTATTTTTCCCCTACCCCTTCCAAAAAAAAAAATTGTTCAAGCACCAACTCCCTCATTAATAACAAAAAAATACCCTTTATTTATTTATTTCTGCTTTTTTAACGTGTTAATCAGGTAGCAGTGTTAGTCAGGGTGTTTTTAAACTATGGACAGAGGCAGGCTAGCTGTTTCCAACTGCTTCCAGTCTCTATGCTAAGCGCTAAGCTAGGCTAAGCTAAGTTAAGAATGTTCTTACTCCAGCTCTGTACTTAACGCACAGACATGAGACTGATATTAATCTTCTATGTATCTCACCCTCAGAAAGAAAGCAAATAAATGTATTTCCCAAAACACTGAGCTCTCTAATACTTTAATTACTTCATAAAAATAGATAATGATAAGATACAATAAGTTCAGACTGATTATTAAGTCAAAAGTCAGTTTAGAGACATGTAGTAATGCCCAGAGTGGCTCAAAGTGACATGAGGGTGCATCCATGTGAGTTGAACATGTTTCAACATGAGCAAAATGTGTGTCCTGATACTTTATGAATCTGTTTCATAAATGTACACAAGCTATAGAGGCTGAGATGAACACAAACACACAGACACACTGCAGACACAGTTGGTGTCCATTACTGTATGTAACACAGAATCAGTACATCTGCTGCTTAAGGAGAATGAAAAGTGTGTTTCTCTTTCTGTCTGAACATCTTTAGAAACCTGACATTATTCAATTCAATTCAATTCAATTTTATTTATATAGCGCCAAATCACAACACAAAGTCATCTCAGGGCACTTTTACATGGAGCAGGTCTAGACCACGCTCTTTAATTTACAGAAAGAGAAACCCAACAGTTCCCCCCATGAACAAAACAAACACCTGTATGCCAGATCCTTAAATACTCCACTAGATCATTTATTTCTATACTTTTCAAGGATCATCCTCCATTCTGTAGAAACCCATACAAGCTAATACACAAACTGGGATTTCTATAAATAAACACAGTTGAGTGTGAGGGAGATTTTTTTTTCTGAGGGGAGTACATTTGCATGCTGACCCACATTAACCCAGTGCAACAGTTGGGTGGTTATTTTCTCCCTCTCGGATGCTATCTTTCACACAGCAGAGTCAGCGCTACTCAGCCCACACAATACCAAGCCGAGGCAGATGTTACCTAAGCATTTCAGAGAGCACAGCCATCATCCTCCCACTGACAAGAACATGATGTTTTAGTGGCAAAAGGCACTGAAATGAAACCTTAAAGTTGATCCTAATCTTTGGTGAGCTAAAATCAGCAAACCGCTGGCTCATATCATCTAGCATAATCTGTTTAAAAGCCATCTGGCATATTTCGCTGCATCCAGCTGTCCTCAACAAATAATTAAATCACACAGCAATACATGACATCAATGTATCTCTTATAATTATTGTCATACAATCATCCCTCAATAAATCTCATCCAGTCAAAGTGCTAAAAATGATTCTATATGTTATTGCATTGCTGTCATCTCTCTGATGTGGCACATTCTCATGTGTAATTACATAGTTGTGTTGATCTAGTTCACCTTGTTTGTGTGTGTGTGTGGCTTCTATCTGTAAGTGCATCATCCTTGTAATTGCTCAAAGGGAATGGTGGGAAACGCCAGAGATGAGAGGAAGCCGACTTCAGTCTCAGTGTGTGCGTGTCAGAAGGTTGGGAAAGCTGTTATGAAGGGACGACAGCCTGCTGTGGAATAACAGGGAAGAGTGAGAGCTGTGAGTTGCAACACAGTGAGAATGAACCGTGAAATTCTCCATCAGGACATTTTAATGTGGGTGTGTTATCATGTTTCTCACAAACAAAATAAACATTTGTGACTCATATAGTGAGTGTGTGTGTGTTACGAGAGCGAGCGGGCGTTCAGATCCTAAAATACAGGTTGTTTCAGGCACAAGTAAGACATGAGGAACGTCCATCAGACACTTAAATGCTTCACATAATACTCGCAGAAAGGATTTTACAACTCTGGAAAGTTATCACATCAGCAAGTATTTGATCATTTGTTGTGACGATCACATAGTAACTGGTATAAATACTCAATGTTCATGTTACAAAGTAATCTACCATAGTCTGATGGAGATGTCAGTAGTTTTTCAGGTATTTGATCATAAACCAAAATATTAGACAAAGTGCAATTCTGATCTGATGATGACACTAAATGAAAAGTAAGTGGATCACTAGGTTCACCTGTGAATGAACCATGAATTATTCTGTCTGTACCAGTCCATCTAGTAAATGTCAAGATATTCCAATGAATAAGTGAGAACTTTGACCTGCTGGTGGCACTAAATGAAAAGTTGAGGATCAAACAATCAAAAGTTGGGATTAGGTTTCATCCTCTGGGGACTTTGAATGTTTGTACCACATTTCATGGCGATAAATCCACTCCAAACCAAACTCTAGTGGTGCTAGAGGGAAAGTCAGTGCCTCTGTTCAGCATCTTGTCCTGGGGGTCTGGAGCCCTTGGGCACTCCTGAGTAGTGCCTGGTGGGTAATCCAGTCTTGTGTGTGACAATCCAGGGTATCTACTAATAGATTGGAGATGTCACTGTGGGTAAAATGTTGCCACTGCTGGCAGAACCATATTTGTTTTGAATATGAAACAAATTTCATGTAAATAGGTAGATCTCTATCAGTGTGACATGGAGGGGCATTATGACCATTTGTAGTAGAACCATCGTGGCCTTTGTAATCATTTGATGTCAACTTACAATTTGCCCTTTCACCTCTAAGATTTCACTTTTTGTTTAGTCAAACATGGGTTACCTCTCCATCTTTAGAGTGATTCTAATTATGAAAGGATGACCCTTTGAAGAGGCTGTACAGCCTGGCAGCACAATTTGAATCATACATGCTGTTTGGCTTTGAGATGTAAATGAATCTGGTAGGAAAAGGAAGGATGTCATTGCATAGTCCTGTCATTATCAAGATTATTCACAAGCCCCCAGTATACCTTTGAGCAAAAACCTTACTCCCATCAGGACAAGAATATGTTTGGAACCCTTTCACATGGGTGATGGTGAGTCCAAAGAATGAAGTCTGGTCAATTTCAGAAAAAGATATCAACTGCCATTTTGCCATGTTTTTTTTCCTCAGAACTGATCAAATCTTGATATGTGAAAGGCAGCACTATGAGGACAATTAATTATGACTATTAAAACCAATTTTCAAATTCAACATACAGCCATGATAAGCAAAACTTGACTTCAGTTAGATGTTGTAGTTGAGTCAATCTTCAGTTTGTCATTTGCTGAGATGCTGAAACATTCCAGTCAGTAAAACTGCTCTACAGCCATACCACACAGTAGTAGTACAGCATTAGCAGGTAACATTTACCACTGTTACTAACCACCACTGTTATAAACTAAGAAGATTAGCATGCATTTTCAACTGATGATGGCACTAGATGAAAAGTCAATCAATCACCAAAGTTACAATTCATCCTGAGGGTAGCATGGATGTCTCTACCACATTTCAAGGCAAACCGACTGGTGCTGAAATATTTCCGTCTGGACCAAAGTGCCAACTGAATGGCTGTATCAAACATGTCTCACTGCTAGCATGGCTAAAAACAACATGTTGTATATGAGGTGATATGTAAAATATGTAGAGCAGACTTGTAGCCAAGGAGCAACTACTGCAGCTTGAGGCTGAAGTTAATGCAGAAGTACCTGCCACCAAAGGCCACTAGGTGCCCCAACTGACTCCCACTGAAAAAGCCTCAACTTCTCTCTAGAAATACGAAGTCAACACTGTTTTCAACAAGTCATTATGGTCTCAATCTCTAAATTCAGGCCTTCTAATAAGTGTACTGGTGGTTATTTTGGAAATTATTGCTCCGTTAATAAGATTTCAAGACTTATAGTAGCTTTGATGTCAGCCATGTGGGTGATTGACAGCTGTGATTGAAATGACATGAGATGAGATAAACTTTAATGTGCCAAAGGAACAGAAAAACAAACCTCATTGACAAGACAATGCAGTGGTTTACTAGTGTAAAAAAAAGTACTGTACACCACCGCAATCACATGATACATAACAAGACATATAAAGTGTAACAAAACAAGGCGATGCAGTAGTGCAAAAAAAGTGCTGAACCCAACTACAATCACACAAAAGTTCACTAAATATTTTATTCTCTGGACAATACTGTGGTGCTTGCATACGAAAGGTGCTGCACATGGCTGTAATCAAACAGTAAGCAATACATGACCAGCATGATTCATGTAATTCAAAACCAACCAAACAATGCAGCTGTGCTCTCTGACACCAGTTGAAGGGATAAGACATTGCAACCTAACCGTAAGATACTGCACGTAACCCAAGGTAACGTAAGTAAAACATAGATCACGTTATTAACAATAGATAAAATCTTAAAAATCATAAGACATACTACCTAAACTAAAAACTACAGTGCCTCCTACCTTACAGCGCCCCCTACAGCACCTCCCTTGAAGTTTGCTTACCTGCTGCCCTGCCTGGCTCTGGGATTCACACTAAGTTGAACTATTGCCGCACTTTTTCCACTAATGCTGGGCTCAGACTACAGGAGTTTTGGGGCAATTTATCCCCAATTAACCCCTCTTGACAGTTGGAGGAGAAATCTGGTCTGGGACCTTGGTTGGTACCAATGTTCAGCCCAGATTTATCTGGTAATGTGAGGGGTTTACAGATCCAATCTTAAACCTCCAGGACTGCTTGCAGTCCTCAAGGAGTATGTAATGTAAGCTTGCATACAACTGTTGACAGATATTAAAACTGACAGCTAAAATCTCACCTCCAGTTCTCACTGAAGAACGGACAACCTGTGTTGACCCCTCCCTCCCCCCAACCATTTTATCATCCACACTGGTTCAAGCCTTTTGCTTTTGTTTTTTCTCACTGCAAAGCATTAAGCTGTTGCACCATGTCAGTCTCCATTTTGTTTACATCTGCTTCCCCATGAGATCACGTGAGGTGGTACAGGTCTAATAGTTTGTGCATATTTGAAATTAGAGAGAAGAACATTTGTGAAGTTTCTTCTGATGTGCTTGATGCAACCTGATTTCAAAATCAGTTAGGACTTTAAAACTGTAGTCTGAGCCTGGCATAGGTTTACTGTTACTTAATTATGATCAATTCAATCAATCAACTTTTTATTTATATACCACCAGATCACAAGTCATCTCAGGGCACTTTTCACATAGAGCAGATCTAGATCATACTCTTTAACAGTTCCCCCATGAGCAGCACTTGGTGACAGTGTTAAGGAAAAACTCCCCTTTAACGGGTAGAAACCTCAAGCAGAACCAGACTCTTGGTGGACGGCCATCTGCTTTGACCGGTTGATACCTGCCTTGTTAGCACAATGCTAAAGCAGCTAATATTAGCTCAATTGTGTAGCACTCAGTGTTCCCAGTAAGCTAGCATTAGTTTGGGCCCAACGTAACCCCACACTACTTATTTGTAAGCTCCTGTCTCCAAATGGAAAAGATGGCACCAACCATAATCTGCAACTCTCGTCTTCAAACCGCCACCAGTGACATCACAACTTGCTACGTTCATCTTTACAGTCTATGTAGCAGACTGCCAGTAAGGCCTTGAGAGGTACTGCTGAGATATCTGGGTTATTTGTCTAGCAGATTATGATTCATATTGGGCTATAACAGGTTTAAAGATTCTTCATATATGCACTTGTTTTGGTAGTTAATAGAGATACAGGTTGGGAGTACAGTGAGAAATGGGCTGCTGGGTATACCAAGCAACCAATAACTGTAAAGAGCCAAGAACTCTCTCATTAGTCAGCACATGCATTAAATACAGTAAATGACTTACTTATGAGTCATATTTTTGAATAAATTCATCAAGTTCTAACTATTCTTCTAGTCCCAAATGAATGGTTTTATATGCCTGAAGTTTTATTAGCAGCTGACAGAGCTGGCAGTGAAGACAGAAACAGGAGGTGAGCCATATCTCTGCAATGCTCTCTCTAATCAGGATTTAAAATTGCTCGATGGTAGACACACATATACACCAGTCTTCACTGCACGTGTGTGTAATCTCCAATCTGCTTCATGCACTTTTGCTTTGCCTCAAGAAAAAATGATTCCTGTCTATGTCTGTGTATATCTATTTCTATATCTCTATGAGTGGACAAGCAGAGCAAAGGTGCTGTTTCCTCTTCAGCTGTCTGACTCATGTAACAGCGTGTAGGAGTTAATGCAGTTTTTCTGCAGGTATCGGTCATCACAACATCTTCAGGGGACATCTCCATCAGAAGCCAGAAACATTAGTCCCTCTTCTGGCTGAAAGAGAGGTCGGAGAGGCCAGAGTCTCTACCTGCAGGACCCTCAACCAATCAGGAGCAAGACAACACATGGCAGAGTAGGCTATATTTAACCATATCTAGGTCTTAGCCCAGGCATTTCTGTGTTTTGTGACTTTTTTCCAGACTAAACCATCTTGAACCCTGTCAGTTTAAGTTTTGCTAATCTTTTTATATAAATGACAAACCAAACAATTATATGTAATATGTAAAACAATCCAAACAAGAATGATCACCAAGTCTGACCTTCATCTCAGCTCTGTTTTTACTACCTGTGAACTTTACTCTCATCAACCTAATCTCCCGCAGCAGCAGACGGCTGTTTTTTGAAAAGGTTGTGATTAACCAGTGTACACTACCTGTTCAGCAGCAAACACAGACCATGTTAGAGACTAACTTGTGAACATTTAACAGCTGTAAGTGATCGAAGAAGTACTCAGATCTTTAACTTACATAAAAATACCTGCAAAATAGTAGTTGAGTGATCCTTGGATGGAATAACAGATCTTCTCAAGACTAAGACAAGACATTAAAGGACCAGTGTGTAGAATTTAGTGGTATCTACTAGTGGTGAGGTTGCAGACTGCAACCCTCCCCCTCCCCTTCCAAGCATGTAGGAGAACTTACAGCGGTCATGAAATTTGCGAAAAATGTGAAAAATGTGAAAAAAATGTGAAAGGCCCTCTCTAGAGCCAGAGTTTGGTTTGTCTGTTCTGGGCTACTGTAGAAACATGGTGGTGCAACATGGGTTGCACATTCATGGGTGAAAGAGGACCCACCCATGAATGTATAAAGAGAAGTGGAAACAGCGTTGGAGGCAGGGCCCCAGTCATTCCTATGAAAGTTGCTCAATCAGATTATCCAAAAAGAATTTCTTTCAAATAAACTCAAAACATAATAAGGCAATAACAAGGCGTAAGCAATAATAAGACATAGGCATAAGGCAGTATACTGTAGGTTGAGTCGTGTCTTGCAGCAAATAAATTCTTTCAAGCAGTAGACAAATTATATCATCTCAAGCACACAAATAAACAGAAACGGATTCATCCATTCACAAACACTTTCTTGTCCTCATCTACACAACACACACACACACACACACACACACACATACACACACTAACACACTGTCAGAAACACAGATCCGTCCCCTTCCTGTCACAGCCACAGTATCCATCTCACTGTCCATCTGTTGTGTGATTGCTCAGCTACAGAAGGCTGAAGTCAGCCAACACAGACACACACACACACACACAACATTATATCATGGTCATTTTTGGGGACATTACATAGACTTGCATTCATTTCCTGGAGATTTGCCCTAACTTTAACCTAAGCCTAACCTTAACTACTGATCCAAAAATCAGCTTTTTCTTAACTGGGGACACAGCTCAGAGCACAGCACAGAGTGCATGAAATTTGTCCCTAAAAGTAGCCTATGACAGACCACTACACAGTCATCATCAGTTTCACTCATTCCCATGCACTGAGACTTCACGCAGTTAGAGGAAGGGCAAGTCAACACTTGACTGCACAAACACAGAGCTGATTCAGTTTGTCTTATCATGCAGCTAACCACTGTCAAATCTCAATAAGCATGACTGTATGCTGAGTGGGTGCCCACATCTGACTTTGGAACAGGATGAAGTTATACAGATGGGTAGGACAAGCTTGGAAATAACGATCATATAAAAAATAATAATGTTACAGTGTCTTTTGACTTATTTACAACCAGCAGGACTAGTAACAGAATCATTAAATGTCATAATGTGATGGAAAGAAGATCTTTGTCCTCTGTTCCTATTCATTTTGCATACTGTGGATTTCTCAGGCTACTCATTTCACTTTCAAATCAACATTAGCTAAACTGGTAAGCACAGACGATGTGACCAGCAGTAACTTTTAATTATAATCTTATACTGCTAGTGGAGGCTGTGGTGTTCACTATACATCCCACTACACATGGTGAATGGAACAAACAGCACAGTGAGGACTTTTGCTCTATATCGTTTAACTTGTTACATTATACAATGTCTTGTGTGCAAGTGGAGATGTTGGTGTAAAAGGTGTCTT
This sequence comes from Euthynnus affinis, assembly GCA_029490765.1. Classification (NCBI taxonomy): domain Eukaryota; kingdom Metazoa; phylum Chordata; class Actinopteri; order Scombriformes; family Scombridae; genus Euthynnus; species Euthynnus affinis. The sequence continues at coordinate 2,911,959 of CM055851.1, read as the reverse complement.
TTTTCTGCACATCAGTTGCATGGCTGACATGTTAAACTCTGGGGTAATAGCCTACTTTGACCTACTTCACTCATCTACAAAGAGAAAAAATACAGCCTTCTTAGTCATTACAATAAGACAACCTGATGCAGAGGGCTTTGGTTTACAAGAAAATCATCTCGCAAAATATGTTGAACCTGGCTCAACGTTTGCTGGAAGTGATGCGTCATTGTCTGGCAACACATCACGTTGGCCAATCAGATACATTTAAAGCTCTAATCAAATTTTTAAGAGAGTGGATATTGGACTTACATTCATCAGGTGGACAGAAACATGACTCCAAATGAATGATAATGATGCTCAGTAAATGCTGGATATGGAAATAAGCAACAAGTTTAAAATATCAACTTAAAAGGTGATGATATGTCAGTGTTTTGTTCATTGCTTGTTTCTGCTGCCCCCAAGTGGCCAAAAATTCAGTTATTGCAGCTTTAAGCATATGTTCCCTAGTATAAAGCTACTGTATGTAACATGGTGATAGACAGAAACAACAATAGTAACACTAACACACAAGCTAACATATATTCCAAGTATAAAGTTTTATCAATTAAAAAAATTATAAGCCAACCAAACATGATGTACCTACAAGAGGACCAGCAACACAATCAGTAAATATGAAAAAAACCTTTAAAATGAATAAAGGCAATTCATTATCCATTGTTTCAGCTATAAAAGAAGCTGGGTATTTTTTTTAGTGAAAAGCAAAGCTCTGATGCATTGCCCTCCCTTATCAAGGAGGCTTTTCTTGTAATAATGTTGCAATTTTTTTTTACACTGAGTCAATAAGAATGTGCTTATAATCTTTCATAATGGTATGGACTGAGATTTACCCACCATTGTTCCACTGTCTGCAGTACTGAGGCTTTTGAAAGCTTTCTAACTAATCAATGTCACTCCACCAGGCTTTTGTCCAATACAAATCAATCTGAGCGCTAAGCCTAACCACAGCTTCTCGCCCAGCACTCTCATCTGCTTAAATAATCACTGCTGTCCCTGGATGCCTGTGTCAAACGCAAAATGTTGCATGTGTTGTCAGCGCCTGCACATGTTCAGTCTGTTTTGTCAATGATAATAAGAATGGAAAGAACAAATTACACAAATATACCAAGTATTCAGCTCCGTGACATTGTTTCACTATGGTAAATTGTAGTAGGCTCAGAACCAACATTTCTATATATTTTTGAATCATAATGTAATGCTAACATTTCAAGATACAATTTGGCACGTGATGTGGTCTTTGTATCTGAAGAATCGACTGACAAGGTGAACCAAGATCTCTGAGGAAGTCCCTAAGATATTTACTGTAAGAAAAGGTTGCAGATCCTTCAGAGTTCCAGAGCTCTTAAAGGAAGTTTAGGGATCCTGAAAGTTCCAGGTGTTATTGAGGTCTTTTAAGAAGTCATGGGGTACAGATCTGTCCAGGGAAGATACTCCAGGGAAAAAAAAAATGTCGAAGGAGGTGTCATTTCTTACAACTTTCCAACAAGCCCTGCCCTAGCCAACTATTAACCATATCCACCATAACTGCATAAGAAAACAGCAGTGAGGAAAAACTGCCCTTTAGCTAAAGTACATTACAGTAGTGGAAGGCTAAGGAGAATAGATAACACTCCTTGACCATTTTTGCAAATGTGGACATTCTAACATTGGTGCACTTCAACACAAAGAGCTTGCAGAAAGAACACATGTATGACTGCTGTACAATTTATAAAGCTGACAGCATGGTTACATTTGCTTTTTGGTTCCATATGACAGTTTGAATATCCACAGCAAAAGCATCACTTGAGAAAAAGTGTTTTGTTTTTTTAATAAAATGATTTGTTTTAAAATCAGATTAATTAAAGTAATAATCGACATAATTGATTATTAAGATAGTTGTTAGTTGCTGCCCTAAAAATAACCACTGCCCATTTCTATGCGTTGCAAGAAGCTGCCATGTCCACCTGCCAGAATAACAGAATGATTTAGAGCCCCATTATGGACTCTAATACAGTCATGGCTGTTGATGTATAGGCTATTCTCTCATTTAACCCTTACAAAGGATTTCTTTGTGTTAACGCTGCAGTCAAATGAGAACGGGATGAATCTTGTTTGCGTAATTGGTTAAATGATGGCAGCACAGTTCCAGGAGCTGACATAGCTCACTATGATGTGTTCATAGTGAGAATCTCCTCCTAAAGCTGCATGAAGTTTGAGTGTCGTGATCTGTGTTCTGTCTACAAAAAGCACGAGAGGCCCAAACAGGAATCAGTGACCCTTGACCCCCAAGGTTAAAGAGGATTGCACACTGTATTCTCTGTAACTCAATTTGTTTATTGTGAGGTTTTATGAAAATCAGCTAATTTGATCTGCATGTGATCCTGTCTCACCATGATGTAAATTTGATCATGAACATAAAGTAAGCACGGTGAAAAAATGATCTGATTATAATCGACTGGAATTGAAAACACACTAAAACTTCACTGTAAGGTTTACAGTGAAGTTGTTTTTATGGATAGTTGGGGCGGAGGACATTCTCCGGTCTGGAATTCACAATTCCCCTGTTACTTTTAACTCCATTGTTTTCCTGTGGAGGAAGACAGGTGTGTAGATGGCCATGTGCCAGCTCCATGACACACGCAGCCAACACTTCTACTCACCTGCCAGACAGGAGCTTAGCTGGAAGGTGGCAACACATGGGGAGGTTTAGGACTGGGTTATGTTAGACTTTATTGGCACATCGCAATGTTTGCATCTGCAGATGATTCATGTGAGGAGGAGTAGAGGATGCTTGAGAAGGTTCAAAGATACTTTGAAAAAGTTGTGATCTTTACAGTCCATATAAAGCAATAATAAATATGTGTTCTGAGTTTTTCACACCAAAGAAAAATGTGTTATTAACCACCCAGCCAAAGTGGAATTATTAAAAATATCACCAAGTATATCAAATTAGATTTCAAAATCATGAACAACAGCGTAACAGCTAATACCACAGGACAGAGAGGAGAGCTAATGGCTAAGCTAAGGCTAACTCCTCATCAGCTATCTCTACCCAGCGTTTTCCTCGCCAGTGGACAGTGTCTGGTGAACGACATGGATGAACTGCGACTACAGATCATAAAAGGATTATGAACTACGACTTCATGATTTTTATGCAAACATGGCTTAACAGCAGCGGCCCTGATAATGTCATTGAGCTACCAGCCTGCTACATCCTTATGGTGGATACAACAGCTAATGACTGTGTAAAACCAAGGGGGTATGGAGGTCTGTGCATTTATGTTAACATAGCTTGGTGCATGGACAGTGCCATTATTGAGACTAACACTGCTCTGCTAACCTAGAATATCTTATAGTTAAGTGTAGACCTTCTATCTGCCCAGAGAGTTTACATCTACTGTTGTGACTGCAGCATACATCATGATACCTTAATGCTAAACTGGCAATGAAAGGATTGCATGTTGTCATCAGCAAACATACACACCCAGCTGATGCTAATCCTTATACAGTGTTTGGGGATGTTTCATTCTAGTATGATTCTGTTACGTCATGGATTCACCATTTCAGGCCCACCTGAAAAATCCTGCACACAGAAACAGTGAAGATCAGTTTAACACTCCACAATTCAGTACTACATAGTTCACAGTACTTACACATTTTCAGCAATTATTTTATAAATGTCAAATGTGTTTAACAAGAAATCTCTGAATTTCTAATATCTCTGAAGAATTCCCAGCAGTCTTTAAGAGGAGCCTGGGTATATCTGAAAAAGTTCCAGTAATCTTTGAGGAAGTTTAAGGGTCCTAAATGTTTCATTAACCTGTGAAGAATTTCCAGGGAACTGTTCTTTCCAGGGATTATTTCCAGGTTTCCAGGGAAGAGATTTTTAAGGAGGTTTCAGGTGTGTTAAGATTCCAAGGATTTTTGAACAGTTTCCGAGGGTCAGTCCAAAAAGTCTTTGAAGAATTTCCAGGTAACAATGAAGGGATTCCAAGGCCCCGCGGAGAAGCTGTAGAAGCTTTCTGAAGGTTCCAGAAATCCAAATATCTTTCAGGAGAGAAAATTAGATCTTGAAGAAGATTCAGGGGTCATTGGGAAAGGTCCAGGTGTCACTAAAAAGGTTCTAGGATTTCTTGAGGAAAAACTCAATGGGTCCATAATGAATTTCCAGGGATGTTTAAGCAGAAAGTAACATCCTTTAATTAGACCCAGCGATCTTTGAGGATGATCTCAGGTCCTTGAAGAAGTTTCAGGGATCTTTGGCAAGAAAAAGACGAAAGTGAAGAATGCATGAAGCAAAAATTAATTCATGCTCTTAAATGGATTTAGTGATTTAGTTTGGCTTTGTGCTAGGAACAGTAGAGCATGCTGGGATGTGAAGTGTGTGGATGGTGATTGATGGGTCTGCTGTAAATAGTGATAGCGTGTGTCTCAGTGAAGACAGGCACACAAATGCTCGTGTGAATATTGGCAGATGATGCATCATAAATGATAGACTTGGATGTGAGCTAAAAAAAAAAAGTTGTCAATCTATTATTCAAGAGTTCCTACTTAAGGCTGAATGACAAATCACACACAGTAATTCAGAAAAAGCTGTGTGATTATTTCTAAACATACATGTGAACCTAAAAAACCTTTGTCAACACTCTTTTAGAAGCAACTCGGTGATGTGAGTGACACTTAAGAAAACTCAGCATGAAATCACATTCCTTCTACTTTAGTGTGATTACTGAATTTCAAATTATAATCCCTTATCCTACCCACTTCTGAAAAAGGTAATCACATTACTGTAACTGCCAAACACTGGTAATTAGGAGTAGCTTCCACCTGCTCACGGAAGATGTAAATTTGAAGTCTTATATGAACTCTGTGTATTGAGCTCATGCAGACCACCGTTTTCTCTCATCTTCCATTTCCTGTTTAGTCTTAACTTCTGGTTGCTGATGCTGACTGTAGTAAAGACAAATGAAAAGTCTCAGTCCTGCCTGCTATATTTCTCATAGTTGGGAACACATGACACATTTGAGGTCATGTGACCTCCACCACAGATATCACTTTTAAAAAAAAGGTGATATATATCAGCTAGCTTTGTGTTTCTGCAGCTGTTTCTATGGAGAAAATATTCAAGAGCTCCGATGCTGAACATATCAATACGATGACGCAGGTTATTATTACCATTATTACATTCTTCACAAATGATCAGCGGACCAGATGGTTTTTATGTTGTTGGTCATGACAACATGCTGATCCTGGTGCTGTGTGGGAGAAATGATCTGATTAGCACCGCTGTGGAAATCAACAGTCGATGTTTTTCAGACTGCTGGAGAAGAACGTTCCTTGTGTTCTTTCATTGCGTCATGCTGTAGATTCAAACTGGTCAGATATTTGCTAAAAAGTAGACACGAGGTGATCACAAGCAGCAGATGTCAATGAACCCAACGCAACACATCCTCACTTCTGGTGTGGACAGGAAGTTACGGAGTCGGAGCACTTCCTCGTTTCAGTCACTAGAGTGTCTGTTTATGAAGTTTCAGTCTATTTTGTGTGTTTCTTCAAGGTTGCTATCACTGCTAATGCTAACGCCCAATTCCATGTGCCAGAGGATTCCTCTACTCCATGTGTCAATATGTACAATATGTTAGATTAATGTTGTTGCAACACATTTTCTTGTATCATATGTGACGGCCGTATCCAGCAGAATGAATGAATGAAATGAAATTGCATTTTCATCTAATTAAGCACAAATGTCACCACACATGTTTTTTCAGTTTTAGTTTTTAGTCATTTGAGGTTAATGCGGTGTTGATCGTTTCACTCACTTCATATCAGGCAAATAATACAACAGTGAGACGAGTCTGTAGAACACAACATGTGACACGCTTTAATGGACTGAACAGTTTGGTTACAGCTATAAGAGTTAGAGAGCAGGAAAAGATGGTTTTTACAAAACTGTTGCAGATTGAGGAGGACTGGAACCTTGTGAGGAAGAGAGGCTGCTCTGGTATTTTTGCTTCATACATTTGGCAGAGTGTGAGCTCCAGATTGCAGCACAGCTCGGTGGGCCTGGCTGGGAGGCCGAGGTGAGAGCAGCGTAGGAGGCTGCACACACAGGGAATGGAAGCACACAAACACTCTGCAAGACACTCACAAAAAAAAAAAAAAACAGACGCATGCATGTAGATTAGAGGATGAAACTGTAATGATGTCTCTGGAGAAACAGGACTGTAGTAGCAGCAGGTAGTAACATACTCCAAGAAGACATAGAGGAAATGAGGGATTTATGAGCCAACTTCCTGATTTATATTGGGGCAGTAAATATTGGCTATAGGCTTTTCCAATTTCACAACAGTAAACGCAGCTGAGGTTCAGGATCACAGTCTGATTTATTTGGCCCGCTGTCATGCAGAGGTTTAACCTCACACATTAACACTGTTAGTCTAACACTGGCAGATGTTCAATACTGCATCACACTCGCTCCTGCTGCCGTGGGATCAGCCCCACACTGTGTGACTGTAACAGTACAGTGTCCACAGATGAGGGTTCACCCAGAAACTTTAAACTTAAAAACCAACCTCTCAACTTTACTTCCTGACCACAGTCTGGAGGCTGAAGCAGGTTTCAGACAGCTGTAGTCTGCTACAGCTGCTGTAGAAGAGTGAAACATCCCACAAATGGAATTAGATCATGCCAGCCATAAAGATATGAGACTTTGCTACTATTCTAGTAAACAAATGCCTAAAAAGAGTTCATATACGTGGAGATATAATATCCATGTTTTGATTGTTCAGTACAAAAAATGATCAAGAGGTCCACTGAGCATTGAGTATGTCTACACAGGTCTATTTATTTTATTAATTCAATCAATACTGACATAAATGTGACAATTAATAGTGTCATTGATTTCAGCTAATATCAACTGGCCTTAATTACAGATTTAACGTTTTTGTACCATAAACAAATGATCTAAAATGTGGAGGTCAAATAAATAAAATGACATTTTTGATGTGATAACAATTTGAGCTCCTCAGGTTGAGTTGATCAAACTGCTGGCTTTAGTGTACACTATAGTGTAGCAAACAGGTGTATGGTGTACAATACACCTGTTTGCTGTAGAAGCCACAGTCAGATGTTTGATATGGCTTTATGTTCACTACATCCAGTAAAGAGTGAGCCTCACTTTCAAACAATTCCAAAACTGGATGCGAGTGTTCATTCTTTAACTTGAACATGGTTGTCAAGGTCTACTTACTAGCTTTTTCCACAGCTTTCACTTGCATCTCAGTCTTCACGGGTGGACTTTCTCAGTCGTCTTTGACACCTGAAGTCCAGGTCAAAGTGACTGAGCAGCAGTCAGTCCTCATGTATCAAGAAAGTGGAGAAAAAGAGTCTAAAAACAGATTCCAGCAGAGAGTTTTTCAAACTGTATTTTTTATTTCATCAGAATATAAACAGTAGTTAAATACACAGCCTCTTGAATAATATGAAGCATTTCTAATCCTTTTCAAAACTTTAATAAAATAGACTTGCATAATTTTTACAAAAAAAAAAAAAGAGAGCTCTCTTTATCTGTGCATTTTCATAATCAATACCTCTATCTGACAGCACACATGTCTGTATAACATGTAAAGTCAGAGACATTTTGACAGGATTCCTATCCACACATTGTGTATCTGCAGGACCAGCTGTAGGCTACTCAAGAGATTCAAGTCACTTCATATGTTGCATAAAGTATCAATGAACAAATAATAATAATAATAATGTACAGTTTGAGCCAGGCATTGCATAGGTTTCTAAAGGGACACATGCATAATAGAAGACAGAGTAGAGCAGTGCAATAAGAGGCAGTACCATGGAGTCTAATCTCTGATACAGTATAGAGACGCAGCATCAACATGCATGACAGGACTATGACTAGAGCTTACACTGAACTTATAAATGTCAGAGAACCGTTACACAGGACATTGGCCACAAGTGGTTAATAAAGTTACATTGTGAATTCATACATGTGGTTATGGCACCAAGTACAGCTGATTAACTGGATGGTTTAAATAAAGCTTCAAGGCCATGATAACGATATGCCTTTAATGTCATGTGGTACACTTGCTACATGTAGCATATTTACACATTAAACCTCATCATCAAAATGAGTGCCGTACAAATAACCATCTCTCCCTTAAAGCTGGCTGTTTTATGTCATGTACAGGATCAGGATCTTGTTACAGGATGATTCTGCTTTATTACAACTCGGTTTGACATCACTAGGAAGATGGCCAAGAAACACAGTAAGGTTGTAATAAAGAAAGCAGGATTACCATTTCAACCTGTTTGACACCATGTTGATGTTCTCCTCTACCTTATCAGGAAGCACAGGGTTAAAAATGATGATGTGTTAAGACACCTGAAACACACTGACGCACACCTGCCAGCCAACCAGAAACAAGCATTCTTGTAGTATATATAGCATGACTTGGCACTAGAGACCAGCCAATAGCGGACAGAGCACCAATGGTTATACTCTTTCCAGCATGATGTCAGGCTGTCCCACACAGACTGAAAGCAGCATGTTAGCAGAGCAGCAGCTTTCAGTCCTCCATCTGTGTCTAAACATGATGTGTTCAGGCACACAGTTACTGTTCATGAGACAGAAGAAATACAGTCTGAGTTGTGGGAAATGCACATAAGGTTCCATCAGACGTGTGTAGAGATGAACTGAAACACTTCCTGTGTAGACACGCGGTGATGGAGGGCGCGTGCTGCTTTGCTCAGTGCAGGATTCATGGAGGCAGTGGAGGAAAGTGTGGAAGGAACTTAACAGGTAACAACGTGCAAATACTTAGTTTTCAGCCATTTGACAACAACAGTTATCTGTTGTTCATTAGATAAAAAGGGATAAACAAAAAAAAGGACTAAAAACTAACATGATGATTTACTGATGTTAAATCTAACATTTGAAAAGTTAAAGTGTCTTCACCTGTTCTCTTTCATTTCAAAACAAAAGCTGACAAACCCTTTTGTTTCATAAAGAGACGCTAATAGGTTAACTTGATTTGGTTGCTGTTGCTACGGGCAACATGTTAAGTCAATAGAACACACAAACCCAGGGAAAGAGAGTGTGCATGTGAGCGTGTGTGGAGGTGTTTGAGTGTGTTTTTGGGGTGTGTGGGTGGTGTAAAGAGAGAGAGAGAGATAGAGATAGAGAGAGAGAGAACGCAGGATTAAAAAGCGGTAACTTAAGTTATTTTGGGCTCACAAAAAAGAAAAAAAGAAGGCATTTAGCCAAACTTAGCATTGGTTTTCAAGTTTTACAGCTTGGCATCAGGAGCACACTGCAGTCCAAGAAGACGTCAGGGGCCGCGTTTAACGGCTTTCTGACTGTTAGCTCAGGATGTGAACAAAACCAATCATGGTGCTCAAGCCAAAATAGCATCTTCATATACAAGAGAAGCCGCTGGAACTGCTCTCATGAGATGATTGTCCAGTTTAAAAAAAAACAAAAAAAACAGGTACCCAGATAGAACAAAGGAAAACTGCTTTAACCCTACTGACACATGAATAACGCTACAGTATGAGCATCATCAACAGTCACAGATTACTGTAGCTGTCATGAAATCAGTGATAACAGAATAATAAAAAAAGGTTTAAAAACTCCTAATCTCACAAATGAGAAGACGAAACATCTTTGAGTGTGTACATGTGCTCTCAAATAGATCAACTAAAAAAGGATTTTTGGTGCTTTAAAGTACATTCTGCAAACATTGAACTAATTACCATGAAGTACTGTGTCAAACTATCCAAGTAGGGGGACACACACACACACACACACACACACTTTCATTGGACAGTTATCAGAAAATGGCATCAACATCGTGTGCCTCTGATTCTTCATGTGTGATGCTAAACTGTTACTGAACCCGTCATCTCCACACTGTGAGCAACATGATCAATGACTTTGATTTGAAAATCTGCAACACCTAAAACAAAGAGGGACTGATGCTTTACAATAAGTCAGCAGAGATTTGATTGGTCATTCCTGCTGGGAGGTAAAGCCCATGGTTTTTTTTTTGGATACCCAGTGCAAACCCAACAGGTTCCAACAGAGTTGTGTCTCTGGGATGGAGTGCGGGCTGTTTTGTTTGCATAAAGCTTTCAGCTTGGGTTGGGTTTGGTTCTTTTCTAATTCTATTCATTAAAAATGTCTCTTTCTCTCTGTGACTGAGCTATTTGTCTGAGTTCTGTTATGTGGAACACGCTGCCTTCCTAAAACTTCAATCAACAGCAGAGAGCTGAAGGTAAAGCCAGAGTTCAGGGTTCTGTTTTAGATATAAATGATTGTTGTTTCACATATTACCAAAAATACAGCTTTGGATGATGAACCTACTCGACAGTATGCTGTGCAGTTCATTCCATTTATGTAGACAAGGGTGGTCAAACACTTCTAACATGTGTTCATACTAGTGATAACATTTCATGTAAAATGATCTAAAAGACCTCTATTTGATTTTTACAGTTTTTATAACTGTGGTTTTGAGTTTGTCTTATTATACTGAGAAAACAAAGATGAGGAACAACAGGACTGATTTACAGTCAGGCTACTGTCTCATCAGACAGCTGGGCAGGTTAGTGGCAGTGACTGGCCTTCTCTGCCAACACTGACTTACAGTCTACATTCACATCATCAAAAGCACTTACACCATCAGGGCTTTAATGCTTTGTGATTGTCAGCTATGTTGACACATTCATTCAAAGCACATTTATAAAAGTCAACATGTGACAAGGACAATACAAGATTTCTCTGTTCAGGTCTTTGTGACGAGAGAGAGAGAGAGAGAGAGAGAGAGAGAGAGAGAGAGAGAGAGAGAGAGAGAGAGAGAGAGCAGTTGTAGTCAGAGCAGAAGGATTAGCATTAGCCAGGTTGCTCTCAGTGTGACCACACAGTAACAGTCTTGCTTGATATTTATATAAAACTAACAACACGCATGTTCATTACTTGACTGTAAAATCTTGAAAAAAAAAAAAAAAAAAAGACATAATTTAAAATGTGTAGCTGCACTTTGTGGTTCTTTGCTAACTAGCTATTTCACTTTGCTACATATGATGAGTACAACATTAGCTAAAGTGTCAATGTTACTACTCTGCTGTTTCTAATCCACACCACTGAACACTTGGAGGTTGTTGACAGAATACCATGTTAGAAGATCATAGTGTTAGTTTGTGTATCAGGTCCAGTCCTGCTGCTGTAGTCTTTGGTTTGGATGCTCTAGAACATGTCCCATGTGTTTAATCTTATTTGCTGTCTTGTGGGTAACTGTGTCTCACTCCATTTCTAGTGCGATAGAAATCAAACAACCAGCAGTGAGGATGATTTCCAGTCAACTAATAAGGACGTTGAGCTTTGAGTATTCTCACTAAGCCAGTGGTATTAACCAGGTTTCAATTTGTGGCTCCTCAAGTTTTACATGTATTTCACGTTTTAATCCTACTGAATGGAATTTAGGTCTCATTCTGACAGTCAGAGGAGCTTTACAGAGTTAGGAAGAGCTCAGGTGTTTCTCATTCTAACAGTTTTTCATACCAATTGATTCTGTTAAAACAAGAATCTGTTCTTCTATCAAAAAGAACTTTTGTTGTTAAAATGAGTAAAAGAAAAAAGTGAGTCAAGTGTGGTAGGAGTGCTAAACATTCTTAACATGAGCATGGGATTTATAGCCCTACTGGAGTCTTATTGATCCTTCATGATAGGTATTCTGACGTATAGTTTACATATCATGATATTGAAGTTGCCAAAAAGCGTGGGATATGATATGATGATGTTGTGAAGGAGTTGACATTTGATGGTGCAGTCAAGAACATGTAGAGGGAGCAGGGAAATGTGGACTTTGATGTTTAGAGATGTGCGAGCTATTCTGGGTTGTTTCCTTTATAGGTGGTGGTATCATCATGGTAAAGATGATATTAAAGCAGGTGTTATTAGCAAAGCTATTAAATATTGAGGTGGGTAGTATAAATTAAGTATAAGCTTGGTGGCAAAGGAACATTGATGAGTTTGAAGTGGGAGTTCTCAGTTCTTTAGTTTGAACTGAGAGTTGGGTGATCCTGTTTGTAATATGCTAGAGTCACACATGATGGTCCAGCGGCAGGGGAATGTGACATCTTATGTAGTTCAGTTAATATTTCTGATTAATAATGGAGCATAAAACCATTGTCCTTTATAGACATAACAAGAAGCTGTAGGGAGTGAGATCAGATGTTACTGTATCTTGTGCCATCCACAGGAGGTTTCCTTATGTGGGCGGTGGTCCGTCGTAGCGGAGCATGATGTTGAAGGATCGGGCGAAGTTGTTGGAGAGGGAGCAGCTGCTGCTTTCATCCATGAGGGGCAGCAGGAAGGCCAGCAGCAGCAGAGCCAGGAGGAAGAGCCACAGAGGAAGAGCCAGCCGACACACCCGCTGCAGCAACCCGGGCTTCTGCAACATCAGCAGCAATACACATTAAGACACACACACACACACACACACATATATATATATGTGATGTATTTAGCATCAATAAGTGTCAGGGAAGAACAGTGTCAGAACATCCCCTGTCCTACGGAGTACAACTGATTTCTTTATTTGCAAACCATGTTTTTACTCTTGCTAGCAGCAAGGCTCTGAGAATGGCCACAACATGCTAATATGGCAAACATACCTGCTAAACATTAGCATGTTAGCGTTGTCATTGTGAGCACATTAGAACACCGATGTGTACAGTACAGTACAGCCTCACAGAGCTGCTAGCATGGCTGTAGACAGCACAGCACGGGGGACTCAATGGTGGGGGCATGTTGATTGAGATACCAGTCAAGAGAAGTCAAGTTGGAGTTACAGATAAATGCATTTGAGGACTTCATCAGAAGCCAAACATCATGCAGTGGTTTGCAAAACTCACAGAAAGAGTTTTACATCATTGGAAAATGATCACAGCAGCAACTTCTTCCTTCGTCATGATGATCATGAGGTGAAAAGCCAAATATGGCTTCACATTACAAAAGTTAACCACCAAGAGTGTGTGCGTGCATGTGTGTGATTGGCCAACGCAGCATGACGCCAGCTTGTGTTTCAGTTGAGTCCAGTTTTACTTCTGTGGTTTTTTGCTGAACCTCTAACAGTCCCCACTCCTGCAGTGTAAATGCATGTATTGCTGGATTTAGTCTGAACATGGACTTAGTCTGCAGTCACACCAAATCAGGCGGTGTGGCGAAACGCTTTTCATCCCATTCATTTGAATGGGGGTAGTGCGGCTCACCTGCGGCCATTTTGGCCACTACTGCGCTGCACTGGACTGCGGCCGGAAAAGTTGAGCCGGAGTCAACTTTTGGAAAACCGCAACCTGACGTCACGCTGCGGTGGCCAATCACGTGGGTCGGCGATTAGACCAGAAGACGAAAGACCCGAAAGACGTTGTTTATTTAGCATGTAGCATTGTAGCATTTCTGCATTCTGCTTTGGACCGAAGATGATTGATATTACTTTATTACGAAGATGATAGAGGAGAGACTCATCACCACTGTGAGTAATTTCACAACTTTATATGAGTGCTTCTTCTTTTTCTTCGTCTCTTTAATTATTTGATGGCGGATGGAAAATTACTTTCATGCGTATTACCGCCACCTTCTGGACCGGGAGGATAAACAAGTTTCACCGCACTGCCTGATTTGGTGTGAATGTGGCCTTAGAGGGATACTGACCTTTTTCAAGGTGCTTAACAGTTATATTTCATTTGTTCTAATTTACCAAAGGAACACACTGAGGTTTTACGCAGATAAAATGGAAGACAAGGAACAGCACTGTGTGTTTGGGCTGATATGCAATATGTATTAAGGTGTTTAGAGGTGCAAAATATGAGAGGATGGAAATTCATACAAACATCTAATGTGCCTGATTTGTCACCAGAGACTGACCACTGCAACAGGAAACCATCAGAAATCTATATTCCAAGAAAAAAGGTGTAAAATCTGTGGTACTGTTTTATGAGATGCCCTTTGAGAGATGATTCATGCTCGTTTCACACTTAACATCATAATCTCACACTTACACCACTGTAAACTCAAACACTACTGTACCCTCTTAAGCTCTTAATGGTCAGGCACCATCATATCTTAAAGAGCTCATAGTACCATATTACCCCACTAGAACACTGCGCTCCTAGAAAGCAGCTTAACTGGTGGTTCCTCTTACATGCACAATCATACTCTCACACATATTCTTGTCTGGGCCATAAATCATTTGGACACACAGCAGTACTTTCTTGAAGAATGATATTGTTTGCATGGCAGAAACTGTATGAGAGAGTATAGTGTAAATGAGAGGTAATGGTGTTTGTGTGTGAATGATTATAATAGTGTAAAAAGTGTACCTGAGTCACATAGATCATGTATATAAGACTAAATGACAGAAAATGTAATCTAAGTAAAGGATCATGATTGAGTGTTGAAGGAATTATGATGGTTTATGTGTGAGGGAACTGTACCGTGTGAAAGGGTATAATTCAACAGGAAGTTAGTATGATCAAACAGGAAGACAGGAGTTTAAATCCTCATTCCTTGATTGGCTTACTGTGCTAAAATAAAGCCTGTATCTTCTCAGAGGACTGCTAGTAAATTGAAGCGACATGGGAGCATTCATATCAAGCAGCAGCACTTTTAAAAGGACTACTTTATAGTTTTGTAAGAACAGCAGTAAAGAAGTGGTGATTTTTCCCACTTGTTTGCCTTCTTTTTCAAGGTCAATTTTTGGTTGTCAAGGTAAACACATTACTATTTTTTCCATTAGTACAATGAGGTGTGTTCAGAACACTGTGAGGGAAACTGACAGCAGGATTTTAGAGAGATTATTCTGTTAGCTTTATGGATCAGCCAGCAGTTAGAAGGGGTGACAGTTAAAGAAGCTCGGGTGCACTGGCAGAACTGTATGCATGTTTTGGTTCTGTCATGAATTTAGATGAAAAGTCAAGATCAGTGGAAATGTCATCATCCTGGTCACAATATATCATGAACAAAATGACCTTGGTGAAGAATAGAGGTGTGCTTTGGAATCAGCAGGACATTGTGCAGGAACAGACACTGACCTATACAGCAATGTCTGATAAGGCCTTGACTGATATTGTGAATGAGATCCTTCAAACCATCCCAGGTTGCAGGAGATGTGCTAAGAGGCCTTCCATCACACAACATCACGATACAGTGTTGTGTTGTGAGATGTGGCCTGCAACAGCTTGACCCAACTGGATGGGTCTTCTGTCACTGTTGTGCTAATCACTGAAGAATTTACAATGTTCAAACTCAACTGTGGTTGTAATATTTCATCAAGTTTGGTTCTTTGAATACACACATGTAAATATTCAAAGTTTTAGTTCGTTTTGGTAGATTGAGTTAGAGAGGAGGTTTTTCTTGGTATTTACCTTCTGATTACCAGTGGTAATTACTCAATAATATGCTATAATTTTCCATATATCTACTTGTTGAATACTTAGTCATTAGGGGACTGTAAAGGGAAGGGTTTCCAAGTATGTTTGGGAGATAAATGTTTTGGGATGCAGCAATGCTGAGCTCAGGAATAATGTCTTATGTCTTTGACCAGTTCTGGTATGTTCCATGTTCAGCAGCATAAAAACTATTCTTTTGCAATCCATGACTTTCCAGACAACTGAACATGCGTCAAAACAGTCCAACATCAGATCTTATTTAGTTGCAAATCAGATGAACTGTGGCTGGGCTCATTTCCATCTGTAAAAAAAAAAATTGTGCTGACGCAAAATGTTATGCCTCCGATTGTGACAAGCTTCATAAATATCTCCCATTGTCTTGTTTATCCGTTTTATTGAGCAGAGACAGGAAATTGGGCTTCCAGGCAGACCCATAAAGTTCAATAATATAAAGAGATGCCATTTGATGAAACTGTGACAGTTTTATTAGCTTGTAAATGTCAAACCACCATGTATTTGGTGCAAAAGTGAACATGAAAGACAATTACATCACAAACTCAACACTCTGGAGGCAGCATCAAGTAATTTCCAATCTATCTTATTATTTATGATCTTATTAGAATAGAATTTAGTTCATTTGCAAGGGACTATGTACCATATTACCATATTACAACTTGGTCTTACAAAAGTGACAGTGATTGAATCTCCTTCAAAACTGATGGAAGTATGGCTGAACTATAAACATTATCTTTTGAGCAAATGGCACATCTTAAATATTAAAGAAACAAAGTAATTGAAAATCACGTTTCCTCTTCTATTCTTAAAGCACTGAATGCAGTTGACTGTGTTGGGTTTTATTACACATTGTAAAGCTGACACTCTGCATTAGGCTTTGTATCATTAAGTTGACAGGCCTTTTGGAAATGTCTTACACTGTACTGTATTTATCCACAGAGCTTCTTGTCTCTGTGCTCTAATGCCTTCTAAATGTACTATTTACATGACATCTGCCGCTCTGCATCTTGTAAATAAAACTCCAAAGAATACAAGGCAACTGTCTTCTTGCCTTTTTTTTAATGATCTTAAAGGATAAGTCTGGTGATTTTCTATTAATCCCATGAACAGACCAAGCCAACAATGAGAAGAGCCATTGTTGTCCAAAAACACTCAATGAGCCCCAATGTTGCACTGGGTGACATGTTCCCTCATCACCATCAACACACACACAAACACACCATCCTGCTGCCACAAATCCTCACTAGAACACCAAATGTGGATTAATCCACTGCTGTAAATACTCCAAGAAATGGACTATTTCCTCCTGTTTGAGTAACATTTGCTAAAAACTATATAAGGTGTTTTAGGAACTTACAGATTACAAAAAAAAATGGTAAATGGTAAATGGACCGTACTTGTATAGCAACTTTTTAGTCTTCCGACCACTCAAAGCACTTTTACACTATGAATCAAATTCACCCATTTACACACATTGATACACTGAATGGGTACAGGGGCTACCATACAAGATCCCTACCTGCCCATCAGAGGAAACTAAGCATCTTGTCCAAGGACACATCTGCATGTAGACTGGAGGAGCCGGGAATCAAACCACCGATCTTCCAATTAGTGGACGACCCGCTCTACCTCCTGAGCCACAGCCGCCTATGTATTTGTGAGCTGTTATTAAAGATTTGTGTCTTCAGTAGGAAGCAGTGGGCTTGGAGCTGAGAGACACGGACAGGGTAGAAAGTATTGTGACAGTTCCTAACATTGTTAGTGTTGGTCTGTTTATGGGATTTGTTGACAATAAGAACTGGCCTTTAAGATAATGCTTTGCATGCATGATGCCTGCGACTGTTTTTAAGGATGTACATCTCTGTGTGCTGCTACTGCTGTGTGGAAACAGGACAAATGTTTAAAAAAATGACTTTGTTCCTTGTCAACAAGCAGATAGAGAGAGAGAGAGAAACTCTGGTAACTGTAGGAAATCTGAAGATGAAAGCTCACCCACACAGTTAGCAACATCATGTACCACAGCAAACTGAGCTGAGGCCTGTACACTCTTCCTCATTTCTCTTAGCCTTGTTATTCTGTGAATGTTTACCGCCTACGTTCATCTTTCACCTTCTGAACACTGCGTCAGGCTGCCTCACTGGAAATTATTTTATGTGAAACAAAATCAGTTGCTTGCAAAGATAAAATTCTGAGGCCCAGCATCAGACAGGTAGGACAAGCAACAGATGGCAACATCTTTTCAGGGAGTTTGAATAGGATTGTTTTGTGACTAGAATTTGCTAAAATTCACTATACTGACACACTGTAGTACTAGTATAAGGAAACTACTGTAGTGCCTTCATACACAAGAGCCCTGACACACCATGTCATGGTAGAATAGTAAATTAGAATAACAGTTCTAATAGTAGATTAATAATAATAGTGATCACACAAAAGGAAACTGTCTTCCTGAGAAAAATGACAGGTTCCTGAGAGGTGCCAGATTAGAAAACGCGTGTCATTCTAGAGTCACATGGTTAAAGGTTATATTTGTTAAATCTGGAGCACTTGTTGAAAATAAATAAGTTTCATAAATGAGTTCCAGCTCATCAAGAGCACAAATTTGATGTTTTTCTTTTTAATTACAGTATGATAGTAATATCAATATCTTTGGGTTTTGAAGTGGGTCAATTCTCATTGGTTTAATGAATATGCAAACAGATAGTAAAAACCATACCATAGAACAGTAAAAACCATACTTTGTAGTTTTAGGAGGAGTTGCCAAAAGTTGCCAGATACAACCTCACTGGCTGTTAACAAGAACTAGTTCCAGCACATCATTCCCCCTAAAAGCACAAACTGTGTTTAACTTTTCTGTTCAACGATACAACATGTGAATTATTAAACTTCAACTTTGGACAGAACCAGGGTAGCCGTTTCTCCTGTTACTCCAGCTTCTAGTCTTTATGCTAAGCTAGAGATCAATATCCATTTTCTCTCAGAAAGAAAGAATGAAAAAAAAGGTTTAAGTATTTCTTTACTTTTTGTAAAAGACTTGTAGCTTTGACTTTTAATGAAAGAACCTGATATTTTCAAATTCAGTTATTTTTCATGTCTATTCAAGCTTCAGAATTGCTTCAGCTGCCAATCACTGTGTAGCAGAAAATTAACCAGACATTTACTTCATGTGAAAGGTCTGCATTTTTCCCACTTCGCCGAGGCACTCATGAGTACTGCTTCTACTACAATTACCGTCTATAATTTAGCTTTTGTGCTTGCAATAATCCTATTAGAGAACAAATCAGTTAAGCAAAAATCATCTGCATCATTTCAAAGATGGAAAATGATACAGAGGGAGGGCTACAATGGCAAATTTAAAAAACAACAACATACAATTATATAAAATCATGACAATAAACTACAGTATATGGCCAATTATGTTCACATAGTTTGGAATTTTTATCTTTATAGACTTATAGATTCGCAGGTGTTTAACAGACAACAGTCTAAAATGGTTTTAAACTGAGTTCAATCTTCTCAGCTGATTCAGTTTTAGACTTTAGTTTCTTTAAAAGTTTCCTCAGTGATATTTGCATGAATATTCAATATAAGTATAAAAATGGATGGATCTTGCAGACAACCTGTAACTATGTCAGACATGCTTCAATGAATGCATGAATCATTTCCTGCAGCTCCATGTCTCCGTGTTTATCATTCAGTAAACACCAAACCCTTTCTATTTGTAGCCATTTTAATGACGGCCTTGCCTCACAGTGGGGAGGAGAACAGTAGCTGCAGGAAAGAAACATCAACACAACTGAAATCCAAACCTCACAATGTGTTCAAATACTTCATGGGAGTGAGCTTATTTGCTCTGTTGTGGACAGAGACAGACACAGACAGGCAGAGTGTGTTGGACTGTGTGTGTGTGTGTGTGTGTGTGTGTGTGTAATGTTAATGATTAATGGAAGAGGAAGTGAAACTAGCTAATCATACCTGCACATGATAAACATCCACAGGGCAAAGGTAGAGGTGTGTTTTTTTCTAGAGTCAGCTCTCACTTTGACTTAAACTTTGTATCAGTCAGTACAGTTTATAGAGACATAATTATTATTTAAGATGCTGGTCATTATGACTGCAGTATTTTCGATGCTTTCTTCTTTTTCTAACCTAAAAAGGATCTGTACCTCACCAACACAATCCAAGAACAATCAGTCCGTTAACAGCCAGCAGGAACAAATAAATGACTAAATTAATTGGAAAAGAGGGCGCCGATCAGAAGCTGTAACTTCGGGCTTCTAACTGGCTGCAATGAAACCAATGGGTGATGTCACACCTATGAGTGGGACACAACCAAATTTATTGCACACTTGTTGCTTGGATTGCCATAGCAACAAGCAAGACAACAGTCAAGCCTGATTGACATTTCGCTGCTAAGAACCAGGTCTACTGATGAGTTATATGACAGGAGATACACCAATAAGTTCATGTGTGAGCCTTTTTATCCATTGTGTATTCTTTTGTTTTGTTAATTGTACAAATTAAGACTCGGTGTATTAATTGAGACGGGTTAGTATTTTTTAAAGTGAGCAACAAAGAGTAAGAGCGTGTAAAAGAAAAAGTGAAAGCAAAAACACTGAACAGGGCTGATAAACTAGCCTGATTCTGATTACATGGAATCCAACTTTAGCAAAACAGACAACTGTTGATTGTTAATGAAGAGCTGACATGCAGCATAAAGAAGCCTGTCAATCCAGACTGAATAGATTTCAAAGACTCAAAGAATTAGAAAGACCTGAGAGTTTTTCCAGCGCCTCAGTTCTTCTCTTAAAGACATAAGTAGCTGCTACATGGGTGTTTTAGAAAAGAAAAAGAATGACGTGACTCAACAACCCATCTAGTCAATAAAACAATCAGCCTCCTCCCCTAAATGTAAAAGCTGGTGAAAGAAAGCAGTAGCAGAACTCTCAGCCTGTAAAGACTGTGTGAAAAGAGTCAGGAATGTTTGGAGGCTGTTTCAGTTGGGGCTTCTGAAGGGTCAACAGGGCGGCTGAAGGGGGGGGGGGTTGCACTCTTTAATCTGCACACCACCCACTGCTTACTAAATGAATGGTGGGTTGAAGGGGGTTGGTTTGATACGCTTGACTTGATGCCAGTCCTGGGTGGTCAGGTCAGGTTTTTAGCTCTCTACACCCCAAAGACATTTTGATTTTTAGCAGGTCATTTTCTCTCACTGATCCTCCACTATATCATCTATACATGTTATGTTTCTAGTTCCTTTGGTATAATAACAAAACTGTGTTTAGGATAAGCAGTGATGGGAGCCACCGCTTAAACAAAGGGGAGAGCACCATCTGCAGATATTCAAGCTATAATACTGCTGTTTGATTGTCAGTTGATTTCTGGTAGGTGCAGTGCAAAAAGACCACAACAACAAGCTCTCAGCATCACAGATCAAATGAAACACTGAGAAATATTTCTACTTTAAAACAGTTTGCTAGCATTGCTCAGAATAAATGTACATTTCAAAAATAGATGCTCTAGAGTACTGTAATACAGGAAGTAGCAAACATCTGCAGATCAGATGAAGTAATAAGCATGATCACAACTTCCACTAGCTCATTTTGTTTACATGCAACTATAAATGTATTGTTTCCATGCAAGAGAAGACTTTGAAAAAGTTAAATACAATGAGTGTGTAACAATATTATATTTTCCAAAGCTTTTACCTTGAAAACAAGGGAATAATCAAGGTAATCCCAATCTCATTATTGAGAAATGTGCAGTGATAAGCCATAATTGAGCTGCTCAGTTATGATTACCTTTTGGACCTTTGTTGTTACAGCTGGCTCCTCCTGTTGGGCTTGGGCTCTCTGCGGAGAGACAAAAGATGTCAGTGGATACACTATGTTGACTGTGTTCCACAACTCAGCCTTACACAAAGCATTCACTGGTATACTGGAGCAGAGAGTCCGTGCAACAGTCTAGAGACATTTTCACTACTCTAAATTCAGTGCAGCCCCTACGCTGACTCACTGAGAAGCACACTGTTACACTGACAGATGGCTCCACCTGCGATCCTGCACAGCACTGTGGGTTCTTGAACCTCTTACCAGGCACCCCCCTTTTTTGTGCACAAGCCCTAAAATAATGTATTCAAAATAACAAGGTGACGGTTCTACAACCCTTTTCTTAACAGTCATAACCCTGGTCTCATTAAAAGGGTAAATCTTTACATTTTACAACCAAAAAGTCAGAATGAGTATAAGGGATAATAAAAAGAGGCTAAAGTGTCTCACGGGTGGGAAAATGTCACTTATCACATGAGTTTTTTGTGTTGTTTGTTTTAATTGGGCTTCATAAACTTCTTTTGGGCTTCTTTTAACATCATAATGATTGAGTCTTCTGAACAACAAACTATACATTTTGTTTTCTCTCTCACTGGTGCAAATTGGAGGCTAAATGATGTTAGACCGCCACCCTGTGGTAAAAAATCAACAGTGCACTTAAGAGGGAACCCCATGACAACAGATTAAAAAGGTACCCTGTGAAGTTCCTGACCTCTAGTAGCACTATGTATCAGTGTTTACAAGCAAACACCTGTCCCAAGGACCCAAGCTCATAAATGCATAAGTCTACAATCAATAAAGGCAAAAACACTCATTAACATATACTAATTTGAGAGTGACGTGGTAGCTGAATGGTTACAGTGCATGCCACATAACTTCACTGTCCCTGGTTGCATGTCCCGCCCCTCTTTCTCCCCAATGTTTCCTGCCCAAACACAAAATAATACTGTATATCTCTACATCTGAACTGGATGCATTTGTACTTGTGTCCAGACATTGAGAAACCATTGCTTCTAAGTATACAGACAAAACCAAATGAAACATATTTGTCTTTACATTTATGTTTTGACATCATTTGGTCATGTTAAAAAGATGATGTTTGGTTGTAAAGAGCCTGAATCTAACTGACATCACTCACTGCACAGACCGGTTGACTCAACATCACTCTGACACTGAGGACATAGACAAACACAAAGGTTCACATACACAGAGGCCCTAATAAACCAATCTACAGGAAAGACAATGTGCACAGTTGTGACAAAACCTAAAGAAACTATAGAGAACTTTATGATTTTGGTGTTGACTATAAATGAAGTTGGGCTCCAGGCTGCAGGTTTCTCATGAACAGAGTCAGAGATTACTCTATAATCCCATTAAGGATTATTGCATGTATAAACCAAAAGCCTTAAAAAAAGGAATATTCTTTGAATTTAAATGCAGGTAGGTGTGACTCTACAGTGACAGAAGGTCAGCTCTCTCTGCTGGCAGTCCACTCACCTTGACACTGAGCCTGGCCCTGATGTCTCCCACATCCTTTAGCTTGGATTTATAGAGCATCCAGCGGTAGCGAAGTTCCTCCAGACCCACATCTTCTGCTGGTCCAGAACCAGCCTCACTGCCCGAATTCTCTTGGAGCAAAAGCTGGAACTGCTCCTGACCCCAGGTCACTCCAGCCCTCAGAGCCTGCACCAGGACACAACAGAGAACTTTACCTATACTGTGCTAAAAAGAGCAAGTTTCTGGTGTGTGTTTTTTTTCAAGTTCAGAATAAAAACAAGCAGCATCAGATGCAACACATTTTAACCACAAGATGTCAGTGGCACAGTGCTTTTCAGCTTGGTGTTGAGTTACTCTTAAGTCAGACCACATCAGGTCAGTCAGTGTTTCCACCTTTTTTTAAACATAAAAGAAGAAGAACATGCTACTGTCCAATATATTTGTGTTTCTTTTATGCAGTAACACAGTGGCTGCTCTGGCTTTTCCAATTCCTCCAGCAATCAAACCTTTAGCATGAGCAGCACGCTTCAAACACCTGTACATACAGCTGTGGGGAAAATCTGTGGTTATGGTAATTACTCAAAACCAACACAAGCCTCATCCAACTAGAGTTATCACTTCTAATACATAACATGTTTGGAAGTTTAGACAGCCAAAACACAGAATATTAATAACCTTGAATGCATTACGTTTGTCAAAGATAAGTTAAGTAGTTGATTGAGTGCAGGAGCCACCAGTGACCTGGGGCTTGTCATAACCTCAAGTTCTAAGAACCCTGTGAAGCTTTGATATAAGCTTCATGTGTTTCCTCTGTATATTAACTGGGATGTTTTGGATAAACACTATTAAAAACTCTGGCATTTTATATTCTGTTCAGGAGGTGAGTGATGTAAGCGGTTGTAAGAAAGACAAATATTGATTTTTTTTTTAAAACATTTACGCTGCATTAAGCGTACTGCTGGGCTCAGTGGCTCAAAACAGCATTCAACACTACTTCAAATCGGTTCCACAGTGTACATCTTTTATTTTTCTAGAATCACCATTCTTCTACATGTTTTTTTCCCCCCTACACACTTTGTCCGTGTTTTGTATCTCCATTCCTGCCACAAGTGGAGTAATCTTACTGCCTCCAGCTCCTCTGACATCTTGTTTTATAAGCAAGTATTCTCCACTGTTCTTCATTTTTTAAAAAGAAGTGGTTGTCCGGCAGATGCAGCAGGGAAAATGGTGGTTTCTGTTGTTGTGCTTATAGTTGTCGTTAATGTGATGTCACACTTGCTGAGTTTAGTTGAGGAAGTCATCTCCAGTGGAATAACAGTGGGAATAAAAGCAGAGACAGTGGATGAACATTCTGTTCTGTTCTATGAAGTTCTGCAGTAGAAAAGGTCGGTCTTGCTTTTGGTTTATCCCGACACTGTAATAGCAAATTCAAGTTCAGTTGTTTTTATACAGCATAGAAATACCAATAATACATTTCAGTTTAGTTCATTTCTCAAAGAAAAAAAAACTTAAGAAGCATTTTCAGAAAGAGTCATCACATCTCTGAAGTGTTCCATATGTTGCTTTTGGCAGGATTCACAGTGCATGGATTATACCGTTCTCTACTCTCTCATCTATTCATACGTTTAAACATATGGTTCCTTATCACTGCCTGACATATGGCTGCATT
Organism: Euthynnus affinis; assembly: GCA_029490765.1. NCBI lineage: Eukaryota > Metazoa > Chordata > Actinopteri > Scombriformes > Scombridae > Euthynnus > Euthynnus affinis. The sequence continues at coordinate 2,887,470 of CM055851.1, read as the reverse complement.
TTTGCACACCAACATATAAGTGGAACTGTAACATGTTAACGCAGACAATAACAATCCTCATAGCAACAGTGTGAGCAGATATGAAGTCTCTACAACACAAGTGAGCAGTACACGAGCAGACAGTGAGACCTGAGCAGCACCGTCACTGTATTATCCTGAGCATATGATTTTCATATTATCATCCATTGAGTTGTCTGTAAAAATGGGATCCATGGTACTATTTCTGACCTCATTAATCACTTTAAGTGCACTTCCACTTAACAAGAACTCAGGAAATTCAATTTCTGTGCTCTTTCCATCTAATTAACATTACATCATTGTTTGTGATTTTTAAATCTGATATCAGCTTTTACTTTTGTTAAAGTGAGTTTATTGTTGTGTGTGTTGTGCTGATTCACTGACAACTTTTTAAATCTGCATCTCAACTTCTTAACCACGCAGTGATTACAACCCTGCCAGCTCCAGGCTTATTTGGTCATGTCAGGGTACGTTTAAATGTGCACAATAATGCTGTTAATGCTGCTGCGATGAGAAAAGCCATTGTCTGGCCGCTTATATGATATGTACACTAACTCTCTGCAGTAATCCTGTCCACACAACTGAATTTATTTGGATTATCTGGAGGAAATTGAGTTTGTAGATTATCTTAAAGTAAAAAAAAAAAAGCCAGATCTACTCCTAATGATCTTCCTTCAGACGGTTGCCGTTTGATTCTTGAATGTTGGAAGATTTGAATAATGAATGAGCCCAACTTCAATGCTCCAAGTGCATTTTGTAAAATTGAGATTACAGATGCAACACGTATTGCTACTGCTGTTTGATGGCTACAGGGATTTAAAATAAAAGACTTTATACCTCCAACAAACAGTTCAGTTACAGATGTTTACCTCAAGGAATGACCATTCATAGCAAACACTTACACAGTTAGACTTGGTGGAAAAAGGCTCTGCTGTTTGAGGAAGCTCTCAAAATATCCGAGCAGCGACGACAATTCTGCTTAGAGAGCTAATCCCCCGAAACAAATTGACTGCTCCCTGCTTAATGAGTATTACTGAGTGCATTAAAACCCCCAAAACAACTGAGCCACTGCAATCCACCACCCTGAATATAAGCAACAGCATGCTGCAATTTTCCTTGAATGCTAGCAAAGCCCTTCTCATTTGAGATGTAACTCATTATTGATCACCTTCAGATGAACATATGGAAAGATACTTACAGCATCTTGATACAAAATGCCTAAAACCAATTCAGCCCACACAATATATCATTTTACCACTTTAACAAGGCGAGCACATGCCAGATAACACCACAAGAAATGAGCTCAACTGCAGCAAGATTTTGACCTATGAACATTAATCCATGTTACAATGACTGAAGCACAAGCAGCTGAGCAGCAGACACTTGGCTTACACCCTGGCATGATGTCAACAGGAAAACTCAGCTTCTGTCCTTGTTTCTGTCCTGGCTTCTGAACCAGCAGCTGACACTGACTCTCAGAATGTGGGCTGTGACCATTCACTCTTAAATAAAGTCCTAAATCAGGAGCACTGACAAGTGAGTGATTGTGAAGCATATTGAACAAAATTGAGGTTGAAACAAGTGTGACTTCAGAGCTCTGCTCCATTTGTCAATGAGTATGAATATGAGTAGGCCATAATGCATCTAGAAGTATCTAGAGGACCCCTAGTGTTTACCAGCTTTCATAACAACACTCTTCCACAAGTAAATTCAGTGATGACATCCACTGTGGTGGAACTCAAACAAGCGTCAAGTTGATTGTCACAATGTACTGATACGGATGGACGCCAATACCAGTTTTGTTAGGTAGGAAAATACATGTGAAGTCAGTGTGGTCTGTAGTAAATGAGTTTCTATTGACCACCCAATAACTGTAACCTGTCTTCCAAATGAACTGCAGTGACAGTAAATTATGATATGAAACTCACCCCGAGTGTGTCCTGTCGCATCTTGAGTTCTTTGGCGCTGAGTGTTGCACCCTGGGGCCTGAGGATCCCTGACAGGAGTTCACTCTCTCTGCTCAACCAGGCCTCAAACTCCCTCCTCCTGGACTCATACTGTCCTGTGTTCCCCTGTAAAAAAACATACAACTTTGATTACTCATAAAAATTAAAGACCTTGAAAATGAAGACACAATTCTAAATACACACATATACATAAATACATACACCAACATGATAAGCCAGTCAGCAGTGGTTTCATGTTCTTTTTGTAGCTGGGAGTGGCTGATGTGATGGATTGTAAACAAATCCATCACAAGAAAGGTTGGCCACAGCAGTCATCTGTCAGCACATTTCTGAGCCTCTTTGTTTTCCTATTGATGTTATTTTATTTCAAGAACTATTGTTCTGCTAGACAAGTGCAAAATGGATGTGAAGGTGATTGCAGCCATTCAAAACTTACCAATGTTCGAAAGACAACAGAATAAACATCTCAAGAATAATGTCTAGACAGCTGCATCCGTCACTGGAATGAATGGTAAGCTCTGAGCTCACTTCATTCTGCTTCTTTTTCACTAATTGTACCCTAATTAGCCCTTTTGAACCGGATATGTAGCTGCAAAAGACCACCATGTGCAATCAAAGATGGCATGAAAGCATCTCTACTTTACTGACAAGCTGTCAGAAAAGAGCAGCAAAAAGTTTCTGCAGGAGTTGAACTGGGGACCATAAATTTATTAAATGTCTTCACATTCATTGACTACGTAACATACAGTTCACCCAGCAGCTTACATATGAAAAACGTCATTATAATTTGCCTACAGCCCCTGAAACCAACCAATGACAGTATTAGGGAGATGCACCATTCAATATGATATGAATTAAAATCATGTGTCCTTATCATTCCAATCGATACTGAGCAGACACTGACTTAGCAGACTAAGCCTGATTTTAATCTCAAATTGGTTGCCCATAAATAATCTGACCATTCAAAAATTCACATTTCCATCTAAAGTGTTCAGATGCCTGACTGACGCTGCGTTGACATCATATGGGATAGGATATGACACTATGGGTGTCATTAAATTAAAACAAAAAAGACAGAATCTAAGTCTGCGGGTGCTGGAAGTATAAAAACAATACCATTGTGTCTTGAGTTGGTGCTGTAGATGGTTGTTTGTCTGGATCTTTTCTGAACAGCGCAAAAGCTCCTCCTCCTTGACTCAGTCCACTGTCCTTGCCTCGTCTTGATGTGCTGGGAGGTTCATCGTTATGACGAGCGTCATGGCCCTGGATCATCTGCCCCGTCACCGCCCGCTCTCCTGCCTCTCCCTCCAGGCTTCCTTCCCCTCCTGCTCCATCGAGCTCTCCTGTCTGGTGTTTTTGTTGGCCTCTCTTGTAGCCTCCTGCCCTGCCCTGGCTGTGTGGCTCCCCCACACTGATCTCTGTTGTTGGAGCTGTGCCGTCTACAGACAGCCTGTCTGTACTGAAGTCTGACTCTGTTGGTTCTGTGGATTTATTCAGCAGCCTGGAAGAGAAAGAGAGAGGTTAAGTGTTCTCATAAATGACCAGCTCATCACCTGTAAGTCTACTGCATCACAAACACAGAAGAAATAGTTTCTTTAAATATGCACATTTGTATTACAGTACCTGTGAAGATTGAGACTCATGTTGTACAAGGCAAACCAGGACTCTTGAAGACGCTTCATGTCTCTGATAATATGGACACTTCCTTCCTCTGAAGTCCTTTTCAAAACCTCCTGACCCTGGACATCCATCTGCTGGAGCTGAAGCTCCTTCTCTGGAAACTCTCCCAGTGCTCTCTGTGGACAATGCAGCAATCAGTGGGATGTGCAATTAGCCTTACATTCACATATTTCTTTAATTTATTACATTTATGTGAATTTTATACAATGTGACGCTTTGTATAACGGTGCAGAATTTTTAAAAAAAATGTATGCACCATTGATTGTTTCCAGTAATAAATCTCAGAACACCTATGCATCATATGTGAAACTATCAATCCAGTATACTGCTCACCTGATGTAATTATACACATTTTCCAGTGACTGAGCAACAAACAACAATTTCACCATTAAAGCTTCAGGTTCTGTTACTCTATGACAGATGGACATCACCTGGTACCAGTTTTATTACTCTTTAAACTTGAATGGTTCCTTCAAGAGAAGAAAACACTCTAAACATCACCACCAAGAAAAGAAAAAGTAATGAAATTCACTACTGACACTGATTGATTTCATTACATTAATGAACTTAATGACAGTTTAACCATGCAAAGCCCCTCCCACCAGGTTAATTGATTACATAACTATTTTCACAACAAATCAATCAAATGTTTTTTTTTTTCTTTTTACTTTACTCATTACCAAAAAATAACCTCTAAGACAATGTGAAGAATGTATCTGTATATGGAAACTATTATTAGTGGTCACTAGTAGCAGTTGCATGACCATTATGTCATCTTAATTCATCCTGCTACAATCCTGTTTAACAGCTGATTGGACTGAGCCTGTTTGAATCAGGAAGTCCTGGGAACACACAGAAAGGTAAGAACGGTAAATGACACATGTGCACCCTGAGTGATCTACCAGGCAGACTATTAACAGTGTGGACAGAGGTGAGTGTCAGTGTTCCAGGGATAGAAGATCCTATGTTGATGTGACATTTTACTGAGAGGTCATGGCTGTTTAACCAAAGTTTGCGACGCTCACTCACTGCTAGGAAAAAGTACACAGTTCCTTTTTAAAGCTTTGAAACATTATTACCTGTCTTTGGTGAAACATTCATATTCTTCTGTTTAATGTGGGCAAACACACTGAACCAACAGTATTACTGTGTGGGGATGGAATTCTCTCTGTTGCACTCCTGTCGTCTGTTACTGCTGATAAGATAGGTGATGTTTTTTTGTTGTTGTTGTTTTTTTTTTTTTTTTTAAACAGAAAGCTGAAATCTTGAAACTTTTCTGCACACTGGTACATATATTTGATATCCACTGTACAGTATCAAAGAGCAGAGCTCCTGGACAGTTGCACAGCTTGAGTTCACTATGTCCTGAGTTAATTAAAAGCAAAGGTGAAGAATCTCAACTTGTTCTGGTGATGAGAGCGGCAGGTGGGTCAGTGAGATAATGAACTTAGTAATGTAATTATAAAGAGTCTGCTTGGTATCCCCATTAAAATTCATCACTTAAAGTCAGTTTGAGCTGCTTTCTGCACTTTTACAGAGCTGGTTGACAAAACAAAACGTCAATGATATTAAATCAAGAGCAGAGGGGCATTATTAGAATGACTGGATGAGTTTATCCATCATGAACCCTGACATTGGCAGACAATGTCATGATGCTTCTTCTGGACTTCCAGACTACAAGCAAGGCTCCTAATTAGTGAAGAAGTCAACCATATTCACTGCAGTGGAGAGACATCTGCATCACCTCTCCATCATGTTGGAATCACAATCACTCACACGATTGGCTGAGTGCTGACAGGAAGGATGGAGGACTAGCTCTGCCAGATGAATTGTATGTGTTATTGCTATGTATGTATTGTATGGTATTATTTTTGGGCAGCCAGTATCCATAAGTTCAGGTTTTTGGTCTTGGAGTTGGTGAGTAATGAATCTCCTTTACTGTAGAAGTGATTTTCTTCAGGTGAATATATCACCATCTAATCAACGCTGGTTGGAGGAAGTAAAGCACACTGCTCAAGGCTCAACAACCAGCATCCTCGTCAACTCTGTTTCCCATTACTGCTTACAGTTTAAGAGCCTCCCCAAAACCCTGACAGTAAACTAACTATAAATACACAACAGACTGACCATAATGTTCCAAAACCAGCTGATCATGAGTACAGGGATGCAAGAACACACACCACACACACACACAGACCTCAGCTTCATGCCTGCGGCCCTCTATGCTCCAGCCTCCTGAGGGGCTGTGGAAGGACTCGAGCTTCTGCTTCATGATCATCAGCCACTTCTCTACGTTCAGCAGGCTGTCGTGGAAGCTTTCGTGCTCTTCGATGCCGGTCTCACTCTCATGTACCTTCACCTGCAAAAAAAGAAGAACTATATCAGCTGGACTGTCAGCGGCGGGGAGAAACATTCATGCAATGAACTGGCAACATTTGCAACAGCTGTAAGTTCAACAAACGCTGCACTACCAGTTTTACAGTTCAACAATTTGTTTTTACAAAAATAAATCAATAAGAGAAAACATGAAGTTTAGCTTTGGCACAGGAAAAACATCGATATGGAGTGACTTTAGGTCATGTCTTCATGATGCAAAAAAAAAGTTCTCACAACAACCAAACTGGCACTTTCAGCACAGTGGAGGGGTGTGTGTTGTTTAACCCATCTGTGACCAGAGCAGTCAGTGCCTTATTACTCTGTGAGTGCTGATGACTGAGTTTTGACAGTGTGGTCATTTGCCATCACCACATCTAGAACCACAACACAGAGACGAACCTCTTCTTTTCTATAATGTAGGATGAAGGGATTCTGGTGGGAATCAGTGCTAACGTTTGCACTAGCTTCCACCGTCTGAGTGGAATACAAACTCTACAAGCATGACAGGTCCTGCTAAATGTTCAGTGTTGTAAAGAGACAAAGAGCTCCAAAAACAGTTTATCATAAGATGAAATATGGAAAGAAATATGCACAATAGCTGCAGCATCACTATATTTTATTTCCTTACACAAAAAAAAAGGGAAGAGAATTCAAAATTTCAGTTTGATCTTGATGGAGAAATCACTACAGGGACTTTTCACAGAACCACTCTGTGTTTACTGTGTGACAAGACTCAAAAAGATGTGAGAATGTAAGAAGTGTCATTTTTGGTAAACTGCACATTGTTGGAAAGTTGTATATATAAATATGAGAATAAGAACTGGGTTGACAAATACTGCATTTCCCTTTAAGAATCCCCCTGAGGAGGAGGAGGAGGAGGAGGAGGAGGAGGGGGGATGTTCCCAAACTCTTAGGCACACTCTGATGTCTGCTTAACACTACCCTACATACACACTCACATACACACTCCAGTCAAACACTCACTGCAAATTCTCCCTCTCTGTCTGGCAGAGAGAAATACAGAGCAACAGATGAGAGTGCTCTGCCGTGTTTGACAAGTATCATTTCCAGACTGATTAGTGTCAAGTGATGACTAGTTGCTTCTCTGCATAGCCTCGACAGCTTATTCAAGAATTATGCTCCGAATGAAATCAGATACGGTGCAGAGTGGTGAGTTGGTGAGAGGAAAGTGCTGCATTTGGTTTTGTTTACCACAGTGTGCTGCACAGACTGCTTGTTCACCTTTTCTCACAGGTTTCCATTAACACCCTCTAAATTCTGCAGCTGCTTAGCAGAGTGTACACTTTCTATTTAGTGAGAAACATTGCTCTAAGCTAAGTGTATTCCCATATTTACAGCTTACTGTGAGTCCTGTGTGTTCCCAGCGTGCATCAAACTTCTCTGTCTGGTGTGGCTGTCATTCATTCATTCATCCATCCATCCATTCATTCATTCATTAAATGAATGGATGTATATTGGTGTTTTTATTATCTCTGACCTGATGAAGACCCTGTGAGTTCAAAAGCAGCCGGCAGTTTAAACTATTAATATGTCTGACTAAATGAAGGCTTTTAATCTGCCTTTACTCTGAGCTTGCCTTTTAAGCGCAGTGTTTGCTCACAGCGCCACATTTGACAGCAGTGTGAGAGAACAGACTAAAGTCTATTTAGTTTGCAGAGTGGTTTCAAGAAAGCCTTTTTCTTTTTGTGGGAGGCCAGCAGGCATAAAAGCATGTTGGATCTGAACCTATGTTTGCCAACGGAGCTATAAGTGAAGTGGTGCATTCATAATGCACATGAAGTCTTCATACTGTAGCTCTGAGCCACACTGACACATGTGCTGGGAGTTTTTCACTATATTGAGTGTTAGTTGAGAGAATGTCTGTATCTTTTAGATATGACAATAACAACTGAGGACACAGTTTCTTCATTAGCTGTTTCCATTCTATTGTTGCACAGCTTTTAAGAGGTCCATAGCTAATTGGGCTAAATAAACTACATATAGACAGCTTTCCTTTTGTGTACTTGTTCATAACAATCTGTTACTGACAACCACGCCGTGTTGAAAACACACCAGCAGTGGATGGTAGGCTACAGATAAAGTGATTCAATGCATGACTTTCCTGCAAATGTATGCTTGTTGAACAGGTGTTTTGATAAATTACTCTTATTGGCTTTTAACCGGTGAAGGTTTTATTGCACTTACAGTAATGAGCATAGTTATCATTAAATTGAGCAAAATGTTATTTTTCTCCCTCTTCAGCATGACCTCTCTACTCTGCTGTCTGCTATGTGTGTGTGTGTGTGTGTGTGTGTGGGTGTGTGTGTGTGTTGGACGAGCTCAGTCAAACAGCACACAGACAGCAGAGTAGAGAAGGGCAGTGAGGAGAGGCTGCATGAGAAAAATTACACCAAAATCATATTTTATGTCTAAACTGGTTACTGATAACTTATCTGTAGTCTTCGCAGCAACAGCCTCCTTTCATATTACATATACATGTAATTTGATCCATTGTTCATATAAACAGATTGATTGATAAGTACAGCTTTAATTATGGGTGGAGGCTTCCTCAGATGTTCAGGATGAGTTGTAGTCAGAGAGCAAGGATTGTGAAGCTCATCCATTTTAAACTAGTCTCCTGTCTTACCCTGACTGTCTTGTGAAGATGTTTCCAGTCAGCATAGAGTTTCTCAAACTGAGTCCTGTTGCTTTGACTGGAGGAGACCAGAGTCTCCAGCGCTATGATGTGGGCTTCACAGTCCTCCAGATCCTTCTGGATTACCTGAGGACACACAGGACACATAGTGAGAGCACGTCATGGGGAACACACAACTTTCACTTCAGGAAAGTGATTTCATCAACTGAAATGAACATACATTTATTATATTACATATTATTATCTATACTCAAAACTAAATGATGTTATGTGTTGAGTAATATTGGATGAGTAAAATATTTCATACAGTCTCATGTAAAAGAATATCCTCTTATATCTCAGATATGAGATGCTGCCATATCCAACATGATAATTCATCACAATCTTTCATAATGAACAAATCAATCATTCTAACAGCAATAAAAGCAGACACAGTGTTGAGTGATGATTACCCTAACTGCCTGAAGCTCGGAGAACATTAACACTACTGTCTGTTTGAGAAATGACTGTAGTGGAACAACAATTTTTCATGTTGTTGGTAACAAATGAAGGACGAGCATGTCGTTCCTCATCTTTGGACTATAGTTACTTACTTGGATTTGGAAGAAGGTGAATGACACTTCATCTGAAATGAACAGCTTAATCTGCTGAAAGCTGTGATGAGATAGTTAACACACAGAGCAGCTTGTGTTCCAGCAGATGTTTTGGTAGCTCTGGCTTGACCCCTGCTCTGGTCTGGTCTGGGATTAAACTCACCTTGAACTGGTCCAACTGGCTTTTCTTGGCCAGGATGTCGGGCTGTCGACCATCAGCTGTCACCAGTCGGTCTCTGAGACCAGCCAGCTTGGAGTGAATCAACTTGTAGGCATCACCAAAGTCCTTGGTTCTTGAGATTAAGCCCTGAGAGTGGAGAAGAATGTCATTCAGTCAGTGTGCTGTTATGAAGCCTTTCTACTTCTTCAGCAAAGAAATGAGGCCTGAACAAGAAGCACACAGGCCACTAGCCTTCTGAGCTACACTGCTTCATCACATCTATTTTAAACTTATCTGGATATGAACGGTACTTTAAATGAAACATCTGACTTACAGGGCTAATATTATGGGCTGTGTCTGCTTTTCACCTCCATCCAGTGGAGTTGACAATGACAAATGGAAAACATCTAATGAAGTCTCACAGACAAACACCGTCATATCTACTCCACTTCTTTGTGTTTGTACTGCCAGGATGAGGTGACCAGTAACATGTCAGGAAGCAACTTCACTGTTTGACCTGAAAGCACTAACATCATTCCCCTTATTCTTGCCCACAGCTGTAAGTGAGCACAAAGTGCATTCTTTGCTCCTATTGGTCACAGAACATGTTGTAGAAGTTGTTAAAGAAGGTGATAGAAAGCAAAAACATTCAGATGTGCTATTTTTGTCTGGATGTTGTGTGATTTGTGGTGAGAGAAATCAGCTGGGAGGACAGCTGGTTTTATTGACAATAAGGTTGCAGCTCATTGTCTAGCTTACTAAGTCAGGTAAGAGGTGTCACTTTTCTTTTTATAATGTTTTGCTTATGAGTCATCAACGTGTTCATCTCTCTTAAGTGTCCTGTGGAAACACTTCTGTTGTCATTTCTGTAGTGTGTTGTGTTATTTGTAGTGTGTTTTCTAAATGCTGCTCATGTGATGTCAAATTCATGAAGTTGTTTTCTTAATCTGCTTGTAAAATGTTTTCTTAAAGCAGCGTCTGCCACCATAGAATCACCAGTACAAACCAACCAATCTAAACACGGCAAATATAAAAAGAGTTGAAAAAAAAAAAAGAAAAAAGCTCTATAAGCTTGTTTTTTCCATTTTGCTGCATTTTCACAATATGAGACTGGTGCATATGGACGGTGTGAGTTTATAACATGCCTGCTTGCATTTTTTTCTCTAATCTTGTAGTTGCATAACATTTAATTAGTCCCATCTTGCACAGTTTGACATGCAATCAACTTGCAAGATCGTTGTCACACAGCGTAGAGGCAGCAGTTCCCACAATGACAACAAAACCACAAACCACAGAGGAGCTTGTTTACATCTCTGCATTTAAGAACCGTCTTTTCTTAAAACCTCCTCTTTTTGTTTTTATCTTGATTTATATTCTTAATATTATGTATCAGTTTTAATGCTTTTATGTCCTTTGTAAAGCAGAACATATCTACTTTTATTATATTTATTTTTTGTAATTATACTAAAAAGGAAGAATACACATATTTTTACATTTCTACAATTTTAAAAGTTGATTTCTACTCAAATAGGTATCCATCTATCGTAGCAAGAATTTTTAAGAAATGATCTAAACCAAACCTTCTTTCCAATGGTGTATTGTCATAATTTCCCATTTCCTTTAATTCTATATTTTTTTTAGATAGATCAAATTAATATTAAAGTGAAGTGTGGGTGTCTTGGTGCTGTCCTCCCTCTCACCTGGAGTCTGCTCTTCCTCTGCAGCAGCTGAGCGTGCAGCAGGTCTCTGTTCCTCATGGCAGCGTTCAGCTCTCCCTGCAGACCATCAGACCTCTCGGGACCAAACACAGACTCCAGCAGGTCCCCCTTCACCTGCAGCAGACTGAAACGCTCCTGCAGCTGGACACTGTCCTTCAGCAGACGCTAACACAGGACACACACACACACACACACAAAGAAAACACGTCAAGTCTGTGATCTAAACTTTTGGAGAAATTTCCATTTCATTAAGTAGTCTCCACCGTTCATAAAAGTAAAGGGCGATCATTAATATTATAGAAGTGCAAATGTAATTTTAGGATCAAATCCACAGTTACTCTCACATAATTTCGAGTTCAACAGCAGAAACTCTCTCCATACGGAACTTCATACAGAATTTTTAGGACTATAATATAGTGGCGCCACACGCAACTCTCACACGAGCCGACTTTGAAATTTCTCTTTACTGTCGACATGACATTGGGGAGTTCTAAATCTTTTTGATGTTTTTTTTTAAAGCAGGATGTAAATATGTGGGCAGCAGGGGGGGGGGGCGGCAGGTAGTTTCCACCATGCTTTCTCTACTTTTTCTCATTTCCTTGGTGACCTGTGCATCCAGATCCAGAAAGACAATGTACTACGTGAGATTATTAATGTGCTCAGATTATTAACAGTAGCATGAGCTTTTGGGAGGGAGGAGAGACTGACATGCAACAAAGACGTCTACTAATCATGACTGTGCTGTTCCTGTTGTGGCTCTGATGTAACAAAACAACTACAGTTTGGCAGAAAACAACAATTTTGCAAGAGGAGAAAATATTTTCTAGTATATTTGTGATGATAACACTTGGATAATTTGTGACATTAGACATTCTCACAGTTTCATGAAATATGCATCTGACAGAAAATGACAACAGGCGTTCTGTATTCTGTGTAATTTACAAAGTGTTGGAGCTTAGCAGAAAGATGTCATTTGTAATCAGGACCGCAGCTTAAACACGCCTTTCTGAAAGTTTCAGAATATCTAGTTCAACTTCATGCAGACTTTTCCACATGAGTGTTTTCTTGTGTAAATGTGTTTTACCTCGATGTTCTGGACCAACATGGCGATGTGGGAGAAGTCAGTGACTTCAGCAGACGCCTCCAAAACCTGAGAGACCATGTGGCTCCACTGGGCGTAGACCAGTAACGGGTCCTGGAGGATGTTTCTCAGCCCAGACTCTGACTCTGAACACAGCCTCGTCGCTCGGCATTTCACGCTGTAACATAGAGACACCAGAGAGTTACAAAACAGAACTTTTATTAAAGGACATTATAAAAATGATAAATACATGAAACACATGTGTTGTGGATTTTCTGAGCTGAGGTTGGCAGTTTCAGTTTGAAAGAGAGGAACAGACAAGGAGTTTGGTGAATTTAAGCTGGGAACACTTTAATGACTTGATAAAGGAGAAATACAGAGGCTGCATCCCAACTCTCCTTAGCCCTGCTGTTTATCATATTACTGTCTGCCTATCATCATCACTCATCAGCCCCAAATATCTTGCTAAGCTCTGAATATAGCGCAGTATAGTTAGTTACTGGTGGATCCTGTGTTGTGTTTACTGCCACAGAAAAGGAATAAATATTTGGGTTATTAGCATGACGTCGCCTCTCTGCGTCTATTATCAGACTTGGTGACTCTACCAGCAGCTCTGTGAGAGACACAAACTGAGGCTACAGTTATCAGTGCTGTGATATTTATACCTGGTGGCATTGCTTTTCTGTAAAACTCATGTATTGCTAATAAACATTGTCTGACTATTTCCTGCTCTTTGAAACATTTTTTTCCCTCTTCAGTCATTGATATCATGATATATATTATTTCTTTGTGATATATTGTGTATCTCAGAATCACCTTTGTTGTGGTATATTGTTACTGGGGGAAGAATACTGTGACGGCATCATATCATGAGTTCATCTGTGATTCCCTGCCTTTTTGTTGTTGAAAAACCATATCAGACAAATATCAGACAGATTCTGACAATCTGTCTGGAGAGAATGTTGAAGCACACATTCTTCTATTCAAAATGTCCACACTCAAAACAAAAATCCTTTTCACCTACTCCACAACCATCAGTTACTGTCTCTCTGAAGCACAAGCTTTGTCAGTCTGAAGCTCAGGAAACTGCAAGCAGAGAATGAATGTCTCTGTGTTTTGGGGCAAAATATACACTGTAGGAACAAATTTTCCCTCTGGGGACAAAAAAAAAGTCTACCTACAGTTTTAGGTAGTTGGTTTGTACAAATTAAAGCACAACTATACAAGCATACAGCTCATATCCAGGTTCAGAGTGTATCCATCTATCCATCCATCTATCAGGGCACAGTGTTTCCAGATGGAAACACATAATCCATCAGACAGATTGCTGTGGGTTTGCTGGGCTGGTTTTCTCTGTTAATCTGGCTCTCTGTGTATTTTGGGTTTTAATTGTGTAGGGAATACTGTTGTGCATGTGAATATGATGCAATGCTCTTTGTTTCTGGCCTGCTTGACCCTTGTGATGTGATGTGGAATTCTGTCAGCTGTGTTGCTACTACTATTCTAAAGCCTCACTAGACGCTGGAAAGTTGGGAGTAAAACTACTAACATGCAGACGATTCTGCTCCTCTTCACACCAAATGTTCAAAAGCAAAGGGTTTGCATGAGGGAGAGGGCAGAAATAAGAGCTGGTTAGGATGCTACAGTCTGTTGTCATGCTTGAGATTTTTTTTTTTTTTACTCAAGTCACAGTATGTTCAGAATAACAGAAATACAGGAATTCTGAGATGCACAAAATACATTTTTCCATCCGTTCTGAAAGCAGCCATAACTTCTGCTCCCTGTCAAGGCCACATTGCAACTGCATGTGTGTTGTCTGGGTCAGAAATGCTTTGTGTGTGTCAAAGCCCTGTTACAGCAGTAGGACTAATTATGTAGTTTTTAGCTGGGCTACTGGTGGGGTTTTAGTGTTGGCAATGTTATACACAGTCCACCATTTTGGAGCACAATGAATTATCTCTACAAATATTGGATACAATGAAATATGGTCCAGACATTCACTTAATTACCTGGTTACAGTCGGCTTTCTCCAGAAAATGATGTCTTAATCATCATGTATATGAGAAAGCTAGTTTGTATAATCAGGCTGGGGGACCTCCACCACGTACAGGCATAAGTGGCTTTCTAATGGGCTATGCATCAGGGTCCTGCATCAACCTGCCAGGGTTCACTTCACAATACTGACCTGCTCGCTGTACATGATCCCTGACTTAAAACATATATGCATAACACCAGACTGCAGACACAGAGAGCAAAGAGGAGTAGCTGGATGAAAAGAGAGATCATCACATGGGTTGATGTGTCCTCGTATTTAAAATGATTCCATCCAAAGTCTGAGAGAAACTTAAACTAAAACAAAGCAGCCTGTAGAAATCACACAGTTTCCACTGCTGAACATTTAACTGTTTGTTCAATTCAGACACGTTGGTGCTGTGAGGAGGAGCTCCACTGTACGTCTGCCTGCCTGTCTCTGACTGTCAGGAAGCAGCTGGCCACACACACACACACACACACACACACACACACACACACACACACACAGGACAGGTGCAGAAACACCTGCAGCCTGCAGCTGTGTTGTGGTGGTTATTCTGTGTTGTGGTGCTTCTTGTTTAGGCAGAAGTTTTAACAGTCATTGAATTTTCAGCCACCTCCTGAAGATTAGGAAACTGTGTTCTCTGTGGACTGTTCTGTGTGAAGGTTTGGAGATTTCACTCACCTACTTTTGGATTTAACATGGAGTATGAAGACTCTCTGCCAACAGATCAGTGTTTTTTTAAATGATATGTCTATAGTGAAATACTTCAGGCAGAAGTTTAAAGAGCTGCCAATCTTCCAGCCGTCTGATGAAGAGTAGGAGATGGTGCTCATTGTGGACTATTCTATATGAATTTGCTTATTTTGAAGTGGAAATACTATTTTGATGTCAGAGAAAAGGCTAGTCAATGCACAGCAGGTCAGATGAACATGCAAAAAACGTTAAATGTATCTACAGGCAAGCATACAATTAAAAAAAATACAATTATGAGAATTATATTCAATTATGAATATTTAGTTGTATTTAAACTGCCAGGTCCTTTGAAAGAAGTTAATCTGAAATCAACTGTTACAGCAACTTAATGGTTTGTTGTACGTCAGAGCAAAACACATAGTTGTCTCATTCATCTTCACTTGATTTGATTTCAGGCTTTTTAACCAAAATCCCACTATCATTACCTCCCTGCATAGTTCACAGCAGCTGATTCATGTCGGAGCGCTCCATTAAGCCCCACAAATCTCTAAGAGGAGCACTAAAATCTCAGCAGGGCAACCTGCTGCAAGGGAATAGAATGTTTGTTTGATTATTTTGAGCAGTTTAGTTTAGAAGCACATTAATCATGACCTGATTCTGATGACACATGATGACTGAGTGTTACCAAAGCCTTTATTATTACCAGCTTGGTGGAATTGTGGATTAAGTGATGTGTATGACCTCTAAATTAAAAACATTCTGCCTTGGTTTCAAATTGTCTGTAAAGTCATTCTAAATGTGACACACAGCAATGAGTGGTCACATTATATGATTTCATTTTTGGGTCTTATATATAGTTGCCAAGTGTATAATTTGCAGATGACAGTGTCATTTATGTTAGTGGTGTGTAAGATCTTATTTTGGAGTTGGATTCTAATTCATGTCACAAGGGCTCATCACATCCAGGACCTGACACATAAATAGAGTCCGGTCATATGGTCCTCGCCTTTGCTTACTTGGTTGGTATTGTGATCCCCAACTGATGGTGTAGTGAATATGGTACTGGCATGTTAATGCTCCTGGGCGCCATGTGAGGAAACCAGCTGCTATACTTTATCTATCCACCAGAAGCAACATCAAATATAGATTACTTTTTAAACTTTAAATGAAAGCAAAGTGGGTTTTTTTTTCTCTGACTTCCATGATAATATCCTGAATGTCATTGAGGTGACAAAGACTCTAGACTTTTCCAGTTGGCTCTCAAAAGTTACATAAAACTTGTTGATATCTGATTTCGTTTACAAGATATTGACCAATGAACTTCATAAGGGTGTGGTTCAGCTCATAAATAGACCGACGTCAACAACTGTTTGGCCAATTATGACAAAACGTGCAGGATATGGCTACATAAGTACCTGAAACATACCCTGAAATTCCATTCAAATCAACCACTGGCACTACAAATGTTAGAAACGTTGGTCTAATCTTGGACAGTCACACATCTGTCATCACATTCATACAGTATGATCTTATTCATACTTCATTCAATCAGCTGCCACAGACCTTCTGCCAGTTCCAGGCTGTAATCTAGAGAAATGTGTCTTAAATGATGCACAAGGCATCGAGAATATTTCCATTTGATGGAATAGTGCAGCTGTAAAAAAAAAAAATATTGAATATTTCACACAGTGTTAACATCACATAGCCCAACTTCAATGAAGAGCTGGAATAAGACAATACACAATGTATGAGATAGTGTCAGACTGAGTGGAGGTGTGCTTTTCTTTTTTAGAACTTCAAAGTCATTAAGGTGGATATTGAGTGTTAAGTACTGAAAACTAGACGTAATGCAAAACATTGGTTGCAGCAACTTTTATGTGTGGGAAACAAACTAATTATGGCCTAAACAGAGAGATATGCCTACATGTACTGTGAGCTGTCATACATGGTTTTAAATGTCAGAGTGTCTTTATGAACAAAGAGCATCTTATGGTGCCACCCTGAAACTGAAGGAATGGCACTTGAATAGGCATGTTTACTGTGGGATTAGATCACGCCTTGTCAGGCAACAAGAGGAGGAGGAGGAGGAGGAGGGGTAAACGTGACTGTCAGGATTTCAAAAACAGCTGTAGGCTTCCTGTCACATACCTCTGATGTTCTTTGACGACAGCAAGGACATCATCAGACAAGTGGCGCGAATCTTCCGAGAACCTGAAGAGCTCCTTAAGTTGAGCTTTGAGGTGCTCCACTTGGGACTCCTCTCCTGCCAGAGTATTCCTCACACCCTGCAAGAAGCAAAACCAGTTCAAATCACAACAGCAGCAAATCAAAGGGCGTGGTTCTTTTGAAAAAGCAAAGCTGAGCCGCAACGTCTAATCACAGTTTAATGCCACGTTCACATCATATCATTCCTTAAACTTCAATATAAACAAAACAAAAGAGCTATAGACCAATACATCAAGGTCAAGGATAAAACTTTGTTTATTTGTTTCTGCTTGAAATATGTAACACAATAAAAACTGTTCATTTATCTGGCTAGCAGTGGGGGTAACCAATAACGCCTGAATGCTCCGAGTTGAAATAACAGTGCTGTGCTTACTGACAGGGCAACATCAGTCCACTTCCAGTGGATGCTTTTCACACCCCTGCTGTGTCTCAGTTCCACACTTTAACTGATGTCACAGCACACACTCTCTTGATGATCAATGTGACTTTGAAACATTTCAACATTGTCAAATTTGAAAAAACTTTGAAAGTACACTTCTGAGGCTTTCTCCACGTGTTCTGGGAGCTATCTGGAGCTGACACTTTTTGTTTTGGCTCGAAGCAGCATCTGCCATCACTGCTGGATTTTGCATTGTGAGATCTTTCCTGTGGTAGCCATGTTGACTAGTCATACAAGACACAGCACAGGTACAACTAATATCAATGATGGCTTTATCCCATTTTAAAAAAAAAGGTGTGCCAGTCAGCCATCATGCACAATAGCAGAGCTCTGGAGCTGGCAGTGCAAAATGACACAGCTGCAGATAACAAACAATGAGTATGTGTGCTTTAGATGTGTGAAGGAGAAAACACTGACAGCCGTTATTATTAGTATTATTGTGGGTGGCTGCTAATTGACACACCTACTGAAATGTACCCATAATGACTTTTATCAGCTGCAGCTGTGACTAGCCTGCTATGACACATCTGTGAAGAAGTGTCCTGAAAAGCAGAGAAACACCACACCAAACTTCACTTACACATCTGTCTATGGTTACAGCTAGGTACTGTGTCTAAGCTTCAACCTTGTTATTTTCCATCACTGTTTCCATAATGTCTAACCTAACTCCTTAAAGTTATAATGAGCATTCTATTATACACACATACTGTAATGGTGAATCTTTTCTCATTTCAAGTATAATAAGGGCTGCATTTATGTGCATCTTAAAATAAAGTGGATCCATTAGATGGTTTATTTTCTGTGGCTTCAGGAGGTATGTTTGCTCAAAAGATTTGTATTTATGAG
The DNA here is from genome assembly GCA_029490765.1 of Euthynnus affinis. Classification (NCBI taxonomy): domain Eukaryota; kingdom Metazoa; phylum Chordata; class Actinopteri; order Scombriformes; family Scombridae; genus Euthynnus; species Euthynnus affinis. The sequence continues at coordinate 2,868,979 of CM055851.1, read as the reverse complement.
ACGTACTGGTTTTGAACTGTCCATGGGAAGTAGCCTAAGAGTCTGTCCATTTTAAATTAAAAGCGGTGTTTTTGCCTTCTACTTTTCATTTCTTAGAACACGCCATGTGAAAAGACGTTTCTCTGACTGGCTGTACAGATCTGATCTGTGCTCAGGCTTATGCTTTTATTATTATGGAGTACAAACAAATCAGACACATGAATATTTTTTTTTCATGTGCAGTAACTTGAGGATTTGATAAACACTCACAATCAATATTTTCAGTAGTTTTTTCCCCCCATCATTTAACTATAATTCATGTGATTTAGCCGTTTCCACTTTCCAGTATGCAATTTCTAAATAATCAAATTCTATCCTGAGCAAGAACATCCAGTCACACTATTCTTAATTCGTTTCCTGATTGAGGGAGATGCTTCACTCCAGCAGCGGAGGACAGTCACCACTTCAGCACTCCACACTCAGACACTCAGCTGAGCAGCTCGCTGTTCGCTTGTTTATTCAAAGCTTATTAACATTAAATGTTTCATGTGTCTAAGCAAGCCATGTCAAAATACACAGCTCTGATCTCCAGCTGTGTTCATGACATGCAGTCACAGAACTCTGAAAAAAAAAATAGTGATTTGAAACTAATTTCCAGCATTTCTCCACCACCTAACCTTTCGGATGAAGTCATGAAACGGCCATCTGCACTAGTCTAGATGAGTTATATTGAGAGTGCTATGAAAACCAAGAATGCATCAGGAACAGTATATTATTGGGTGGCTCAGGACAGGAAATGATAAATAGAAGAATGGCTATTTCATATTAGAAATGTTTTTCATCCCATCCGACCCTGCTCCACCTGAGAAACGGCTTCAGCTAACCTGAGGTCTCCTACTATCGTGAGATTTGAGAGAGATTGGAACGTGTTGGCAATCCTGTAGAACCAGAAATGTAAAATGATGTTATACTGTATCACTAGAATTCAACATTGAGGTCCTTGCATTCATGGTTTTTGCATAAGCATACTAATCTCAGCTATTATTGGGCAGGTTGAGCAGGTAGTGTGCAGTTGCTTTTTACAGCTTCTTCTGTGAAAACAGCTGCCTGCTGCTGGAAACCAGCTTGATGCAAGTCACAAAACCAAAACAATGAACTCAAAAGTTGCATAGAACTGCAGAGTTGATGATTATTCTCTTTATTCTCTGTGGATTCATCACTACAAGCAACACTTTTTACTTTAGACACAGTCATTTGATTCATTGTTAATATAAAAAGATACTGATTAGTGCATCTTTAAAGTATGTCTGCAGCATTAGGCACAGGCATGACATGTCTTCTTGCCTGGCTTCTTTCCAGTATGTACTCCCATGAATGATTATATCCACCTATTGAATCACAGAGCACACACTGTATTTTCTTTTAAAAAAAAAAAAAAAGGTAGGGCCATTAGTGGAGCATGTTCTTTCCATTACCTCTCAGTGTGAATTCTGAGCAGTAACATATTTCAGCTACAATGGCATATTTGGAATGTAGATATCCATTTCACGTCTTCAAACTAAAAAGTGAGAAGAGATTGTGTCACGGTGAGGTGACAGGCCTGTCTAGTCTGCAGCAGATGACAGACAGATGAGTCCACCACATCATTTAACATTCCATTCACAGCCAACAGAAGCAGCTCCACAGGTCGACAGGTACGCTGGAAGGATTTCTTTGTGAACTGTCTCCTGCTGTTTTTCGGATTCTTATCTGTCACGTTGCTGCAAATGTGTATATAAAAACATATGAAAGCTAAATTCTAAAAAAAAAAAGAGGGAAAGCTTGTCACATTAATTCCCATATTTCTGCTTTGCAACGAGAGAGGGCTTGTTTAGCAGTCTACAGCCGGTGCTGGCGTTGCTACAAGGAGTCATAGATGCACCTGGTATGTCATCAGTGTGATGCACCTGGATAGAAATAGTAATGTGACTGTGACTCAACCACACCCATCTGAGGCATTCAGTTAATCCACTGAAGCAATAAAAGCAGCTTCACTGACAGGATTCTGTTTTTCCCCGTGTGTCAGGTATGTGAGAGAGGTTGTAAAATATACAGTGAAGGAGATAAAGAAATCCAGTCGAGAGTCATCATGTAAAGGGGCACAGATTTTATTACTCCTAGAGACTAAAGGGAGGATGTTATTTTTGAGATATATGGGAAGGTATCAAACGAAAAGCCTTGTAACAATGGAGAAAACAGGCCTATAAAATGTTCAATGTGTAAATGGATAAAGAGAAAATACAATTCTGGATATGTGCGTCTATCGCTGTAACATGATGTGTACTGTATGCTGTTGCGGTCAAATTTCTGCCACATCATGTCCTGTCAGTGGGTTGTAGCTGTAGTAGAGGTTTGGTGGCACCCTGTTATAATCATTCTATAACATGTTGAGAACTTCTTTAATGCACCGTAAGTGTTTCAGCAACTTTTTAACTTCCAGTCTACATCAGTGTGGGGGCGTGTTGCGTTGTGTACATTGACATCTGCTGCTCGTCATCGCCCAGTTTTATAACCCTAATTGCTATTTAGACAGCAGTGCTAATCGGGTCAGTTCTCCCACACGTCGCTGGGATCAGCTGCTCATGTTACTGTTATAATCATCATGGTGTTTGTGTTTTATTACGGGAGGAGTCAGATGGGAAGTGTGAGTGTGGTGGTTCTAAACACACACACAGTGCATGGTAACACTATAACAACATGCAGCTTTCTGTCATGTAGGCTTATTGTTTAACAAGTTCATTATTCAAAATGACATTATCATTAAAATAGATGATATATTACATAATTGGGTGAAAAGATGTTTTTAATACATTTTGCTAAATTAGATTCCAAACCAATACAGTAAAAACTGTTTGGTTCAGTAATCATTTGTGAAGAATGTAAATAATCATTTTAATAAGCTGTGTCAATATGCAGATATATTAGAATCAGGGCTCTTATTCTCATTATAGAAACAAAGTGCGCTGGTACAGCTAGTTGTGAGCTAGTTAAAGTGAAGGTGATTTTGTGCTATATAATATGTTTGTTCTTCTCATATCAGTGGCAGATATCAGTGCTATCAGGTCACATGTGTGCTCCAACTTTGAGACGTTTCTAATTTCATATACTACAGACATAAAAAAATAAGACACCTTCAAGAGGAAAATGAGGAAAATGAGGAGGGGGTAGAAAAGGCCCCTGCGATTCCCTGGGAGAACCCCATGTGATCCACATGTCCAGTCAAGAGCCAAGTCATGATTAATGTATGTTGTTCAATCAATGCATGTCGCTCATTTGTTCCCTCTGCCTTTATTACAAGAGTGAATTATTTAGGTTTTTTTAGAGTCATCAGATTAAAAGGTTCTCTACATGAAGGATATCTTATCACAGTATGAGTCAGCCACAACCTCCACTGGTAAAAAAAAAAAACTTTTCAAACCTAAAAGTACATTTACACTACAGGTTAATAATCCATGAGTGGAAACCTTTTGTCAGCCAGTGGAAAGACATTATGGACTTGTATGGTCAAAGTTAACCAAAAAGCTGTACCTTCTAACCTCTTAGAGTCAGAGAGAAAAGCTCTGGCAGAGTGGATGAATAATGAGGACAGGGTCATACACTATGCAGGCATAGGTGGGGCCATTATGATCCAGGATAAAACTTGATAAAGAACAGAAACTGAAAGACAACTAAGTGACAGAGATGTGTATGTCCTTCTGCACTCAGAGCCTACTTTAAAGTTTTTGTTCTCTTTAACCAAGGAAGAACTGACAAAGAATTATTTTAAGCTTCAAGATCAGTATGACCTCCAACATCAGGGATCAGCCATGAGCTCACCAGGGGCTCTGAATTATGCCAATGTAGGTATGGGTAAGTACCCCACTGGCATTTTCACCACCCCACCTGATTTGGCATGAATGCAGCCTTATTGAGGATTAATACATTTGTAATTCTGATCATTCTTTTAAGTCATATGCCAAACATCTTTGTGGATTTAAAGTGAGGGGATATGTGCATGCATTACTGGACAATCATTTTAATAAGCTATGTCAAGTTCAGTGATCTGATGCACTCAAAACTACTTCCAGAGATTCCTCTTCTCAGGGTCTTGCACTGGTCTCTACCTATAGTCCTACATCTAAGTCAGTAGATATCATCCATCTGAAGTCTGGTGTTGACATCAAGGTTAGTGTCTATTGATTGTGAAATTGACAATACACACAGAGAAGAAGGGCGTCTTGCTAGAAACATCCATGTAGCAATTAAAAAGTCGCTTTGGAGTGCTGCCCTAGACTTTCTTTTTTCATTATATACTAGAGCCAACCACAAGTTAGGAGACAACACAGGAAATGGAACAAATCAAAAATGGACAGGTAGCAGACGGTCAATACAGCATGTGACTCTCAGCTCTTCAGTATAAATTAGTTTCCTTTAAGAGTTGTGGTGTTTGTTTTGTTGCTTTGTCCTTCTCTGCTGGAACTGTCAAGCTTCACTTTTACAAACAGACTCTTTCCACATTTCCCAGATGTTGCTTCAGGGGTGACCTCTCTCTTTTTATCTTCCTGACACACAAATAAGCTCTGATACTCAACTTAAAAAATGAGAGTGGGTGAAGCATAAAATGGAAACTAAACAGAAACTTAACTTAACTTGTTCTGTATTTTATTGTGGTGTCTAAATTTCAAAAGCTAGATGTCTCAGCAGTTGTCAGGTGGTGTAAACACCCTGCAGGATGCTGAAATATGTTGATGACAGACTGCTTTCCTCATACTGATGACCTGCTTTAGGGAGAAACCAGTACACTGTTGTTGAGGACTTGACAGAACAAGACACACACAGCCAAGTTCTCTTTAACAGACTATAAATTACATTATTATTTATCAGTCATTTTTATTGTACCATTTCCTCACAGCCCACAAGCAAATGTTCAGTCCATGACCCTGTGGTTGAACCACTGTAGCAAGTCCTATCTTTTACACACAACTCTACTGTGACTGGGATTTCACCTTCCCTCCAGTCGTGGTGGATTTTTTAAAATTAATCTGAAATGAGCTACAAAGGCCTTTGTACACCCACACAGGCGTTTTCACTGGAATCATCCTCCCGGCTGATTACTCAGGTTGAGGGTGGACAGAGCTATGCTGGGCATTAAGGGAGGTCACCTGACTACATGCACCTGGAAGGATGATAAAAAGGTGAATATGATCACTTCACCCATCCTGGCAGCTCCAACAAAAGCTACCAGGAGAGTTAATTGAGGGCAATGTCAATCAAACACAGTCTGCTCACTCTTCTAATCATCCAGCACAGGTGAAAAAAACACCTGTGTGGGTGTAACAGAAGTATGCAGGACCTTTTAAAGACTGGACCAATCCACACCACCATCTTCAGCAGCATTTCAAAAGTGTGTTCCTCTCCTCCCCTAAGTTGATAAATGCTGCATATTGAATTCTGCAGACTTGTAAACAGTTACCGCCTACATTCTCACATCACTTGGAAACACATTAGTCTGTTCTGTTTTATAAGCTCCACTGGAGACAAGGTTCTATACATAGCAAATGCATCATAATGTTCCATCCACCACTGTTGTGTTTTGTACACTGAATGTGTCTTTTCTCAGCTAACTATGTGGAATTCCATGAAAACTGACTAGTAGGGGAAATGACACCAGTTTCATTTCAAAAACTCAGGAAAAAGATTTTACAGCTGAAACTCACAGTGTATGTCTTCCACTGGCCCACTATCTGGTCCTCGGTGCGGTCGGTGTGGTCCCCGTTCTCACGACCCTCCACCAGTTCCTGGTCCAGCCCCTGCAGCAGCATCCTGAGGCGTCCGATGCCTTCTCCCAGCCGCTGGCACCGGGTCATGTACTGACTGTGCGAGTCCAGGCTGGAGCGCAGACCCTCCTCGGCCTCACACAGACCCTGCCTCAGTCTCTGCCAGCCCAGCCTCAGCTCCTCAGCCTCCTCCACCACCACCTCCGCCCCCGCAGGAGACGTGTTAGCCCTGACGGCTTCTGCCAAACCCTCGATGTGCTGCAGGGTTTTCTCCTCGCTGGCTACACTGTCGTCCAGCACCTGACACGGGGGGGAGAAGAACAAAATGTATGTTGGCTTGGTTTACATAGCTGGGGAAAAAATACATTGAAAGGGGTTTCACATCTTAAAGTCACCCTCCAGTCAACAATGTGTTCTGACACTAGAAGGCTGTTTTCACATTCATCTGCTGAAAGTTTCTCTGTGCTCACCTTATTTTAATGCATGCACTTACAATCATGCTTTGTGACATCACAACGAGATCGGAGCCAATCGTGGTCCAATATGTAACTTGACATTGCTGGACAATGATTGGTTCCAAACTAGTTGTGATATCACAAATCATGATCATATGCCCACCCCTTAAAATCTGATTTTCAATAAGCAAAGAGCTGCTACATTATTATTTTGAAAGTTGAATAATCATTTCAGTCATTTTTAAAGCAAAGTGCCACATGTTTATGTGTCCAGTGTCTCATATGTGATGGTTTGCCATTTTCTTTGTTGTATATGACAGTAAATTTCATATTTTGCCTCTGAGAAATTGTTTCTGCAATTTTTTCACTATTTTGTAACAATTCATAGACTAAATGATTAATCAAGTAAATCACTGGTAGATTAATCAATAATGAAAATAACTGTCAGCAGATGAATGTGAGAACAGCCCTCCTGTTTTAGACCACACATACTAGAGATGCACGATATTGGATTTTATGCTGATATCCTCCAAGCAAACGTTAGCCCCGGCTCTCCATGTGGAGCACTGAGCCCTGGTTTGTTATTGGGGTTAAAGTGGAGTGAAGTGGAGCCTGCTGAGAAAACACCAGGACCGTCAGGGTGAAACAGTCAGGCAGTGGAGGAGAAGGTGACATATCGGCTGCTCATAATCAGCAGAATTCGCAGATACTGATTTCATTTTTCAGTTTTTAAATCAGCCGATAATATTGTGCATCCCTAACGCATACTCACACAAGCCCACCTCCACAACCCTGCATGGTGGCAGACAGTGCAGTGGCACTATTTACCAATGTAGATATGTACATTTCATTTGGTTGGCACTTTTAGAGTACACAAGTAAAAACCCCAAATAGATTTATTCCACCTTTTCCACAGCTGAAAATAATAAAGACAGATATTCAGACTATGAATATGGCAATGCCATAACAGCAGCACCCCAATTCACTTTCAGTAAGTCTCACTTGTAAGGCTTTGAGCTTGTTCTCGGCTGTATCCTCCCTCTCCATCAGATCTGTTAGCTCCTTGGTTTTTGACAGCAGCCAGGACTGGAACTTCTGAACACAGCCTTGGTACGTCTGGTGCTCCTCAGCGATCTTCTGAAGCAGCGTCAGACGCTCCTAGCGCAGCGGGAGACACATCTCATGGTAATTTTTAGCATTGCACTGTTCAAAATGAATGAGAGTCTTTCAGAACACATCACAGACTTCACATTTTGGGGTGTTCTGAGTGAACTGCCTGAATGTGAATGTGTATTCTCCAGTGAGACTCTCTGGCTGTCTGTTACTTCAACTACAAGATTTTTTTTTTTGAAAGCAAAAAATTCAAATTTGTTCAAAATTGAGACAACAAGAACACAGGGACTACTAAAAAAGAGCCAGCTCACAGGTGGGAGGTGCTTCTAGGGAACATTAGCCCATAAAACACTGCATTATTTAAAAAAATCACAACTTTCCATCTGGAGTCAATGGCACAGCTTTAGCAGCAGACCTCTATGTGAATGCATGATGTAAGTAGAGAGCGACGTGGGTTTGTGGTTGAATCTGACTGACATTTGAAAGAGCGGTCTGACAAAAAGGAAGAGGAAGAGCAGCCTGATTGTGTGTGTAATGGTGGAGAAAAAGCAGCCTGCATTTATTTGACTAATGCAGCTGTGTCTCTACTCTAAGTCATTCCTACCTGAAATGCTGTAAACAATACACTGTTGTTCCTCTTTACAGCGTCTGGATGTGATTATAGATGCCCAGAATAAATGTCAGCACGGTTTTCAATAACCTCAAATTTATGTACAGTTCGGTGAGAGCAGAGCAAAGAAAAGTGAAGTGAAGAAGTAAACATGACTGTAAGTTTGAAATCCTTGCTGTTAATGTAAATGAAAGCTTGGCAGGCATATTCTGAGACACGCTCACTTCAACTGAGAATGTCCCTTGATAATATAAAGCCCATCACACCAACACACTCACACACAACCAATCACCCACCCCCACAAATGCAAAACATTTCAGCCGTTTGACCTTTGTGGTCATTTTCTGATTACAATCCTCCACAAAAATACTCCTGAACTTAAACATTATGTACTGTGTGTGTGTGTGTGTGTGTGTGTGTGCATACAGTAGTGGTGGAAGCAAAGAATCAGAGCACAAAAAAAAAAATAGTATTTCATGCCACTGCTTTTGCAACTGCAAATGTTTCTCAAGCTCTGTGCTTCCTGTTACAAAGAAGCTCTTCCTCATTTCAACAGGTATTCTTATTTTCTCGGTTTAGAGATACATCTAGTTTCAAAATAAAGCTGGAAAACTAAAGCTGATATGTTCAATCAATCAGTCAACAGGAAATTAATACAAACACACAGACATCTTTTCTGACCAGGCAATTCATCAATAAATCAAGAATATAAATCAGAAAATTGATTGATAATGAAAATATTGGCTAGTTGGAGCCCTAGTTTAGACCACAAGTAGTGGAGTCATCAGTAACTGATCTGAAGTCATCTTACAGCAACTACCACCACTTGAGACTGAAGCCAAACCACTAGATGTTCCAACTGACTCTCAAATAAACGTCGCTTTGGATCAAAGTGTCTGCTAAATGAAAAATGGAAATGTAAACTTGTCTTAGTCAATCATTTTTTCAACAATTGATTATAGTCTCAATCTCTAAGTTGAGCCTGTGATAAGTGTGCTGGTGGTCACTTTCCTTACTTTCTTGGCAGTAAGTCAGCAGTAAGATCAATGTAATCCATCTGGGATGTAAACCCACATATATGTGTGAACGACATTGTTTTCAGCTTTTGTTCGCTCAGATTCCAACTCATGCATACACAGCAATGCTCTCACTGGCTGACATTTATCACAGTATACTTTAACTTAGAAAGCTCATATGCAAAATATGTTTTTTAAATGAATAATTTGACAGATTTTTTAAATATAACCTTGATTATGCATAAATATGTTTATAGAGTAGAAATTCATCTTTAAAGTTTGCTGGGTTTTTAAAAAAAAATACAAAAGCACACTTTGTTTGTGAGTCCGATAAATAAGCGGCTCACCTCAGCCTTGTCCCTGATGTCATTGTAGGCCTCCTGCAGTGTCTCCTGGGCTTCAGGCTCCACGCTGGGGTCCTGGGTTCTGTTGTAGAGTGCGGCAGCTTCATCCAGCAGCCTCTCCAGCAGCAATGCCTGGCCGTGGATGTCGCTCACCACCACCCTCTGCTGATCCACCTGCCACAGCTTCTCCTTCAATCCTAGCTGCAGCTCCACGCCGACATCCAGGCCGCGCCGCTGCCTCGTCAGCCACATCTCGAACTCCTCGTAGGCCTTCAGGTACTCGCTCCAATGGAGCCACACCCACTCGATCCGACTGGGAGTGAAGTACAACGACGTGAAGAAGAGTTAGTGGTTCTCAACTAGACCCCCTGCGTATTTTGAGTGATGAGCACATGATATCACATTTATGAAGCTCCACATTCAACAACTACCTGAGAACACACCCCCACCTTTTCTAAACTGAGCAATAAAGCCTGAAACGTGAATGTAGCCCAAGCTGCTGTCAGGGGGAAACCATTGCCTACTTTAAAGTGAGTCAGCAGTGAGTAGAAGAGCACCTGTGACAGTGGATGATGTAGGTGCTGGTCTCCTCCCACAGGCTTTTCAGGTCTTTCAGTTTAGTGTGGGTTTGGTTCCTCAGCTCTTCATCTCCACTCTGCAAAAGGTTCTCTGCTGCCACCAGCGCCATGTCCATCTTCACTCGGCCTTCATGCTCCGACTGATGGATTTTCTGCATATTCAACAGGACAAGACGTAGCATTTTAGTCCATAGAAAATGTATACATGTCCCTTAGATTGAGCGCTGCTAGCAAGGTGCTAACGGAGGCTAATGACACACTTAGAGACCAACACCATGCTGCCTTAAATGATTGGTCAGATTTGATGTGCAACCTGACATACAGCTAATTTAGTTTGTGCTCTGCCTTGTTCTTTCCTTTAATATTCATTCAGAGCGTTTACTGCAGTCCATCTTTCACTCAGTACTGTTGTGATGTTAGTCATGCATGCTCATATGTAAACAAACCGACACACTGTTGCATTGAAGCGTGACGGACACAGGTCCTGACACATTCAAATGTCTTAATGATTCCTTTGAAATCAGAATTTTGGAACTGGTTCCACGGTTCTTGATGTCAAACCCTAATTAATGTGGTGCTTTGGAATGTTTTTGACCATTTTTAATCAAATCTCAAGTGGTCAAATATGGTTACATTGTGAGACAAATCTGGGTAACAAATGGTAGCAACCCCAAAATTGTGGTGATTCCTTGATTTGTTTATATAGCGACTAAAATGTTATTTTAAAAATGGTCACAAAAAAGAACCTGAGACGGTGCACCCTGCCTCAAAGACCGGCAACCGCAACTGTCTCACGACACTGTCCTCCAGTAGCAACAGGGAATCAGAGGTGAAGGGTCAAACAACAAGTGAAAGCATCTCACCTCCGTCTCCCTGAGTCGGGCCTCCAGCGCATCTCGGGGCCCCTGGGTGTTGTCGTTGGCCTTTAGCCTCTCCTGGATGGCCCGCATCCAGGAGAGGGCTGCTTCCAGGCTCTCCATGAACTCCTGCTCCTCCTGCTGAGTCATGATCAGTTCCAGGCCTGTCAACAAGAACAGAAGTCTCAAGTCTGAGTCGAAAGGAAAACTATTATTTTATACCCATTTTACACATAAAGAGAAGAGAGAAATTTCTGGCACCTCAGTTTTTTTGCCCTCTGCCACTTTTCTTTGTAATTATTCATTATATCCACCTTCCATATATATTACATATTTCATGCTTTTGGGGGGAAAAAAAATAACATATGCCCTGTTATGTGTACTTTCAAGAACATGTTATGGGCAAAATTTCAGGAATGTCAGTGGAGCATTGTGCAGGAAGTCAGTGTACCCTCAGGAGATGCAGCTGGAATGACAGAGGTAGTGAGGAGTGTGCAGTAGTATGTACGGCAGGGAGGAGTCCTGGCACTGCACGGGCACAATGACACACCACATTATTTCTTAGAGGAAAAATAAAACACAAGGCGGCATGAGCCATTTTCCTGAATGACTCATTTCTCCCCAACCACAACATTCCTTCTACCCAGTATCAGCTTGTTGCGCCTCAGACTCTTGAAAGTTAGTAATATTTAAAGCTCTGTGTGCTCAGTGAAAGCTATCGAAAACATTTTCAACCTCTCATTATATTTATGAATACATTATATGAAAACGTTCATGGTAACACAGAAGTATAGCTGTAAATGTGTTGGGAATAGCTCAACAGCTAATTTGGTCCTTTAGGTTAAACTGTAACAAACTCACAACATAAATGCTGTGGATTGTTTTTTGTGACTTCATATAGTTGTTTATTGTGATAGGTGAACACTGTAAACATGCGTCATAATAGCTCAACATTACGTGCTAGTAAATTTCTTTAGCTAGTTAGCTAATTAGTTACTTTAAATAAGCTAGTTAAGTTACTTCTAGCTTCTAACTTAGTTTTTGGTTCAACTGCAGCAAGTTAGCTTCTAATTCGGGGTTGAGGGGAAAGTAAAGGGGAACATAAATAATGATTTACAGTGACAGAGTTCCCATTTTTGCACAATTTACACTTTAGAGCTTGTAGTAAAAGACTTAACGCTGCTTAAACCCACTTTCTGATTTATTTTGCTAATGAAAACACAAAAAGGGGCGATTTCATTGATATTTCTAGGTTTCACATATGTCACAGTGGGTTTAACAGGCTTTTGCTATGATAACTAACACTTGTTTGGAAGTGTAAGTGGTGCAAAACGAAGAATGCTCCATTAAATATCATTATTTATGTTTCTCTGAACTTTCCTGCATGAATCGAAGCTGCGTTCAGCGCGTGCAAGCGCAGCAGCGAGCTCAGCGGCGGGGAGGCCGTGCTGCGTCAGGCTGACAGCTCCAGCACTAAACTCGCATTAACACTGACAGTCTAACAGAAGCTAAGCATATAACTTCAGCCTGGTTTTAACCACGTACAAGCTATGCTAAATTAAACGTGACGTTTCCTGTTAAGACCGCTTTAGCTTACGGTAATATGCACGGCAAAAACAGACAACAAACCCATATGTCACATAACGTTACGCAGCTTATTTTAGTTCAGTAATCTAAAGTGGAGCTCTAAAAACACAAGAGACAACAGGGGATTATCCATGTTTGTAGCTACAGTTAGGCCTGTTATCATTAAGCTAGCTGAACAACGGTGTAGATTTACTAGTCAAGTACGGCTTTATGCGAGTAAAAACACTTACGGTGTTGTGTTCATCAGGTGAGAGCAGCCGTGAGTTGCAAACGTCCTGCTGTGTTGGTTGTGTACTGTGAAGTTATGGCGGGCAGGAAGTAGAGCCGAGGCCACCGGCGGCTGCAGCCAGTCTGTCATGCTTCCTTCAAGGACTCCTCGTAAACTACACTACTATCCCAGAAAACTGGAGTACAACCTTCTTTTATTACTGAACAAGTTTCAGTATACATGGATCCTGCAGTTTGCACAGTAACTTACTTATTACGATTGAAATAAATATACAAAGCAAATGAAAATTGATGCATTTCAGGAAGAAAGAGAAAGATGGAAGAAAGAGTGAGAGAGTGAAAATGCATATTTTCATCCAGTTATCTGTATAAACATACAATATATGATATGCCAATAAAAGACAAGTTGTAAGAAACTGATAGCACCATCATAGTCAGGAATTTGGGGTTGCAATAATGAAAGAATGTGTTGGGGGTGTGTTGTTTGACATTCTTGATGGATGGCAGTAATTTACTGAATTAACTCATCATAATCAGAAAGTATCTAAGTAAAAATAAAGTATCTCTTCTAAAATAAAACATGGTGAGCACAATAATTAAAAAAAAAAAAAATCTTTCTAACGCTCTGTCCTGAAAAGGAGATGATAGAAATATTTAACTTATTTGTGAATGTATTCCTTCATTTCATGGCATTTTTTTGAACTAACTCAAATACACACTAAAATGGGAGGGAAAATCTCTCAGTAGACACATGGAGAACATGCCAACTTCAAACAGCAGACTGCTTCTGTTATTTATTCTCATTGATTTTATTTAAACTTTAATCAGGTAGTCTCAATGAGATTGACATCTCTTTTTCAAGAGAGACACAGAGAACAAAAGCAATTCTTAATCAGACAATCACACAACCAGCATACAGAAACAACATAAATAAAGCCAGACAACCTCAGTCAACAAAGAATTAATAATAATAAAAAAAAACAGTTACAACAGTCATAAAAAACATCAGATAATAGAGCTATAAAATCCTCTAGGGGAGTGAAAGAATCTAGTTTAAGGACAGTTTTGAGGACATTGTTTTCTAATTAAAAGGTGAATAGTATTTGAAACCAGCTCTGCCAAGATCAGTGCATACAAAAGATACATAAGGTTAAGTATGGATTGTGTACTGTAGTTTAAACGTGAGAGCCATGTGACCAACAATACTTTCTTTGAATACATTCATTTCTCAAAAGCATGCATAACAACTATATTTCTTCTCTTCAAATCTAAGTTCCACTCGTATTGTGTGCCAGTGTTTTCTGACAGCACTTGAACACACCAACAGACCAGCTTGAACCAGAAGGAAGAACAGATCCAGAACAGCTGCTGATCCAGAGCGCCAGACACCAGACATTCAAACTTCAGGGCGAGTCTGAGGTTTGCTCCTATTGGTAGAAAGAACAGCAGCATTTTCCATTCAGTCAGTCAGAACTTGGCGGCTGTCAATAGCATACACAGAGGTTACACTTAACACTTCATGTCAATAGAAATAACTGAATCAACATTGATAACAAACTACAACAGTGTAGCCATGCAGATAGTTTTAAGTTTGAGCTATATTGTATGTCTCTGAGAGTTCTGCCTCCACCCCGGTACAATGGAAGTGAATGTAATTTAGTTTATGGCGCTCACAGCAACATCATAGCAACATGTCTATCCAGAATCAGTGTCTCTGTTACCCTGGATAATCCAAAGAATCCACGGTAGGGAGTCGTAGGGACTATTTCTTTGGTAGATTGATGCACACATGTTACATGTGCGCATCAATGTGTACTGCTAGAGGAAAGTGAGAAGAGTAACAAAAGAGCAAAGAAGAAGACAGAAATGTATTGTCAAGCCTTTTATTCACATCCTGTGTCTCCCAATGTTTGCCCTCCTCCTCCCTCCAAACCTCCTGTCTTCTCTATCTATGGAAATCACAAACTGTAGCTGGCATGCAGCCACACTCAAGTTTATCTGAGGTCAGAATGGAACTAAATAAAATGTCTACTGCTTTATTTCAGCGTCAGATTAGCTTAAATTATATTACACTGTTGGTTTACTATATTTAGTCAAGTTTGAATGATATTTTAGTTGATTTTTGAACATTTTGTTTCAGTTGTAGGTTTTTATTGTTTCTTGGTAGGGATGGTCGTTTCACAAACAGGGCCAGAGCAGGTATTTTGTGTATCTTTAAATTAGAAAACACTGATCCATTCAACACTAATGGTACATCATTCTTTTGTGCAAATTTTACACGTAATGCTAAGACATCCTCATCTATTTTGGCTTTGGGAACCCTTTGAAATGATACCATGTTAACACTAAACTCAATTAAACCATAGAGAGGGTCTTTGCGATTTCACAGCAGAAAGTGATTTAGAAAAGAAACTGGTTAAAAAAGAAAAGAAGAAGAAGCAAGACTTCAGTACATTTTAGACCAAAAGGAACTGAAAGATCACCTGACCTGTTACTAATCGGTATGTGACTCAGTCTTCATGGTGAAATCCTCCCTCTCTGGCACAGTGAAGTCAGTCTGACAAAAGAATTAGAAATGCAGCATCTCCCTTCATTGACAGAGGCCTGATATTTATAGATAGAATTCGTTTTAAGACAATATTATGATTTTATTGTCACTGTAGTCCCAGATACAGATTAAATGCTGTTTTATCATCTGTTTTTCAGGAGGTCAGAGGAGGCTGTAGTAGCCTTTTCAGCTCTGAGAAGGGTGTGCAGTGTGTGTGATAGACACTTAGTGGTGAGTGACCCTGAAGAATGACAAAGCTAGTTACAGCTGTTTCCTGTTGTTGATTTAGAGGGTGTTTTACTAGTTTAAAAAGAAGTTGTGACGCATTTTGTAGGAACTGACTATTAATGACTTCTGTTGTTGTTTTATAGATCCAGTGGCATTCTGCTGGACATTATGACACTCTGAACAGAGCTGCTGGAAGTTTTTAGTGGATGACAGACACACACAAACAATGTAAGGCGGAATCCTACTTTACTTGAGTATTTCCATGTGATGCTACTTTCTACATTTCAGAGGGAAATATTGTACTTTCTACTCCACTACATTTATTTAACAGCTTTAGTTACTTTTCAGATGCAGATTTGACACAATGGATAAAATAACAAGCTTTTAAAATACAACACATTGTTAAAGATGAAACCAGTGGTTTCCAACCTTTTTGTCTTTTGACGTCTTACAAAAAGCAGTGTGTAGTCGGGGTCACATTTCACATGTCTATGAGTTGTTAACAGCTCCACCAAATAGTGATTTTTCCCTCTAAACTTCTCACATGCTTTCATTTCAATAAATGTTCAAATGATCCAATATTTCAGCAAAAATCAAAGATTAGAGAAAAAGTCCAAAAACTGAAAACAGACTTGTGAATCAGAACTTTGTTTTTTCTTCTTTCCTCTCCCATTAATCATCTCACCACCCCTCAGATTTATCTGCTGACCCTTTGGAGGGGCCCCGACCCCTAGGTTGGGAACCACTGGACTAAACTAGCTATCTGTTATTACTTATATTAAAGGATTACAAGTTACAAGTCATTTTTGGATAAATACATAGAGGTATAATGTCATATTTTGGATGGACATTGGTTTGCTACCAGTTCCTATATATTTTGTCTCCCTAATAATCACCACTTTTACATTTGAAATGTTTTCACTGGTTGTTCAAATAACACTAAAAAGATGTTAACAAGCTTTTTGGTTTTCCTCTTCGCTGTGCAGAGTTTTGCTTCATTTTTTAGGACAGTTGTGTTATTTGCTTGTTCAGTGATTACAGCACAAGTAGACAGACTAGCAAGACCACCAAAACACAGTCCCCAACTTGTATGGCCCCGACAAGCTCCACCAATCAGAGTGCCTGTACATTATGTAGCCTGAGAGGTGAATCCTAGGGCAAAAAAATAACAGCAAGCACTTGCTACTGCTCTTAAAAAGGCGATCAGTTGAGCACATCAACGTTTTTTGACAACTCTCTCATCTGGATTAGGACACTGCTTAGAGAGATTTTTTTTTGTGAGTAAATTAATCTGAGGCTGTAAAAGTGTGGAGGACAAAAATAGGATTTCAAAAAATGTGAGGGGGATATGTCCCCTTATCCCCAACTGAAATGACACTCTTGACAACCTTAACAGTCACTCAAAACATTTATGTAACTGTTTATACCAGCTTATATATCCCCCCAAAATTCAGGACCATTTCTTGCATTATTTCTTATTTTGTGTGCCAGAATAGGCTCTGCTCCTGAGGGCACTCCTTAATGAATCCAAGCAGCAGTGAGAGATTCAGCAGGAGGCACAATAAACCCCGCAGGGCTGCACAGATCACATCCAAATCCAACTTCTTTTCAAGGGCTGATGTGTCGGCCCTGACACATTAGGTTAGGTACAGGATAGGATGCAGCGCTTCCTTCCTCAAGACATTGCTTTTTGTTTCATTTCCCCTCTGCTGCACCAGTGCCATTTTGAGAAAATTCAAGACTTAGCACTCAACTCATCAGCCCATTCACTCTAATGTTGGCAGGAACATAATAATCTGTTCATCTTCTGATGGATGATTATTATTGCTATAGTAGATTTATTCAGTCAGTATCAGTTATGTTTCTGTGCGTTCAATACAAAGACACAACAAGAAGTGATAGTGTTCACAGATAGGTGAAGATACAGCCGCATTGCATTTGCTTGCACTGGTGTATCACATGTTACTGTATGTGTCAGCTAGGATGGTGAACCACCAGTCAACACAGAGTGGTGAAAAAGGTTTGTTCCAATTCATTTTCATTGGGACATGATTGACTCAAGTTTGAGAAAATAACTTAACATCAAAATATACTTCATAGTTTTTTTTTTCTGGAGGTTTCAACCCATCCTCAGTCAGTCAGTTTTCTTAATTGTCGTGAGTTGGCTCGATTGTCATCATGTGACCTTTGCATGGCACTGCGATCAGGTTGGTTGTCTCGTAGAAATTACTTTCAAAAATGAAAAACTAAAGTGCAAAGGTAAAAACATTTTCATTTTCTCTCAACATAATTGGTAATTAAGCTATTTGGCAAAATGCAAAAATGTTGATAGTGAACGTACGAGAGATAATGTATCTAGTTCTTTTTTTTTTCCAACTGAAATATTGAATCTTACAGCACAATATCTGCTAGAAAAAAAAACTACAGCAGTACTCAACTTTTTATGGTTATGTTTCAGCACTGGCAGCACGGTTAGGGAAATATCATGGTCTTTACTTAATACAGAAAAAAGTCTGCAATAACTTGAAGCTTGACATGTTTGTTAACATTCAACCAACACCACGATCATCCAATGGATGGTCTCGGATGTCAGATGTGAGCTTTTTCCGGTCATCCACTGACCTTCGACCTCTTCTCAGTGGATGCTGGGAGTGGTTTGGTGGTCTGGTGTTCAGACAGCTGACATGTTCATTCAGTCTCTTGTCCAGAGTCCTCGCTGATCCGCCGACACCTGTCACATGTGACGTCATACGCCACTCCAGTCTTCCCTTCCAGGGGGAAAAGTGTTCGAAAAAGGTCATATTGTAGATTCTGGATTTCTCTTTTGTAGAAATGATGGCTTACTTGTTTACACAATGCTGCAGATGAACAAATGTAGAAAGTGTGAGGTAATGGACGTTTTGCTACAATCCTTTTTCCTGTGCACTAGAATCCTGGTTTTGATCATAATCAGAACATGGTGTTTACATGGAACGTGGTTATTCATATCCCTGTATACATGATTATAACAGTATCTGGGTTTTTAATCGTCTGTTTGCAGTTGTGTCTTGATTTTTCATCATCTCAGCCACTGTGTTCTGTACCAGTGAAGAATGTGACAGTGTCCTCTTTTCTATTCGAGTCCTCCAAGTAGCATATCCTGGTTTCTTGATCAGGTGGTAAAAAAATGACCCCTTGATCTCAAACACTAATAAAGGAACCTCCCTGATAGTTGCTGTGGATATTGATGGTTTCCATGGGATGAATCCTGATGTTTTAGCGACTCTGCGAGCTTCCTGGTAGTGCCAGCATCAGGCTGAAACTTCCACTTGTACAAAAGGAACATCAAAATCTAAGGGAGAGCGTATGAGCACATTCATATTCATCAGAGGATATGCTTTTCCCATTTTCCACACCCCCTTTCTGCTAACACCGCAGTCATAAAAATGTTAACTGAAGAGCTGTGGCTTGTAAATGAAATGGGAAATGCACCTTAAGACCTGACCTTCCCTCAGTAACACGCTCCACATCAACTGTGAATATATTCTTGAAAAAAAAAAAAAAAGCTGAATTTCTAAAGCATGACAACCAGGTCCGCAATGAAATGTTAGTGTGTTCAATTTCCCCAGTGAATCCCAGCCCTTAGAATGAGGTGTGATGACCGTGCTGCGCGGACTTACGAGCCAGAAAAGTGAGCAGCTTCTTCTTTTTTGCATTCAGCTCGCCCACAAGCACTTCTATTCCGAAGGCATGTCTATTCAGGTGATACATATTCATGAGCACCTGTTTGCGTCTTTCTGTGGTTCCACATTTATGGCACTGAGATGCTGTCAGAAGCCGCGCTGTGTAATGTAAAGCCACATCAAACTTTGTCAGCTTTCATCCTGAGGCGGCTGAATGGTTGTGCCTCACTGGCTCTGAATGTGGTGACTCTTTCACATATTGGACAATTTTTCAGCTCTTTTTCTCCTGCCAAGTAAGCCATGAGTCTCATTGCACTCTTTTATAGAAATATCAAGCCTTTCATATCTTTGTAAAGTGCCCTCAGCATCAGGACTCAATTTTCAAACAACATAAACATAAAATGATCCAAGAATGCATCGAGCATTCTTGCCCGATGCCAGTTATCATTGTATGGCTCTATAAAGAAGGTAGTGGGGCTGCATCTGTGTGCTGCGCTTTGTATTGCGAATTGGATTTGAACTTACAACTCAGGTCAGTCTGAGCGGTGGGTTGGAGCAGTGGAGGGTCCAAGAAGTGAACAAATAGGTTGTAAACAAGCCAACAGGTTATCCACATGGTTGAAATCACTTTATTTAGAGATAACATTGAAAGGGAGCACACTGAAATGTTGCTAATAATCCCTCATTGCACAGGAAACTTACAGTAAACACAGTTAGCTTAACCAGGGGAACGAGTTTGCAAACTGCAATGGATGTTTTCAATGCACAGTTTGGGTAATGTTCTTTTTTTCTGATTGCCTTTGGTTTCTTTTCTAAATACGTTTGACTGATCTGGTGGTTTGTGTCAAGTCTGTCCGATCATCTGATTAAGTGATGTCGCTGTTTTGTCAGAACTTAGCAGTTCAGCAATATCAGCGTACTCATATGGTTGACTTTAAAGCTGCATTAATCCATTCATTCAGCCCAATTACGTTGAGATAGCTAACATGTTAGCTAACATTTGGATGGGCAGGTAGAGTAATGTTGCATGTTGCAGTGCTGAAACCAAAACAATGAGCTAAAAAGACAAAAATGCTCCATAGAGCTCACTGGATCAGTAGAGTAGGTGATTATTCTCAGTGGGTTTGTCACCACAAGCAGCACCTTCCATATTACACTTAGTGGCTTGTTGTGTTGTTAATATATATCTATATTGTGAAGTGCAGCTTTGAGTAAGGGCATTAGATGAGTTAACCCCTAATTGTCTCAATGCTTCAAGTCTCACCATGAGATGAAAGATTTCCATGCAGCTGTCAGCAGATGAACAAGATGTGAAGCTTTAAAAACAGCTGTCGTTCAGAAGTAATCAAAGTTGATAAGAGATATGATACATCCTGTTTATCATCCGAGCATTATCTTTGAAACTTGACAGACAATGCCTTGTGTGTGCCATATGGAATTTAAATCTAAATAAAAGGCATGACTTAGTTCGTCATAATTACATTTAATATCCCCTAATAAATACATTTTAACATTCTTTAATGTCAGTAGCAACTCATGAATGCTTACAGTGATATGCCTACAAAACATTTCAACCACAGGCTTCATGTTTAATGAAACAGCATCCAAAAAAGGTTGTATAAATTTGCATACTGTGACAGTATGTATGAATAAAGCTTTACTGTAGACATCAAATATTATAAATCACTTTTTTTCCAATTTTCCATTGAGCAATGTCCACATACCCATGTATCATCAGGTGCTGTCATGTGATAGAACCTGCATTGACTGTATTTGTATAAATTAGACATAGTGCTGGTTGGTTTAATTATAAATGGCTAAACTAATATACAAAATCATTAGATTGTTTTTTTTTAGAAAGCTTATAAAGACTTCCATCATTACAATACATTCTTTAACACAACCAGTATGTTTCAAATGTCACTTTAGTAACATATGAATAAATCAATAAATAACTTTTTGGGGGTCTGTCTAAAAGAGCTGTGTACATGACCTCAGATTCTATTTTTCTTAACACATCACTCTAAATAAATTGTGTGGTACTTTACAATTTAAGGGAATAATTTCACCATTTGTATGATGTTAGGACCTGCAGTACCTGTCAGTTACTGTCCTGGCTTTAACTCATATTTCACTTCTATAGAGATGTCCTGGTCCGGAGGTGCAAAACAAAAATTTCAAAGAATATGTCCCACACAGCTAGTCAGTACAGTGCCTCACAGCCAAAAGTTCCAAGGTAGGGCCGCAGCTTAAAATCATTTTCATTGTTATTTAACTGTTGAATATTTTCTTGATTAATCAGTTAGTCTATGATTTATGTTTTGCAATAAAATAAATGCTTGTTTGATTAATAAAACTGTGCCAATGAATTTTCTGTAGATGAAATAATGAACTTATCATTGCAGTTCTAGTCCTAGGTTAATTCCACCTTTACCCTGCAACCCGGCACAGCAATAGAACATTAATGGACAGAAATCAATTAAACATGACAGAAAACGCAACATTTCAGAAAGTGTGACACTTAAGAAAGCCAGAAGAAGAAGCTAGCTGTTATCTTTTTCATCCTTAATTCTGACTGAACTTGTTGTCACATTGTTTGAGCCATCTTCATCAAATATTGTAAACTCTTCAGATCAATGGCAGAGACTTGCCAAAGGGAATTAATAAACAGTCAAGTATGGCGGTGAATAAAACTTTTTTTTAAATGTTGTTGTGTGTTTTGAAATGCTGATGTCTTTCACCAAATTTTGTAGCTTCTAAAAGTTTCTTGTCTAGAAGGTATTTTCTGAAACCTGTTTTCTGAAATACATTTTTTTTGTATTGTGTTTTGCACCTCTGAGCCAAAGCTCTGCATCCATTTGAAGCTAGTCTGTTCCACTAGCTAATGCCAGACGATGTAACTTCTTATGGACAGTTTCTGTCATCAGTCTGAGAAATGCTGGAGCTTTCAGTCCATACTTTCAGACAACTGAGTATCTATCACTGTAACGTTCATCAAAACTTAAACACCTCATCGTTTCAACAGAGATGGTCATTGGTTATAACAATGGTTAGCTTGTTAGCCCTCACATATTTCACAGGTCTTATCCATAGACATCCTGTAAAAGCAGTAGAGGAGCAGTAGATGAATGAAAATAAAATGACTGTTTTATCTTTGTTAAAATGATGATACTGTATGTTCAAGTTCTACTAAACACTACAGTAGTAGACACTCATGGACAAAAACCCCCCAGTAACATGTTTCAACTTTTCAGAACTACTGATTAAAGAAGCCATACATGGAAAAAAAATACATTTAGCAATGAAAGCTAGTGGAACAACAGCTGACTATGAGTGGGCAGGAACTGACAGACCTTGGTTTGGTAGTCTGGGGAACTGTGTTCTTTAACACTTATTTAGATTCACTTTAAGAAAACCTAGACAAAAAGTCATATGCAAATATTCTTAATGAGACTTGGGTCACATTGTCTCAGTGGCTGTTAGGTCATGCTGTTCAAAAGATAAGTTTGTATCTTAATGAGATTAAAACAGTCAAAAATATTAATGATGATGAATAGATCAGTCAGAATACAAAAGTTTCCTTTGAAGTATCTTTTTGAAGTTAATTACTGTATATATTTGTGTACATAAAAGTACAGATGTACAATCAAAGGGAATTAAAACAGCAACTTTGAGTGCATAAGCATGTTCACAGTATGAGAAGTGCAATCAACATATCACCAGGCATATTCATTTCTAATGAAGTTCAGGGAAAACTCAACATTCTGCCTGGTCAATGCAACATGGACAAAGCTAAATCCAGCGTCTATTTATACCAAATGTTTATTTCCCTCTGAAATGATATGAATGTCTGCATTCATCAGTGGGGATGCTGTAACTTCCAGAAACATTTTATTAAGCTAGCTTCTGTTCATCATGTATGCTAACTAGGAACTAAATGACTACAATGACCTTTAGAGAAAATGTCTCACAAACCTTCTAGATATTACAAGCATCGCCACAGTCATCACTATTACTTTATGTCATTGGTACATATCTCTGTCATATGCTAAGGCAACTAGCAATACATAAGATTGTCCTTTGATTAATCCAGTGTTATGTTGTGCAAATGACCTTGCTATGAAAGTTTACCAAGAGGTTAGTTTCTCCAAAAGTCATTGTAGTCCTCTTTACACATCAGAACAACATGACAATAAAGTGGAACCAGAAAACCAGTACCAAATTGGTGGAAAATACATGATTTACATGATTGGTATTATGGATGTAAACATGGGCCATGGCTGCTAATATTTTTTTTAGGCCTGTTATCTCAAGGTCATGACTTAATTATTAGATTTCCTCAAGAATGGTGTTGTGGTGTAAGATCTGCTTATCTTCAGGTATCAAACCATTATGTATCTGTTATCACAAATGATTTCATTCTTAAATTGTTGTCATAGTTTCTTTATACTGTATTACTTTTCCTCTGTTCACTTATGGGGTGCCAGTCATGGCAAAGCTGAGAGAAATTACTCAGTGATGAAAAACCACATGGACAGACCATGATGTATGAAAGGCTGTTATCCTCAGATAAAGATGAAGATCAGGATCACAAGAAAACAATGTTTAGCCATGCTAGCTGCGGGGCTCTAGGGATGGCAGTGTTGGCTGATCAGTCCATTACTTTGGTCTAGACGGACAAATCTCTAGATTGCCATGTGATATTGTGCAGACATTTGTTTTCTCCACTGGATGTGTCCTAATGACTTTGTTGATCCACTGACTTGATCTTACTCTAGCACCATAATTTTGAGTGAAATATCTGGACAACTTTGGGATTGATTGACATGAAACATTTGTACAGACATTCAAATTCTCCAAAGGATAAATCCTACTGATTTTTGTTAATCCCTTGACTTTTAAAGCCACCAACAGATTGACATTTTTGGTTCAGTGAAATGTCTCGATTGAGTGCACTGTCTCCACAACTACTGACTGGATTTCCATGACCTTTGTTACAAACATTCATGTTCTCTACAGGATGAATCATAATCACTTTGTTGACCCTGTAACTTTCCCTCTAGTGCCATCAGGTTTGTTGCAAATACTTTGTGTTTAGCAAATATTAGCATGCTAAATTAATATGGTAAACATTACACCTGCTAAACATCAACAGCATGTTTACATGAGCATGTTAGCATACTGGCATTAGCACAGCCTGACAGAGCTGCTAATGTGGCTGTAAACCCATAGACCTGTTGATAGCTCAACATTAAGTAGAAATATATTTTTTTGAGACAACAGGCTTCAAAATATGGTCAGAGTTATCTTGAGAAAATAAGAATTACATCATGACATTTATAAGTCATGACTGATAGAGAAAGGGCCCAAAACCCATATAACCCTGGTGATTCTCAGCATGGTGATCATTACAAATGAAATATAAATACAGAGACCCATCAGCTGAGTAACTCACAGCATGAACACACACAAAGTGTACCTTTTCCCCATCTATCAGTGTTATGAGTCGAATACAAAAATTGACTTTTTCTCCAGCCAAAGCTAGCATCATCTCACAAACTCCAGGGACAGCAGTCATTAGGACAAAGAGCTTTTCAACAGCAGCTGACAGTTGACGAAGCTGAAAAAGACTGAGAGAAGAACGAGCGTCAGTAGTTTAAAAACACCATTCAAATGATTTTTTGTGTTTGTTTTAGTTTAAACAGCATTAATGAACATTCAAATTGCTGCATGAGGAAAAAAAATCTGAAAAGGAGTGTTCCAATCAATACTAAAGCCTTAATGCTGAACTTTGCTGACAACTCATCTTTTCAGGCTGTTACTGTCCAAGGCCTTAAACCTAAAGATATATCAGCACCAGACACACAGTACAACACCACTCTTGTTATTAGTCCAGAAGTGTCCCATTTTGATGCAGCATTCATACTGTCTGTGTTAATCAGTCCCAACTCAGGAGTGTCTTTCAGCAGTAGACGGACCAATAAATAAGGTTGAAGAAGATGTAGGAACCAGGGAAAATCATCCGGGAGTATTTGTCAATGGCATGCGTGTTCTGAATGATGTTAAGGGCACGCAGGCTCTTCTTCTTCTTGGTGGTGGTGGATTCGCTGCTGACCGACAGATGGACCACCATGTGTTCAGGTTTCTCTGGAACCTCGTGCATCTCTTCCTGCTCCTCCTCTGGCACCATGGGCTCCTCGGTATAGCCAGCCAGGCTGTTCGTATCGGCCTCACTGTAGGTGCCATCCAACATGGTCATGGTTCTCGTCTGGGAGATGCCACAGGTGCAGGGCAATGACTGGAAAGAAATATATAATATAATCATTAATATATTTGGAATGGTGAAGAAGATATATAGTATAAGACTTTGAGATACACACAAACCTTGTTATTAAGATCAATTCTTTGTTGTTGTGGGTCTGCACATAGGATTTTTTAATCATTTAAAAGCTTCTTCCCATTACTTTTTTAGATTTATTTGATCAAGTGAAATGAATAATAAACACAGACAAACCAGTTCATGAGTGTTTAGAGTGCAGTAAATGTATTACATCTTTTCATTCCCTTAACGTCCAGACATCAAACAGTGGATCAGTGAGTGTGGAAACAGCAGTGGTCTGAGAGTGTCAGACCTTCCATCATGTTTAATAGTCAATAGTTCAAACGCCTATACTGGCAACCCCCCAACAATTCACACCGGTTCAGTGTTATTTTTGAAGATATCAAGCAGAATATTAAAAAATGGTCAAACAAACATGACTGTAAAGCTCTTGACATAACAAAATTAATTGTGGCAACAACTGTGTTCAAAATGGAGTGAAGCTCTGCCTTCATAACATTGGATGCAAGTGCTTGGCGATACAGTGTGTCACCACGACATTCAGGTTGACAACCTTTATCCTTGCAATAACTCCACTCTTGTGGCCCATCCTCACTGCCCCGCAGACACACATTTTTCCCAGCTCAGGCTGGCTTCCGTCTTGAATGCATTCAGCAGTTTAAATAATTCCTCACCCAAAGTTCTTCCGGGCATAATCTCACACAATTCAACCACAGCTGGAAGTATGTGGAATTGGAGTTCTTCTCCAATTGTGTGCAGGCGCTTGCTTTTTACAATCCTCCGAGCCACCAAATAAGCCTCCTGTGCTTTTTCTGAAATGGTTACAAGGTTAACCATTCACTTTTTCCTGGCGGATGTATTCCTCACCCTTCTGAACCAGAACCATCTTCATTGGCCAAGTACAGTATGTTTACATATACAAAGACTTTGACGGCACTTTAGTGGCTATCAGTGTACTTGCACAAAATAACAACATAACAATCTTCAGAAATGTACACAAGGAATGACGATATACAGGTGAAACTGTTTCTGTTAAATGTGAACAGGATACAAATAGTGCAAAGAAATGAAGACTGCAAGGAAAGATGAGATGGATATGAAATTACTTTATATACATATACTTGGTGGTTACGTATGGCATATACAGCCTGTTTAGATATACAGAAGTGAGTGAAATATATTACACATTTTGTATTTTGGACTAAAATAACTATCATTTGTAGGTACAGTGGGTATTACAGTGTTCCAGGGTTATTGCAGAGTGCCACAGTCAAGATAGCTGTTCATAAGTGTGAGGGGGAAGAAACTGTTCCTGTGTCTGGTGGTTTTGGTGTACAGTGTTCTGTAGCACCTACCAGAGCTGAGAAGTTGGAACAGGTTATGTCCAGGGTGTGAGGGGTCTGCAGTGATTATCCTTGCCTGTTTCCTGACTGTGGAAGTGAACAGGTCCTTGATGGTGGACTTTTCTGCAGACCTGACTGTCCGTTGTAGTCTGTTCCTGTCCTGTTTGGTGGCCAATCCCAACCAGACAGTGATGGGTGTGCAGAGAACAGAATGACCTCTGCTAGGCCTTTTTGATGAGTGTGTTGATGTTGGACTCCAACATCAGGTCCAAATTCAGGTCCTGGGAGATTTTAGATCCCTGAAGGATTCCACAGCCAACACAGTGCTGTTGAGTATGGTGAGATGGAGCAGTGATGGTAAATGGATCACACTCATATAGCACTTTTCTAGTCTTCCAACCACTCAAAGCACTTTTAGACTACAAGCCACATTCACCTATTCACACATACATTCATATGCTGATCCACTGTTTGATCTCATGCAAGCCTGCCGTGCATGCCAACATCAGTAGGAACTAATCATTCACACACACATTCACCACACACCGATGGCACAGCCATTGGGAGCAATTTGGGGTTCAGTATCTTGCCCAGGGATACTTCAACACGTGGACTGGAGGGGCCAGGATTGGAACCACTGATCTTTTGATTAGTGGACGACCTGCTCTACCTCCTAAGCCACAGCCACCCCATCATGATGGGGGCCCCTCCTCCTCCTCCTTCTCCACTGCCATCTCCACAGTTTTTGAGTGTATTCAGCTCCAAGTTGCTGCCACTGCACCACAGGGCCAGCTGATTGACCTCTGGTCTGAATGGAGACTCATCTGGGTCTCCTGAGGTGCAGTCATTGGTGCAGAGGGAGAACAGCAGTGGGGAGAGCACACATCCCTGAGGGATGCCAGCACTGACTCTTCCCAGCCTCACCTGCTGCTTCTTGTCTGTCAGGAAGTTTGTGATTCACTGACAGGTGGAGACATGCACAGTGTGCTCAGTTAGTTTAATGAGGAGGATAATGAAGTTGAATCCTAAGCTGATTTCCATGAACAGGATCCTTGTGTATGTCCCTGGGGTGTCGAGGTGTTGCAGGTTGTAATGCAATCCCATGTTGATCCACTGACCTGTCTTCCCAGTAGGCAAACTGCAGAGGGTCCAGCATGGGGCCTGTGGTGTCCTTCAGGGACTTCATGACCACAGACATCTGGGGGACAGCCCTGTAGTTATTAAGTCCAGTGATGGAGGGTTTCTTGGGGACTGTGATGATAGTGGAGCATTTGAAGCAGGAGGGGACTTCACACAGTTCCAGTAATCTGTTGAACATCCATATGATCTAGCTGATCAGCAAAGAATTTCAGACAGGAGGGTTGACATTCCGCCTGGGCCTGGTGCCATCCTGATATTCTGTCTCTGAAAGAGTTGACACACATCCTCTTCACAGACTGTCAGTGCCGGTGGGGAACTGGGAGGGGAGGGGGGGTAGAATGGGGTGTAGTTGGTTGTGTGTGGGTGTGTTTACTGGCATGCTCTGGGTGTTGCGTTGTCAGATGGCACTTTAGCTTGGCTGGCTTCATGGCTTCATTTGCTGGCAACCAAAGCCAGATCACACATTGTGGTTTCCCGTCACTGCTCTCAATAAAGCCAAACTCAATATAGCTATAATCATATTTTCTCATATTTTCTTTACAACAGCAGTCATAGCAACACTGATGTGAAGTGTCACAACATATCAGATTTCTATTTGCTCAAAGGTAGCTAGGGGGAGAAGTACCACAATGCTGTGTTTGTTTTGTTGCACAGTGTGGTGCAGGGGTTGATTTTTTAAAGTCTTTTGTGGACCCCTTGACCATGTGTCATGGACCCCAATTTGAGAACCACTGGCTTAAACCACCTTATATTTGTGATTCTTATGAGATGTGATGTGAAGAGGCAAAATATGGAGTGGATCACAGTGTACTGTGGAGTTTGCGGAGAGCTCTGTCTCCTGCCACCATAGAACTATTTAATACACAGCCTCTCACCAATAAATCCCTCCTCATACATGACCACATCTTGGACAAGGGGCTTGATTTCATGTGCTTAACTGGCATAAACCAGAGGCCTTAATGAGGCCTATAGTTACACAGGAAAAGCCTGCAGCTCTAGTGGTAGTTCTCCATACTACCCCTCATGTTATTTTACAAAGTAGTTCCTGATTCTGATTGACAGCATGCTGCTATCCCTACTCACACCAGGGGGCACACACTTGACCTGCTCATCACTGACTTCACCCTCATCAATGACCTACAGGTCTGTGATCTGGGTGTGTCTGACCAAAAGGTGGTCTCAATAGAAGTGACAATCCTGTCACCCCAACCATCATGACTATGGACCTCCAGCACATCACCTGCCCAGCTTCTGCATCAGTGGATGAACTAGTGGATCTCTGAGCAGTATCTGTATGCTCTGTTCCCTGCTTCACTCAAACTGTGGAGTATAAAAACAGCTGGATGTGTCCTGGAATGATGCTTCAGATGCTCTGGGCTCCATGTCCATAAACTGGCCTTCTATGAACCACAAAGGACTTACTCAAGTGCTTTAAAGATGATCACAGTTCTACTCCAACCTAATTAATAACAATCCTGACAACCCTAAGCTTCTTTTTTCCACCATGAATCATCTCCTGAAGCCACAATCATCTGTCCAGTCCAGTTGAAGCTACAGATGAGAGATGTAACAGCTTCACTGAATTTTCAGAGCCGAGGTCAACAACATCTCCTCTCTGATGTCCAGCTCTTCCTCTCTGCCTCCTCCTGTCATCAGCCCTCTGTCTGGGAGCTCACTGTCTGTACTCCATTTTACTGGCGTCAGGCAGAGCCACATTGAGCAAATCCTCAGGAAGATGAAACCCTGTACTTGTGCCCTGGATCCCATTCTCACAGCTCTGCTCAAATACATACATCCCCATTCTCAGCCTCCTGATCACCCAAACTGTCTCCCAGAAGCATCTAGAAGCTCCAGTATATTCAGAACAGCACTGCCAGGATCCCGATGAGAGTGTGAAAACACAAACATATGTTTTCATTTCACTGGCTCCCTGTCTCCTTAAGGGCCAGGTACAAAGTCCTACTACTCACATACAAATCCATTAACAGACATGTGCCTCCCTTCCTACAGGAATTGATCACACACCACAAACCTCCAGCTGTACTCTCAGATCTGCCAACAGCTTGCTCCTCCAGGCCCTCACTTCCAAGCTCTGCACCATGGAGGATTGAGCCTTCTGCTCTGCTGCACCGTGCTTGTAGAACAGACTTCCTAACCATCTGAGGGCAGCACAGACCCTTGACCCAAGATTATTCAGGAAGGCTTCATCTTAACTCTTATTATTTCCTTTATGTCATGTGTTCACTGCTGTAACACTTTGAGATTCACTGTGAATGAAAAGTACTGCATGAATTGAAGCATTATCATTATTAAGATTGTTACAAAGCAAATTGATTTGGGACAAAGCTCTGGATTCTTGACCTGTAATCTGAAAAGCACAAACTCATGCTATAGTTGTTGACTTTTTATATGATGAAATTTGTACAAATCAGCAGAAAGTTAACTGCAAAATACAACAGTGGAACAATGATGTAAACTTTATGAAGAGAGGCTACTGAACCTGACCTCTCTTTCTACATGCTGAGCACTGATGTCTACCTCCCACACTGCCTCCCCCTGGCTTTCACATGCTGCTGATGCCTGCTGGGTCTGCTTTATTCTTCCACCATCACCACTGCCTCCTCCTGTGATCTCATTAATCACCTTAGACAGCATCAGTGGTTTGACAGCACCCCAGAGAGGGCCCTGTCCCGCCAAATATCACTACACTACAACAATAACCATTTGTACAGTTTGTTTTCTTTCTGAAGCCGGGCAACAAAATGATGAGCTGAAACTTGTTATAAAGCTGCGTGAAGCTGAGGGAGCTGCAGAGTCACTGATAGTTCTCTGCATTCCCTAACATTACATACTATCATTTGATACATTGTTATTATTAAAAATACTGATGATAGCCACTTTAAAATCATACCATAGGGAGATTGAATACATTGTCTCCAGATATTGAAAAAATCTTGGTTTTCCCTTTGATGAACATCTTTCTTTGCAAAACAGCTGGAATGTACTTTGAGTTGAAGAGTTAGTGTTTGTCTACTTTTCTTTTTTTGTTAATAATTTGGATCCCACAGGAAATGTTCTCAGGATACAAGTGAGGGTAAAGACATAATTAGCAGATAACATTACTGCACATGTTGTGCCTACTTTGACTGTGAAATCCATTTCAATTGACATTCAAAGCAACCAACCACAGACTTTACTTTAATATGACCCTGTGCAGAAGTCTGTTGTGTGCTGCAACAAAAAACACTGCATGTGCTATTGTATGTCTTCATGTTTGTGGTGTTTGCAGTCAGTTCCTATATATTTTATCCAGAGTTTCCCATGAGCTCAAATGAACAGATATGTTTTGATGCAATCATTTCTCAACTAAACTCTGTGAGGAATATGTAATGAACGGCAAACAGTTGCCTACGTACACATGCAGGAGACACAGAGCAACATAAGCATTCATTTGGAGTTGCACTTGTTTCCATCTGATGAATGGAAGTCCAATATTCACTCTCTTTTAGCTCTGTTTTGGTCTCCACCAGCTCTTTAGTCGGTGATAATCTCTGTAGATTCATCATTGCAAGTGATTCCTTTCACATTACACAAACATTAGTGCAGCTTTGAAGTTAGATTCAATGTGTTTTTCACTTAGAGTGGATAATAAACAAGTTTGAAAAATTGTCTGCATGGATGTCACATGAATATTCCTGAAATCTGTTACGAGGAAACTAGATGACTTTGCTTATTTTAAGATTCAGGCAAATCTTATGTTTTTTAGTTTGTTGAACTGGTTAAAAGTTCAGTCTTCACTAGGTCCTGACAGGAAGCTGATAAGATCACATCACTGCCATGTTCTCAAGAAACTAAATACCAGTATGTTAAGTTTTTGATCATTGTATTGAATTTGCTTGAATCTTAAATCCATCAATAACAATGGTGATTATAGGGATAACTGTTTCAAATAAAATTGTTGAACTTCACCAACTTCTTCAAACCATGTAGGTAACAGCTGGTTACAAACATTCACTGCTCTTCCTCCAACAAGCTCTCTGTTTTGATGCTGCTGTTGTTTTCTCGCCTTTATAGTGGCAGCCTGCTGCTGTAGATGCTCTTGTACATAAGTGAAAATTGCATAAAATCAGTAAGAGTGGAGCTTCTGGAGTGACTGTTGTTTCTCTCACAGCACCAAACAACACGCTTTAGAAACAAAGCTGCTCAGCGATTACCTGGGATCTCGCCCGCTCTCTCATCTTGCGCTCCCGGCGGTCCTGCACGGTGGACAGGTAGTTGACAGCAGCATACTCCAACACAGACAAGAAGACAAAGACAAAGCTGACCCAGAGGTAAATGTCCACTGCCTTGATATAGGACACCCGGGGCATGGATGCATTCACACCAGTGATGATGGTGGACATGGTCAGCACAGTGGTGATGCCTGGACACAAGATGCAGAACATTCTAGTTAACTCACATTTGAAAAGCACAGGCTGTTGTACCAGCTGGTATTGTGCTTGTTATTTTTAATTTCAGCCGTATGATGGAGTCACTTACTACCTTGAGTCAGGCAGCTGACCAGTGTTGGACAGCTAAAGTTATAAGGGTGAACTCAATAACACTGATGCAATACAGTCCAACAGCCCTGTAATAAAAACAAACCCTGTGAAGCTCCCAGTCAGGATGGATTTGAAGTTTTAAATGAGGCATCCAGGTTTAACCTGAGTGGAATTTACTTGCATTTCAATGATGTGCAACATTTGCTGCATCTTGAAATGCTGGTCAAACAACAGTTACATGTTTCAGCTTGCTACCAAACCTAGCCCAGGTGACAGAAAACTCTCACCACATTCACGTCACATGATCTTTATCTGCAGATGGAGTTGGTGAGTTGTGATGGAATTGTAGGTGTATAAACTTTCCTTTAAGGACTTCTTGCTCCTTTCAAGATTTCTTATCCACAATTCCATCACAACTCACCAACTCCGTCTGCTGAAGAGGATTGTGTGATATAACTGAAGGTACCAGAACAGCTACTTCTGTAAACGGACCTTGTGGTGAAATTATGTGTGTGAAATAGTGTTTGCAGAGTGAAGACTCAACTTTCATCATCAAATTTAGCAGCTTTTGAGAGAATTAACATACAATACTTTTTTTTTTTTTTAACAGAGCTTTCATCCATATCTCATAGTCTTCCTCAGCAGAGTGCACTCAGTTGTATGCTAGTAAATGGACCTAATATTTAGTCAGACTTCATCCAAAGTTAAGAAGAACTTTAGCACTTAAATTCCAAAGTTTTACTGTCCTCTCGTACATAAGAAATATGGTTCTTAAGGTCACAAACTTGAAACTTTCTTACACAGAACACATGACTTTAAACTGCTAGAGCTGGTAGTTAAAGTACGGTAGCTGGGAGGTGCCATCCCGTGGAGTGAACGTGATCCAGTTGCTGCTTTTCTGGAGAGCTGACATGTGTCGACACCGGCAAATAAGAAGTGGTGTATCTTGACACAAACACGTGTCAAGCCCCACCATGCCAAGGTGCTGCCAGTGTGTGAGCTCACACTACTACAGTAGGCGTTTTGACGTGTGTCATACGCCGCCAGTGTGTGTTTCTATAAACTGACATTACATGGGGATGGGGTGTTGGGTGTGGTTGCATCTCTCAATACGTTCTGACTTCCCTAGCATGTATATGACACTGAGGCCCTTTACTTCCTACTTAAACGGCAAATTGTTTCATATCATTTTTTTTGGCTTCTAGTATGTGTTAGAAATGATTTCAAGGTCATTTTAATTACTCAATATATCTCAGATCTTTAATCCCTGTATTACCCTGCACTTCAGTGTGTTCCAGGTTCTCAGCTGAAGACTAAGAGGACAGAGCCTGAGGCTGTGGAACACCCTGCCTGAGGAAACAAGGTTGTGGTTTCATCAAATCTAAGCTCAAAACATACAAAAAATTTTTTTATTCTTTTTTTTTATGGGTTTTAATTTGTGTATAGCTCTTTTATTACATTTATTCTGTTAGTGCTGTGTTTGTATTTATTTTTATGTGGAGAACTTTGCTTTGACAAGTGCTATATAAATAAAGATATATTTATTTCGCTAATTTAAAAACAGCTGGTCACTCTACTTTTTTAGCAAAAGTGATTTAGAAAAAGCAGAGCGACTGTGGGGCTCACTGATGTGGTTTTTTGGACAACAACAGAGACGACAGCGCAGAAAATAAGATACATCAGACTTTGATACACACACACAATACTTGTTAGATCAGTTCATTGTTGGTTTGGCTCCAAACATGAGATTTGTTGACGAGATGAAAAATAAAGAATATCAGCACAGACTTTAAAGGCTGCGGATCAGTGTGCTCCAGTCCTTTTTTCTACTGAGGTTGTAACTTCACAGACAGAAATTCTTGGCAACAGAACTCCATACACATTTTATCTTATTCTATCGCCCACACCAGTCAGTGACAGTGTGTGTGTGTGTGTGTGTGTGTGTGTGTGTGCACTGGAGATATGAACATGAAAGAGGAACAAGACAGAAAGTGATTTTCCATTCCTGAAGTATTTCTATAAACTAACACTATAATGGAATTTGAAGCTGTTCATTATAAATTATTGACTGGGCTGCGTCTCTAAATACAGTCATTTCAGGGAATAATGTGTATTGTAGAAATTGCTGAAAGAAATGCCAGCCTGACTGGAAGAAGAAAAAACATATTTTTTTAACACGGGCAATTCTATTTTTTTTTAATTAGACTGATTAGAGATGACTTAATGATAGTTTCACTTTAAATTAAATGACTTTGAATACAACAATGCATCTTTATATGTAATAATCTTTTCTCTTATCACACTGCTCTGCTTTAACAGTGACACTGTCAGTCTGAATCGTATATTGTGTACATACAAAAAAAAAAAGGATTAGAAACACATTTACATGGCCAAGAAATCTGCTTTCTCCAAGAGAAATCTAGCGGGAGAAACCAGGGTTCTATACTGTTTTTGGTTTTGTTTTTATGTGATATGTAAGAAATGAGGTCACTGCAGGAAGCTAAAAGCATGTAAACACACACAATAAAAGCTGTGGAGCTTTCCTTAAAGGACTTGTTCACAGTCTGTCTTAAAACAACTGTCAGCAGTCCAAATGAATATGTTTTTCTTGCTGTAATCATTCCTCCTGTTCATACTGACCATTAGAAGATCCCTTCATAATGACCTTACAATGGAAGTGATGGAGGACTAAATCCACAGTCCTCCTCCTGTGCAAAAAATGCATTTAAAAGTTGATCTGAAGCGAATACGAAGCTTCAGCGTTCAAATGAGTCAAATCAGTTTTCAACATTACAGTCATTTTAGTGCTAAAGTCCCTCTTTTTGGCTAGACTGCAACGGCAGGGTCAGCCCTATAACCACAGTTGTCCATGAGTGAGTGCCTGATTGAGTGATGGAATTACACTATTGGTCAGCCAGCCATGTTGGAGTTTCCCCATCAGCACTTCCAAAATGAATCGGCGTGAGATAATGGAAGAGGAGGGCAGCAGACGGTTGAGAGTGACTGAACTCCTGCTCTGAGCTCAAACACTCAGCTGAGGTGTTAAACGCAGACAAGTCAGCTCAACTCCTGTTTAAACAGACGTGTATGTGTGTGTCTCCTCCGGTCTGATTGACTCTCTGGCTGGCAGCAGCTGGCATGACACACACTCCGCAGTGTGTTTGGATTTTTATAACCAAACTAATACCAGGACGCAAACTTTTTTATTTCTCTTAGATCTTCACATCACAAATGATGTACAGCAACATTAAAACACAAGTCTCGCCGGTAAAACATGCAGTTCATATATTTGTTATATCAGTTTAATGTGGGGCGACCGCTTTGCAGGTGTGCTTGACTTGACTGTAACTGTGGCAACCAGGCGGAGGTAAATCTCTCGAAATTGCGCCCAAAATACTGTCAAAACTCTCTTTTATCATTTCCGCTGCAGCCTCCGCGATTATTGACCAGCAAAGAAGCAGAAGAAAGGTGCACAGAGGCATGAGGGTGAGCACACACTTAAAGCACCCAGATAACCATGACTCTGACAAAACACTCAGTATTAGAGTGAAAACCACAGAGACATCCACAGAGTGAAACAGATGAAAGAACAGAGGAGTTAACAGATAATTAGAATGGTTATAATTAGAATTCAAATAAGTTGTCTTTCAAAATCAAATATCCCAAGATATGAGCTGCGTTTATAACTTTATTTTTTTTACTACTCAACCGCAGCTTAACCATGACTTGTGATAGACACTCCATCACTTAACTTCAAAGCACATTTGAAGGAGATATTTTAATATCCAGTATGAACAGGAGGAATAATTACAGCGAGGAAAAAACCTCTTTCACTGCTCATATGGACACCTGACTGCTGTTTTAAGACATTGTGGCGGTTTCACAGCACAGAGAAACGTTCCCTCTTCAGTAGATGAATGTGAAAACAGATTCTGCACAAACATTCTGCACAGTGAAGGTCAAACCTCACACTCAACCAGCAAGAAGCAAAACACATTTTGAGTGGAGGGGGGACTTTAAGCTGTTGCCAAGACTTTACTTTATGTACTGTGTATATATATACAGCACCAGTCAAACATCGGGACACACTTTATCGTCCAAGTGAATGGGAAGGTGTGAGCTAACCTGTGACTTTTGGTACTGTATGATGAGATAAGAGAAGAGAAAAACCAAACAAAAGATATAAAAATCTCAAAGGATCTTGTCAAAACATCCTAACAGCTGATTTTAATAGGAGCAATGAGATGAGCCATGAGCACATCTCAGTGAGGGGGAAACAGATGCCTGTATGACAAGTATAGCAACAGCCCCTATACAGAAAATAATTCAAAAGAAAAGTGAGAGTGGTGGTGCGTGGGAGGTTTGTGTGTTCACACATGCATGTGTGTGTTCCCAATTGGTGGAGCCATGTCACAGCCAGCTTTCATCATTTCACACAGACAGATTTACCTCAGGCACGCACAATTTCTTCAAAGGACATTTGACAAGATTTTTTTTTCTTTTTTTTTTTTTTTTTTACCCAGGGAAACTCTGGCCGGCACAGCCCGGCGGTCGATCCAGAACGACACCCAGGAAAGCATCACCATGAGCGTGGCAGGGAAGTACGTCTGCAGCAGGAAGAAGAAGATGTGGCGTCGCAGCGTGAAGTTGATGTACAGGCGATTGTACCAGCCTGCAAAACACAGCGAGAGAACAGCTCAACAATGCAGGAACGCTGTCAGGATTTGACATGAGGTTTTATTTGTTACATTTAAGAAAGGAGGTTATTAAC
This sequence comes from Euthynnus affinis, assembly GCA_029490765.1. Taxonomy (NCBI): domain Eukaryota; kingdom Metazoa; phylum Chordata; class Actinopteri; order Scombriformes; family Scombridae; genus Euthynnus; species Euthynnus affinis. The sequence continues at coordinate 2,831,844 of CM055851.1, read as the reverse complement.
AATTTCATTTTCCAATGAGGAAATGTTTCTAAGAACAGACATGAATAAATGAAATGAATCCATGTTTTTGTGTCTTCCGTCCTTATTCTACTCCTGCCTTAGTGGAGGAGACTAAAGATGGTTCAACATGCTGCAGCAGGAAGTGCATGTGTCCAGTGTTTATTTGTCATCTTTTGCGTGTTTGCGTGTTGCTGTGCATCCAAGTGTGTGTAACAAGAGGAGTTATGTGTGTTGTGCACCTGCATATGTAGGCGCATATTGCTATAACGATAATGTGCCCTTAAAATAACAGTGAGATACTGCTCCATTGACTTCAGACCAGGTTTTTATTGGTCAATCTTTCTGCTGCCTGGAGATGGCAATGCGCCAACAATGCACCTGACCATGCCTCATTTCAAGACCAACATGCACCATGGGTGCTCAGATAGATGCAGGTGCATTTGCTATTTGCTTCTTGGGGGTACTGTGTGGGGCGTATGATAGGGCCTTAAAAGTCTAAAGCCCTGCTGGTGGTCCAGAAACTGGTTTTTACTGTTCTTAGCAGTATATTTAAGCCAAGTGAAATTGACTGTAGAGAGTGCAAAGTCCTGCATCACTGCAATTTTTTAATTTAGCAGAGAATCTATCTATTAAAGGAAGGAATCTCTGTTAGTGTGTCTGTATGTCCTTCACATATCTCTTGAACTGTTCATCTGATTGACTCCGCACTTGAGTGAGTGTATGGCTGGGGAACAAAGGGAGTGCAGTGTTGAATGTGGTTCAATTTGGACATGCAATGTGTTTAATATTACATTTTCATTTAGCAGACACTTAGCAAAGTGACGTACATCATGAGAATGATACAACACAAGCAAGGATCCAGTCAGGAGACAACGACACGAGTAAGTGCCATAAAGCTTAAGATAGAGTCTGATAGGACGTAGATGCCCACAGGCAGTGCACCGAGGCAATGCATAGAGAGACTCAAGGCACAGAAAACAGGAGCCCAGTATGATCTATTCATTCATCTTATTTTGAAATGCAGCTCTTATTTTACTTCAAATAAGAAAAGAACATGTATTAGAGTACTTATTATTGATCACATCTGTGTATAATAGTGTTAGTTTCTTTCATGTTGTGGCTGTTTATACTCACTCACACCTCACATCAGCTGCATTCATTTTTTCTATGCATCGAAGCAGTGGCTGGAGGACAAGCATTCGGCAGGTTGTGAACGGGCCCTGCACTCGTTTGAATAAAGCCAGACACAGTTCATCTGATTTGCATAAATAACATCTGATGCTGACTCTGTAAGGCAACATGAAAGAAAGCGTTTTCTACTGCATCGCTTGGAATGTTAGTTGAAGAGGAGAAGACACTTTTGGAACAGTGAGTGTATATTCATCACATAAGAGGATGGCTATATGTGAGGGAATATTAGTAAAATATCCCAACGTTGTCAGCTGAGCAAGAAGATCAGTGGCTTTCATTAAAAGGGTCTCTTGGAGTTATTTGATAGGTCTAAAACTTTTAAACTCTTTTTTGACAAGATTATTGCTGTAAACAGACTTAAAAGAAAATCTGTTTACAGGCCAACCTATTCACAGTATTTCATTGGCTGCTGCTGCGCTGGACAGGACCTGCTGTGAGCCTGAAAAGTCTGGAACACAAAAGTTATGTGAAAAAAAAGCTGTTGTATTTCTTGACTGGAACCAGTATTTTAGAAATACTGATTCTGGTGGTTTAAGGGTTTAAAGAACACAAATCCTTAGTAAGCATCTGCTTAAAACCTCGTCAGTAACTCTTTACTTTATGTATTGTTATGATTTAATTCACTTATATAACCCTCTTGATTGTTCTTTGAGTGTCTGTGGATGGGTATGAGCTGTATATGTTTATGTTATGTGTCAGCTACCCTGGGGTAGCCTGGGGTTGGGTTAGTAGAAATATAATAACCTTTGTAAAGCCTGTATTTTTTTATGTTACTCGATGATATTTAATTAAAAAAAAGCTTTAAAAGAAGCCAGCAGTGGAGCTCAAAGCATAAAGTTTGTCTTGACAGTGACACTAGAGGAAAAGTCACGGCTTTACTAAGATTATCTGGGTCTGCCTTTGTCCTGAGGCAACAGTAGAAGCAGACTGATTCAGGTATGATTCATTTAGACAAACACATTGAACGATATCTAATAACAAAATATCATGGATAATTTAATAAATGAAAACACGTGTGAGCTCTGTGAGTGCGGTTGGTTCAGTCCATGTGTACCTGTGCTGCTGTAGAAGGCCAGGCGGGATGTGGTGTGGAACTTCTGGATGAGGAACTGTGATAAGGAGATGCGATCGTCAGTGCTGAGGGACTCGTCGCCGCTCTTCCAGTAGAGCATCAGGTCTTCATCTGTGTAGGCATCTGCAAAACATCACACAGTCCATTTCATCCTTAAGCATGGACTAGGACTACAGAGGGTCACATCACTGACAAAGAAAAAATGAATGAAACTTATCATCAATATATATATAAATGATCAATATATGTATTTTTTAAATTTCATACTGCTTACATTTTTACAGTTGTCATTAATTTGTGTGTGTGTGCTCATGGGAGCTGACATGGGCAGTAATTTCCAGTGAGAAAAAATATGAACAGCTTTTGATGAGCAACCACTGAGCAGCAGCCCGAGGCACAAGTAAACAATCTGCACCATGAAAGTTGCAGTGGAAGAAAATGGCAGCATATTTTAGAGTGTGAGATTTTTTTTTCCACAGTAATGAGTGATATCAATAATCATGAAAATCTTTCAGAATGAAAACACCTTTTAAATCACACCATTTATACAGTCAGAAACTTTAATTCTGTCTTTAAAAAGATAACATATTCTATTTTTGGTAAGCGCTGCTTTTTGCGTCTGCTGAACCTTTGCAAACGAGACAAAATGAAAGCAGGCACCAGAACGCAGAACATTAACTGCTGTCAGATCCTGACTGGTCTGCTGTTAATGAAGCTATTTCTGAGGGCACCAGACAGAACATCAGCACTGATGTTTCTAAAATACACACATTCAGTGACACCTTTCAGACCTGCCTGAGTCACATTAATGTCTGTAGCTTATTGTGATGGACATTTCATTACATTATGTTATAGATGTGAAATACTAGAGAAGTCAAAGAAGCCAAATACATGAAAGTTGGTTTGTGATTGTGGAGTGCTTGTGTGTGCTCCTCTGCTAATTAAAGATGTGCTATTTGAGGCTTTTGTGCTCTCTGCAGTTTTCATTATGGACCAATCTGTGAAATGTGGAGAAAAGTCTGAAACATTGGAAACTGCTGCTGCAAAGTCTTTTGTGAACAGGACCTTAAAACAGGGCAGATAGCAGGTTCAAATGATGCACAATTCACAGCACTAATAGATGGCGCTATCCATTCTTTGTCCCACAAAGAGTCTACCATCAGCAGTACTGAGGCACCATGGCACTTTGAGCTAAATGCTAACATCAGCATGCTAACATGCTCACTATGACAGTTCTGATAAGCTGATATTTGGCGGGTAACAATTACCATGTTCATTTTCTTAATTCAACACTTGCTAACTAGCATTAAACAGAAAGTAGAGGCTGATGGGAATGTTATTAGTTTGACAGGTTTTTGATCATAAACCAAAGTACTGGACAAAATGAAAATTTTGAGAGGTCAAGGGATCACCAAAGCCATTACTATTTGTTCTGAGGACAACATGCATATCGGAAACAAATTTTTATGGCAATCCATCCAATAGCAACATTTCACTCAGCCACAAATGTGAACCTCGTGGTGGCACTAGAGGAAAAGTCAGAGGATCACCAGTCCTGATATGAATCTTTACAACACTTTATGGAAATTCATCAAACAGTTGTTGAGATATTTGAGTGGCATAGCTAAAAACTGTGTGGGTGGCATGTTTCCTCATTACCATGAACACACACACCATAGTTTACTTTAACATCCTTCTGCCAGAAATACTCGCTAGAACACCAAACATCGGTTAATCTGTCGCTGAAAATATTCCCCAATAAATGCACTATTTACTTCTGTTTGATGAACGTTTATTAAAAACTTACAGCAACCAGCTAGGGAAATTACTCTTCAGTAAGGACCAATAGGTTGAGCCACAGATGGCAGTACAGTAGTCATAAAGTATTGAGAGGTGGACCAACACATTGTCGGCTTTGGTCATCATGATAATAAGAGAAATATAGCAAAAGCTTTACCCTTTAATAGACACTTTTTCACAATCTTGTTTAGTTTGGATATTTAGTTATCAGACAGACATAAGAATTGCTCCAGAGTGACAGTTCAGTATGATCCATTGACAAGTTCATAAACTGCTGTTGATGCAGATGTGAGGAAATCTATCACATCCATTCATACTGTCCAGACTCTAAAGGCGTAGAGTGGAAATGAAATGAACTGAGGCTGTAAAATAGACCTTATGATGTAACTGTGGTGTTTTGAGAGAAAATATGAACACAGCTCAGCTGTGATTAATATCAGAAACAAACAGTCAGATAAACTTGTTTCTTACTTTTTCTGGGAACAGTTCTTCACCTCAGGAGCTGGAAGAAGCTTTGTGAATAGCTTTTATCTTTACAAAAACCTCTCATTTTCAATAGTGCCCAGTAGCAAGCCCAAATCCCCAAACGTCTTCCCAGATGACTATTGATGTTTTTGAAGCTGCACACAGTTCACGCTTGAGTTTTAAAACATCAGAAGGTGCGCCTTAATATTAAATGTATGGGGACTCTTTGGGAAATGGCCCCGGGCATGTACTGGGAATATCTTTCATGTCCCATAAAAAAACAAACAAACCAAAAGAAACCAGACATTAGAGTCCCTCATGCTCAGTCTCCTCTCAGGTAGAAACCATCTTCTTATCCTGGCTACGTTTAGCTGGTTAGTGAGAAGAGCTCTCTAGAGTGAGGCAGTGATAGGCCTTTTTCACAGCAGACATTTTGACACACTATAGAAGGAAAAGCAAAGGTGTTAATTAACGATGGCTCAAGTGTCCCTGTAAACCACAGCAGTGTGACAGTGTGTCAGCATGTGGAGTACCAGGACCCTGAAGCTCAAGCAGCTAAATGGAATTCAGCCATCATTTACTGTATTATTTACACCTGTGGTTTTCCTTAAGTGACATGACAAAGAGCTATTACAGTCCAGTATATACCCTGTTACCTCCAATAAGTATACAACACAGACCAAACAGGCACAGTGTGAGGATAAAACTGCCACTGACAGGTAAGCATGAAATGTTATTTTATTTGAGTTTTCACAACAGCTAACCTGCATTTAATAGCGTTTGACCTCAGTGATAATGTTTCCTGTGGTATTGTTCGTTTCAAACTGCTACTTTGATGTGTTCTTCTCTGTTTGTTTCATGCATTTTATCGGTGCTGCTCTCTTCTCTGTTGACTTCTGCTCTGCTGTGCTTTGGCTCAGTGTGTGGATGGTAATTGAGTGAGTGCTGCTGCCCCGGGGTTTTTAATTCATTTGCTATTTTTGTAAGCATTTTCGCTGGATTAACTCTGAAACTTTTACTGTATGTTTTTTTAAAAAATATCATGGCTTCACTGTGTTATGCATGTAGCCTCTCCTTCAGTGCACTTTGCCTTGTGTGTGTGTGTGTGTGTGTTTAGGTGTTGGGGCATACATGTCTTGGTGTCTTGGTTCCCTCTCGTTCATTTTTTTTTTTGCGTGTGCTCTTCTTTTTGAAGTTGACAGTATAGCTCTGTCTTCATTTACACAAGTCAAGAAACAGTGTGAGTTCACCCCTGTACACGTTTAAACAGAATAACAGATTTCAGGGTATTCATTTCTCCCGGACTGACCAGAGGTAGAGATTTCTTGAAGCATCAAGGAAACACGCTACTGTACTCACAGCTCTCCAGCTCCAGTGAACAGGTCTGAGAATCCAGAGGGAAGCGGCTGAAGTCCATGTTACAGGCCGCCGTCACCGTCACCCTGTTCAACAATCAAACAGACACATGGTGAGACCAGTCATGATACCGCATACATTCACTGATGTCACTTTGACTTATTTGAATGCAACCACATGAGCTGACTGTGGAACATCTCCACAGTAACACAGTAAGCATCAGGATTATGTTTAGTGTGTCGTCCCGGCTTCTCGCTCATTTTCTGTGGCATGAATCATAATATGAAGATTGTCTTCATGGTATTATTTTCTTTTTTACATGATGTTGATTTTAAGCTTAGAATTACAAGCTAATCAGGACCCCAGAAAGAAGTAGCTCATACTTATTAGACAGAGTTTTGGTGGCTTCCCATAGTGAAGGATGTGACTCTTGTCATTTTGCTATGTTAAGTATTCTGTGGTTCTCTTCAACACATCTACACACAACCAGCCAGCACCACATTTTATTACAACTTGGTTGTTGTTTTCAGAGTTCAGTCAGGTTGTCAGCGAGCTTCAAGGTGGCCAAAGTTTCCTTTACAAGCCTCCATCACAGCGTGACCCAACGTCGGTCCTGCTTACTGTAAAATCACTATTGCAATGAGGGATTATTAGCAACATTGCAGAGCTCTCACTTTCACTTTGACCTTCCAGTAAAGTGTCTCGATGGCGAGCCTGCTTGGTGTTTGCCTTGTAAGACATTGTTGTGGTGATGTCTCAGATGTTTTCAGATTAAGATGTGATCATAACTGATGCAAATGATAGTAAAAAAAAAAAACGACAAAAGACGGGACTGATGATGTAATGAGCGGGGATTATCCTTTAAAGTCTCCCTTCCAGCCATGAATGTTATTCTCTCCACTGCGCGGAATGACGTACTGTATGTACAGTTTGTTTTCCACATTCATCTCCTGTCACATCCTCTACGCTGGAGTTCAGTGGAAAGTCACAGCAGAGTATTTTTTTTTTTACATGTGTTACAACAGGTCTGGAGGGGATTTTTAAATTTAAACAAACAGCATTTAAACCTACTATAAACCTGCTAATTCCACGGGAAAAAGTAGCCTGTTGCACCGGCTTTGATTGACTTAGCAAAGACACAGATGGAACTCCCAGCAGAGAGTGAGACAATACTTCCTCCTCTGCTTCTACACAGCAAGAACTCACAAAAAAAAAAACACCAGCAGACTGTCAACAAGTCATCTAAAACCCCTTTTTCCATCAATTCCTCCCCTAGCACTGACATTTATTTCTGATCATGTTTCACTCATCTAACAGCATCAGTGAGAGAAAATGCTGCTTTTATTCATGTTTAAAGAATAAACAGCATCGGATTTTTCTTCTCCAGTGACTAACAAGGTGTCTCATTTAGATGACATTCAAGAAATCAGCGAACTGGATGTAGCATGTGGTGAAACATCATATTTGTTGTACACATGGAGCAACTAAACAGGCAATTTGTTCAGTTATTCCAACTTTCTGGGGGGGGGGACCAGTAAAATCACAAACAGCCTCAAACTGAAGCGCTGATACTGTTTGACATGCAGTAGCACTGATTAGATGCCAGATTCCGGCTCCGCACAATATCCCACTCAACTTTTTGATTCGCAGAATGTCGAGATAAATGTTCTCATTCCGCTTGCTTTCTAACCGTGTCATCATCTCCCTCAAATCCTCCTCTGTCTCATCGCTGTCTTTCCCACATCCTGCTGCTCTGTTCTCCTCAAACTTGAACGTGAGAAAGACTTTCATCTGCGGGCAATAAACCAGTTACATCTTAATCAGTCTACCTCCAATTTTTTTTTTTTTTTTTTTTTTTTTTTTTGGGAATATAATCTGTCTCATATGATGAATCCATGGTGCGGTGGTTGCTTGTGATGTTGAAAATCTACAAACTGAAGCTGTTGTCTGTTTTTTCAGGATTAGAATATAAGATCATACCTAAACTGCAAATATTCCTGATCCAGATGAGCCTGCAGGTTGGTATGTATTGTGTGGGAGGTGCTCATTAAAGTGAGCTGTCAGACTGGAAATATGATTCACCAAATGGGAGAAATCTTCTCTTAATCTTAAAAATAATTCATGAGTTTTCATGTCGTTGGATTTTGGAGATGTGTGGAGTTGAGCTTAACTACAAACAGAACTTCAAACATTGCCAGAAGACTCCCCTATTTTCTGCGCTGGGACCCCCTGCTGCTTCACCCAAAAGTTAAGCGTCATCTGACACCATGAAGAATACCAAAGCAATTAAAGTAGAAATTGAGGAAAAATACGTATATCTGAGTGAATTAGTGCGCGAGTTAACTCGTAGAAGGAAAGCCTCGATTTCTCTGGCTGCAGACTGAACAATAAGCAGACATGCAGATATGACTGTACATGGATTTATTAACTGCTGTAATGAAGTCTGCAGGGCTTTGTCATGTTCTCACACAAACACTATTCATTGCTTTCTATCGTATTATATCATATATTTTAGCACGCACTGAAGAGCTGAATGCATTTAAAGCAGTAGTGTATTCATTTAGAAGTGCCTGTGGGACACTAGATGTGATCTGTAAATCAACCAGAACAGTTTATTTCTCTTATTTAAGATCTCATTGGTATTAATATTTGCCTTCTAGTCATTGTATCGACAGCAGGCTACTTGTTTTATTTACTGTTGCTTAGCAACATGCGATAGTTACAGCATTATTTCTTCATTTCATGCTGCAGTGATTTCCCCCAGTAACATTATAGCACAGCTACTGCATAAAAGTAATGTCAAACCTAACTGACTGATCATCTGCAGCACCGAACAATCAACTACATCTCATCAGATATTCTAACAGCAAAGGTAACCACACAACCATATGCCTTTAGTCTAAGCCTGTAAACTATTTGCACAATGTCACTACACGGCAAGAACACACTGACAAGCGTAGCACCTATATAAATAAAGCAAACATCATGTATCCAACAATAGAGCAAAGTTTAGCTTCATTTATAAGCCTTAATTACATTTACAGTCTCTCAGCCAGGAACACAATAGGCTGCACCTGCAGCTCCCATTTCAAAAAATGACTTCTAACATCAAAAAGAAAAATTTATACATAAAGCACAATAGTGTGACTTACATGTGTCAGCACACCTTCAAGGTTTAAAACGATAAGAGTTATCCACAGAGCTGCGATGTGTCATTTCTGTTTGCTTCCAGACTTTAGCAGACTTGATTAAAAGTCAGAGAGCAGTCACAGAGATGTAGCTGCAGGATTTCAGTCCGATCAACTCAGTGATATTTGCACATTACAGTACAGCACAGGATGAACTGCTTACTGTGAATTCAACATTGCTTTAAATCTATAGACATGCATGTTTATAAGAAAAATAGTGCAAATGTGGATGCTATATTCAAGTTACTCAGAATGTAAATGAATCTGTTATGTTTCATCCCATAGACATGATGGAACAAACAACACCTCACTGCTTGTTAGGAATCTGTCTCTGAAAGATCTGATCATGTTACAGAGTGGGTTGTTAGGAGGGAAGCACTACCTCATCCAGGAAATGACTCCAGCTGTGTGCTCAATCCACAAATCATAAGTGGACTATTATTGCACAATTCTCTTATTTACTTAGCAAACAAAAATATATTAGCTACAGAACAACAAAGCTTAAAAATCTCAGGTTTGAACTCTACATTAACAGATATGAAACTTTATGCTCACATCAACAAGTATCAGCGCATGCATCGCATACATGACTTACACATCCTCACTTAAATGCTCGACAGGAAGGAAAAAATATCCCTCAAAGCTTCAAACACTCACACATCACTGACAAGCAGCAGCAACAGGTGATTTAACAACCAGCAAACAACTTATTCAAAGCCGCAGCTGGCTCCACACACAGCTTCAGCATCCACACAAACAACAAACAGCACGAAATAAGAGCTACAACATCATCAACAACACGGCAAAGAGTTAAAACACAGAGATCCACAGTGGAACATTTAACCAGCAGGAGAGGAACCAAGAGTCAGAGAGAGAGAGAGAGAGAGAGAGAGAGAGAGAGACTGACTCACGTTTTTGAAGTCCATGCTGTCCTTCACAGAACTGAAGTAGCATTAACTTAACTTTCTTATTTCCATTTTGGCAACAGCTCAAAAAACAAAATAACTAACAAACAAAAAAAAAACCTTGAGCCAAGAAAAAAGTTTTGTAAAGTCATTTGTGTCTCCAGAGGGAGCTGTGTGAAATCTGATAAGTGATGTCACTTGAGGCGGTTAGAGCTGAAGACTACAAGTTTGAAAAGTTAAAAAAAATCTGGAGGAGTGGAGTTAGAAAGAAATGAGGTTGCCAGACCTGTAGCTCCTCGTCTCTGGAGGCCAGCAGCTCCAGGCTACAGTAGCCACTGCTAGTATTAACACACTAGAACGTCCATCCAACCTGTCAGCTATCTAGTTACATTCAGGGTAATGTAGGTGTCAGGTTTCGACAAGGAAGAAGAATACATTTAAAAAAAAAAAAGGTCATTATATGTGGTTCTGCTGAATTGATTTTTTATGTTTTGTAACCAATTAAAATGTTTGAGCAGAAATGAAGAGACGCTCATGTCAGCTGTGACACTGCTTGTCAGTTGGCAGAGTGCAAAAAGCTGAAAAAAAAAGAAAAGAAGCTAGAGACGCAGTTAGAGACAGAATCAGACAGACAACACCCGCTCTTCAGCTGCCCCTCTGTTTTGGAAAAAAACACCTCTAATGAACTGATACACTTCACGGCTCTCTCTCCACCTGCCAGACAGAGTGCAACCCAGAGACACTAAACTACAACAGTACAACATTTCCTAACGTGCACATGAAAACCGGATCTGACGCTTCCTTTCGGGCAACTATGAGGAGGAATGTTGCTTTTATCAAATGTCACGGATTCGAAACGAGAAGCTGACGGTGTCACTTCTGGCCACTGGATCTGATCTGCTTGGGAAGTTGAATGAGTTCTCTTCAAAAAAACAGGCAGTTTTCCTCATTCATAATGTGCTCCGCCGCCTGTGGCTCTGCACTACGTGTCTCTCATTAACGTCTCCTTTCACCGTTAAGTCGTCTGATGTCGTTTCATTGACATTATCCATTTAAAGCTTTTGTTCTGAACTTTGAGAAGACATAATGCATGCATAGTGTACATACCGTGGAAGAAAAGACAGCTAATGTATTAAAGTCATGGGTGTAGGTGACTTAGCCCTGTGTTATTGTTGTATGTAAGAATGAATGATGACAGTGACCAATAAATGTACATATAGCATGTGAGTGTTGTATTAAGATAAACATGAAACAGTCCAAAGATTATTAAAACCTGTAAAGACTAATCACCCTCCACATGACATACACTGATTTTTTTTTTTTAGCGTTGAAGGACTTCTTCTGTATGAAAGCCAGACTTGAGACGGAACCTTTTCCACACTGAAATGTTGTTTGTGTGTCTTTACAATGTTGCAGTTGAAAAGCTTTTCGAGCTTCACAGCTTCCTGTCTCTCTTTTGTCTTCTCAGATGCGCCCGTCCCTCAAGACACAAGTGTTCTTTTAATGTGTTATTATCTCTGCAGTTACACCTTCCGCCTGCCACCTGACATCACTGCGGCGTTTTGCAGTGAATCCACTGATTATTCCGAGCAGGCGACAGGGAACGTCAGCGCAGAAAAGAACAAAAGGAACGGCAGAAGAAAGGGCAGAGTGGATGCAGATAAAGAGTCGGTAACATAGGTGCTACAGACCTGGAACAAGATCAGGAGGCAGTTTGGGATAAGAGTAAAAGTGGTGAAGGAAAAAAGATGTTTTTTTTTCTCTACATCACACTAAACAAAAGTGTTGCACTCATTCTTTGAAACCTGTGCTTAGCCTAGGAGGCTACTGCTATAAAAAAAACATGGAGCTGCTCTACAGTGAAATAAGGAATCGCATTTTAAACTGTTATGATGGCGAGGCTCCGGTAAGGCTCAATTATCCTTCAAAGCAGATTTAATAGAATCTGGATATAAAAACAAGGTCAACTTTAATGGAATACATTTAAGTTTAAAGAAGCAAGCTCTGCACTAAACCTTGTCAACATTATTTATTATTTGTCTTGAAACAAAGTATACGAAGAACAAAACCTGTGCTTTGGAACAGGGTTCTAACCCTCCAACAACCTGCGTCTGAGGATACAGGACTTTATGCACAACACATCAAATCATGACAAAAGTCGTTTTTGTCATCTTATAAAATGACAAAATGATTTACAAGTCTATAATACAGATGTTTCTTGTTTCATTTGTCTGCTTTACCGCTGCGTCACTGCAGTGCTGCCGCGGCGGTAAACGTGGGGACTGTGCTACCTGCCTGTAGACGCTAGGTAGCAGCACTAGTGCTTGAATCCTCCTGACAGGATGTCACTATATACGGCCTGTAGTGTAGCGAGTTGAGCTAATTGATTGTGAACACATCTAATGAATTCCGCTGGACATCAGTGCTGGCTTTTCAATTCAGTCCAAATCCAATGGTGACACTCAGAAACCAGGACACTTTTTTACCAATAACAGAACCACAGAGCTTTAAATAGAACAGAGTCTGTGACCGCCCACTGAGTCCTGGCTCAGCTTCATACTGTGGAACACGGTGGAATCAGTAAGTCCTCTGAAGGATGGTCAGATAGGCCTAATGTTAAAACAGCTATTGGGGAAGCAGTTTTACACATCAGCTACTGCATATTTGTAAAAAGAAGGGTAAAGTCTGGCTCCAGAGGGCGCCGTGTGAAATCTGATAAAGCGCCTCAAGTGATGTCACTTGAGACAACGTTAGTTAAGGCTGAAGACTACAAGTTTGGAAAAAAAAATCTGGAGGTGTGCAGTTAGAAAGAAATATGGTTATCACATCACATCACACACCCCAATATGTAGAATGGGGTGAAATGTGTGTAGGTGCATTGTGGGTAATTTAGGTGTTTGATTTTTTTTACAAGGAATAAGGTGGCACGCAATAAAAAACATGATTTCTCTGTTTCAGTTGCATTGATTTTGATCCCTTTTTGATCCAATGTTACAGTGGAATACTCTCTTATGGGAGAATTTGTAATAAAAAAACATCTAAACATCAAATAAAACAAGAAACCAGAAAACAATAAAGCTCAACGACATAAAATAATGATTAAAAATGATTTTCCTCCAGAGTCAAACAGGTGTTCACCACTATGAGTTCAGTATCAGCATAGCAGCAATTAGCATTAATACAGCAAGAATGAGGGAAATTGCAAAAAAAGTGATGTTTATCAGCTGTTGTCAATTAACGTTCATTGGTGAGTTTGCCAAATTACAAATGAAGCTGTTGGCTGATATCTGCTAAACATACACTTCCTGCAGCTGTCTGTTCGCTCAGCCAAATTATGGAATTGCTTGATATCTAAAAAGCAAGTTCATTTTTTTAAACTTTTTTGCCGTTCATGAATTGAGTGTGTCTTTTTATACATGCATAATCTAGCTTCAGCTGGCTGTGCATGGAATTTCCAGCCTTATATGTTATACTGTAAGTATTTAGCAGTCAAGTCCTGACCAACAGCGACTGACAGCAAATAGTGAAAGATAGTGGGATCACTACGTTATAAAGTGTCCCATGGGTGGTACAATGTTACTTATCAGGTTAAACTTTTTCATTTCCTAAAAGTTCTCATTTCTATAATGTAATCAAAAAGAGCATAGTTATATGTTAAATGTCACTTATCGTATCATATTAATATTATTTATAGAACTCAGTGGGTGTACGGTTTTTACCACATTGTTTGTTGTTCTCTCTTTGGATGGATCAGACGCCTTGAGAAGTGCTGATGGGCACATTTGACCCCCTCCCAATCATAACACACTTACATGGTCCTGTAATTACTGTGCGTAAACTGGCTGCAAAGCGAGTCAAACTATCTGCTGTGCGGGGGAGACCTTAAATGTGTTGATGGACTATGACACGGACACAACTCATTTCAAGAGAGATAAGAAGGCTATAACACAACTGGTTAGGAATACATGGGAGGAGATGGCTTTTTGATGTGTGGAGAGAATTACATCCAACACGGAGAGATTTTAGTCATTATCCAATGACACGTTCTGTTTACTCCAGGATTGACTATTTCTTATGTAGAAAAAAAAGAGAGATATAATACAAGATTGTTGGATTGGAGTGACAGATGTATCTGACCATAGTGCCATCTACTTGAAGATACACTTGAACCTTAGACAGAGAGATACAATTTGGAGGTTGAATGTGGGGATATTAAACAATAAATGAGTTGTCGAACAAATTAGGGCAGACATACAGATATATTTGGAGGAAAACGATGATGGGGAAACTGATCCAGCTATTTTGTTGGATGCTTTAAAAGCAGTGTCACTGGGAAAAGTGATTGCAGTTACGAGTAATCTCAAAAGAGAAAGAAACAGTATAAAAATCATATAGAGGAACTGACATAATTGGAACAGAAACACAAGAGAAACGGGAAAGTTGAAAGCAAGATATTTAAAACAGAACTATTATGAATCAGGTCCCAAAGAAATGAGATTGTTAGTGAGACATTTACGAAAACAACACGCAGGAACTACAGTCAATAAAATTTATGACCCAAAAACAAACCAGACCAAATATAAACCAAAATATATTGAAAATACTCTCACTGAGTCATCTGATTTGAATCAGAAAGACATTAAAACTTTCCTCAACTCTCTAGACCTACCTTCAGGAGGCATGAAACAAAATGAACATATAACATTGAAGATAACAAATTATGAAATTTGGAAAGAAATTTGCGAATTAAAATCAAATAAGGCACCTGGTAGTGATGGATTTCCCTCCGAGTGGTACAAAAAGCAATGATACAGACCTCAGACTGTAGAGGACGTGTCCATCAGGAAAGACGCGCAGCATGATGTTATCGGTGGTGGTGTCATGGATGAAGGATCTCTTGGAGTGGACGAAGAAGACATCAGGGACCCAGATCTTCTTCACCAGACGGCCGTCGAACGTCATGCTCTTGTTGGTGCTGCTGGTGAATGACAGGCGCTCATCCTTCCAGTAGTGCCTCAGGTACAGGGTCATGGTGAAGTCCTGTGGGAATTTCAGGAAAGCGTGTTCGAGTAATCCTGCGTCTCTATGTAGATCGATCTTTTATCTACCTATGCTCACTAAGTCACGCCCATTTTTGAGTGATCGAATCAAATCTCTGGATTATTCCCTCCACTTTCTGGAAGCTAAAGGTGCTCTTATTCCTGTTTTACTGGGACTTTAAAATAGGGAATTAAATAAATAAGATATGGTAAATATAATATATTCTAAGCGAAAAGAGCAGTTGAGTTTAAAATCATAATAAAAACAACAGTGAAATGTTTGTGACATGCTAAAACACAGTGTAACAGCTGCACAAGTAGCACAAAGCTGTGAAAGCAAACATAAGACTAGTGACTAACAGTAACAGCTGAACAACAAGGGAACTGTGTCTGCTGTTTACACCATCAAAAAAGCCCATCAGCAGAGAAAACTGGCCACTGTTTAGCTGCTTTTGGTCCTCAGTTGTCAACATTTAATTAGATTTCCTCACTTTCGTGTTTGCTTCATGTGATGAGTTATTCTGCCTGAGAGACAAAAAGTGATTCCAGCCATTCAAAGCTGGAAGCTTCTCAGCTCTATACATTCTCATCAAACCTTTCACACATAAAAAGGTCCTGGTGTCTGTTCTGTCTCTGGGGTTGACATATTAAGTTATAATCCTTCATTAAATCAAACCATATTGTGACACTATTTTTTGGGGGCATTTGTACTGAGCTCTGCTGTGTGTGGAAAACTACTCATACTGAGTGCAAGATGAAATCTGTTGAAGGTTGCAAATGTTTTTGTCTGACTCCTGCATTGAACAACCGGCATTCGGCTGTGCTATAAACAGATACAGCAGCTGCACTTCTGTTGTATTTCTGACAAAATAATTGCTCAAGGTGTTTGCTGTAGTATTAAACCCAACATGTAAACATCAGCGACGGAGCTGTCACCAAATCAACCAGGACTTTAAGGGTACACCCTTAAAGTCCTGGTTGTCATCTTAGACAAATACATTTGGTTAGATGACAAACAGGCAACATGTGGGGAAGAGTCTAAAATAGACAGAAAGGTCAGCATCAAAACAGAAAAAAATGTGTGAACAGAGGGCGCATAACAAAATGAACAACCCCATAACTTGTTTTGATTTGTTTTGTTTTTCAAATCAAATGCCTAGTTAATAAAATATCAGAAGTCAAACTGGTGTTGCATTATGCAAAATGGTGAACAGGTGAGGAAAATGAAATCATATGGGGGGGAAAAAGACACACTGTCACACTGTCAACACAGTTTAATACAGACACAAAGCTTCAGTCATAGACCTTGATCACACATCATATTCATGAGCAAATCTGATGCCTGATGAAGGTAAATGACCAATATTTGATTACTTATTGACCCGTTGAATTAAATAAAAACATATTTTGAAAAAACTGATATTTATATGTGTGTTGTACTTAAGGTGATTAATCACCTGTATCACCCCTTTTTTCAGTGGGAGACACGGTATATGACTGTACATGACTGTCTGCATACAAATATTGAATATGAATTTATAATTGATCTGCACTCACAGATCCAGTCCTGACTGGGTCTACTGTGCAGTATATTCATCATTCTCTCTAAAACCTTAATGGCATGTTTGATTCCAACTTTAAATTTTGAATAACATAATAGCAAGGTCATTTGATTTATCATTTATCAACTAAGGCATATTACAAAAACCTTCAATTTTGAGCTGTAAGGCAGTGAATCCATCATACAGTACTTGTTTCTGCTAGGTGGGTTTGTTGTGTGCGCTGGTTTTTCTTAATATTTCATTGGTCCTCATTTGGATTTCGCTTCTTGATTCATTTTTCACCGTTAACTTGGCTTTTATTTTTGTTTTATCGTTTCATGTTTGCCTTTTGTAAAGCACTCTGCTTTTGCTGAGCGCTGCATAAACACATTTTTATCTTCATCTCATACCGTGACATGCGTCCTATGGAATTTCTGGCAGTGCAGTAGGTGGTGTGGATAAACAGGTTTTTCTTACCATATCAACTTCAGAGATGCTGTCCAAACTCTCCACCTGAACATCCACTCCAACTGGGATGGCAGGACCTGTCCAACAAGAGACTGCCATGAACTACTGGATGTGAAAGCACATTCATCCATTTATTCATTCATTTCATTTTATTTATTTAAAACCTCGGGAAAAACATATCGAGGGAGAAGTTTTAGTCTTTTTTCGAAGCGTATTCCAAGTATGTGGGCACAGTAACAGAAAGCAGATCTTCCTAACTCTGTATGAATTTTTTGGCACCTGCAGGGTGAGCCTCGTCTACAATGGCCACCAACATTCCAAGAAAGCAGGGCTGAGAGATAGAGGGGAAGCTTTTGTAAAATAGCTTTATACATAAAAACAAATGCTGATAGAGCAGGTGGGCCACTGTTTCTGATACAGTAGGCAATGTTGTACCCCATAGCCTTCTCCAGTGATGAATCTTAATGCTGCATATAAAGCTTTGAGAGCAGAACTGGCCACCAGCCCATAAATAACATCCCTGTAGTCCAATACAGAGATCTGCTTCAACAAGTCTTTTTTCTTGTGGAAAAAAAGAAAAAGAGATTTATTTATACTAAAAAAAAACCCACAATTTCAATCTTAGCTTTGGTAACAACATGCCGATATGGACTTTTCATCAACCCAATATTACCTATCTTGCCACACTGAGACGTATCAGAAACATCATTGTGAAACAACAGGCAGCTAGCATTGTCAACACCCAAAGAAGAAAGTTATTGTAAAAACAGAGAGTGGTCAAATGTGTCAAAAGCTTTGATTGAATCAACAGAAATAGTGGCGCAGTGTTTTTGTTATCTAATGCTGAGACATAATTGTTAATAACTAAAGCAGTAGCTGAAATATTCCAACGCCTGAAACCAGACTGAAATGGAGTTCGTATGGAATTTGTGGATAAATATGATTTTAACTGGAAGTCAATCAAGTGTTACTGCAAGACATCGTTTTGAGATTGGTCGATAATAATTTAATTCAGATTTGCTACCAACTTCATGGAGAGGAAGAACATAGGCAGTCTTCCAAACTGTAGGAATGATGCCAGAGGTAATGCTAAGATTGAAAATATGAGTTATATATTCAGAAATTAGCTGTGCTGAGAATTTCAAAGCAAACGGTTCCAGTTTGTCATCACCCATTGATTTCCATGCATCAATATTGCATAAGGCGTCAGCTACCATCCAACTGGAGACAAGAGATAAGCTAAAGGAGTGGTTTACTTCAGCACTAGTATTAAGGAAGGATGGATTATGTTCTTCCACACAACTGTTGGGACCAACACTAAGACTGTCAACTAACTGACAAGATGCAGCAAAATGATTGAACCAGGGAGCGACATTTTGTTTTTGTCTTTTTAAAAGGTGCGTGCTTATCTCAAACTGAGTTTAAAACATCGGTAAAATAACATAAAAGCTAGTTCAGGATCAGGGATTTTGAGAATGTCAGCATTTGGACGAGGGTAAAGGACATGAGGAAGGCCTGGTCATTAAAATGTTTTAACTGAATTAGTTTTCCTCTGTTTGACATTTCTAATTCAAACAATCAGGGAATGGTCACTAACATCAATGGTAGGATATGTCTCTGGTCTGACTTGGAGGAATCCCCAGGATGGGGTGAGTGGGGTGTGAAATAAGTTGTATAAAATTAAGACTGTAAAAAAAACTCTTTAAGATGAATAGATGCTGAATTAAGCCAGTCTAAATTGAGATCACCACGGATAATCACCTCATAATCAATCAATAGTTCAATTAATTCACCATTTTTTTAGGGCTTCTGAGGGGGCGGAAGGAGGTCTGTAGACGCCAATTACTACTACTGAATTATTATGCCCTAGATACATTTTTACAGGGAAATAAATTCAAAATATTTAAGAAGTAACGCTTAAGCTCAAGCACAGACAGAGATGATTTTACATATATCACCACCTCCTCCATTACCAGCTCTATCTGCTCTGAAAATACTAAAATCACTGAAAGAAACAGTTTGACTATAAATCTCTTCTTTCAGCCATGTCTCTATTAAAATCATGACATCCAGATGAGTTCCAGATGATAACCAAACAGATAGGGACTGGGACCAGAAGAACATTAGTCTCTGACAAACCAGTCATTTCCGGTCATGAGAGTTGTGGGGGTGGCGTGGTTGGTTTCTGTGAGTGCTTCAGCGGAGGACTCCATATACTAAATTAGCATCCAAATTCCAGCTTTGTTCAGGTGGAGACCCTCTGAGCCAAAAAGTTAATTAAAATTACTGATGAAATCCATATCCAGAGCATTACAAGCAGAGGACAGCCAGGTGTTCAGGCTAATCAGCCTGCTGAAACACACCTTCCACAACATTATGTGGGGATTGGTCCAGAAATATGGATTTTAGCTTTGAATGAGGATGTTAAACAGGTGAGTGAAATCATTTGTTAACAGTTCAGACTGCTGCTTGGGAATGTCATTTACTGCAGACATGAATGACAATGTTATCTACTTCATGGTGGGATTTTATGATGTCTGGAACTTTGTGTACGATGTCACACACTTTGGCACTGGGGAAACAGACAGTATGAGCCTTTCTAACTCTTACGTTTCTGATAATTGAGTCTGATTATTAGAGCTGTCAGGGGCTTATTGGACATTGTGGAGAGGTGGCATTAGCAGCAGCCTTGCGATCAGCAGCAGCATCCCACTGATCTGCAGCAGCCAGGTGAGTCACCGCTGGCTGCTCTCCCTGATATGAGGGACCTGACACCGTGCTTTGCGTCCACTGCACCAGTGCATGCTCCATGAATGGATGGCCCAAGAACAGTCTGGCATTAGGTACAGAGACAATGGAGAGGAGCCAATGGTTGTGCCAACGTGTGCCGACATGCAGCCAGCATCCTCCTGGGTGCAGAATAATATGGTATACTGTGGTGTAATCCTGCAAATCAAGGATGATGAACTGAGGTTGTTGAGAGTGGTAAAACCACTTGCCACTGTGTTTAATCCTGACAATGACAGACATTGCAGTCAGAAGAGCCCAAGACAACAAGATGTTTAGCCTGAGCAGTAGTGAGAGCTGAGAACTCCAGGACAAGCTTGTAATTCTGTCTGAGTTCAGCCCCCAGATGAGAGATGTTGTTCTTCAACTTTGATAAGGTAAGCTGGCAAGACTCACACATAGCCATCACATAAGCAGATAACAGTTCTTAAAAACAACTTAAAGCCATGTCTGATGACCTTTTTATTTTTATTTAAGGCTTTTGATGCTGTCAATCATCAAATCCTTATGAAACATCAGCAATCCATTGGATTTGATGAAAAGTCATGTAATTGATATGCAAATGATCTCAGTGGTAGAACACAAGCTGCTGGGGCTGCTGACTATCAGTCCAGCTTCATGAGTGTTAGCAAAGGTGTGCCACAGGGTTCTATTCTGGGACCACTTTTATTAACACTTATTTATAGATGAATGTGCTGTATAACAAATTTTAGTTGATCTTAAATTACTTTTCAACTCTGATAAAACAAAATACATGCTGTTGTCAGTTCTACTGAAGTGAATATTAGTATCCTTAATGGGGCACCAATTGAGAGAGTATCTTCTTATAAATATCTTGGTTTCTGGCAAATCAGAACAAGTTCTGAGATGGACCAACATCTCTTCATGCCTCTGGTTTTCCTGCAGCCATATTCTGATTCCAGTGTCTGATACTTATGTACCTGTCTAGAACTAAATCTTAAGCATTGCAAACTCCCTGTAACTCATATCATTTCCGCTGAAAATGCCAAACCACTGACAAGGTGCAGGAATTACATGTAGAAGTCCAAACTAGCAATCTGCAGAGAACATCCTGAATGTTTCCTTCACGTTGTGAGCTGATTTGCACTTTTATTGTGTTGCTTGGCAGCAGCAGGTCTGATGGAAAAGGTAATCTCAACATTTGCAGCTGAAAGTGTCATGTTGGATAATCATAGTTCCTCATGTCTTTGACTCCCTGACCTCTTCTCCAGCACTATCATCACATCCAAATGACTCCCTGACCAACACTTTGGTGCACAGTATCACAACAAGCCTAGGTTGCCATGACAGTTACAGCAGAAACTGGATTTTACATTGTATATTGCAACCTCCACTGTATTTAATAATTTACTACACACCACATTTCATTTTTGCTTGTCAATTTCACATATTTCATACACTTCACTTCTTTGTCCACAGCACAGTCCATATTTCCTTTGTAAAGTCAATATTTCATTTCAAGTTTTATATACCATTTCAAAACTACTACTATTACATTCTGTAAATACATTTTTTTAACCTTACTTTTGCTCCATTTTAATTCTTTATTCTTCTATGCTGTGGACTCCAATGTCAAGACACATTCTTTGTATGCTTGCATACAGCAACACCAACTGGTCCAGAATGCAGCTGCACGTGTACTAACAAAAACTAGAAAAAGAGATCATATTTTTCCCATTTTAGCTTTGCTACATTGGCTTCCTTTAAAATCTAGAGTAGAATTTAAAATCCTTCTCCTCATTTACAAAGCCCTTAATGGTCAGGCACCATCATATCTTAAAGAGCCCATAGTACCATATTACCCCACTGGAACACTGCGCTCCCAGAATGCAGGTCTACTGCTGGTTCCTACAGTATTTAAAAGTAGAACGGGAGGCAGAGCCTTCAGCTATCAGGCTCCTCTCTTGTGGAACCGTCTC
The DNA here is from genome assembly GCA_029490765.1 of Euthynnus affinis. Taxonomy (NCBI): domain Eukaryota; kingdom Metazoa; phylum Chordata; class Actinopteri; order Scombriformes; family Scombridae; genus Euthynnus; species Euthynnus affinis. The sequence goes on along the minus strand of CM055851.1, from coordinate 2,810,092 downwards.
CCAGATTCGGTCCGAGGGGCAGACACCCTCTCTATGTTTAAGAGTAGGCTTAAAACTTTACTTTTTTGATAAAGCTTATGGTTAGAGCCAACCAAGCTCGCCTTGGATCAGCCCTTATTATGCAGCTACAGGTCTAGACTGCTGGGGGACTTCCCATGATGCACTGAGCTCCTCTCTCCTCCTCCTCCTCCTCTCCATCTGTATGCATTCATGTTCCATAAATGCATGTTACTAACTTGGCTTCTTCCCCAGAGTCTTGCAGGAAACCCTTGGATGCAGGCCAAGCCTTTGTGGTCCTGTTGGCATCCTTCTCCAGCTATTGCTACTGTTATTGCTGCTGTTATTGTTATTGTTATGTTTGCTGTTATTCTGTGTGTGTGTGTGTGTGTGTGTGTGTGTGTCACATAAGTCTTGCCTCACTTTATTTACTTTCACTATAGTTATCATTATTAAGACTATATAAATAAAAAAATGATTGATTGATTGATTTGCTGCATATAAATACTCCACAAAATATTCTGTAAATCTAACTCATCTACTCTCAGGCATATGTTCATGAAACCAGTATAGATATTAAAGGGATAAAAATAAAGTTTACCATAATATTTGTATTACAACATGGTAATTTGACTGGAAGTGAATGTAACATTGCAGCAGGCTGTGCTGTAGAGAAACAGACTTCAGTAGTGTGTAAGCGGTTTGGTGATGAACATGAACCTTCAGAGCACAAAGAGCAGATGAGCTACATCACACAACAAAGGCCACACACACTGTCATCTACACACTGAATTTATCAAGGGACAAGATATGTCAGGATCTGTCTGTTACAGCTCAGCAGGTAACACGGATTGATCGATTGATCACATTATAAATGTGCTTTTGGGTAATTACTCAGTGCAGCACATTGGAACATTGGAACATGGGGGTAATAAAAACCATCAGATGTTTTAACAGCTCGATCAGTTGGACATGTGTGAAGTAGAAAGAGCTCAGTGCACAAGCAGGTCAGAATACAGGCTGAAGACACCAGACCTACTGGATTTATAATATTCTGATGTTACTCACAACAACATGATATTATGATTATGAACATACCTCCATACCTGTTCAAACGAGGTAGACAGAGACATCTCTATTTGTTTCTCTTCTGCCTAACAAATGGATAAACATCCAGGAAATAAGAACTGCTTGCAGTATAAACCGCTTTATTTTAGTTGCACATTACTGTAAAAAAAAAAAAAGTCTTCCCATTAAAACTGGAGACTGTGTGCTCTGTGGATTATCCAGAGTAGCAGGGACATTGTTCCTGGAAAAAATACAAGCTGCCACAGAGGTTTTTAAATGTCATTTGTTAATACTGTGAGCAGAAGAAACTAAATTCCACTTCCATCCATTGTGTTGGTGTGGAGGCAGAAATATCAAACAGACATCTCAAAACCTGGGCAAATTAAACCAAAACTGTCGGCATGGACAGACAGCAGGGGCCTGTTTCAGAGAGCAGGTTTGAACTCCGAGCCTAACCTTGACCTCTGAAACTCTTGAGTTTTCAGCTCCAGAACAGCTGATTGGAGTCAGTTCAATCGACTGTCCTTGTGTTCAGCGCATGCACGTTGAAAGAAAAAAAAGCAACCATCAATAGAGCTTCAATACTAAAATTCACCATGGCAACAGGTAAATAAAGAGCAGAACCTTCATTTGATACCGGTGGAGAAAAAGTTGATCTTCTATGAACTCGGCAGCAGTGACAGAACCTGAGCTGGAGTGGAGAAAATAATCTACTTTTCTTTAGAGTGGTACACTCATTCATCATTTATCATTTTCAGTAAGTGCTGGAATTTTACTATGAGCTTCATCATGCATTAAATCTTTCATGTATGCAAGTGGCAGCAACTAAAGATGAAACACAAAAATACAAATCAAGATCCAGTCGTTATGAATTTAGTGACTTTCAGATGAAAAGGTGTCAAATTTATTCTTTAGGTCTATTTTACATATTTTTTACTCAACACTATTTGAATATTGTTTTGAAGTGTGTCGCAAATTTAAACATAGCCCTTGAAATGATGATAAACATGTAACAACTATGGCAGCCTATTAGAAAAGTCCATTTTAGACATTTAGCTCAGTTTTAAAATCTTAAAGTCTGCAGCTGCACCACCATCCTGCTCACTGAGAAATATTAACATATAACATAAAAATATGATATGAAAACAATTTTCTGGCAGTGTGAATCTGAACATGAGATGATAATTGATTGGTCAGTGTTTCATAGTAAGCCTAAAATTTAAATGAAAGACATGCATAGATTTGATTGTGAGCTATGGGTGAATTTATATTGTTATAATATATGACTGTGATGACAGAGATTGTTGTACATATAGAAATGACTGATTGCACATGAAAGCGGTAATGTTGGTAGAGATAATCACTGGGTAACAAACTAATATCCAACAAGGATTTTGATCTCCCTCTCCTGACATGCACCTTTGCAAAATGATGCATTTTGATGTGTGTGTTAATATGGACTGAATGAATTAGGAGATGAAACATTGTGCCTGACAGCTGGAGAGGAGAGAGAAGCCCCTCTCACACATGCAGTCTCTCCCTGAAATGTTCAGGAGCGTTTACTGCATGGGGTCATGTGTGAACGGGAGCAGGGATGGATATTCAGGGAAATCTGTACCACCAGTTGAATGTATGCAGTATGAATGAAAGCAGTAACATTACAGGGACAAGCACGTAAAGGGTTATGTCTGCCTGGACGAAAGACACTTTCATGTGGAGCAAGCGAACCAATCACAGGACTCTCTTCAGGGGCGATTCTAGGACCTGACCTTGGGGGGGGGGGGGGGGGGGGGGGGGGGGGGGGGTTGGGTTGGGGATTAGCCCCCAGGAAGCAGCTGGCATTGACAAGGAATTATGACAGGGAATTATTAGGAATTAGGAATGTTCTGTTGTTCTAAGAGAAAGGCAAAAAGCATATATTAAAAACAATCTTTGATAATCCAACCATGAGGTAATCCCCCCACTAAATTGGCCATTGCAGTGGAACTATAATGTATGATATTAAACAACAGCTCAGCTTCAACTCACTTATCTGAAAAATAAGGATCAGCTGTTCTCCAGAAAAAATAGTTAATATAAACTGAGAGAAAGGCTGAATTTACTACTGCTGTTATATAATACTTTGTTTCATTTTTTTTAAGACTATGTTGAACTTTAGGCTATTTTTATAGGTTTCAGTATTTCTATATCATATTTACACAGTATTGAAACACATTGGTTTATGGTTTTTCATGTAAACTATACATACTAAATATGGAAATTGGATACTAAAAAAAAAAGAAGCTAGAGAGACAGGGAGAGAAAGCTGCCAGCCAGCAGGTTCAGTTGACAGACTGAGTGACCACAGTAACCGGCAGAGTTAAAGAAAACCCAAACAAACTCAGGGTTTTCACTAAACCCACTTTCTGGAACAAACCCCCCCAGGGTCTGTGTTTATCAAGCATCTCAGAGTATGACGTCACTCCTGCTAACTTTTAGGAGTAGGGGGTGAAATCAATTTATTACTGTCCTAACTTAGGAAATCACTCTCTGAGCCCCAGAGGAATCCTGAGCTGTTCGGAGGTGCAGGAGGAGACCTTCATTGATGACTAGAAGCTTACAGCTCATGCTCACACCACATGTTTCTGTCAACACCTCAGGGACAGTGAACAGTGATGACTTGGATCAACCAACACAACCAACAACTATATATATATATATATATATATATATATATATATATATATATATATATAGTTAAAAGGTGAGTGGAGTGGACAGTGGGGAAGATAAATTAAAATGATGTGATTGGGTAGATCTGACCAGGATGTCACAGCTGAATCACATTATCTAGTCTGCAGTTTAAATTGTTTTTAAATGTACTTTTTGAGGTGTTTTGCCAGTGTTTACTCAGCTAATGCAAAGAGAACGTCATTACAGTTTCTGTTTTGTGGCTCTGAGTGTGTTATAAAACCTTCTCGCTACAAGCTTCATACATTCTCTCAAGTCCTACTCCGAGGTAGTGCTGTACTTTGAATATTTTTAGTCCTAGATGAACTTTTCGATCTCATATCTCACTCACAGTAAGTGTGAAGCACTGTGCATCTCTGTGAGTGTTGAGGAATAACCTGGTTCCCGTTTTCAGTCTGAAACTATGGATTCAAACAGGTTCGATTCAGACAAGCTGAGACGACAACAGAAGAAAACACTGAATGACCGACACTCTGTGGATAATCCATCATCACCTGTGTGATGACAACTGCTGCCTTGTCTCAAAGTGCCAGACATTTCCACACCACATGCTTCTCACTTTTGTTTGCTCCTTATCTTCATCCTATAGCAGCACAACTCTCCATCACCAGCGGTGGAAGACGTATTCACATCCTTTACTTGAGTAAAAGTACCAATACAGCAAAGTAAAAATGTTCCATTACAAGTAAAAGTCCAGCATGACAAATCCTACTTAAAGAGGACCTATTATGCTTCTCCTTATTTTCAGTCATATATATATAATGTTACAGTGTTGGATATTCATATTAAATGTGGCCAAAGTGTCAAATAATGACTAAACATATGTAGAGGTATTCCCTGTGGCTTCAGAATGCTCTCAACACTCGGTTCCCAACTGTTTTTTCTACTTTCAGCCCGAGCTGACATCATCTCATGATGGATTCTATATATGGTGCTCCACACACAGTGTGTGAGGTCAATGTTCTACTCCGCTAACATTATGGCATTTGTCCATTGTTTTGTGGGTAGTCACGCTGAGCCATGGCTTCATCACACAGCAGATCAAAGTAAAATAAGTAGTACATTTGAAAATGCATAAATTTAATTTGCTTGCTCTGATTCACAAATCTGTTTTCACTTTCTGGACTTTTTCTCTAATTTTTGACTTTTGCTGAAATATTGGATCATTTGAACATTTATTGAAATGAAAGCATGTGAGAAGTTTAGAGGGAAAAATCACTATTTGGTGGAGCTGTTAACAACTCATAGACATGTGAAATGTGACCCCGACTACACACTGCTTTTTGTAAGAAGGTTGGAAACCACTGGTTTCATCTTTAACAATGTGTTGTATTTTAAAAGCTTGTTATATTATCCATTGTGTCAAATCTTCATGTGAAAAGTAACTAAAGCTGTTAAATAAATGTAGTGGAGTAGAAAGTACAATATTTCCCTCTGAAATGTAGAAAGTAGCATCACATGGAAACACTCAAGTAAACTACAAGTAAAAGTACTTAGTTACTTTCCACTACTGCCCATCACTATGTTTACCCAGTGAGACCTACAGGCTCAATAACCCTAAACCATAACACACATTATCTTAGTTACCTTAACCATCACAGAGAACAGCACATTGCTGAACTGGAAAAGCAGACAGAACCAGTAAGACCAATTACATTTAGGCTAACTTGCTTCTTTTACATGCTATGATCATCTGAATGACAGAAATGATAAACTGTACATGTAAACAGACTGTATTGCACAGAACAAATGTAACACCTCTACAAAATCTCAAAGTTTCTTCCCTGATATTTGTCTTCATGTCTTTTCAGCTTGTTTCAAGGAGAGGCTTCAATACGAGGAAAGTGTGTGTGTGTGTGTGTGAGCTAACATCAATGGGTCTGTCACATCCGTGTGTCTCAGAGTCCCATATTGATGACCTGCATCCCAGAATATCTTCATGTGGCTTGAGAATCGACATTGGGTTGTGCAGCATTCAGATTCGAGGGGGGTAATCTGTCATAGATCGAAAGATGGGGGTGACATGTAGGAATAAAGTGACAAATACAGCCACGGAAAGACGTTACAATGAAGACCTGCAGGCAGGTGGTAACAACCAGTAAGAAAGATATCTGGAAGATGATTTTTTTTCTTTAAACCTGCAGTTTGAACCTTTTGTCTCTCCCTTCTGGCAGTGAGAGTAATTACACAAACACTATTGACATCATTACCACGCTTTTTATGTGTGCCAGTCCTCACCATGGTGATGCAACATGGTTGGAGCACGCTGAGGACAAGTCTACCACATCATTGCCGGTTGATGAGAAATGCATTACTTCTGGTGCAGTTCTGGAGCGGTTGCATTGGATTGCATTAGATTTAACAGGTGTTCCTAATAAAGTGCTCGGTGTGTGTGTACAGTGTAGTGCTTGAGCTGAGGAAGAGAAAATGAAACAACCAGATTTTTTGCCCAAAAGCAGCTTTTCAGAGGAACTGATTAAGGCCTCGACTATAATATCAGTAAAAATGACATGTTCCCTTACATCAGACATTTGGCTGATCTCATAAATAGAGCCGATGTATTTCTGTCTCTCTAATTCTCCGAGGTCACTTGTTCTGTGCTCCAATGCAGTCTGTCAAACTAATTTATCATGTATAAATTCATTCAGTTTTGTTCACCGCGGTAAAACAAGAAAAAGTGTTTGTTCAAGGCTCTTGAATGCTAACAGCCCAGAACTGTCTGCAAGATTTAACACATTCTGAAAGCACTAATCCATAATTATATTTGTCTACATAAATATACTGCACATACACATAAATAAATGAAGGGTTTGACTGCTGCAAATGATCATAACGGATAATAAAGAATAGATAATAGAGAATAAAGGCATTTCTCCTGCCGTCTTCACAAACACTGCTGATGAACAGAGCGTACGCACATACATGATTTAGTAGTTGCCTTGTATAATAAAAGATAATCAGTGTAGGAGTGATCGCAGGTTTCATTGTTGTGCTTTACATTTTAGCTGTGGGGCTGTTCAAAATGGGTTAAGGACCTGAGTTTAGCTGCTCTGCATCCCTGGGGCTGAGACAGAAAACAGCCTCTGGTAGTTATTACAAAGTGTTTTATTTTTATGCAGATTAGTGATCAAATGAAGATAACCACCTTCAGCAGCTGTACTGGCTGAAGATAAAAGGTAAAGACACTGCAGTTCAATACATAGAAGTCAGCCACACACACACTGCCAGAGGGTGGACCATATCCTGACATTAACTGACCTGCTGTGTGGCATCAGTTCTAACAGTGAGGCAGATCGGGACATCGTTACATAGCAGTATTGTATGAAACACAACAGATGCTGGTCTAACACTGTGCAGTATGCTGGTCATGCTAGAAAAAAAAAACAAAAACACTGTATGTTGTATACGTGCTGACATTTGAGATGTCGCCTAAAGGCTGCCGTCTTTGCCAACATCATGCATTTGCATAATGCTGTCATGCTTCCAGTGATGCTTGCCACCCTTTCCAAGACTTGAGGCGACTTCACCAATTTCCCATATTTGGCTTACAGTTTAAAAACTCTTTATTAACTTACACTGGCACTTCATGCAGCCCTTCAATTCAGCCTCTGTCTCTGTCTCGGACTGTTTTAGCTCCTGGCTCTTTAAGGACCCCTTTTCTGCCCCCATCTGTTCTGATTGGTGAGTTTCTGGAAGCTGCGTCTTGATTTTTTTTTTTTTTTTTTACCACTTGGGAGCAGAAAAAAACCCAACATTGATATGTTATAATCTTATAATGTTGTTATGGGAAATGTGTTAGCAAGTAGTTCTTTTTTGTCTAGACAAGCTGCAGCTCCACTCACATTCACCGCCACTTTTCTGCCACTCTCTCTCTCACACTCACTCAACCACACGCTCACTACGCACACACATTATGCATTGCCCATTATGCATTAAAGGAGCTATGATACCAAGAGTTTCCCAGGCAACAACACGGGGGTTGACTCATGTTTGGGAACAGCACTGCACAGGGGCTCCCCTTTGATTTTTGAAAGAACTGATATTTGGTTTTGTTTTTGGCATTAAAAATATATTTTTCATGTTCCAGGCCTGTACAATTATAGAGGAAACACTGCACAGTGAAAAAAAGAGTAAAATGTTATCATGACTAATAGTCATAAGGGATAAAATTGGGATTGACACCAAGGTTAGAAAAATCCTGGAATTTCCCTTTGGACACCAACACTGGTGTCTGGATGCACTTTTACAGTTAGTTCTGGACCTCCTCGTATTTATGTGTGTGTTCCTCAGTGGGGACAAAGTGTCATTCGCGGGGTAACAGCTGTCTGATGGCGTAACAGATTGGTGCCTGTGCTAATCTAAGCTGTAAACAGGAGAAACTGCTGCCAGCTTAATCTGCTCATCACTGCTGCAGCGGGGCCTGCCACGCAGCTAGGCTAGGAGCTAGGCTAACATTGCAGGCCAGCTGAATGACATGCTGGGTGAAGCTAGCAGCTGAAGCTACACTCCAGTCACCTCAAATTAAGCCGACATCTCCAGATGGTATCTGGGTGCTACTCACCATCATCCATCAGTGAGCACTGCTTAAAGCTTTAGCAACAAAAAAAAAAAAAAAAGGAAAAGGAGACGAAAACTGTGGTGATTATCATTGTGACGTTCCCCTGAGCTCCTGCTCCCTCACAGATGACACACTGGGATAGCGTATCGCTTTGGTGCTCAGGGATAAAGCAAATGACAAGTTTCTGCCGTTCATAATATTCCATAAGCTGAATGTCATCTCATGTTAATACAGAAAAGCATTTAGCCATGCACACGTTTACAAGTGACAGCATTTCATTTGGTTTAACATAATAAAGCAGCAGTGATTATATTACATCAATGGATTATTTCAGTTTCCTTTGAGGTAGCAAGCTCGATACAATCTTGTAATTGAATCTCTACAGTTCTGAAATCAAACTATGGCGGCAGCAGTCACAGCCCTGATGTTGGCGGATATCATGCCACTTTAGTTTAAGACTTGTGGGGGAAGTAAGCTTCTAAATGCAATATAATAAATATTATGCCTTTATGTGCATTGCAGTGATGAATCTATTGCCCTTTAACCTTTTCATCAAGAAAGGTTAAAGTTTAGGAACTGCCCAGCGGCAAAGCTCCCAGTGTGGATGTGTGAATGAGCGTTAAACAGGGATTAATGGAAAATACTCTAGAGCTTTGATTCTTGGATAAATAGAGAGCAAAAACATCCTCTTCTGTAGCAGTTTTACCTTCTCTTAAAGACAGTATTCCTTAAGGTTAAGTTTGCTGCCAGTTGGTGTCCCTTTTGGCTTTGATCATCTACAAAAAGCTTCATTTATAGATTTTTTTTTTGCCATCAGGGGCTGTGGAACGAGCTGAAAATACAACATCTGATGTATCATGTCATGAAGTTGAAGAAGCAAGAAGTAAAAGGAAAAAAAAAAACTTCATCAAATTCACATTTATATTTGTGACAACATAGATGATTAAAAATCCAGTTTGGGAATCATGGCGAAGTGTCAGTATCATTGTTTGTTGTTTTCAACATTTAATGATGCGGTTTGGTGTGTTCACTTCATATTTGTAGCTGTGTGTGCCCAATCAGCTGTGCAGATTACAGGTTATGGGATGGCAGCAAGAAAAGTTTGCCCTCAAGATGCCACTCTGCCCTCGACGTGGTGCTGTTTTATGGGGGTACTTATGTTGCATGGAAGGAGGCAACATAAGGAAAGAGGGGGCTTTTTACTTTACTTGACTCATTGGCCTTTTACTTGCAAAAAGACCTATAAGTACTTTATCAAACCACCTGTTCAACAAGCATAATAAACATGTAGCAAAGTGATAGTTTCTGCTGCCACCAGTATGTTTTACACAACCACAGTGTGCTGCTTACACTTTTACAAAAGCTGTCTGTATGTAGTCTGATTATCTGAGTTTGCCACGTAGCTTAAAATTTGGCAAATTTCGTCAACTTAGCTGCTGGCTGAGACAAACTAGGCCCACCTCTCTACCAGCTGCAGCAGTGAATCACATCAGCAGTAGGGGGAGGACAAAGAGCTGCCTGCACTGAGAGCAGCTGTGCACATGCCCCTCGAATCAGGTTGTAGTGACAGATGGGTTGGAATTGTATGTGGTGTGTGGATTGTATGTGTGGATTGTGTTTCATGGAAGATTTGACAACTTGGGTAACGTCAGATAAACATATATAACTTATGGATCTGTGTGTATCACTGTGAATTCATAATAAAGGTTGAGGGCCATGCAAATTAAAGGAGTTTCCCAGGACAAACAACAAAATGTGAGCACAGCGGGAGAGAGGGAAAAACAGGAGTGTTGGCAGGTCTAAAAGTGCAAAAAATAAGACACCACATACTGCAAATATTCGATCTATTTTGCCACCTCAACTCCAACCAAAATAGTTCCATTCAAAATTCATTTTTTATAAAAACTCATAAAATAATAAAATATAATCCACAGCCAGTGTACTTTATTAGATTTGTATGTGATTTATAGGATAACCTTGTAATAATAGCTTCCACAGTCTATCAGCCAGCTGGCCTGGACCAGCCTGGAACAATAGCTGGCTGAATGACATGGTTTTTACCGTTTACAGCTAAAAAGCATTGGTAGATGTCCAACCCAGTGTCACGGCAGTTCGTGAAATAGTCCTGAAATTTAATCTATAGATTTGTATATATGGACACAAATTTTCCATTTTTTCCATGTCACTCAGTTTCGAACTAATGTATTTCAAATGGAAATATGTTTCACGCCAGCACCATGTGTTTTTTTTTTTTGTTTGTTTTACTGTCACTCTGGACTCAGGAGCACAGAAGCTGTATTGTTTTTTTCTCATTTGTTATTGACTTTTTAATCCCAAGATTTTTTCCGTTTTCATTTTTTTTACTTTAATATTATCAGTACAGTCAATGGGCTGCATCAGTTTGGTGGGTGGACACCTCACCGTCTTCAACATATCTCAACACAAAAACAGGAAAGTGTCCTTGATAACTCAACAGTACAATAGGTTCATGTTAAGGCCATCAGTTTTAATTATTTCTCCCCAAAATTCTAAGAAATAAAGTTTTTTTTTTGTCTTTGATAGCAGAAGCTGCAACTATACCCATGACCCTCATTAACTGTTACTAAGGATACAAAGATAGTCCTCTTTATGTTATGCTAGAAAACTTTACTATTATATCTGCTATTCACTTTTAATTATTGAGTTGAACACAAAATAATTTTTGTAATTTTTGAGAGCAGCTGGTTCAGTGAGTCCCTTCCATTCATACGCACACACACACGCACACGTTGGAAGATGTGGTTCATGGAAGTGCATTGTGTTATGGCTGCATTTAACTCCTGTTTTTGCTAAAATATCTGAAATAAACCAACATTTCTCTCTTAACACAGATCATCTAGATGCAGTGCAGAGCACTGATTCGGCTATTCTAGATATTTCATATATTCAGTAGATATATCTTTATACAACCCTAAACTGTGGTGCTGATTTGTATCAAGCTGCATGGTGCTGCTCTAGGGCACTGTCATTTTTAAAAATTAATAGTGTTTTTTCTGGAATAGGAAGTTGTAAATACTGGATTGAGAGTACAGTGAGGAGTTAAAGGGGATGGTAAACACATTAGTGTAATCAGATTTAAATATCTAATTGTTCAATGGGTGAAAACTAATTTGAACCATATTTTTTTCTGTATTGTTGAATTATTTTGAATTGAATTATTATTTTATTATGTTTTCTGCTTTATTTCTGTTTAAGGATCAGACTTGATCAATATTAATAATACAATACTTAATTCATCTGTGGCCTTACTAATATTTTAATCTGATCATGTAATGGAATACAATTATACCATTTTAATGGACTTGTGTGAGAAAAATGTGTGGAATTTATAGGAAGAAATGTTTCAATTAAATATTTTGTCAATTTAATGTTTTATATCCTAACAACATTCAGTATTTATTATTGAATTATTTATAAATTTTTACATCAAAGAAATCAATAACAGTACGTTGGTGTAACACTGCCTGAAAACCCTCTGTGTGTCTTAGTACTGTGGATGTTATATGTTGTATTGGTGACTGTGTTTTGCTCATGTTGCATTCTTATTCTTTCTCTCTGCTCTCCTTCCATACAGAGAACTTAGAGATCTTTAAAGGAAGCACATTGGGCAGGTGCCACAAAGTGGAGGCCTTCCTGGGCGAGGGCGGCTTTGGGTTTGTCACCAAATGCTGTAACATTGACACCGACAGGGTGGTGGCCATTAAGGTCAATAAAAACCAACCTGAAATCGTGCGACAGGCAAGGGAAGAGATTCTAAAAAGCCTCAGGTGTCTGGATCCAGACACTTCTAACATTGTGAGGTGGAATGGCTTTTTCTTTGACAAAGACCATATTTGCCTCAATTTAGAACTTCTGGACCAAAGCTTGTGTGACTACATGGAAGACAGACATCATCAGGGTCTTTCTGTCCAAGAGTTGAGTCCAGTGGTACATCAGTTGGCCACGGCTCTGTTGCATCTCAGGTCCATGCGTATTATACATGCGGACCTCAAGCCCGACAACATTATGGTTGTGAACCGCCACCAGCAGCCACTGAAGGTCAAAATCATTGACTTTGGCCTTGCCTGTCATACGTCTACTGCAGAGACTGGAGTCTGCTCTGCAGACTATCTGGTACAGGGCACCAGAAATAATCCTGCAAACCCCCTTCAATGAGGCCATCGACATGTGGTCTCTGGGACTGGTAGCTGCAGAGCTGGCTACAGGCTACCCGCTGTATCCTGGAGAGACTGACTATGAAATGCTGTCCTTCATCATGCAGGCCCAGGGTCAGCCAGCGGACCACGTGCTGGATCGTGGAGGGGGAACCAATGACTACTTCCACAAGTGGCCCAACAGTGAGAGGATGTGGACGTTCAAGACACCGGAGGAGTTCAGCTATGACCAGATACCTGGAGCTCGGCTCTTTGGATGATCTTGAGCAGATCATGGTAATGAACGGGGGACCTCAGAGAGACCAGCGTCTATTAGTAGACCTGGTCAAGAAGATGCAGCAGCTGGGCGCAGACCTAGGTTCTCCAGCACCCTCTCTTCAACCACACCTGCCGTCAGATCGCCCACCCCAGCGCCTTCTCCAAACCAGACACTGAGGAAGATGAGCCCAAAGGACCAGGGAGCCATCTTCAACATCAAGGAGCTACAACTGACACTGCTTCCCGTGCTCAAGGAACTGTCCTGATTCATGACCCTGCTGAAATGGAGGAGAAAGACCTGGAAGAAGCCGTCGTCCAGCCTGACACTAATGCTGGGAGTTACAGCTAGTTACGACACCTCTTCAGGTGGATTACAAGACCATTCCACCGTTTCTTCTCTGCTAACGGAGAAGACAACACTGTGGTTTTATCTTTTTTTTCAATAATTTGTAATATTTTGTACTAATTTTCTGTAAATTAATTATTTTCTTTTTTGTAATTAATCTATTATATTCAATTAGTTTGTTTATCATTTATTATCTATAATTTTTGTGTAAGTAAATATATTATTTTCAATTAGTTTGCTGTAAATGAATAATTTATTTTCTATAATGTTTCTGTAAATTAATGTATTAAATAAATAATGTAAGTAAATAAATGTATTATATTTTACTAATATGCTGTAAATAAATATTGATATCCATTTGTGGCAGCCTTCTTCGGGGTTCAAACATATTTTTATTAGATACATCATTTTTAACATAATAGATTTATCATTAATGTAAATACTGGATACAACTGATGCTGGAGTGACAGCTGGTTGAGACGCCTCTTCAGATGGATCACAGGGCCGTTCTGCTGATCAAACAATTTTTTTTTTTAACAACTCTTCGAATTAGTTTTCTGTTCATGAATTGTGGCATTAAAAAAAGAAAAAAAACAATGTATTGTTGAAAAATAATGTGATACTCTATGTATTTATTAAATGAATACATAAACTTATTACGTGAATGTGTAAAGAAAATGACATTCCAAAAGACATTCCTAAATATAATCACTGCTGCATTCATTAATATCCTTGCATTAAGAATGAAAAAAGCACTTTGTGTAATATGAAAGGTGTTGCTTGTAGTGACAAACCCACAGACAACGAACACAAGACAGACTTGATTGACCTTTGTAAAAAAAATATGATTTCACATCACTCTACCCACACATGCTCACATGCGACACACATATACATACACACATATCATACTCTTTCAACCATTCACCCCTCGTGACCTGTGAACTGGGGCATTGTCATCCTGGAAGAGACCACTCCCATCAGGATAGAAATGTTTCATCATAGGATAAAAGTGATCGCTCAAAACCACTTTGTACTGATTAGCAGTGATTCTTCCCTCTAAAGGGGGACAAGTGGACCCAAACCAGCAAAATGCCCCCCACAGCATAACAGAGCCACCAGATCCCCTCACTGTAGGGGTCAAACATTCAGACCTGGGCCAGTTTTTCCATTAATTTGTCACCTGACCTGTCTGTATTAGAACACATGCAACCCACACACACACACACACACACACACACACGCCAGCAGGCACAAGTATACACATATGCATGTGGCGTACACACACACACACAGATACACACACACACGCATACACACATTGGAGTGCTTTATGGGATGACGTAGCTCAATATTAATTGAGGAAGACTCGGTTTTAAGAAAGATGATTTCATATTAAATATTCTAAGCTACATATTCTTGGAAATATAAAATTAAATGAACAACTTCATATTTTACAATCACAGGCTATAAAATGCCTTTTTTTAAACAGAGATAGTGGTGTTTAATGTTTGGGTTGCTGTTGTGCTCCCACAACACAATGATCTTCTGTAGCCTTCAGCTATCTAAAACTGAGAAAGAAAATCGAAGGTGAAATCATTACATCTGCTCATATTGTTGAGTTATCAAGGACACTTTGTGTTCAGAAATGTTGAGGATATCATTAAAATTGACAGTGAGGAAAATACTTCCTGGCAGATATTTCATGATCTGCTGTGAGACCAGACTGAGATATCATGGAGAAGAGAGAGTCCAATAGTTACAGTTATATACGTGTGTTGCCTCATGGGAACTGTAGTTTTCTGTATGGTAACAAATGAAGTCACAAAGATTTCTTATTGCAATAGGAAGTGCTGTATAGATAGTATTTTCTCTAATAATGTGAATAGTATATTTCAGGATAATGTTTCACTTTCTCAGAAAGAGCAATGAAAAATATGCTCAGTTGATTGTGTTACAGAAACTAGAGGAACAGCCGCTAGCCTGAATGTCACAACATCAAGACTTCAGGTCTCTATGACCAATTGCCTATTTATACATCCAGGCAGGCATGGAGCAACAGTAGCATATCTGGCTCTGGAGCTGCTAAATGTTTACCAGCTAGTGGCTAACTTTGTCTGTCTGCTGTTTGGTGCTGGGCAGGTAGTGAGTTTGTCAGTGCTTTTTTGGTTAAAACAGGTTGATGAAATCAAAACAATATACTACAGAGCTGAGGGAAACAGTAGACTTGGTCTGTGGGTTTGTCACTGTATGTGCAACAAAATGAAGCATCATCACCAAAAGGCCTGCAACTCTTTAAGGGTTATATACACTCGGTGCTTTTGGATTTTTCTAAGACAGACGTATTTTCACTGAATCCAATGGTGTGCCTTTAAGAGCTGGGTGGAGGAAATATTAAAGTAATAGGCTACATGAAACAACCCCACCTCTGACTTTGTGACCTCTGGTAAATCCGCAAACACTGCTAAGCCACCACATTTTCTGAAAAGCACACAGTGGCTTTGGTATACAGTTAACAGATCATAACATGCTTCGCCCGAGCCCATACATCAAATGATCTAGCCGATGGGCTTTCTCTCTCTTTCCCTTCTGCATGGATTAACAACAAGCTTAATGTGTTATTTTACCCAGGATTAAGAGCAATAATACACCCCACACGTTAGCCACACTCACCCCCCTCTATCCAGTGACTGACATCCAGCATCTGACCTTGATACTGATCTTTTTAAATATGTTCACGTGTACATCCATGTACATATAGTATGTAATAGTCTTGCAGCACATACAGAATACTGGATCCTGAAGAGGGAGATGTCCTTCATCCACTGCCCAACACTTTGATCCAGAGTTTTTGACAACCACTGGCCAGATGGTCGTGATATTTTGTATTGTTATTCATGGTCCCCTGAAGAAATATCTTAATAATTTTGATGACCCCAGTCCTTTCAGTCTGCGCCATCACTGGGTCACAAACCAATGCCTACATTTCCAGACAGAAATTCTGACTAATTTCCATTGTCCTAGGAGGATAAATACTATTTTTGGGTGACTTTCTATAACCTTTTTTCTACCATCATCACCATCAAGTCACATTCTTCACTTAAATGAGAGGGCGTTTGCACACTGAATCCTGAAAACTCACTGAAGTTTTAATAGGGTACCATTTTGACCATCAAGGTAAAGGCAAACCTTAATAGTTTCAACTATTCAACTCCTGTGAGAATATTCCCATTGTAAGCTGCTTTTGTTCCACACACCACACACACACCAAACTAAAGGATGTGCCTTTTTTATCTGGCTTCTTTGCTTCACATTTTTCCATTTAGCAGCAAGATATATCTCAAAATCTATTAGCCACATGGCCGTGACATTCTGAGCACATGAGGAGATAAACCCTTTCAGTATTCAAGTATGCAAAGATTGAAAATGACGAGGGTGATGTAACTTAAAACCTTCAGCAGTATATTTGATAATGACTCGTGACATCATAATGACTGTTAGTTGCATTGCACTTCAACCTCAGAGTGATCAGCATTAAAAGGCTTTTATTTTGGTAGCGCCCTTGTAACATTGTCCTCACCAGAAGTAACTGCTGGAAACAATGGCCGACTGTAAAAGTATTACTTAAACCCAAACTTTGGAGCTGTGCGCACATAGTCATTGGCAAATTTCCAGATTATTAGCAACATTATGGATGTATTCAGTTCCAGTTTGACCTCCAAATAAAGTGCTTTAGATAGTCTGCATGAACTCTTGGTTTGACTGCTCGCTCTTCTTGCCCCATTGGATGTTTTTAGTGATCAGTTATAACTCTCAGTAATGACTTTGGTGAGTAGAATGTTATCATGACCAATGCTGGCAACTACAAAAACCAAGTCCAAATTGTAATAAATCATAGTTCTTTCTTTATATGCCACTTGGTATCTGTATTCATCATCATAGAGTCTCCATGCTGCTGTTTGGGCTCTGAGTCTGTTATTGGCTTGCCTCTTTGAAAGAGCTGGGCTGGAGTGTCGGGGGCATTTTCTCTTTCATTCTGATGCAGCTAAGCCAGTTGCTTACTTATCTGTTTTGGTGGAAAAGCCACGTTATAGTATTATTCAAAGTAGAAAAAAAAATGTAAGGGTTTAAAACACATCTGGAGGGGGCAGCCCTTTGTAGGGAAACAAGAGTGGAGTATGAGAGCCTTTATACTAATGTGACCAGAGCTGTGTATCCTCTGCTGAGACTTTGTGCCTGTACCTGAGATATTTTTAGTGTCATTTCCACTGTGACCTCCCGCTACATGCCCTTCCTTCCTCTGAAGTAACAATCACTTGAAGAGAGGAGAAATCGATCTAACAAAGGTTTCCTCTTCTGGACCAAACAAGGTACAACTTCAGAAGAAGAAGATGAGTCAGAAGAAGATTTTTTTTTTCCTGCTCCCTCGCTGCTCACTGTTTCGGGGGAAGGATTGTGGGTGTATCTTAGTCCAATATCCAAATATCATTATGAAAGCTCATTTGAGTTTGGAGCAGAACTGACAAGTTTCATTTGGTTGCTAAAAAAAGACACAAGAGACACACACTTCAAAGACTTAGCCTTGAGCTACTATCTGAAGTATTTCAATGATATAACACCACTACCTTTAGATTTAACCCATGCCTTGAAAAAAGACATTAAGGTATGCAGCGTGTATGAACTGAGCTCTTAAGATCACACACAGAATGACATCAGTTGGGAACGACTTCTTAATGTTTGAGCGTCTTCCACGCCACGAAATTCATCTTAAAAACCCAGAATAGAAGATTGGTGACATTGTCGACATTGTAAAAGAACCTCTAGATTTTTTTCTTGTGATCCAGCAGAACAAAAAAACATGTGCGTTTCACACTGGTCCACACAGTTTGGTGACAGAGCATGATTAATGTGGAGGTTGTGGGCTAGAGATGCTACATGCTTTGAGATCATTCCAGGAGAGGGATGGATACTTTCAATTGGTATAACATCAAAGAGCCCTTCATATCAGAGGTTCTGGATTCCAAAGACCAATCAATTATAAGACATGAGGGCAGACGGAAGTGCTGACATGCAGTTGGTTTTTCAAGCTTGAGGGAAGACAGGTGACAACCAGTGCTTCCAATTTTTTTCCCTCCATCCCTGTCTTTATTCAGGTTGTTTCAAGTTCCAGGCATCATATCCAGCACTGGGTTAAAGGCACACTCCACCATCGTATAAAGGTCGGTGTACTTGTCATGGGGAGTGCCACCCAGTCTGTGAAAACATTTGCATAATGTCTTCAGAGAAAATAACCCCGATAATTTCATGGGGCAGAAATGTGCTGTTACAAACTTGGCGTAGAGTTTCAATGATGCAGGGAGGAATGAATGAAATATGCTATTGATTTTCATTATGGCTCATATGAAGGACATCTCAGGATATTATCTGTCTTGGGCTGCACCTAATGATTATTTTCATTATCCTTTAATCTGTCAATTATTTTCTCAATTAATCAATTAGATGTTTAGGATAAATTCTATTGATCACTTTTTCCCACAGCCCAAGGTGATGTCTTCTTTTGTCCCAACTGACTGGTCCACAACCCAACATTATTCAGTTTACTGTCATAGAGCACTAAAGACACCAGAAAATACTCACATTCGACAAGCTTGAATGAGAATTTTGGCATTTTTTTCTTTAAAAAAAAATGACTCAAAATGATTGATCGATTACTAAAAAGGTTGGCGATTACTTTTCTGTCAATAGACTAATTGATCAAAGTCCCCCGACTTTTTATAGGAGTAATATTAAATAGATTATTGCAACATTTAATCCTTCTAGTGCCTCTATAAATCTCAGCCTTTCAAACAAACATAGATTAATAAAGCTTATGGAATCTATTTAAGCCTGATGATGCTGGGTTGAAGTCAATGCCAATAATGACATTTGAGAATTACAAAAATCTCATAACAGTATATTGGATGATATTGATTTTTAACCATGCTACCAGTGTGGCTCCAGGTATGGCACTGTTGGTTAACAGTTTGCCACTTTGGTCCTGAAATATCTTGACAACTATTAGATGGCTGGCCATGAAATTTTGTACAGACAATGTTTTTATCCCTGATATTTACAGACATTCATGTCTCCTAGATAATGAATCTTAATGACTTTCACCACAAACAAACATTTTGATGAGGGTCCTTTGCATTTGCTTAAAAATGATGCTGTAGACATGTAGTGGGGAGGTCAGTGCTCTCTGGTGGACAAACTCTGTAATGGAGACACTGTTTTGAAATGATTTCAAATATATATTGAGCATTTCTATAATGACATCTCCTGTTGGCTGATATAAGCAACAATATATATATGCAATATGCCTATATTAGCTGATCTATAAAAATCTAATTGATCTATTTATTTATTATTTATTTCCTGAGTGTCTAAAACATTTGTTGAGCAATGAAATGAAATAACTGAGGTTGGTCTGATAAATGTTTGATCAAAACAGATTTCTCAGATTTCATATACATGTTAGTTTTTGAACATGAATCAAATTATTATTATTATTATTAATGACTGATGGAATCTCAATGACAGTTTGAAATATCACCTATCAGCAAAGAAAAGCCTACTGCATCAATTCATATTTTGCTGTAGGGTGATTTACAGCCTGTCACTTATAGAAGTTTCCATATTTGTGTTTGCGGTCATGAACACATACAACGATCGACAAAGATGATGAGAAATCTCCCGACACCTACCTCCAAACGCCGGCCTCATGGTGAAGTCATGATCATCTACTTTGAGCAGATGCTCTGTCTTCATTTTGCGAGACTTGGTCACATCTGGAGGCTTCTTTGCCAGGGAGCTAGAAGAAGAAGAAGAAGACATACACTGTCAGAGGCTAGTAAAGGCCTGGCCTTTGAAGAAATAAAAAGCAAAAGACTGGAAAATTCTGATTAAATCTGCTGTGACAACTGAGAACAAGAACTGCATGAATAGATCATTTATGTACAACCTGTTTCTTTTTTTCTCACTTTCAATTTTCTAAAGCGTGCGAGATGAAAGTCTCTTTTCTCATATCTGCATTCCAAACTTCAGACGATCACACATAGAATGTCACACAGAAACTAATCTGAAATGACATGCACATTTATTTTAGAAAATCTCAGACCTAGCCCGAATCTTTCTGCAGACGTGCCACTCCTCAAATTCTATTTGTGTCCGTGCTTGAATAGAATGTCATGCTGTGATAATTTTCAGTGGTATAGTGTGTGAGGACCGTGATAGTGGTGCGACTGTTTAGACCACATGCTGTGTTAAATCACCTCTGTGGACAGATGGAGCCGACACAGCAAGGCCCCGGCAAAAAACTATACCAGACAGATATTCAGTTTCTCAACCAGTGAGCAAAAAAGAAGAGATAAATGCACTGCCCTCCTGCCCCCGTGTCCATTTAGACTTTTCCTGCCTTAGACCCTGTTATTCCTCACTTTAAAGGAGACACTTTAAAACATGACTCCTTAAATGGTGAGAAACACTGAGTGAGTTAAAATTCCTCCAAGTTGGAAGTTTGAATGAATCACAGTTGCATGCTCTGCTTGTGTGGTTTTGATTTCCATATCTTCCCCCCTTTCATCTGACGTACATTCTGGATTGCAGTTTGTGCTTTGCATGACAATAACTTGGAAAAAAAGACATCACTGCTGTCAGCTGTCATCGCGCTCTGACAGAGGTCAGGCCATGCCTTGGACATAAATCATACAAACATCTGGTGCATTCTGCATCTTGTAATGTAAAGAGAGAATGAAATACCGCATTGTTTAAATACCTGAACAGATATCAGAAAAAACAGAAATGACAGTATGTGCGTGGAGCGACGCCACGAGAAGAAGGAGGGGATGTGTTTGGTTTTAGTCGTTTGGGTGAACCGACCCTTTGGATTGGCCAGAAAGAGAGAAGCTGCAGTGTTAAACTTCACCTCCGCTCAGCCCCGTCAAGTCCAAAACGCAATACTAAATTATTGACATAAACGCCTGTTGTCTTATTTTGTTGTTATACTTTAATGATTAGAGTTTAATGTTCAGTATATGGACATACTTCACCGCTACAAAGATTGAATGAAAAACTGAAAAAATAGACTACTGGATTATTTGAGAGCAGAATCAACCTGTAGCAGCTGCTATATTAAAAAAAAAAATCCATGTTAAACTTGAATCTGTGTGTAATATCTGACCAGTCCTGATGTGCAGAAGCAAATAAGGTCAGTTCCTGTTAGATCCTGACCAATCCTGTCACTGTTTCGGGACGTTTTAATCATTAATGAACTTACTGCTGCTGTGCCACGTGCATAAAATGTGCACAGAGCTTCTCTCAGATCGCTCACACTGCTGCTGCTGCTGCTGCTGCTGCTGATGCTGTGTGACGGCTGCAGGTAAGAAAAGACAACACGAGCTGAAAGCACCTCGCTCACCCAACACGTCATCACCAGTTTTGACGCTTCTACAAAACACCACATTTACAATGGCGTTATTGATAAGACTACAGTCATATTTTGATTTGACATTTTAGCCCGCGGTCGATGAGAAACTGCAAAGCGAAGTGAATGACGATGGTGTCGTTGAGGTTTGTGTGTGGCAGGGCTCGTATCTGGCCTCTCACAAGCACCAAGTATTATTTTATCCCTCTCTCTGCGCCTCTAACTCTCTGGTGCAGGCAGTTGTTCTGTGGCGACTCTACGAGCGCCACCGTGAGTCCAGAACAATAGTGTTTAAAAGAAAGAAGGAAAGAAGACTTTTTTTTTTGGCCATCCCTTCACCCTGACCCTCCCTGCAGACTTTGCGGCTCTATCTCACATGACCACTAGAGGTCTTTGTCACTTGACCATAAACTACAGTATATGTGATTGTTAGGCAGTCTGTCTCTGATTCTCAGTTCAACAAAATAAAAGAAGAAAATAGGTTGTTGGTTAATTTCATTTACCTTCTAAAACGACTGATATGAGGGTTTTGTGATGTGACATCCCAAATTGTAATGACCTCATCACTTATATGACACAAGAAAAATGAATCATATAAAAAACTAGTTGGTTAGGGTGGTAGAGAGAGATCATGGTCATGGGTAACAGTGGTCATGGTTATAAGAAGCTGACGCTGATAGCTGGAAGGAGCAAGGACAGCAGTGTCTCACATCAAAGTCACACTTCTGTCAATCCTATTCATCCACCCCCCCCCCCCCCCCCCCCCCCCCCGCCTTTTTTTTTTGGAAGGGGGGTGGGGGCGGGTGGTGTACTATAGCAATGTCATCTTACTTCATCCTCCTAGTGTCCTGACAGACACTAGTCGTCATTCACACAACCACTAGAGATCTTTGCGTGGTCAATGTAAACGCCGGGACAAATGACGGACGCTGACATTTCCTCCACATGTTTTCTTGGAGCAACCCTAAAACTGCTCCTGGTGAGCAGGTCATGTGTGCAGCACTGCAGGCAGCTCCAGCACCATTACTGGAAGAGGAGTGTGTGTGTGTGTGTGTAGAGGTGAATATTTTGGGAGAGCACTTTTCACTGCTCTCAGGATGAAGTCACCGTATAGAACTACAGCCCATTTACCACTTCAGTGATAACCCGTGAAATATCAGCTGTTACAACTTGACCATCTTTTTTTTTTTTTAAGATTTCCTCTCCTTTTATGTCACAGATGAATTAACTACCTTTTGTTAATAATCTTATTCTTCGGTGTCAACAAGGAATTATTCTGCACTGAATGAGAAGAGACCCCCTCTGACCACACCTCATTTATGCAGTGCACAGTGGAGAAAGTACAGATTTGAACTGTTGCTTTTCACCAAACCGGTAAACAAAAGTAACACTGAGAAAAATCAATAAAATGAAAACATTTTTTTTTCCCCCTGAGGTCAGACTTTTCACATGGTCCATTCTGATTAAACAGCTATTTCACCAAACTGGCTACAGACTACATAACTATTATTATATACAACTATTTGTGTGTGTGTGTGTGTGTGTGTGTGTTTCTTTTCTTCATTTTTTAATGAGGCAAAATAGATATAAAAATATATATACTAATAAAATTACAACTAAGCCCTGAGCTCCTCAGTGTTCACTTATCTTACAACCACCGCTTCATAGAAAGCAGTTCAAGAATGTCCACAATAACCAACACTGTCAAATTTATTAATGATGACAATGTCATAAAAGTATTTTGGAGCAGTTATCTATTAAAAATATCTGCTCTTCTCTCCGCATTTGCACGTGTTCATCCTCACTTTATTCCTCCTGGATCTTCTACTTACGTGCCATGCTTCTGGGTCTCTACTGTACCGGTCCATCTCCGCACCCGGTGGCCGTGTTTACGGCATTCCCCGGTAACGACCAGGCATAGAAGTAAAAAAATCAGAGGTTTGGTCAGATAAGGCATCTTGACGGCGCAAATCCACAGGTGAGTCCCTTAAAAGCCCCCTTCAGTCGGTTCATTCCAGCAGGGCTCAGCCGGTAGCGCATGGTTCTCAGCAGAGGATGGACGCGTCCTCGGTCATGGCATCAGACTTTCTGCCGCGCGAGGCTGCGGGAGATGGAACGTGTGTGTGTCTGTGTGTGTGTGTGTGTGTGAGAGAGAGAGAGAGAGAGAGAGAGAGATCCTATACACTGCCTGCGCTTATCCCCACGAGGAAGAGAGAGAGAGAGAGAGAGAGAGAGAGAGAGAGAGAGAGAGAGGATGAACATCTGTAGCCTACATGCACCGAGGGAGGGGGGAAAAAACCACACAGGGATTATTTGCAGCCTAGCATGACACAACAAGAGAGACAGATTATTCCTCCCTGTTGTCAATAAAAACCTCATCTCAGGAATCACGTTTCATTCAACTCAGGGAACATGGTGGAGCAGTTTAAATGCAACCCCTATTTTCACTTAGTGCAGGGCCGGGCACAGCATTTCTGGGGCAGTGGGCAGAACCCCAACACCCCCCCCCCCCTCCCCACCCCACCACCCCCACAGTCACTCCCTGAACAAAAAAAAAAAAAACGAACAAAGTGAAAGCAGGGGAGGAACAGCTAGCCTGTGTCTCTCTAATGTCCAAATAGTTCCGTGTATCATCCACTCATCTATTTTTAATATTCGGTAACATTTTATTTGAAGAGGCGTATAAAACTGCCTCTCAGGAACATGACTGTTTGTGACTTTTGTTCATTTTCAACCAGTCAATTCCATATTTTTTAATGCAAATTTGAATGTAATTACATGAAACTATCAAGCTGTCATGATGCAATTATAATTGTGTCATGAATGTTTTGCTTTACTCCAACAACCGTGGTGCAATTTCATCTTCATTTTCATTAAGATCATTAAAAGTTATTACACTGCCAAACGTTTGAAAAACCTTAAAAGCAAGAGACGAGTCAAGAGATAGTTTTTCTTCTTTTCTTGTGCTTGTACAATAATACACTTTGGGGAAAAAAAAAAAAATCTGTTCTGACATTCTCAGCGTGCACATTTTGTACTTTGGGGAAAAACAAAACCAGATTACTTGTTCTTTAAATGGATGAAAATAACGTCTGTCCAAATTCTTCTTAAGTGTACTTTACATTATCGGGAGAAGTTTTCCACTTTTTTTTCTTTACTGTGATCATTTCAGCCGTCTCCTTTGTTACAGCCCTCCTCCATCGCTCTGTAGCTCCTTGAAGGTGTCTGGATATTTGATTGGTAGCTCGGCAAATTACAGCTGCTCTCACAATTGTGTTGCAGTCGATGTTAATCTTGGCAAAGGCCTTTTTCATGGATCCAAACTTGAACATGAATCTCCTCAGGGCATTCTTGGAAGCAGCAGAATACTTCATCTGTTGCGGTCACTTAACAAAAAAAATGAACAAAAAACAAAGATACACTTTTTTCAGTATCTATTTTCAGACATGCACTGTTGATTTGGAACTCTATAGGTAGCACTAGCAGACAAGACAGCATTCTACTTCACCTGCTGGTTCACTGTGCGTCCTCCTTCCAGGTTGGTTCTATTAGATTTAGCTCTTTTCCTATCTGCCTCTGAGGCTAGCCATATCTGTCATTACCAGTCTGGAGGGAGGATGCACACTGAACCAGCACAGAACGTAGTGTCCTTTTTTTTTAGTAAGTAATTAAGTAAGTACATTTTATTTATAAAGTGCCTTTCGAAACAAGAGTTACAAGGTGCTGTACAATAAAAACTTCCAATCTTAAGTGCCTCAGAGGTTATATCTAACATGACCAGACTGGGAGGAGGATGCACAGTGAACCAGCACAGTAAGGAGAATTTCTTATCTGCTTCAGAGGCTAAATATATCTAATATAAGCGGAGGTGAGCACAGCATAACTCGAGAGAGAGTAAGGTAGCGCCTGCGGTGGAAATAATGGGTTTCAGAGTGCAGAGGTGGAGTTATAGCGTGTTCGATCTGAAAGCCACTTAAAGGGTTTGACAACTTAAATCTGAAATTCCTTGTTAAAATGACTTTTTCATCATCTTTGTCGCGAGGCGGTCTTAGCTCTGATCTCTGCACCCTTAAATCCATCATTTCCAACGGCTCCACAATGAAGGCCTTCTCACTGCACCTAGTGAAGAAACATACCCCTTGGTGAGCTTGCTCCTAAAGTTGAACTGAGCTTAACTTTTCACTGCATGCTGTGATGAATACCTACCCCCTCCAACAGTAAGGAGAGGCGTCCAGTCAGGCAGAGGAGGAAAAAGGAGGAAAAGTCAATAGTTGCACTATCACCTACTGTAGAAACATGTCCAATCAAGTGGACAGCCAAGATGAGCTCTTATATCTATCCACTCCACTCTTGAAAACCCAGCTTCCTCCATGACTTCCCTGATCAATCTGCTGCCGAAGTGCTTCCTCTGTTTCCTTCTGTACCTGTGTCAATTTTCAAAATAAAACACCCCGTGCAGGTTCCTGATCGTATATATATCGCATCACTACATCAACATTACATTAAAATCAGTGTCACCAGGCCAGAATCCATCTGATGCTGTATGGAGGACGGAAGAAAACTGTGTCACAGCTGGAACGTGATGCAGCTGTGCCCAGTAGAATTACAGAGATGGCTAGCCGCCCAAATTTAAAGTGGCACGACACTGAAGAAGGTCCAGGTCAGAGACAGCCTGCTGACAGTTACTGATGCAATAACACAATTATTACAAGGACTTCTAAAAAAAAATATTAGGTGTTCTGTTACTAAGACAAACAAAAGGAGAATAGTGAGATGCAGAAATGGAGCATCCTGAAGAAGAGGATGAAGTGTGCAAAATGCCATCAAAGCTGGTAAAATGAATGAGCATTAGAAAGACTGTGAAGCAGCCTTTTATAGACAGACTGTCTGTAGTTTATATTCATTCACCTCACACTGAACTGGTTGAACATTATATTACATTATTAAATTGTAAACACAATTGTTTTAACATTCCAGATCAGGCATTGATGAGATACAACATGCAGGCCAGATATTCTATTCATGTCTACTAAAGCTCTTCCCTTTATGTGTTTACTTAAAGCTTACTGTGACTTGCAGAAGCACTCACACAGCTTTGACTCGTCTGTTTTTTAATGCAAAGTGAAAATGAAATTCTTGAAACGTATGTGTCAGAAAGAGAATAGCAGATAAAAAAAGAAAAACAAGAGAAAAACAGAGAAATCTATCTCGCATAAGTTCTGAGCCCCTTGGCTTCATTTGAACTAACCTGCCACACAGATGGGGTAAATATTTGTTCATATGTTGTTGTCATATGTTACTCAGAGGTTGTGTTTAGATTGCATGTAGGTGTTTTTTGAACAATGAACAAAGCATAACAACAAATGAAACAAGTAAAAGGAAAGGTATTTTCCTGCTTCTCTGCCCAGAGGGGTTCGTACTGACATATAGTCTTAAGGGAGTTTTAACTAAAGAGAAAATGTTGAGCTGAGATGAAATCATTCGGTATTGTTAAAGCAAAGCTGCTGTGAATCCTAGTTCACACCTGCTTGTATGTATTTCTTATTCATGGCCATGCAGTAATTTGGATCAAATATCTGTGGATAGGACTGAGCGTTTGGTTCCGTTCTTTTACGTCTACTCTTTAGAGCAGTAATAATTTATTGTCAGAACTCAGTTCTGCTTTGTAATTTCTTTGAAGGGACTGTGATGGCTACTGCAATAAACAGAATCCACTTTCAGAATTATTGCTGGGCTTTGTTTGTTTGCTCGCTTATCTGTTCTTCCGTTCTATTGTGACACTGCCAGCAGTGGCCATCACATTTCGCTGAATAGAAACTTGTCTTTGTTGCTGATGTGCCAAAACAGTGGCGGAAAAATAAAGCTTGTATTTTTAATGTCATATTATAGTATCGGAATGAAAATAGTGAAGCATTTGTTTTGCATAGTACTGTTTTCTTTTAGTTTCATGTCAGCCCAATTCAATGAGCATGCCATCATTGCATCAACGGTACAATTTCAAGTGATTCCAATTACATTTCTTTTCTCCAGGTTTGCATAAGTTTTGCAAGTTGAAGCAACTTGCCATGATCACTTTTGGTATAGCAGAAAACTCCAAGACGCTGACATGAATGACAAAAGTGCTCAGAAAGGCTTCTCACAATTCACTCTTTGCAGGTGTTTTGTGTATTAATTATCTTTTTGTGCAGGTTTTAGCAGCTGCAGAAGCCGTGCAATGCTTTTGTGGATCTGGCCTATAGTATGACAACTTACCTGCTGATGAGGAAACATGTCACAAGTTATGAAAACGAAATTAATGATTAATTAATGTGACAAGAGGCCCTGGTCTCACCTTAAATATCAAACTGTAGGTATCACATATTTAATCATTTACCTATTTCTGATATTGCTTATACAGCACATACACACACAATCATACTACATTGCAACACTCCATACAGATGCCTCCTAATGTTGATGACTCACTTAGCAATCACTGACTCAACATCCAATTCACTTGATCACCCACTCACTCAGCACCCACTATGCTGCCTTCAAGAAACGCAGCTTATCCTGGACTTCGCTCCCAGTTGCCAGGCACGACTCCTCCTCAACCAGTCACTGCAAGATCTGGCTTGTCACCAACACACTGCTATGGGATGGGATGAATGATATCAAAACTTTGGTCTGGCATCTCCATACTAAAATGAGATGAACCCTTCCAGTTCATTTAGCTGCAAAGCTCCCGGTGCCCACCCCAGCCATCCTCTGTCTCTGTTAAAAGGTTTTGTCATGGGTTACTGTGGAGCTGAACAAAAGCTCTGTGCAAGGAGCACTGCACATGTTGCTCCTCACAGTATAATCTGATTCACATGAGACACTGTTTGCACTGAGGCTACACCTTCCATGAGTGTTTGACTCCAGTATGTGCTAAAAAAAAACACATACAAGTTTTTACATTTCAGGGGAATCCATCAAATAGTTGTCAAGACATTTCACTCAAAACCACAACCTCATGGTGACATTAAAGGAAAAGTCTCAGGAACACCAACGTCATTAGAATATCTCACAGGATAAAGTGAAAACCTGCCTGTGGTGCCAGAGGAAAAGTAAGAGGATCACCAAAGTCATTAGGATTCCTCCTCTGGGCATCATGGATATTTATTAGCGGTGTAACGAAACGTAGTTGATCCGTGTTCCATGAGGATCGCCCCCCGCATGGTTCAGCACGCATGTGAGCTACAAATTAACTGCAAAATGTGATGTGTCATTGAAGACCAAGTAAACAAACTGCTGCAAGTACAAGTCATGGGCAGACAGTGTGTTATTAACAGGGATTTTTAAAGAGAAACCACCAAACCAGCATCTAACAGCTCCGAAGTGAGTCTGCAAGGATCTTTACATGCTGTTTCATTTTATGCAGCTAAGCGTCTAATTAGCTATTTAGCTGCTAACTGACATTAACACTGCACTTTTCCCCACTGTGCTGCTGTTGCTGCTGCTCAACAACATGAGCTTAAGTTTTTTTTTTTTACATTAGTTCAAATTTATTTAAACAACTTTGCAAACTTGTTATGCATTTACATTTTGGTAACTTGCATTCACATTTCACAGCATGATGGTCTACTGTATAAACATAAAATTACAATAAAATGGACAACGGAAAGCATTTTTCAAAAAAGTATCTGTCCTTTTTCTTTTTAATTTTCTGCGGGGGGGTCCCAATCTAAACAAAAAGAAAGATGATGTTGTGAAGTGATTGTGAAGCAGCATGGGATGATCATGATAATCATCTTCATTGTTTAACCACCACCATGACCATTTTATTTTTAGGTTAGGATTCCTTCAGTGTTCATTGTTCACAAGATTTTTACTGGGAACCAAATTACCTGCAGTGGTCTCCTCTTCTCCAAAACAAACAGACCCAGTAATTAAAACACTGAATAAAGTGGGTTCATGTTTAAAATCAACATTTGCTCAGTTTGTTCCTAGGTGCTAAGCTTCTTTTTAGCTCAGGATTCCTTCAGTGTTCATGACTCACAAGGTTTTTACCAGGAGCCGAATTATCTGCAGATGTCTCCTCTCGAAAACAGACCTGGTCATTAAAACTAATAAAAACACATTTTTTTCTTTGTTTTCATATTGTTGGAAACATTTAGAATAATCACAACTGAACAAGATATATAAGATAGGGCTTTTAGACATTATAATTGGGGAAAGGTATATATTATACCTCTCAGTGGCATGACTGACGTTAAAAATCAATATAGAGTAGATGGATAAGACAAACAAGTTCTAAAACAACACTTTACGTCAATAAATCACTGTGATACAATCAGCATGTCACAGTAACAAAAAGCCCTGCGTCTCTTTTGTTTGCCAGAAAGAAGCAGAAAACCATTTAGACTGAAGTTGGCAAACCCTGCAAATTTATGGCCTCATTACATGTCCTGTCTGCATAGGCTCCCCTCAATTTGGATGGAAGATGGCGAGAAGCAACTCACTATGAAAAAGAAAAAAAAAAAGTAAGAAAGTAGTCAGCTGGAAATGTTTTAATATGCAGGAATATGCAGGATAAGGATGACATCATTTCATTTATATGGTATTAGTATACCTGTCTCCACAGTATGCTAGATAGATAGATAGATAGATAGATAGATAGATAGATGTGTAGCATGTGTACGCCTGGTCTAAAGTGTGAGGTGTCTTTATAAATACCAATTTATGTGTGGGAAATGGTGTATGCATGGTTTTTGTGCATATGCATCATCATTTATGCATCTGGCCGCAGAAGTACCCCTGATATAGTAAGGCTTCTTTGGCCATGAAAATTGAATACTTTGTTCCGGGCCTCCTCACTTGAAAGAGTTCAAGGCCATCCACTCCCTGCTGGCATTCGCAGGTCCAGAACAAAAGGCAGAGAGAAGCCTTGTTCTAAAGCCAAATATTCAAATGACGCCACATATCATTATTCCAGTACCTCTAAACTAGACATTTCTGTTGAATCGCTAATGCTTTTCTACTAATTAGCTAGCTTATCACTAAATGAGAATGAGTGAAAATGAGTCTGGTTTATTATTCATGATATTTACAGGCAGTTGTGTTGGCTTGGTAGATGGGTATATTGAGGCTTCCACCTCCACATCTTTACTCCTGCAGTCAGCTTCGCTACATAAAAGGAGACACTACCTCCTGCATTGGCACAGAACATTGGCATTGGATGTAAATCATTAAGTGTGGAATTGTCTGGTATTGCATTATTCCTAGGGAAACTGAGCGTCTCTGAGCATCCTCACTTTACTTTTAGGGCATAAAACTTTTGCACGTTACTGTACACTGTATAACACATTTATGTGTCAATGTATGCTTAATTCTGTTTAACATCCACGGACAATCCTGCACCTTACCTTAGCAATACCCACCTAACTTGCACTTGTATATACTGTACTAATACACAGATATGAA
Organism: Euthynnus affinis; assembly: GCA_029490765.1. Classification (NCBI taxonomy): domain Eukaryota; kingdom Metazoa; phylum Chordata; class Actinopteri; order Scombriformes; family Scombridae; genus Euthynnus; species Euthynnus affinis. The sequence continues at coordinate 2,779,037 of CM055851.1, read as the reverse complement.
TCACTGAACAGTGTATTCTCAGTATTCTCCAACACACAAAAACTACTTCACAATATATTGAAAAGAATGGAAAGATGATACCTTATGGTCTTATTTTCACAGGCTACTTCAGTATACTGATCCTTTGTGACGTGGCCGGGGTCATGCCAGAGGGAGAGGAAGAGTATTACAGAGAATTTTAAACTTAAATGATTAAAGGGGACTTATTATGCTTATTATATCTAGCATTTTTTTCTTCCTATATTGAAGCAACCTTGCTATAAATCCATCTGTCAGCTTAGACAGCTGTCAGAGGTCAGGCCTATCCCACTTACAAAGTTGCTTTGCTGATTGTGCACCGAATAGCTGTAGCCTACGATAGATAAATCTGAAACAAATTCCTGTCTTTTATGAATGGAATGTGGCTTGTACTGTATCTTCATACAAGAATGAGGGCAAACTCATAGCTCTCATTTAACATTTTTTTCACATGCATAATCACATACATAATCATGACAGGTGACTCATAATAACAACCAAAACCCCTCAATCGAAAAAAAGAAAAAGAAGGAAATTGGTTTAATTAACATTGCTTAAAAAATAATAGAGCCTTGTGTCACAACAGAAAATGGATATAAACAAATAAAAGTCACCAAGTGCTCGCTCTGTAAATGTAATGATATAGTCTGGACTTACTCTATGTGAAAAGCGCCCTGAGATATCTTTTGTTATGATTTGGCGCTATATAAATAAAACTGAATTGAATTGAAAAAATTAAAACAGATGGTACTTAGTTGCGGGAAATGTCCATCATATAAAACACTACATAGACCATAAAACATTAAGTCGACCACGTCATTTAAGAATGAATCCCATAAATAATACTCACATTTGGTTAATGAGAGAAATCACATTTCCCCTCTGACACCAACTTCTTAACATCAGGCTTGACAGCTGTTAGGCTTATTCCCAAGCAGTCCTCCAAAGATTGGTTTGACAGTCGGTTCTTCTCATGTGTCTTGAAACTGTAATATTCATCTTTGAGAACGCAGATTTGCATGTATAGATTAATATGGTGAGCACATACAGAGCCGAGGTCTTCATGGTACCGTAGCCTTGGGGACAAGCCACACAAAAAGGAGGCCTGGATGTCAACTAGCTCACTTGTGAATCACTGCTTCATCCAACAGCACCAACTTCTTGACATTAGCGGAGAATTCTGTGCCTGGGCTGAGCGTAAATGGGTCAAATTCAATGACATCCTTGGAAATGGCGAAGTCAGCAAATCTGGCAGAGAAATTCTTCCTTAGATGTGTGGTGAATTTCTTGATATTATCTCTGACATTGCTTACACCCACTGCCTTCAGTGTGTTGAAGTCCAGCAGCTTTCCTGATAACAAATCTGCTTGGAAAAGATTAAGATTGTTCCCAAAGGCATCAAGCTTTTCCACCATATCCATCACAGATTTTTCTTTCCCCTGTAGCTGCAGATTGAGTGCATTCAAATAACATGACATATTTTTCTAAAAATGTAAAGTTGCACATGTATTCCCTGTCTTGCATGACATGCAGGTACTGTAGTCAGCTACTCCTTTCCATTCACGTTGCTTCAAAAAATCCACAACTTGATCTCTGAGTTCAGTGAAGCACTCCAAGGCTTTGCCCTTACTCAACCAACGCATGTCATTGTGGAATAAAATGTCTTTGTGAGTAGCCTGAGATTTCAGCACAGTTAATTATTTTCATTGTTTTGTCTATAGCCTCTTTCAGATCCCCACTGTCTGTCTGGCACACAGCATGCTTTGGTGAATGAGACAGTGAAGTGCATCCATTTTGGGAGTGACATTCTTAATTCTGCTCACCAGACCCCTATTTTTGACGACCATGTCAGGAGCTAACCTGGCACACCAGATGGTTTGTTACACAGGACCATCTAACAAATTGTCCTTGGAAATTGTTTGGTAAAGGACAAGCACTGTCAAAAACACTTGGCATGTGATTGGGTGAAACATCTTTCTATCACTGTCTATCATAGGCTAACTTCAACCAATCAGATCAGTAAACCACATGACACAGTAGGAGAGCTCTTGCTGAAGTCACTTGGGAGAAGAGAGGAAACATTCTTTCCATCAAGAAAAGTCTTCAGTGCCGCTCTTTGCTCTTCTTTCAATAAAGACAACCTGACAAGATGGATTCTTGTGTGATCTTGTGTAATCATGTGTGACCTTGTAATTTTGTGAATTCAGCTGTCTTGCAAAGTAAGGCAGGAGCAACATCTGTGACGATTTGGTTGACCAGTAGTATTACCTTCCAGCAGAATCAATGGCAACAGCTCTTCTTTGAAATCTTTCCCATCAATGTATCTGACAAAAATGCACAACTGGGAAATGTCAGTGTTGTCAATACTTGTCAATAGCCAGGGATATGTGTTGAGCTTCCTGACCCCATCAAGTTGCTAGACGGCAAGTGGTACTTGAAGCAGACAGAGGTATTTCCATAACAGAGGCAATTATCCATAGACGTCCATGTCCGTAGATTTGTTGGTGGCAAGTTCTTCCAAAACAGTGACCAAGCACAAAACCTGAAGAGATGCACTTGTAGACCTCTCTTGTTAAATTAAAGTTCAATTAATAATTCCACTGGCACTGGGAATATCCAGATTTAAAGGTAGCATTTTTTCTGTGACCTCTGACTGCTCAGGATATGAATCTTTAAAAGATACATGCTTTGTGACATGGTGACGACTAGGATTGTACTCTATTGCAACAGTAGTCTTTTTATTGCAAATACAGGTTTAGCATTGTTGAAAGATGGCATGATGAATGCATACTTATCAGTCCATTCTTCATTAAAGCTGCGGTTTTCCAAACTGTAGGCTTTTTGAGAGTGACATTTTTGCTTTCCTAACAAATTATTCAAAAGGCTTTTCTTCCCGCAAGTGTTTTTCCACCGATCAGGACACTGCATGATAGCATCAAAACCATTGATGGACGACATGATAGCTCCCCAAAAGTGAAGCCAAAATATCTTGATCTCGATTGGACAATGGTAGCTGATGACCCCTGTTTTAGCAGTGAGATTGGACGAGGTAATGAGTAATTGAGACTTTTCAAGTTGCCCACCATCAAAGTGTGACTGGAGTGGACGATGCCATCCTCTTTGCTTACCAGCAGTGTTGTGTTCCCTCTCAGAAAATGCTGCCAGCTCATTCATTTTCTCTTTCAAGTGCATTCAATGCTATCCACAGCAGTCTGCACTCGTCCAAACCCAACATTCATGATGACAAACTGGACTTGTAATTATTTGAGTAGCAGACCACAATATGTACAGCTGTATGACACTTCAGACACATTCGGCATGATGAGACTGTAACAATGCAACAAATTATTAATTACTGAATGATTAAAGAGTATGTATCTCATGTGTGAATGACCAGTGACCATATCATCCCTGGATATTGCAGATAGTCCTGTTGGAATCATCTTTGATAGGTCTTGAATAGCTTCAGCATATGAATAACATTTAGATTAATAGTGTGTGAAATGATGAATCGCTAAATGATGCCATGTAACTCTGTAATTAAGAAGGTAATATAACAGGGACATCCACCTTATGTTGGGGTCTTGATTCAATTTTCGTGTGTTATAGACCAGCTTGACATGCACATCATATCATATAATGATCTGTGTTGGTGTCTTAAGTAAATGATAACACATGATGACATATGGACTACATGGCAAATGCATTGACACAGCACTCTAGTCAACCGATCATTCAATGCACGCTCACAACAATGCCAACATTCACCCATTCACACAGACATTCATTCAATACGGGCAGAGGCTGTCACGCAAGGAACCAACCTGCTCATCAGGAGAAATATAGAACTTCTTCTTTTGATCCAAACTGCTTTACAATGTTTCTAATGCTCACTCACTCACCCAGACACCAACAAACACACACACACACACACTCAATTTGGGGTTCAGTATCTTGCCCAAGGACATGCAGTGTGGAGGAGCCAGGGATTGAATCACCTACCTTCTGATTGGTGGAGGACCCACTTTATCCTCAGGGCCACAGCTGTCTCATCATGATATCATGATATAGGTAAAATAATGAGTTGCAGTGTTGTTTGTTTTTGTATATATTTGGACATGTCAGTGCATTATTACACATAGACCATGACCACCTATCACAGATTAAGGTAGTTGGTTATGAACGATTAAAAAAACTGTTTAGTGGTTAACATGGTAAGAGCCAAGTCACCATGGATTATGTTAGCATAATCCCCTCCAAGATGTGTTAACACACATTGCAGAGACCTCCACCCCTCTTTGTGCCAGCTCATTCTTTCTCATAACGTTCTGCATTAATACACAGTGTGTATATTATTAATAATAATAATAATAATAATAATAGTGTGTTATCTTCTAAATATGCTGCTCAGGAAATTTCCTTTGAAGTGTTGGCAGATGCAGACCTAAGTTTAGTTGGCTCTTCTTTGACCATACCTGTCAACAAGACTAAGGGGGGTATTTGAAGATTACACCCCCAATGGCTTGTTATCCTCCTCTACAGCCATTCCAGTGGCTCTGCAGGGCCATACTATAACACACAGCAGTGCTCTGAGCTAATTGCAAACATTAGCATGCTAACATCCCATCATTTTGCTGACGTTTAGTTCAGCATGTTAGCATGCTTATATTTGTTAATTGGCACAAAACAGAAAATATAGCTGAGGGTGATGGGAATGGTGAAAGTTTTACAGGTATGTGGTGATACATGCTGTTCATGTGGCTTTAGGTGGTTGCAGAAGAACACATTAAAGCACTTTTTTAGATATTAAATATGTAACAGCTGTCTTTTAGGTTAATGTTCCTTACAGCTTTATCCAGACACGACAGAACATTTACAGAAATGCTGTCACAGTATTCGGTCTGATAGCAAGGAAGAAGAATCTTTTTCGTTTGTTCATAGGCTGCATCTCATATGGATTTTAAAACTTATTTTTCTGTTGAAGCCTTGATTAATGGCCATCATGAGCACAAGGGACCCTCACCTCACAGTGAATCCACTGATACATTTTCAAATCAATTTCAACATTTGACACTATAAGAAAGTAAATTCGACTGCCTGTTTTATTAAGTCTAACATGCGTTAGACATTAAGTTGTTCCTCTCATTTAACTCCTTTTGGCTCACATGCTGTATGTAAAGTTTTATTGGATACATCTATACATTTATTCAACAGCTGGTATGAATGAGAATGTGAAATATAGAGAGGGTGTGCTGGGCTGATTATTACTGTGGTTGTAAGAGGGGTTTTTTTAATCTCTTTTTCCTCGGTCACGCAAGGATAAAAAAAACATTTTTCATAGACTGATCTGATAAGATCAATCTCCTTAACGCCTTAAAAGTGGCTCTTTCACAGTGTTTCAAAGTTCATTAAACTGATTTTGTGCTTAAGATATGATCATTAAGATATCACATTTGTTACAGTGATGTTAGAAGGCGAAACAAGACAGGAATCAGATTTATAGAAAGTGATGCATATCTGAAATGGACTACACACAGTGAACCTGTGTGCTACATGCACAACAGCTGGTCTGTCTAATTTTATCTTTTTATATGGCTGTTGTCTCTGACAGCTTGTCTGACATTTAGTAAAAGCATGGAACAGCCTTGAGGTGATTTGAGGTTTGCACCAAACAAGAATAAATGAAATGTATTATTAAATAGTTTTCTTTACTTTAGCTAAGTTTCATTTAGCCTTGTATGCATGTCTTTTGGGTCTGCATTTGTTGTCCATTTAAAAAAATGATCATTTTATCTGTAAAACACTTTTAATCACCTTTGAATGGGTTTATGCTCAACAAATAAACATAAACTTCATCAAACAAGCCAGACAGATTTAACAGGTTAACAGGTTTAACACGGTCTAGTCTCAAGTTATCATTATAATTTGTTTTCATATATAATGATGTTCATTTATACGTGTCAATTAGTAATTCATAAACTTTTTATTAATAACCTCTACCATAAAGTGCTTAATTTTCCTCACACACTCCCTGTCAGGTGAACTGAAAACTCTAGATTGCTCCTCTAATAAGGAAATGTTGTAAAATGTGCATTCAAATGTTAATAATATCTATCCTAATGATAATATGATTGCATGAAATTATACTGTGACGTTAACAATATATATTTTAACCCTTCAACACCCAAACCCCTTTTGTGGGTAACCAACCTATGTTAAAACAAATAAACTATTTCTGATTATTTTTGAGTCAGCAACCAAATGGACATAAATGAAGTGGGATTTAATATATTCTTGGACTGGCCAAACTGCTTTGTGTCTGGATTACATTTACAGGTATGCCAAGATGTTCACTAAATGACCACAAAGTTTACTGTGTTGCAGTTGATTTGTGAAAATTTGTTCAACTTTGTTTTGCAACCCAGGAATACAGTTTACTGAAGCACAATATGAGCTCAGTTGACAAAGGCCTTCAGGTGATCACCTGAGCCTGAAGCCCTGGCTTGAAGGGGGTTCCTCTATAAAAGACTGTAGACCATTATTTTCCACAACTGTGCCTACATGACCCATATTCCTAAATGAATTTGGGTTTGATGAAATCATCATACAGTGAAGCTGGGACGATGTAATATTTCAAATACACAATACACAATACACAATACAGAGAGCAGGAGGAAGAGGAGATTAATCAGGGCCGAGCTTATCATTCTTGGCCCAAGTCCCCATGTAGGTTCATCTGGTCATGTGTGTGCTGCACACTGGGGCATGTATTTTTTTTTTTTTAAATGCCCAATTAGAAATTCTTAAAATTACATCATGTTAAATTCAAATGTTGACACAAGATGTCTCCTACTTCACTGTCAAGTCCATTCTCAGTGTTTGTGCAAGCTTCCACACATCATACTTACGTAAGTTGCATACTGGACTGTGATTGGCTCCAAACTAGTTGTGATGTCACTCATATGACATAAGAGATCACATTTCTCCCATATTAGCTTCGCTGCATTGGCTTCCAGTAAAATCAAGAGTAGAATTTAAAATCCTTCTCCTCATTTACAAAGCCCTTAATGGTCAGGCACCATATCTTAAAGAGCTCATAGTACCATATTACCCCACTAGAACACTGCGCTCCCAGAATGCAGGTTTACTGGTGGTTCCTACAGTCTTTAAAAGTAGAATGGGAGGCAGAGCCTTCAGCTATCAGGCTCCTCTTGTGGAACCGTCTCCCAGATTCGGTCCGAGGGGCAGACAACCTCTACGTTTAAGAGTAGGCTTAAAACTTTCCTTTTTGATAAAGCTTACAGTTAGGTCTGACCTAGCTCGCCCTGGATCAGCTCTTAGTTATGCTGCTATAGGCCTAGACTGCCGGGGGACTTCCAATGATGCCCTGAGCTCCTCTCTCCTCTTCTCCATCTGTATGTATTCGTTTACTATTAACGCATGTTACTAACTTGTGCCAGGAAGCGCCATAAACCATGCTGATGTGTTGGCGTCCTTCTTCTGTCCTTCACCAACTTTTCCTTCTGTGGCTGTTGTTGCTGTTTGTTGCTGTTAATCATGTATCTGTTGTTGCTGCTGCTGTTACTGTTCTGCTTCTCTGTGTCCCCACCCCATTCTCTCTCTTCCCCCCTTCTCTCTCTTTCTTTCTCTCTAAACCCAACCGGTCAAAGCAGATGGCTGCCCACCTAGAGTCGGGGTCTGCCTTAGGTTTCCTCCCGTTAAAGGGGAGTTTTTCCTTACCGCTGTCACCAAGTGCTGCTCATTGGGGGACTCCTGTTGGGTCTCTCGGGTAATTTTGTTTAAATTTGTTCTAACAACTGACAGAATACTCCATCAAATACATTAAATGACCTCTCAACTCACTTCTGTTAGTGACCAGATACTAAAATACTCAGGATAAAGTTCTGCTCAACTGCCTTTATAGAGTCGCAAAAATAAGCTCAGTATTTACATACGTTCTTACACAACACACTCTTTTAGATGGAGTTCTGTTCAAAGCTACATGTATAAAGTGCCCTTTTCACAACAGATGTTCTGTAAATAGGTGTTACAAACAGCGTTGCATTAGAATTATATAATATAATGGCACAGAGAGGCTGCATGAACAGCTGCTACTTATGCTCAGACTCTGCCTTCAAACACAGTTGCTGCAGTCCATGTCTTACAGTAGTACACATTAAGCATGATCAAGCCGGTATGATCAGCTTTGCCTTCAATGCGAATGACTCATATGTTCCATTTAGCTCCATAATGTAACACATCAGTCAAGTTGACCCTGTGTATATTGCACTATAAAGAACTAAAAGCCAATGTGTGTAATGCCCAGCTATGAATGTTTTACATTATGGCAGGGTATTACAAAGGAGGTAAAGTGATTAAGAGCATTAAACATTGAGAGCAAAATGCTACATGCATGAAGTAGAATTCATCTGCAGTTGTTCACATTGTGAGTACACATTGGGATATTTCCTAATTTCATTGTCCTAGTACATGCAATGCAATTCAGCTTGTGCCATTATCCAACTCGTACAGTGAAAACTCAAAAAGGAAGTTAAGGGCTGGAAACACAAACAGCTACACTAAATATAAATAAATATATAAACAAAAAACCTAAATAATGAACATAATTCATCATGTCTTTGGAAATTAAACTATGTAAAAAGTGGCGGAACCTGCCCCGGAGATTTCCAGAGTAAAGGCAGTGTGAGCCAGCTGCAAATATTTAAGAAAGTCCAACTTTTCTAATCAGACATCATTTGAATTATTTACCTGTCCAAGATTATTAAAGCTAGCAAGGCTAGCATTGATAATCTTCTGAAGATAACAGTTAGCTGCACTGTTGGACAGGTAAATTATTTAAATAGTGTCTGGTTGGAGAGGTTAACTCAAAGTCATTCACATAACAAGACCACAAACTTAAATGATTGTAGAGGTTCAGTGCGTTTCTGGATTGCAGCGTCTCAGGGTTTCAGTTGGACCTTCTTACGCATGTGTCAGCATTGCCTCTGTGCGCCAAAAAGCTCAGACATAATTCATCTTTTTACCTAATTTTGGCCTCTTTCTAATGGCACACTTTTGGTTTTTGATCATCCTTTACCACAACCGAGCTTGGATCTCAAATAACAGAAAAATTACTTGAGCACATGCTCACAATGCCTGGCAGCTTTGTCCTGGCTAATCAGTTGGAAGGTAGATTCTCCATGCTTTACCAACTCCATGAAGTTGAAAAGCTCATGGACACCATCATCTTTGGGCCAGCACAAACCAACACACCTTGTGACTGAGAACCCAATGACCCTGCTCCCTGTCCCTCTGCTGACACTGCCCCTCCTCCAGTCTCTGTGCCAGACGAGACCTGGGCTCGGAGCTAGACCCAAAGCCCCAGTCAGCTTTACTCCCTTCAACCAGGAGTCCTGGACTCCGGTCGGCACATGCAGTGCGAAAAGAAAGCACCCCGCACACACATCTCCAGACTGCAATGCAGGAGGAAAGCACCCCTCACACACACCTCCGGACTGTGGCATCAAGTAGACAATAAATTCAAGCTCCTCAGCATGCTTGATTTCCCTCCTTTGGATAGTGATCTCCTCCTTCATCTCCACTGTCCCCTCTGACCCCTCCAGAGGCTAGACTGGACCCAAAAAATAAATAAATAAAATCCATGAAAGAACATGATGACAGATGACAAAGCTGCAGTTGTTCAGTTTCCCTTTTTGCACATAGTTGAGTGTTTGGCCACAGCACTGTTTGGATATTGCAGAAATACAATGACACATTCCAGAATGAAAAGATTATATCTCAAATGCATGTAAATAAATGTTGGGAGGAATTGTCCCTTCAGTCACAAAGCTGTCAGAACACTGTGATGCTCAACAACATTTTTAAAGAGAAGGAAACATGGTGACTTGATTGATGACAGGGCCACCACCAATTCCTCACATTGCACCTGGTTCTTGTTGGGGACTGAGCACTACAAGGTTGTTCCTTTTTATCATTTCTGTTTACGATTTTTATGCACAGAACCTTTAAGAAGTGAGTGGTTTGCTTATCTCAGGATTGCAGCTTTGCTTTTTACCAATGATCACTTCAACTAAACATGTCCTGCAGCATGCATTGGAGTGGTCTGTTGAGTGTGAAGGGATAGGGATAACAGGCAGCCTCTTCAAATCTGAAGCCATGGTACTCTGCAAGGAAAAGGTTGATTGGCCTCTAGAGTTGGTTGCTTCCCCAACTGAAGCACCTCAAGTATGTCAGGGTGTAGTTTATGAGTAAGAGTATGGTATAACACAAGGCCAACAGATTACGTGGAGCCAAGTTGGCAGTACAGACTGTTGTGGTGAAGAGGACACTAATCCTGAGGGAGAAGCTCTACTGTTACCAGTTGATCTGCATTCCTATGATCATGAGCCTTGGAAAGTGACCAAAGGAGTGAGATCACAGATTCAAGAAGCCAAATCGGGGTAGAACTGCTGTTCCACTTGAAAGGGGAGAACTGAATCTCCAAACCATGCTGGTTCCGGGTGTCTCCCCCTGCATTTTAAAGGCTTAAAATTCAACTTGAAATTTTCGTCTACTACAGCATGCATATATATTCTAGAAATCACTTGTCCTGTGTTCTCCTTTTAGAAAAATATCAGAAACCAAAAGGGAGAAATTTATATTTTTAATTCTTTGGTTTGGACTGCTGCACTTAGTTTTACATTAATTTGATGGAATACAGCTCTGTTATCCTTCCACACAGATGAGTCCTTATTTCAATACAGAGAATTAAATCTTTGCATAAAGCAGTAACATGGTATTCTATCATAGGCACAGCACACAGTCACACTGAGCCTGATAGCATCCTGCAACACAACAGCCATAGACTATAAACAACAAACCACATTTCCACAGTTTTCTCGCTTAAGTCTCCTTCTTATCTGACATACATCTTGTCCTGCACCTAAGCTTGTTGAACGAGCCACCAAACAAACATTCACCAGGGGAAAGTGCACTGCTAATGTCAGTTAGCAGGCTAGATAGCTAATTAGCTGTTCAGCTGCATCACATCAAACAGAATGTAAACCAGTAACCAGTAGTACCAACTTAGCAGCTTAACAGCTAATGGAATACAGTTAGTTAAGTTTAATTTAACTTAATTTTGTTTATTTTTTATAATAATTAATATATTAATAGATTGTATGTATGAAATTACACCATGATGTCATAGATATGCAAATTAGCGCACAAAATCATCTAGTGACATCTAGCAACTTTTCCTGCAGGCTTTAGCTACTTGCCACTGAAAATAGTTGGCAACACTGAAGTAAACATAAAAATGTCACTGATTTGTTAGATTCTCATTTGGTAAATGCTTTTCAAAATCCCTGTTAGCATCACACTGTTTGTCCATGACTTGTTGCTATAACAGTTTGCTTACTTTGTCTCTATTCCATACAGTGTAATATTCACATATATTGTGTTCCGGCTCAGTCATACCTGTAGGAGACAATGCCATCCTGCCATTCTAGCCGGTGTGTGTGTCCAACAGGTCTCTGAGTCCATTTCTCTGCTCTGCTATCTTTATGCACATGACCTATTTTTACCTAACTGGCTTATATCTCTGAAGTGTGAAATTCACCTGTGAATGTATATAAATACTGGCATTCATTGATAGTTGACTTAAAATTAACATTTAATTATGCATTTCATTTGTAATTGCCATTGTCTTAACATATATACTGTATGTGTTTCTAATTCACAAAAGCTAGAGAGACACGGAGAGAGAGAGGAGGGAGGGGCAGGGTCTGTGTAAACCTCTGTTCAGCCTCCTGCTTCTATATGATCACACACGTGTGTTTCAATGCAGCTGAATTCAAGACATTCTCGTTCTCATTTACATAATTCTGTTTCTTTTGTCAGATCTAAAAGTGTGAAATTTGATCTCAGTTCATAAATACTCCTTGTTAACCAGCAGTCATCATCAAAATGCTGCGCTGCAGATAAAGCTGTTATTTTCTCTTCACTACATCATCTAACAAAACAAACAAAAATACAGGTTAATGACAGCAGCTGTGATGTGAGATCAGCTGTTCTGACATTTTAAATGAGAAAGTTAGAGACAACAATGGGTTGTCATACTGAAGTTGTCATAATCATTACTGAAACATTTCCAGTGGAACTGAAACAGCAACAGAGCTGTGTGTGAGTGATGCAGACGGCACTTTGGCAGCCTGCTAGTACCTGTCAATCAAAAACAGACACCGACACACCTCTCAACCAGCTGTGACAAAAAAGAGCATTTCTGACATTTTCCCAAAGATCTTTTTTTCCCCCCTTTTAATAATACAAAACTACTACTAGTATACTTTAAACATGACATTTACATTCATTTTGACTGCAATGAGGGATGATTAAATGTGATTTCAGTTGGACTTTAAAAGCTGTGAAATAAAACAGAAAAAATAAAATATATTTTTAAATATTTTTTCTATAAAATATAGAGAATTGCCAGCCATATCCTTGAAAGCAATTTTCTTCTTGACTTGAAGAAGCAACAACCTGTTTTGAAACAGAAGCAGCACAGCTGTTTTCTACTTCAAACAAACGTGGGGAAAGCCAATCACTGCAGTCAACAGCTTTACACCATTTAACATGATAAAACTTGAAATGAGCTGCCAGAACAGAATAATGCATGGAAAAACATTGCTTGTGAAATGAACTATTTTGTTGTGTGCAAATTGTGTACTATTTTAAGGTGTGCAAAATATGCGCTTAAAACACCCACAAACAGGGTGTAAGGATGTGGATGTTGGCGTGGGGGATGAGTGTGTAGCACATTCAGCTTTTATGCAATAGATCAGAGTTCGCATTCTATCACAGACCAATTAGGCTGCATTCAATGCCTTTATCCAAAGCTCTTTACATTTAGCATGTCATTCATCCATTCATACACACACACACACACACACACACACACAATGTGTTGGCTGCCCTCAGTGCCATACACGTAACCCACAGTTCTATGTAGCTTACTATGTTATTAGTGAGCTCTTCTGAACAAGCTGTATATTAATTGTATGTATTGATTAAGTCTAATTAGCATTTTATCTTAAAATGAATGAATTGAATTCTTGTAGACTTTATACAGACACCAGCGGTCTCTCTTCTCTACCAGCAGAACCAGCAGCAGTGAGTGTGAGCAGCAGCAGCAGAGGGAGAAGGATAGAGAACTGTGGTTGGCACAGAGCTGTCAACCACACCTGCAGCCTTTCTAAACAGTGGAGTCTGAGGGCTTAAGGTAACCGCTGATCAGTTAAACAGTAGGTAAAGTTGTTCTAAGGGATTTGTCGATTAAAGAGAAAAGGTCTGATATTAATTAGTCCACACATGAAAAAGATGGTTTACTTGTCAATCTAAAAATGACTGTCTGCCATGACTTTGACAGTCTTCTAGAGTAACACTAAACTGTGCTTTCAGTACTCCAGCGCACACAATATTCTCCCAGCACTCCTCTCATGACTTTTCAGATTGAGACTACTCCTTGAGCAAGACTTAGTGAGACACAACAACAATAACAAACAGAGCGGATCAAGCAAAATGTAAAGAAAAAGTGTTGTCAGACACTCATACTAACAATCTGAGCCTGTCGGTGGCAAAAACAAACACTTTTAGTGGATGCACATTGATAGGTCGCTATTCCCCCAAAGGATTGCATTTCGTAGCTGCTGGCTGCAGTGTTCTTGCTCAATACTGAACCAAAGTCCCCATTAGTCACTTAGACACAAAATGATGGGAAAACAGAGTCCAGATTGAAAAAATACTGAAGTTTCCCTTTAAGCGTTGCTACGTCGTGCAAAGACTTTCCTCATCCTCTTCAGGACTTCTTTCTGACAAGGGTCTTCTTCAGAAATGATTAACAGTGTGAGTTTTTAGGCTCTACAGACAACAATACAGAAAACACACAGTGAGGCTTAACATTATCAGGTAGCATATAGCTGGCTGGAAAATTGAAACATGACCATGAGCAGTAGAAACTGCAACCAATATTTAAATAAAGGAGAAAACCAAGATGAGGTCTGTAGATAACAGCTGATAATATGCTTATTAACTGATTTTTGCTTGTTTGAAGGCACAGTAATACAGGTTCCATTGTGTCTGTATTGTAGAGAATAGAGGCATAGAAGTAAAGACAAAAGACATATAGTAAATAAGATATGGATCAATTTAATCTTGAGACAATATTTAGTTGCCATAGTGATTTTTCCATGGTAACTTCCCAATTGGCGATGAGTAAGAAGTGACTGTCTTAAGGCTGTCTCCACTGAGAGCCAAGTTCTTTTCATTATACTCCATTTTCAGTAAAAGAGTCACTTAGCTGAAAAACAAAGTTGATTTAATATGCACATAATCTCCCACATGTTCGGAAACTGCAGTCGACCGCAACTTCCTTTGGATGGAGTTTCTGAGAGAGTTAATTAGTTTAAGTTTATCTTGGCAGTAATAGGGCTACTTATCTCATTTTGCGTAAAATAAATCACATTATTAATTATGAAACAGAAACAAACCCCTAAAGCCTCAGAGACTGATACTTTCCAAGCTAATGTGTTCCCTCTGTGCTTAGGGGGTTTCAAATTCATATTAAAGGACCAGTATGTAGGATTTAGTTGCATCTGCCAGCAGAGAGGTTGTGGCAGCAAATATCAAGAAAGGCGTGAAAGGCCTTCTCTAGAGCCGGTGTTTGGTTTGTCCATTCTGGGCTATTGTAGAAACATGGTGGTGCAACATGGTGGACTCCATGGAAAAGGACCTGCTCCCTATGTAGATATAAAAATACAATTTTCAAGTGATTATACACTAATTAAAACATTTTTAAATAAAGTAATTATAACTAAATATTAAAAGACTAAAACAGCACACAAACTCAAAAGTGAAATAAAATAATGATTATGAGTTCATCATCATGGCCTACTGTTTCCAGTATTTCCACATGTCAGTGACAGTCAGCTCAGCCTGCCATCCTCTCCAGAAGACTCATTTTATTTAATACGTTTCTGTTTTGAACACTGTTATTGCAGTACGTCCATGCTTGTAGCAGCTGTGTCCTGAGGTATACTTCTCCTGAGGTAGAGGGGTATGAGCCTTTGTTCATCATGACTGGGGTCATAAGTTCCATACTTCAGTTTTATTTCAGTATGAAAATAGGCTAAAATTTTCATTTAAATGCAATCTGCTCTTTACTGACACGTCAGCTAAAGTGCATCACTATGATTTCATAACTGTGTTTCATAAATAATGAATTATATTTTTCTGTAAAATCCTCTGGGAAAGAAGAGATGAAAGTCTTGGGTCTTGCGTTTTTTAATGTAGCTGACATTGTACATGCACAGGCTTTAAATTTTGAAGGTGGTTGCATTAATCCATAAAGCTACTGTTGGCTACATTAAAAAAAAAAGCTTCTTATTATTAAAGCAAAAAGAAAAATCAAAGTAAAGTTAGGTCATCTTTTACCTCAAAATTGTATTTATTTAGGTGTTGAAAACAACTTCTGCATATAATATTAACCAGCCAATGTACAGAACTGTGCAAAAGTTTGAGGCACTAAAAGTAAAGTGAGAATGCTTCCAAAAAATATTGCTATAAATTGTTTTAATTTATCAATTAACTTCTTACAAAGTAGAAAACAGCAGAAACCTGAAGTAAATCAATATGTTGCTGTGAGCAGCTTTGCCTTTAAAACAGCAGCAGTTCTCCTTGGTTCACTTTAACACAGTTTTTCAGGGTAACTTGCAGGAAGGTTGTAGGAAGGTTTCTCCATCCTGGAGAAAGAATGTTCTTCTGTGGATTTATTATTTAGGTCATCTCAGGTGCTTCTTCATCTAATGCCAGATTGACTCCATGATGTTGAGTCAATCTGGACTCCTCATTCTTCCTGTTGCTGAAAATAGTTCTTTATGACTCTTTTTATGAGCTGTATGCTTGGGGTCACTGTCATGTCATGAATACATTTGGGACCCATCAGACACCTCCCTGATAGTATTGCATTATGGATAAGAATCTAAACATCTAAGGTGCCGAAAACTTCTGCACAGTACTGTACATTTCATTGAATCGGCTAAAAATCAACTTCAGATAATGTGATTGTTGGCTACACACAACTGGTTAGATATTCTTTCTTCTTCTCTTAGGAGTGTTTAGTTGAGCTATTAAGAACATATAGTGGATGTACATATGGAGCTTTTTTTTTTCTCAGGTTACCACACCATGATTTCCTGCCCCGAAGTCAATTTGGTTTTCTCTCTGCACATCCTGCCTTCTACTTGCCCCCAGCCATCTGTGTGCTTTTGCTGGACTGATGATGCCTCTCTGTTGCAGTTAATCAGGGTTCAGTCAGGACTCAGAGCACATTGCTTTAGGTGTCCATCAGACTTTGATACACAGCTCTATGCAGGTTAGTGTTACTGTAGGGGCTGCAGCTGGAAGGGAATTGGTACACTTTCCGAGGCGGATATATATTGACATTTCATATTAAATCGAAAGTTTTACACAGCATGGCAGCTCAGTGGGGTTCTTTTATATGGAGTTTGCATGTTCTCCCCAAGTACTCTACTTTCCTCCAACAGTCTAGAGACATACAGTACCAGTCAATGAATGTGAATGGTTGTGTGGTTGTGTGTGTGTATGTGTGTGTGTCAACCCCTGTGATTGGCTGAAGACCTGTCCGGGGTGTTTGCTGGGATTGGTTTTCGCCACCCGCAACTCTAAATCTCATTTCAAGCACTTGTCATGCTCTCTAAATACAAAACATTGCAATAATACAATACAAAATACCACTGTTTTCTCAAATTCAAGTGATAACTCGATAACTGTAATTGGTGTGGTAATGAAAATTTTCGAAAATCAAAATCGGGGTTTTTGAAGACAGTAGAGCCTGTGTGAAATAGAGCAATAGTTACGCATTACAAGCATAGCTGTATAAACCCAGAGCAGCCCTGTGGTCATTCTCTTCCTCTCGCTCCCTCCATCCTCTCTTCCTTTCCCAAAAAGTCCTCCAGTTTAACCATCAGAACACATCCTTTGTATCTTAGTGTTTTCTGATGTCCATATCAGCTCGCTGTGGTTTCCAAAAAATATGCTGTATGTTGTGAGAAAACTATGGTTAAAGCAGCTGTAGCTGATATTCTCTATAATAACAATGTCTGAGCTGTCAGTGTGTAATGTGTTGGGCATGACTGATAGTGATGGACCTAAAGAGAATTATCAGTGACTCTGCAGCTCCTCTCTGCTTTACGGAGCTTTATAGAGAGTTTCGACTCATTGTTTAGCTGTCTGACTGCAACTTTACTGTTTTTGGTTCACTCTCAGCGCTCTCATGACATCGTTTTCAGCTGCAGCAGGCGGCTGTTCTCAGAGGAAAAGCTCGAAAATCCCACTGTACGTTATCTGCTCAGCAGCAAAAGGAAAACACAGTTAGCTGTAGACTATCTGGTGAACGTAGTGGAGCATTTAGCAGCTAAAGAGCCAGATATTTCCCTCAGGAGTTGGTAGGGAGCAGAAACAGAAGCTAAAAGAGAGAGAAGATTGGACTTAGATTCACCAGGTGGACAGAAACACGACTTCGTTGTCAACTTAATAGCTGACAGTCGGTGTTTCTGCTGAAAACAAGAGGACAACAATCAGTTCATGCAGGTTTAAAGCTGGTGGGAGATTGTGGTTATGTTTTGAAAAAAACAACATTGACTGACAGTTGGAAACAGGACACGATCAGTGACCTTCTGTGTTACAGTCTGATACTAAGAGTCATAATTACTACAGCTGCTGAAGGGCAATGTCACTTTAACATCATGTGGTTTTGGGGGCACTATCCTGTTGTATCCAGTCTCTCCTTTACCCAGCACTTTTGTGTCAGTCAAGTCTTGTCAATACTTCTTTCAGATGAATCTGATGCCGGTGTTTGTTTTGTCTTTGATCATAACTCCTCTCACATCAAGTGTTTTCTGCAATTAACTGTTTTAACCTCTCTCATCTCTTCCCCTTGATCTCTGTGTGAATGCTATCCTTGAGTTTGACCTCTTGTGAGTATGTGTGGTCTGTTTTTTTTTTCTCCAGGTGCTACAGAGGATGAGATTCACACAATATATTTACCTCACACTGTCATTCTCTTAAACAATATTGTCATTTTAATATCATATAATAAATACAAGGACAGAGGGTATCACATGATGTGTTTGTGATTTCGGGCTATATCATTCAAATTGACTTGACTTGACTTGATGCTGCTGCTGCTGCAACATGATCTCTGAAGACCAGCCGATGCAAAGGAGAGGCTCTTACTCACATAGGCTGAGGAAATAGTAGCTTGTCCTGATAAATATGCCCATTTCAACCTGTTGGCATTGACCCCTGTCCTCAGAGAACCCGTGATACAATGCGTAACCTTTACTCCTGAGCTCAGTGCTATGAGCCTTGTCCAGTTTGCCACATGCGAGGCGTTGGCATAGCTGATAACTTGTTGTTCATACATTTCTGTTTCCCTCGCTCAGATCGCAGTAGATAATCCTAGATGCATTGTTATACATTTCATATTAATGTTTCCTGTAGTGAAAATAAGCTACTCAGTAGTCTGGGTCAGTGCTCCTGTTCCAAGAGCTTTATTCAGGCCTGGAAGCCCTGTAGCAGGGTACATGAGCCAGCCAAAAAACGACTCAGCTGAACATGAACCGAAGCCATGTGGCTATATTTATTTTCCAAGCAGAGAGCTCTGACTAAAGCCTCTCCACATATCACAGCTGGAGGTCACCTCTCTGGCTCTGCTCTCTATGTTTGCGCCGAGCAGTGTGATGCTCTTTGTTAGACATCAGTCGCTGCTGTTTAATGAATTCAAAGACTGTACTTTCCTTTTTTTTCATCTCACCCCCTGTCCCTCTACCTGCCTTAACTACTTCAGCTTCTGTTCGAAAATTCCTGCGTTTCCCAGAATACCTCTCAACACGTCCCCAGAAATGCTTCTTTGTGGTCTACAGTGACAGCAATAACAAGAAGTTTGTTCAGCTGGGAGGATGTCAGGGTAAAAGATAGAACTTTTTTTCTGCAGTTTGTGTTATGGTTTCATTTACAGAACATCCACTAAATCAGGCAGTGACATTCACATACTACCCACGACACATCTGCTGGGATACAATCCGCAACTGCCTCGCATTCTTCATGACTGAGACATTCATTAGTGCAGAAATTGGTATTTCTGCGTCTTCTACTGTGGATTTCTCCCTGTATGATTTTTTTCCCCACCAGCATCATGAGGTGCTGTGCATCTGCAGGAAAATTGGCTTTATAGATGAATAACAGCAGAAAAAAAATATATCCAACAAAGTTTAAAGAAAAATGCTGGTGTTGTGTTATTTGTGTGATTTGGTGGATTAGTGGGTAGGTTCAAATCCATACTGTGTTAGTGAAAGAATATTACCATATTCCCTCTGGTGCTGATTGGACGTGCAGCACAAGGCTGATCTCCATAACCCCAGGTTATTTTCTCTGATGAAAAAGTTTTGAGTCATTCATTCGAATTCAAGCTTCTTTTTTTTTTTGCATTTCTTTTTTCAAATTCAAGCTATGACATGCTGAACCTCACAAATCTGGAACCATATCTCTGATATGGACATAATAATTAGATATGAGCATCATTTTACAGATATACCAAAATGCCTGTCACACATTTAGTGTGCAGTGATATTTTTCATGATATAAAATAAGTGGAAAATTATACATTTGGGGCTGTATTATATGAATTAGACCATGATAAAGAGATTAGATTCAGTGTTTTGCCAAAGGCTCAGTCTCATCTCTTTTGGAGAACACGGTAGAGTCTTTATATTTTTAAAGATCATATACTTACATCAAAAAGCTCTTCTGTGTGCTGTAGGTGATGAAGGTGTGTTTGGCTGAGCAGAGACCAAATATCTTGTCTCTGTGTCAGTGTTGTTATCTTCACCACTGTCAACCTACTAGTAGGACTGATACAGATTATGTCAGTTTGGAGAAACACAGTAGTTGACTGAACATTGTGTCTTCAGAGAAGGCGTCACTTCTCTCTGAGGATTCTGCTTTCACTATATTCTGCATCATTTGACGAGAGAAAGCACTGCTACAGTAAAGTTACATCTATTCAATAAATAAATAATCTTAGACTATAATATAATGAAAGCATCACACAGTGCCAACATGTTCCATTAGTGGATGAATTTAAACAAAACATGATTTCATCTGAACACAATTTCAGCTGTAGTTACTTCTCAGATTAAAAATTTTCCCATGAAGTAATATGTAATAAGTTTATGAAATAAAAAAATAATAAAGATTAAATCAGTAGCACCCAGACATTTTGGTGTGTATCTCCTGTGTCTAGTTGTGGCTCTTTGTCATGTTCCAGTTGTTTGACTTGTCAGTAGTTCCACCAAATAAATCATTGCTAGAGACCCAAAGAGGTAAAACTGTACAATGTGTCACAAAAAAAGTTTAGACAGAAGGCGACAAATGAATCCAATCAGAGTCACAGTATCTGATTTTCTTCTACTTTTAATACTCTGAGTTCATTTTGTTAATAATACATTTATTTAAGATCAATAGATTGATTTAAGATCATTATTATGATCTTAAATGCAGGGATTGTTCTGGTAATGGAGTGATCTTACATTGTTGGATTGCTACTTTTACTTAAGTAAAGGATCTGAGGAATTCTACCGCCACTGCCAAACTGTCACAAAGACATTTAGTGATTATTATACACATCACCATGTGCATAAAACCAAATGGGCTGCCTGCAAAATCAGAGATTGATCAGGGATTGAAAACTGAGGGGGGAAAGCATAGGGTTTAAAGAGTTCAGGTTTTAATAAGAGTACACCCTATTCAATACTTTATGCACTTTTAGTTATTAATAGTGAAATTCTTTTGATAGATATGGGAGGAGGGTGTTACAAGTTTCTCTTGAGGGGAGGGTCCAAAGAAAATATTAATGACACTGCAGGGTTTTTTTATAAAGTGAAACATAAGGTTCAACCCACCCCAATCATTCCTATAGAGTCCCTTATATCAACTGAATATAACAGTGAGAAGGACACGTCAGTAATCTAAACTCTTCCCCTTATTTCCCGCCCTTATGTTGAAATGATTACCTGTGGCTGTCACTTATCATTGTTATGTTTAATGTTTCCCTTTTGTTTGTCACTCACTTGGCTGTGGTAATGACCCAGTTTTTACCCAAGGGGGATCAATGAAATTTCATTTCAGGTGAATGTGGAGATATTGTATGTCAGTTGACAGATGCAAAACTGATGCTTCATTAAATTTAAAAAGTCCTCAAGCAAGTGTCTTGTGTGCATTGCATTAACTTTCATTTATAGTAAATGTATTAACAAGGTGCACATTCTTCAGACGAGAATAGAGGGAACCTGACTGTCTCTTTGACTGAATATTCCGCCTCCTCCTTTCTGTCTCTTCACATACCGTATAATAACACTGATGGAAGCCAGACATAGTCAGATCCCTTCCTAAGTGAAGGGAAGACTTTGTGCTGTAGCAGGATTTGTGACAGCGCAATGTTTATTCTTGTCAAAAAGTGGAACAAGAAATAGAGCAACAACCTTGGCAACCTTGTCCTTGTGTCTCCAGCTTTCAGGAAGCTAAATTCCTTTTAAAGATCTTTTATAAATGTTACTTTGAATTGGCAGTGAGGCCATTTAACAGACAACTGAGACAGAAAGGTCTGTCTGATTAGACTGCAGCTAATGTCAGTTACTAAAGTAAATGGGTATAATGAGACAAGAGATATCAGGAACATTAAGTTAAATAGTAAAAAAAATATGTCATTTCTACCACAAACTCCATCTGGTGTCTGTCATTGCACATTAAAAAAATATACAGTACGTATTAGAATAGATGTTAGAATTGGCAGGCGGGCCATCAGTAAGCGCACATACATCGCCAAGACGCATGGGTGATATGATCACAATGCATCGGTAGATGGTAGTGTGTTTGATCATCTACTCATTGCCCATATGTCACTGAGACATCACAGCTCAATATTTCTAAGACACTCTCTCTGCAACTTAAATGAACAACAAGCTGATATATATACACACACACACCGTCCCAATATCTGTATACCTCCTGCAGATGATGCAGTTATACTTCATGCAGATGCCAGTACAAGCCTCATCCTCTGTCTTACATTTTTAAGTGCCCATGCAACAAAACTCCCTTCTTGAGAGTCTCTCTTCTTCAGGAGAAAAGATGTAGGAGGATAAGGCAATCTGTTTGTAGGCACATGATTTACTTGTGCTACTTGAAATAGCTTTAATTAATAATTACAGATTGCTGTTTAGATGAAAACATACAATTCATTACATAATTACCTATCTAAGTAGATCACATATAGATAATTAATTAACCTTCTGTGACACTAACCCTATACTATTCAACTATAGAAAACTTTCTTTCATCATCAACTTCTCAACATGAAATAAGCTATAGATTACTTTTCCTTTCCACTCTACACCACTGGGCATTCAACTGTATTATTACCTAGTTTGCAACTGTATCAACACATGACAGTGATTTACATATTCCATGTTTTCAATGCATTGTTGAAGTTTTGATTCTATCTATGCAACTTGCAATAATACTCCCTGCACTATATAGACAAATGTAAACTCCTCAGTGGTAAAAAGCTTGACTGTGATCACATGAGACTCCCTGGAAAAAGAGATTATGGCACCTTCCTGAATAAATATGAGGGAAGGCAGCTGTTACAATTTATCTTTCATAGATGGAAAGATGTTCTTTCACAGACAATCAGACTTCTAAACTGTTCTTTCTGTTGTGCAGGGGTGGGATGATCCCCATTGTATGGGAGGGGAAAAAGCCTTGTATAAGATGCCAGAATGAAAAACAAAAACACTAAACACTTATTTAGAATGTATATATAGATTTTTTCTTTTTTTAAATTCAGAGAGGGAGGAAATGCTCAGGCGACAATAATAAAACATTAAACTGTAACAAAACAAATAAAAAGAAGTTCCACTCCAGGCAATTATTAAAGGCCCTATTTTATGCAATAATGGAGCAGGGAAAACATACTACAACAGATAAATCCTGATTTTTTTCCCCCTGTGAATGCCTGAATGTTGTTTTTAAAAAAATGAAACTGCTGTTGGGCATGGGGGGCATGCCTCCTGGGGTCGACCACGGAGGCTGTAGCAGAGGCCCAGATAAGTTAGCAGCTGGCAAAGAGCGAAGGCTGAGGGTCCGCCGGTAGGCACAGGCTGAGCCTGGAATGGCTGATAAGGAAGGAATCCTGGAAAAGGACACAAATAGGTATCACTACATCAAATCAAAGCAGCCTGACATAATTGAAAGTAGAATACCAATAGTCAGCATAGAGTCTGGAGCAGGAGCAGGATGCCGGGGGTATGAAGGCCTCGTGTCAGGGCAGGTCACACTGGGCAGCCGCACATGAGGTGGCGGGCCAGACCTGGAGCAGCTTGAGGGTTGAAAACTGACAGCAGTGGATGCTGCTGTTGTGCAGCCACCTGGGAAGGAGCAAAAGTCAGATACTGGTTCTTAAAAACAATCATAAAATGTTTTAAAAGAAAGATTTGAACATCCATAATTAGAAGATAATCTAATAAAATATATTAATGATTTAATGCTTTTGCTTGCTAATAGATTTATCCCATAATTTGTGCTTTTGGTGGCAGAGTGTGAGCAGCAGGAGTGGGCTTGTCTGCAGACACATTGATTCTGTGGAACAGCCTGTCTCTCAGCATCATGATCTCAGGCTGAGGATTCAAATGGAGCATGAACAAATGTGTTTATTACAATCCAGAGAGAAAAATATTAGAATTAAAGATTTAAAAAATGTTGAAAACTGCAGGAGGGTTAGCATGAGAGCAGGGGGGGGATGAGCTCAGACAGAAATGTTATTCAGCAAGTAAAACAGGCGCTGATAAAATGGTGCAATTTTTCTTGAAGCAAGTCAAGTCACATCATGATCAATGTGCTGAACAACCTGCCACAGACGGGGAAAGTCTTCTGTGGTGTCAATTTTCTCCTTTTTTCACCTTTGCCGTCTTGGTCTTCAGCTCAGCCTGGGCATGCTTCAGGATCATTTTGTGCTTAGACAGAAAGAAGGATAGAGACAGGATAAGATATATGAACTTAGATATCTATGATAAGACTATTAAAATGACAGAGATCAAGTTTGTTTGAGTTTGATAAACTATGTGCTTGCAAGAATATTGAAACCACAGAGTATACATGTTTGTACTGAAAACCTGACACAATTAATTACAAGTAAATTTAATATAAACTGGCAACCTGAGCCTTTCCTCACCTGCTTGGCTTCAGTGCCAATCTCACAGGTCATCATGTGCCCAGCCAGTGCAGCCTCCTCTCCATGCTCCTTCATGGCCAGACCTGTAGACGTGGGTGACGGCATGCAATCAGCAGTGCTGCCAGATTAGACTGACAGTTTTCCACACATTCCCAGTCAATTCATTAAAAAAAACCCCACATTAATAACTTTTTTTTTCAGAAACCCGCATAAAGCCATAGGTTAACAACATTAACTCTGTATCAAATAAGAAAATATGTTAAAAATGCACCTCAGGGCTTGTAATGCAAGTACTGCCATGACATGTGAGCCAAAAAAAAAACAAAACAAATCTCATCTTTCACCATAATCAAACATCCAATTATAGGTTATGGTTTGTTTCCCACAATAAGAAATGTGAACTTATGATGTGAATGCTTGTTGCAGAGAATAATTTTATGTAATGATAGCCTACATAATAAATAGAGGTGAGTATTGATTAAAGTAAAATTGATAAGGCTTTTAGGAGGAAATATGAAAAACTAACAAGCAGATTAGCAGCAAAATTAGCGGTGGCTCTCTGGAAACCACACTAGCAACTGCAAAAGTGTAAGCTGACATTAGAGAGCCAAAAAGTTTAGTTTAGCAAACTGTTGAGTAGTGGCATATACATTTTAGTCATCTCTTTTAAAGTTATGCCTTTCAAACATTGACTTAAAACTTACCTTTAAAAGTGCCTTTGTATTCAGAGTTGGCCATCGGGTGCACCAGGAGAATTTGCTCTGTGGGCCACTTGAGTAGACCAAAAACAAGAGCAAGAGATCAGCCCAGGACCATGATTTTGTCCATGTCCATCCCTTGTTGCATGTAGCACAACATGTTTTTTTTTCTGCTGCACACTCACTGTCTAACATACCAATCCATAAAATGGTGGGATGATGTTATGCATATGCAAAATACTGTTTACTGCATCACAATATGATACATTCAGATGATCAGATGACGCTTCATTCCCGTGATCAACTGTAGATGTTGTGATCTTGTGTAGCAACGCTGCAGAAACATTTGCTTACTGGGACAGAGGCAAACACTGAAGAAAAGTGAGGCAAGTCACATATAAAGCAAATTATGAGAGTTGAAAAGTAAGGCAATTTCAACCAATGGACAGATGCTCCAAGACTAGACTTCAGCCAGAATGCAAAACAAATTTTAGACATTGTGCCTCTACATATAGAGTCAATGCAGAGAAGTGATGACTAATTGAGAATTAGTCTAATTGACTAATTGATGCAAATATGCGTTTGCATGAGTTTAAAATGTGTCAACTTGACTGAAAAATGTACACATATCCCGGAGCTTTATATATCTGTCTCAGAAATGTACAGAGAGCAATTAGAAGACACACAGAAACACTCCCACAGACTTGGTTTGTGCATCCATTTCTGGTTAGCTTACGGCTAATGTACCGTTTCATTGGGTGTTTCATCAACACAAACGGGCAAGTAGTCAAACTTGTGTGACTGATACAAGGTGAAAATGCACTGCTTATTCTGTCTGAACACAACATAAAAAACTACAGTATGCTAGCAGTTTTTTTGAGGCTGGAATTCCTGGATGGGGAATCCCAGAGTCAACCGTATCCACAACCACATTCAGTTCTTAACTTCTGGTGTTTTATTCTGGCAACAACCTGAAAAGAAAAATCAAAAAGCAAGAACATCACTGAAATAAGGCAGACATAATTGCGATGGCTCGTCCATGTAACCCAAGTGGAGACAAATCGCATTCCAAATGCTGATGCTGGGCTTAGATGGACTGAAGGAGAAGAGAACCTGGAAGACCAAAACTAAAAACCCAACACAGATCTGTGACAGACGAGCAAGCCAGGATGAACCAAACTTGGGTTAGGCTCATCATTTGTCCATGGATAGGAGATGATGGAGGCAGTTCATTGTGGCCTTCTATTCCACAGGGGATTGAGAGGACTAGATAAGTAAGCAGAAATCTTACTTGCAACCACCAAGATGTATTCTTCCATGGCAAGAGAAGACAAAAGATGGAATTTTGTACTAAAAACATTGAAACTTTGCAAATCACCCAATCGATTTGTGAATATTGTATTAAGATTGACTTGAGAAAATACAAACTTTACCACTCAATCACAAAGCACATTATACAGTTTCTCTTCCACCTGATCTGCTGGTCTTTAAAGTCAAGTGTCTGTGGCTTCTGTACTGCGACATATTTCCCAGTGAAATGGAACATGTGTAATTACAGAAGGGATTTAAATCAAATCCTTCAGATTTTATGGGACCACTAAAATGTGCCGAGAGAGAAATAAATCAGCCAGCCACATTCTTTTGGAAGTTAAAATAATAACTTTTGCCTACTGATATCCAAACACACATCACCCTCAAACACATTGCTCTGCTGGCTAGTGTGACTCACACGTGGGAATGCGCTTTAATAAGATGGATGTGGTTACCTGGTCGTCCTTAAAACAATTAACATGGCTGACCACGTCCATCATCATTCCTGTATCTTTAAGTTGTGGGAGAAAACTGAACAGCCAGAGGACAGCCACATGAACTCAGGGAGAGCTTGTACTCTGCATTCTACACAGCTGTCTCACTGTGATCTGCTAACCACTGAGCCACTGGCTGCCTTTATTGAATATCCAACATTAAATCAGCCTTGGCTTTCCCTCTTTGAAAATACTGTAAAGGAATACGTTCATTGATGTTGACACATGCTACACACCAACTCAAATCTTTGAACTTGAACAAGTGTTTCATTAAGTCAGTTTGTCCTCATTTACTTCTACACAACAACCAGACTTTTTTTTTCTACCGTTCTATGACTATAGAAATAGAAAGCATACAGAGCATACACTTGCTATTCATCTATATTTCTTTATATCATGCACTTGAATCTCATCTGCTGTTGCTCTCATCCATTTTTTTCTCCCTTTTGTACACTGCAGTTAATGGGTCCAGTCAATGTTCATACTGTAACCCTTACACCTGCAAAAGGAGAAGGAGATAAATAGCATCACAGTGACGGGAGCATTTTGACTCAAGTTATCTGAATGAAATGACAAAAGACAAAATGTTACATGGAAGTGTTCTCTGATCTGCCGTCCCATCAGCAGGAACATGAAAACAAATAAATGTTAGGTTTGGGTTAGGGAAAGATGATGGTGTGGATTAAAATATTTACTTTGTTAAGATTAAGGAAGCATAACTACAGCCTGGTAGAGGGTGATGTCACTTGAGGGGTAAACTTGTTTTAGGCACTTGGTGAAACTTACAAGGACAGTCTCTTTCTACATCAAGCCTCCATCAGCACCGTCGACATGAGTCTAGCAAGATGCTGTGCTTAAATAAGCTCAGAGCGAATCCTGGAACGGAGATAAAGGTCAAAAAACATTAGAGTGGCATAAAGAAAATCACTAACCTAAAAATTTGAGAACTTTTTTCTGATGTTTCAAGGATGTTAGTTCATAACAGTAATCATAAGTTCATTCATTCAGATTTCTTTTATCCAACATAAGTGTCTTTTCAATGCTCACAAAACAAAATGTATCAGTGGTCACTGAAGGTAACCCTGCTTACTCTTCATATCCATTCCTTCAGTGTTCTTAGAACGACACACACACACCCTGACCCCTAATCCTAACCATCTCACTGCTCATGCCTACACAAGTAGATGTGTCATATTGTAAAGTGGATGTGTTAGATGTGTAGATAATAGAAGTCTGCAGATAAAGCCACTTGGGTGAAGGTCAATATAAATCATAATGAACTGCTCTCTCAGCCAGTTACATCACTGCTCTCATAGCTCTGGAACAGTTGTGCCAGTCACAGTTAAACATGATAATGACAGCTCAACAAATGGAAAGCTTCTCTTCAGGAAATGTTTGGATGGTTGTGAGCATTACAACATGAATCACCACAAATCTGCAGCCAAAGACAAATGGAGTAGTTTCCAGTTAACCACAGAAATTTAAAAAAATTTAAAAAATTTGGTGAAGCCATTTCTGTGATTACATCAGACTGATGCTGTTTCAGCCATAATTTCTAATGTATCTCACCTCATAAATGATCACATAGTTTAATAATTAATGTTACACTATAGTGTTTGCACTGCAATGTATTTCAAGAAAAAAAAAACATAAGATGCTACTTTTGCTCAAAAGAAAGTTGGAAAAAAAAGGCTATGATGAGCCCTGTTAACCCAGCGTCTCCTTCATAAACAGACAGAATGCTGAGTTATAACCAACCAGTCTGATGTGTATAGAGGTGTGTGTGTGGTTATTCTGTAACAGCATGACATGGTGATTTAATGAAGGTAAACACAGTGAACGGCTGTGCGTAACAGCACTGCACTCTCCGCAGCAGTTCTCCGATGGGAAGGATCAGGGATGTAATGAACTAAAGGAGAAGCTTTTCATACAGTATAAAGCAGCTGTGGACAACAGATACTGTAAGAATCATCCACATTCATTCATAGATCAATGGAGACTGATTTACTGACTTATCTGCTTCAACCATTATTTTCTGTGCTGATATAATTTGGAGCGTGATTAACTGAAATAATTGATTTATGGTTCAAGCATTAATGTTGTTGTAGCATGTTTGCAGCAAGTATTTAGTTTGATCAAATGATAAGTTTGATAAACGTTGGGCCAGGTCTATTTTCAGTGCAATGTCTGGGACTAAATTACAACCAAAATACAATAACTGGCTTTATGTGGTTTCATTTGAATGAAGCTCTCACCTATTTGTTCCTCTCATCCCACCAGACAATTAGAATGCTGCTTTGCGCCTCCACAAAAATATGGCCCATTATCTTAGAATATACTGCATGTTGAAATTAGTCTTGGAAGAACTGGCTTTTGGAATGAGTTACAAAACCACTTTTCTTTGAAAGAGATTTTGATCTTTGAGACTCGCTGTTTAATCATTTGTCAAAACAAAGTTGTTTTCATCACCCACACTGTTTTTATAGTGGATTATATAAATTGCCACTTCATCATCCTGCCGAGTTACAGTAACACTGCCTGTATACAATATCTAAATTGTTTGAAAATTACATACAGAAAACATGTGGTAGTGTCTTTTTTCCATCACAGATCAGATGCAGGCAGAAATGCTTTGGACTGCTTTTGTCCACACTGACTGAGGGCACAATCCTTAAATCTGAGCTATAGCCACCTACTACATCAGATGAACTAGACAGGAAATTAGGCAACTGAGAGTAGGAAGGTGTTTGATTGGTATACACACAGGTGAATGAGAGAGGAGGGAACAGGTGTGGCTCATTTTGGGAATGACTGACAGGTGTGAATGCTAGTAATTGGAGGAAAACTGTCTGGAGGTGGGAATAATGCTGCATTCCATACAAGTTGAAGGTCAAGAATTTCTCAGCTGAAAATTCCACATTTCGTGATGTTGAATTAAAACAATTACCATTATCATCATGTTTCTTTTAGCCTAAGTCAGAGGTTTCCAAAAATTTCTTTAAATGGGGCCAGACTTGATAATGTGAACATTCCTGAAGGCTGACTGCATCTCCTGTCATATGTTTGCACTGTAACAAAGTCACATACACAGTAAATGCAAGGCATTAAAACTATTTTATTTGCAGTGAAATAAACGTTGTCTTTCGTTGAAATGGAAGTGTAGCTAAATGTAAGCTGCACACACAAAATAATTCAACCCTTCTTTCACATTTTGACAGTAAGATATCACGAAAGAAAACACTGTCAGGAATCCATAAAAGTTCCACTAAGATGAGAAATATCTTTAGCTCAGGTTTTGTTTTTTAGCATATTAACCATGAGTTTGACTATGAACAGCACAGCAGTCTTTTGTGTCATATTGACAGGCACATCACAACAGCAACACCTACAGTTATAGTATATAATAACTGTGAAGTAAGCCCACATAAATAATTATAACCATGGCTTTGCCTTTTATCTATTATTAGTGGCAGATGTTACCATAGGAAAAGATACATTTACAAATAAAATCCAAGCAATGTTCATTCTTTGAATTGGAGTTAATTGTAGTGTCCTATTATAAACTTCTTCCAGTCATTATTAGGCTACCAACACAACCAACCTTTCTATCACAAATTCAAAGGCTTGTAACACTCAGAAATAAGGATGTATGAATTTCAGATGAACAAGAAACATGTAACTTACTGACACTAATGACAGGGGTGATACTGAGATCTCGATTGCAGTATACATGCCAGAGCAGTGGTTAATGCGTAAAATGTCATGTAGGTGGAGATTAGTTAGTCGTGACTTCAAGCAGTTCATGTTCAAGTTCATAACAGATGGTATGTGGAGCCAAACAAGCTCAGCGTTTCCTTGGCAAATGTTCACATTTCAGAAAACCTGCCTTTGTCCAGCTGCCAGTAAAAGTTCACAAGAGATCTGCTGATGTCATGGCACTGAAGCTCAATGAGCTGCTGCAGGTGATGCAGGGCATCATCAGGGTCCATGGAGATGTGGCAGGAGAAAAGTAACGCGTCCTTTTCGAACAGTAAAATCCTGAGAATGGCCGTTGAACTCTGCAGAGACAGATGTGATGGCTGCTGCGTACTTCCTCGTTTGCACACCACTATTGTCCCGTGGAAAGCTGAGCATGATCTCACAGAACACAGAGATATGTGAAGAGCTGGGCTCTGTTTGTGACAGGTGTCTTTGGAAAAGCTGGAACTTGGTACCAGAGGCCTTTATGTGTGCACATAGCTGTCTCACCAGTGAGTCTTGTCCTTGTAGGCTGATGTAGCATTCAAATGTTCAAAGTTTCCCAGTCGGAGATCTGACTATGAGCTGTTCCACCATCATTTTTGACTAGGAGGTTGGGAATTTTCAGGTTTGGAGTGGTCTGGAACACTGCAGTGTTTACTGGGAAGAGAGAGGTTCAGTGGTTGAAGAAGGAGGAGGGTATACTGAGCAGATAACATCGTTACATTTTTGTTTTATATTGCACCTGAAATCCCAATGCGATACTTGAGTAAAAACAACAAAAATCAATATGCTGCACATGAGTATTTGAAAGGGTTCATGAAGAGATAGAGTTCTGTGTCATCATCATCCTCAGGCAAACACTGTATTTTAAGTGTAAACAGATTGCCATGAACATTATTGAGCACATTCATGCTCCCTACGATGAGAACCATTTTCTGGTGCCACTTCAAAGACAAATTGTCAGCGTGTACAGAAGAAATTTGTCAAGCACATGCTCTCAGGATAATACACCTTTTTCACTTTTAATGATCAAATAGCCTTTCCTCTTTGTTTTTTTATTTGGTCCAAGATATCGTAGCATCTAGCAGCCATTGACTGAGGATTCGACCTGTAGCCCTTTTGATTGTGAGTCATTAATTCATTATATCACTACATCTTCATTTATGCTTCAATAATATCATATGGTAAGGATTCTCTATGCTTTGTAGGATGACACACAAATTAGTCAGACACAGCCCCCCCCCTGTTTCTGGTGTGTGGGAGGGGGTTTCAGACAGTGGTAGACTAATGACGCCTTTAGTGCTGCATTGTTGTGAGAGCAAGCCAGGGATATTTTAGTCAGATGAACAGGAATCTGATGAAACTATGACAAGTCTGCTAGACAGAACAAATATGTTTTGTTTTTTTTTAGAACCAAATTCATTTTGTTTTTAACCCAGTTTAATTTGGAGTGTACAGCAGCTGGCTAATGCTTTACACAGACATGTTTTTAGGCTTTCTTGAATGTAAACGCTACTTCCTAAAATACTCTCTGTAACCAGATTTCCGTCCTGCGTGGAGCTGTGCGAGTGTGAAATTGTAATCATACATTGGGCACATGTGCAGGAATACGTTTGCGAGAAGGAGATTATTTCTTAAATGAAGATATTTAAATAAATCCCTAAAAGCTGTTGGGGATCCTGACTGACAGACTGTACTAGTTCCCACTTCAGATGATACAAGCTTGCAAAGAGTCTGACAGCTGTTAAATCTATACGCCTTTAGCCAACATACTGCCTGCCAGTGTATGATGATGACAAGAGGATGAATATACAGTCCGTGCATGTGGATTTACAGTTGTTTGCATCATGTGAGTAACTCTGACCATAATAATATCTGAATCATTCCCTTTTTTTAAAAAAACAACAGTAGCATACTGTGGCAGTGTGAAAGGGCAATGATAGTATGAATGAGACATTTGCCATTAAATAAAGGTCATGTTAATTACCATTTCTGAATAAATATCTACTATAACAGCTACTGAAACAGCCAGGATTTCACCAGATGTTGGAACTGCCGTTGCTTTAGTGAGATCCAACACTGACACTGGGTGATAAGACCTTCTCCTGGCAACTGCCAGAGCCAGATTCCTCCATCAGAGAAGTGTGATTCATCTGCTCCAGTGGAGTCCAATGGAGGTGTGCACAATATCAAATGTCTGTGTGAGTGGTTGTAACGCACACTGTCATGGATCTCAGGCTTGTAATGCTGCTGCTTGGCCAGAGAAACTCATGTAATGACACTGACAAATAGTTCTTGCACTGATGCTGCTTCCTGAGACATTGTGGAACCCACTAGTTGGTGTTCAACTGACTGGAGCAAACCCAGCTGGGTAGAGATGTGACACACTGATATCGTTTTCAAACTTAGAGTTGGTTTGTTCTGGTCTGAATCCATGGATGAGTGGATGACTCTTGGTTACATTTCTTTTCTTTTGATTTAATATGCTTGTTAGCACGAGAGTTTGCTGAGGCAGCTGGAGCCAATAATTACAGTAGAATGTTGCATATTGATGCACTGTTTTATTTTAAACACATTACCACTAAATTACTGTGGAAATTGTCACGTTATTTTGCTGGTTGCATTTAGTTTGTTTTATGAAAGTGATCAATGAAGCTGTATTCCGTTGGCTTCAGCAGTCTCCACATGCAACAGTGATGTCACCGCTGTCAAAACTGTGATTGAAAGAGTCACTTTAAGCCGTTTACATGGTTGCATAAACTGACAATTCCCCATAATAATCTAGTCAAGACACTATCAAGAGGGTGTTGTGAAAGAACATTTTTTTATTGAAACAAATCATTTATTTTGACTAAACCCTATCAAACGTGATCAGAAATAATGTTCAATCATGATTTTGATCTGCCACAGACCAAGTATAACCGTCATGTTTGTCTCTATTATAGTTATTACAAAAAGTAATGCTTCTTCTGCCAGACTTGGGATTTTATGGATGAGGATCCTGAAACCCCTTTAACACCAAGGACCTGTGTTTATGTTCTGCTATGCTGGACACAGGTCAGACATTATTGAAAAATAAATATTGAAAAAGAAGATGGAATGTGCTGACTTTTTCAGTATTTGGCAAAAAAAGAAAAAAGCTTTTTCAAACTCAAGCTGCATATACCGAAGCTTGAGGC
The DNA here is from genome assembly GCA_029490765.1 of Euthynnus affinis. NCBI lineage: Eukaryota > Metazoa > Chordata > Actinopteri > Scombriformes > Scombridae > Euthynnus > Euthynnus affinis. The sequence continues at coordinate 2,745,229 of CM055851.1, read as the reverse complement.
TGAAGCTAATGTGGAAGTATGTTAAAGTGCCACAGACAGCCTTTGGATGCTCCAACTGACTCAAAAAGCCTCAACTTATCTCTAGAAGTACAGCGTTGATCATTTTTTTAAAAATGAGTCATTAGTCATTATCTTTAATAAGTGTGCTGGTCGTCATTTTGGAAATTATTGCTCCATTAAGAAGATTTGAAGACTTTAGCTTTGATATGCTACTGCCATGTGGATAATGATTGACAGCTGTGATTGACAGTTGGCTGACCTGCTGCTCTCCTTGGCTCCAGGAGTATAGTGTAATAGTGAGACACACTATTGTCGCAATAATTCACTTAGTTTAATGTGACTAGTTTTATATTAGGTCTGAGGTAGCGGGGCATGTTTCCTTATTTGGAAGCTCTTGGCTCCAAATGGAAAAGATGGCAACAACCAGAAGCTGCAACTCTGGCTCCAATGAAACTAACAGGTGATGTCACATCTCGCTGTGTCCATATAGTCTGTGCTCAAACCCTACCACATATGATTAATCTAACATGTGGGAGACAGTTGTCACCTGACAAGATGACAGCATCTGTCAGTCGTTCAAATGCTTCAAGCGGTGAATTAGCTGACAAGTGACCTCTTGTGGGTGTGCAAATAGTGACTGCAGTCTCTCAGAAGCAATGGCAGAAGCAGCAGGACGTCACTTCAGTGAAATCTTTAGGGGAGGATGCCGGAGTGGATAGTTTACCGAGTAAAGTGTCTAACTTTTAACATCAATAGTTTGTGTTGGTTTCTTTAATCTTGGAATCAATTGCTGTGACTTAGCAGATTACACGTTTGACCCTGAGCACTGATAATTAACAAAGTGAAAGATGGTACCTATACATTAGGTAATCCGGCATACCAACGTCATTACTTTTTTGCTTTCTCATGTTTACTGTTGTGCATGAAGAACAGTGTGTGCCCCTAAGCACAAGTTAATGTCACAGAACACATCGTAGGAGTTGTCGAGAAGAGACGTGAACATACAAAACAAACAAACAAAAAAACAACAACCCTGACATGAATGTAACAGGGCATCCCAGACACTGTGTGTCTCAGGTTGGAACACTATCAATCTGATCTGATCATTTAGTCTTAACCATCATCTTTTCCTAACCTTAACCAAATAGATTTTTTTTTTTTTGGTTTTTACTCATAATTTGTGTCTGATATGAATTTTCACTAAAAATTCTGTTTAAAAGCTGTGCTACTATACACAAGATGTCTCCTAATAAGTCTATTCTCAGTGTATGTGTAGTGCAGACATCAAGTTTCCACATCACACTTGTATAAGTTGCATAGTGGGCCAAGATTGGCTCCAAACTCGTTGTGTTGTAACAAATCCTGCTTCTAAGCACACAGCTTAAACTCAGATTCAAGGTGAGCTGAGAGAAAACTTCCGTCATTCAGCAGATGAATGTCAAAACAAACTCTGCACAGAGAAGAAAACAACATCGAAGTGAAGGAACAAAAAGTAAAAAAAAAAAACATATTTGGAAAAGCAAATGAGTTTGATGTCGGCAACAGGTTTGCATGTGAAGGACTAGAAAGAAGAGAGCTTTAGCTGTTGAATTCATCAATCCATAGAAGCATGTAGACAGCTGGGACAGACAGACTCTTTTATTCTGTGGAAGGTAGAAAAGACATTGTATTAAATAGTGCACTGTTCAAAGGTACAGTGAGAGGTAAACATTTGTCTGTGCCTTCTGGACTTTCTTCAGGCTGTGGATAGATGGATGTCTGAGATACTCATGGTAGGGCCCCAGGGATGAAATTAAACACCTGGAGTTGCTGCCCTGATGGAAGAGTGTTGTAGGGAATAAAAACTTTAAGTACAAACCTGTTCAGTTCACTTTTATTAGTCTATAGGTTAACACAGGGTCCATGGTATAATGAATTGTGTTGAAATGTGTTCAGCAATAAGAGCAGTAGTCATTAAATATAGAATATAAGATCAAATAAAAAGATGGGATGAGATATGAATAAAATATGATACTATATACATATATGAAAATGAAGATTTATGTAAAAAGTGACAAATGTATACAACAGTATTGCACACTGGCTATGGTTCACTGGTTCAATGGCAGCAGTAAAAACTGTCCCTCAGCGTGGTAGAACGTGTGGTCCTGCTCCTGTATCATCTTCCCCATGGTAACGGGAACAGTCTGCGTACGTGGTGGCTGTGGTCCTGAGTGATGCTGTGTTCCTTCTGCAGGCACTGCTGCTAGAAGATATCCTGAATGGCTGGGAGTCTGTTGCCAGTGATGTACTGTGCCGCCTCCACCACTCAATGAAGTGAATTATTAGATATGCTTAATATTGATATTTATTCAATTATTGTTATGTATTGTTAGTATAGTGCTTATTATTGTAGATTATTTTTAGACTGTATTGTACGCTGCTGGACCTGAATACAAATGTCTCATGTGTAAGCATGCAAATGACAATAAATTAACCTTGAATGTTGAATTGTCGCTGTGGGTAGGGCAGTTCCATACCAGACTGTGATGCAGCCTGTCAGCAAGCTCTCCGTGGTGCACCTGTACAAGTTCATGAGGATGCTGGCCTTCACGCATCATCATTCATCATCTTCCTCAGTCTCCTCAGGAAATAGAGCCGCTGGCAAGTTTTCTTGACCATTGTGTCCGTGATGTGCACAACAAAGAACTTAAGCTGCCGAACCTTTCAACCTCAGCATTACCAATGTGGTGGGGAGGTGTCCAACCCCCCTGCTGTCTCCTGTAGTCCACAATCATCTCTTCACTTTTACTGACAGTGAGAGAGGACTTTGTTGTCCTGGCAGTAGATGGTTACAGTCTTCACCTTCTCTCTGGAGACCACTTCCATGTTGTCCATGATGAGGTCCAAGGATGGTTCAGCAAACTTAATGATGACATTGGAACCATGCTTGTCAGCACAGTGACAAGTGAACAGGGAGTACAGGAGAGGGCTGAGCACACACAGCTCTGTGTTACGCCTGTGTTGAGGGTCACCAAGGAGGAGGTGTGGCTGCCAATTCACACCATCTGGAGTCTGCCCATCAGGAAGATGAGTATCCAGCTGCAGATGGAGGTCTTCGGTCCAAGATCAAAAAGCTCAGAGATGAGTTTTGAGGGAATGATGGTACTGAATGCCGAGTTGTAAACAATGAAGAGCATTCTGACATATGTAATCCCTTTGTCTGGGTGTGTAAGCCAAGGTGATGGTGTCATCTGCGGCCCTGTTTGGTCTACATGCAAACTGAAGAGGGTCAGAAAGAGAGGAGCAAATACAGGTTTTGACAAGTTGCTCGGAGCGTTTTATGATGACTAATGTCAGTGTAAGAGAGCAGTAGTCATTTAAACCAAGGACTTAGAGAAAAACAAATGAATGCAGAGACAGAAGATGTTAATGTTGATAGGAAACATAAATTATCTATATTCTAAATCTGCCGCTCTGCGTGCTATTTTACAGCCACTGTTCTGTTTTCCTCCTGCTGTAAAATCAGAAACGTCACTAAATATCTGCAATCTTTGTAAGCAAGGAGCTTCTGATCTTTATGCTGCTGTGGATCATTTAACTAAAACCAATTAAGATGTTCTCTTTCTGTCCACATTCAATTTTTAATCTGTTACTCTCTGACATGTACGATGCCTGCTTGGTGTTTCTGTTTCATTAAAAACTTGTGAATGTGACAATGGGTCAGACAGGTCAGTCCACACAAAACAACACAAGCACTTTTCCTCTCTGGATACTGTTCGACCTGCAGAAAGCTGCTGCTGCTGTAAAAGGGAAACAGCCACAGTTGTTTGTCAGCATGAATGTATGTCATGACTGACCTTGTGTAGTTTCTAGCCTATTTACTTCATGAAAAGAAAAAAAAAAAACACTATTTATTGAAATGAAAGTATCAGATGATCTTGACTCCATGCTTTGATGAATCTGATAGTGACTGCTAAAGAAAAACCTCCTCTGCACCTGAGCATGCCTTTGGACTTTAAAAATAGTTGGTTAAAAAAAGTTACAATAGGCATATGTGGTCTCTAAGCAGCAGAGCAATAACAATAAAGACACAAAAAAACAATCAGTCCCTAGCTGGTGGCCTTCAGGTTTGACAAACTGACATTTACGGTGAAAAAAAGCCTTTCAGGACTTCTATTTCCAGCAAAAACACTTCAGATATTCCTCCATCAGTGGAAAAAAACAATGTGATAATAAGGAAACTTGTTTACTGAATTTTGTAGCACACAGAATAATGGAGCCTGGAGCCTCACCCACACTGACTGAGAAGAAAAAGAAACAGCTCAACATGTGACAGACAATATGCAAATATGTCATAATGACACAGTCACAGTTATTTATTGAAATAAAGACTGTTTTAGGTGATGTCTGATATGACTTTACCAGCATTAAACATGAGAAACAATATGTAACAATTTGTATCAAAACTGGCAAGTGAAGTAAATTTATAGTGTCAGATAGTTTTAAAGCTGCTCAGTGTAAATATTTGAATATTAACAATGGGTCATATAACTGTGTGTATCACTTACAAGTGACAAAGCAACAGAAGTGTCACCAACTTTGCATTTCCCCTCAGCTCTACAGAGATTTTTAGCCTCTTTTAGTAAATTGTTTTGTTTTGTTCTATCACTTTCTAACCCATTTGGACTTTGTTGTAGTGATGTCACTGTGTTCCAACACCTCCCAAATTAATTTGGTGAGTCCAATGTTATTATTCCTAATAGAAATGATGGACAAAACTAGAAAACATGTGGCCCAAGTTATAATAAGTGTATATATAGCTCTATTCTCAAACCCCCAAATCAGGACCCTTAAGCGTACGACATGCACATGTGCACATGTACATACCAACTTTATAGGTTATAACATGAAAATGACTTTAACTTACATCTTCACAAAGCTATGCCACCAACTAGCAAACTTTGCAAAGATCACAATTGCACCTTGTTAATAATGAAAAGAAAGTTGCCTTTAGGATTGCCGGCTACTTTTCAGTCTGTCTTCTTAGTTAGAGTTTATTTTCTAGAGCTCTCGCCTTTCAGGGAAACCACTGCTTATGTTTGGTGGTCTTAATATGAACTTTTATATCAGCATTTCCACCATGTGCGATTGAAAGTACTCTCTTACAGTGTGGGCAGAACACAGCGTTTTCATTGTCGGGTACTTTACAAAGGAAGGAGTAAGTCTCCTGAGCGTTTTATTGTGAAACCCTGGTCAACCAGGGGTGCCTGTCAGATGACTATGTTAAAAGAACACCAGTGTTGGCCCTTCTCTTTTTATCAACAAATCCCCTAAACAGTCCCATGTCAACAATACATCTATAGCATAGTGTTGTCTGTGCATCCTATGGCTCTGTACCGTAGAAATCAATAAACACATTAAAGTGTCACTCTGTTGCACTGGGTGACAAGTTACATCATTACAAGAAGTATGTAAGAACGTGGCCGGCTGCAGAGTAGTGTGTGTGTGTGGGTGTGGGGAGGTGTGTGTGTTCGTGCTCGGGTAAGATGAAGCGAGTGACCGTTGGGGGATACTGACAGCTAGGTTAATACTGTTCCTTTGCCATTATTGGATAATATTGTCAAATTTGTCAATTTTAACAGGTGTAACACTATGATCAATAACTAAATTTAGGGAAAATATTACTGTTTAATTTTGATTTTCCTCCCAAGTATTTAGACCTTTAATTTGGAAGGTCTTTACAGTAGAAAGACTGGAAGTGATAGGTTTTACTTTTTCAAGTTTGTTTAGAATAAACAAAGAGAGAACTTGGTAGTTAACATGAATAGCAACTAATTACTGTGTCACACAGACTCAAACTTCCACACTGAATTACCGCCGTGGTCTCTGTGGGGGTGTAGGAGAGACGTAAATCCATCACAGCTTGTGAAAAAAAACAAAAGCTACAAAAATAAACTCACTGAGAACTACTTCATGAGGCCATGGAAGGCACTTATTATATTGCTTAAAGACAAGAAAAGGAATGTGATATAACAAATGCAGCAGCCTGTCATGCTGCATCCTCTTGACCCATCCACCCACCCCCTGACTTTCCTTTCATCCACTGAATGCTCTGACCTCACATTCCCACAGCCTCAATCAAGGCCATTTTTAGCTTTGTATTGTCACCACAGATGGAAAGATGAATATGTATAAAGTACCCTTTTTACTTCTAATCGACAAAATCGCAGAGATAAGACTGAGGGAGCTCCAATAATGGTCTGTTGAGTCATTACTGTGAAACTACATACTGTATTATAGGTTATAAAAGAAGACTATATTTCACAAAATCATTCCCCCATCTTCCAGTCACTTCGGAAACAGATGACTAAAGTACAGTTTTACATATAGTGCACTACCTTTACACCCTCGCCATTTTATTTGAGTGTCCGAATGTTGAGTGTGTAAATATAGTTACTATATAGTCTCAAATATATATATATATATAGGTTCTATGGCATGTACACTACTTTCTACTAACAAATCCCTGGACATTGTAGACATGTGAAAACTATCACCATGTGACTCTACAGCTGATGGTGACAACACAAAATGATGACAATTAGAAAGTGTCCAAAATCTTGATTTGCTGCTCATTATTGAGTAAACTATTTAGTGTAATGAGTGAATGAGTGACACAGCTTCAGAGACAACATAGAGACAAGCCAACCAACCTAAAAATACAGTGGAGACGGATAACATTTTATCTAAAGAGACAGATTAGTAGAACTGATGAAATGAAACATTTATATATCCTTCTTACCTGTAATCATAAATATTACAATGTATATCCCATATTTATGCCTGGAAGAATCTCATGATAGAATTTCAGACATTCCTAGGGTGAACCCTACCATTTCTGAACCTTGATGCTAGTTGAGCGTCTTATCTGCCTGCCTCACTCCCATCACTGCAGTGGCTCGTGTCCTCAGTCTATGCTTGCATGCGTTGTGCAAGTTAATAGAGATGCTATAGGGTAATGCAAATAGCTAGCTGTCTAGCTTTTTAATATGCTTTACTTCTTGACAGCAATATAGAGTTTATAGTCTTTTGTGTGGCTGTGGTGAAGTTAGTCTTTTGCCTTTTTGATATGAACTTTTATAATAGGCAGTCTCTTTGTTTTCACTCTGGAATGCAAGCTATACCTAGTTTGGTAACTGAACAATATTAAAATCCATGTTTGCTGAAGGCTGGGTGTTTGTAATAGTTTAAATGTATGACTACTTAAGTGAATTCAGATTAGATTTCATTCACAGGGTCAACATTAGCAAGAGGAGAGGAGATATCCAACACTTTTTGGTGCTAAGAAAAAAAGAGTAAATTAAAACTTACTAAGAACTAGGACTTGAGATGATAATGCAGCCTGTATTTTCTGTGATAGTTACGCAGGCTTAATAATGAAGAGGATGTTATGGGTGTTGGAGAGTTTTACATGTATGTGCTAAAAACAGTCAGCAGGAAGGTGGAGGTCAGGAGGACAGTGAGCAGGCAGGAACAGTCACATCTTACTGTTGTCAACTAATTTGTGAGGACTTTTAATAAAGTGTTGGCTACTGGTAATAAAGGAGACATCACACCATCCTGGTTGTCTTATCCTCCTGTGTGTCTTGATAATAAGAATATCAACATCTTTCTGAAGGCTGAAGGACCTGGAGATCATCCACCATCAAATGATCCTTCATCACATGATTCACCAGAGACGACAGGACACCTGATTGCTGGACCAGAGAGCAGTGGCATGGCTTGAAGGACAGGAACCCTTGGTTGTGCATAAAGGATGATAAATCGGGTTGCAACTCCTGCAGAGATGCAAAGACTTTATTACTGTCTGACAAAGGACCTGGAATGTACTTTTCTGATGAATGGATCACTGGAGTAGTGAGCAGTAGATGTAAAAAGACACTAGCAAAGAAACTTTACATACACAGAGATAGTGTATCACATCAGAGGACTACTGAAATAGCGAGCCAGAAAAAAAGAGGAAACGCTGCCCGGAAAAGGGATGGAAATTAATGCAAGTTTAATCCAGAGAACAGCAACCTCATTCAGAGCTGTGTCTGCAATTGCAAAAGAAAGATTTGATGGCATTTAAAAGATGATTCCACTGATGAAGCTGCAAGAACTGAAGGGCGCTCTAGTGGGAAATGTGCAGAGCTCAGACCACTCCCATGCTGATATTGAGGACAACATAGAAAATGAAATGAAAAAAAAAAAAGTTAAATATAAAAGACAGGAACTCCTGCATTAGCTTAACAACATATGAGAGCATGGTGGTTGGTCTGTCATACATGATCATATTCATCAGATGTGATGTAATTGGAGATGGTGACGCTGATAACATTTTTCTAGATGTGGTAGAATTGAGAGAGGACACTGGTGTCAGTTCCATTTATAATGTGTTGAGAAGAAGTTTACGGGAAGCAGGCTTCAATGATGATGATGTTTTGCCCAGAAACCTCATTAGCATTTCTGCTGATGGATCTACAAAAACAGTGTCATCACTAAACTAAAATGTAACTTTCCCAACGTAAAGTCAATTTACTGCTTGGCTCACTGAGTTAGTTCTACATGACTCATTGAAACCTGTGTCTGGCTGCAATCATTTCAAAATGTTCACCTCAAAGCTATACAGCTTCTTTCATCAGTCCCACTAAACTGCACGGTTGCTGCAAGATGAAGCAAATGACCTTCAACATTCAAACTCTGACGACTGGCCAGGTCTTCAACATAAGATGGGTTGCCAGTTTGAACACAGTGAGAGCAGTGTGGAAGAGTTTCCCTGCTCTGGCAAAACATTTTAAAACTTAAAATGAGGACAAATCTCATTCTGACAGTGTGAGGAAGATGTACGCTGGGCTGCTGAAGAACCTCACCAATGCAGGATGAAAGATGTTTTTAAGGGAACTGCAGAGCCTCTCACCTTAACTGCAGAAAAGAGACATTTACCATTACATCCAACAGACATTAGAATACTAACTGCAGTGTAAACGCAGGGTGGAAAGCCAACAGCAAAGGCTCCAAAGAGCATCTTAGCTGGCCTGGCTAAAGGCGTGAGCGGGGAAAATAATTAACCCTCAATTTTACCAAGCAGTTGTTGACAGCTTGACTGCCCACCTGCCAAGTGACAACCTTGTTCAGTTACTGAGGCCCCTTAAGAAATCTAGCCGTCCACAAAAGCATGAAGAGCTTGTCTTGTTTGGTGAGACTGAGGTACACAAGATGGCCAAACTCCTTGGTGAACCAACCAGAGAAGCTATTGAGGACTTTAGAGAGTATAAATTAAGTTTCAAGTTTATTTTATTTCTACAGCACTTTAAAAGCACCATGATGGCACTTCATTCCAGACTGTCACATATAGAGGCCCTCTATAGAGCAGTTCATCCTGATTTACCCAGAACTAGACAGTCATTACAGAACTTTGCTATGTTTTCTCCTTTGTGAGGGACTTTTATCAGTGAGGGCACTTCATATTGCGGGGTCACCCAAGAGGGCGTTTTATCATACTGTGAGGGCACCTTAGAGAGCACTTTCACACTATTCTTTGTCCATAAGGGCACCTGCCACTGGTGCACCCAAGTCCACCAGTGGTTCTGATAAAGCATTGTGAGAGTCTGTGTTTGAGCAGAAATGATGGTTTGCTGTTGTTGTGTGTGTGTGTGGATGTGCTAACAAACGAGATACTGTAAGAACTGAAGCATGCCCCTGTCCGGTCAGGGATGTCATGTTTTCTTCTCCTCTCTGTCCTGGTCTTGTGTTTAAAGTCTGTTCACCTTCAAATAGTGTTCCCTCCTGTTAGAATAGTGTGGTACCCTCGCTGCTCAGCTCACCATGGCTTTAAAGAGCTTTTGTGTTGTTTAATGTCTTTAAAGTGGGCCCTGGGTGTGTAAATAGTAAAACAGGATACTGACTTGTGTTGTCAGGAAACATTGTGTTGTCTCCACCGTTCTCCTCATAGACTATTTTCAAGAGAAAAGTACTTCCATTTCCTGTCAACAAAGAAAACAAAACTAAACTAGAACTAAACAAAAACATCCTATGTGCTTTTTCACTGCGTATAGAATATATTGTCTATCTCCTTTCACAAGCTTGCCTTCGACACAAAAGAGAAGGAGCAGGTTGAGAGTAAAATGGAACAGGTGGAGAAGGAGAGGAAGGAAAAAAATGGAAAAGTAGGAGTAAGCAAAAATGTAGGACAAAGAAAATGAAAAGGAGGAGGATGAGATGAAGAGGTGCGAAGAGAAAGAAATATTATTATAACTGATGATTTATGAGCTCATCAAAATAGTTTAATACAATTACTGAGTTTTTAGTGGTTCAGTTTGGTTTTAAGGAGAGAAAAAGTGTGTCAGCAAACATCCATCCATCAGACTGCTGCAGACAACAGCTAGTTCTGCACTGTGAGCTAGCCAGGAGCTTTCTGTCTTAAGTTGTGTTCAGACAGAATGCAACGCAAATTTTTCATGAGGCGCGGTTGCATACAAAGTCAATGCAAAGACACGCGTAGACGCAAACCGCTCTGGGCGGCACGGACCGACATGAACACATGTCTGAACAAGTTGAAAAATGGACAGAAAGAGAGAAGAGACAAAAAGGAGAGACAGTGAGTTCTGAGTGGAGTTCAGGCTGAACTGAGCACAGACACAGCTCACAGCTAATGTGCACTAATGCATTTTGGCCGTTTATGGCGAATAAACAGGAATGATCCAGTGGTCAAACTTGCTTAGGTGAAAATTTGCTTTTCCTTCTGTCTGAACACAGTTTTAGATTAATGAACATTTATTGTATACATTTTATCCATTACTGTTGTGATATGTGAAGTATAAGACACAACAACCTCACTAGTAGATCCTTCCATAAGCATCAGTCACTCTGTTTTGTTTGACTGATGATGTAGTGTAGAACCAAGTTGTGTGGTTTTCAGATACACCTATTGTTTTAAATGGCCAAACTCCCACCAACACCCCTCCTCTGACCTTGTTTCCATTTTGGAGTGTCAGACCAGAACCCAGCAACCAAAGCTCTTTCTTTCTGCAGCCGAAGGAGAGAGAGAGAGAGAGAGAGAGAGAGAGAGAGAGAGAGAAAGAGCAAGCTGTGAGCAGCAGACAGTAAGAGAGAGAGAGGCAGCGCAGCGGTATTCAAGCAAGGAGAGCGAGTAGCCGTAGAGTGAATGAGAGAAATAAAACGCTATTTTCTGATTGTTTCATGGCGGTTACATTGTAAAGCACAAATAAATAACCATCAAACAGTCAACAGGTGATCTACTGTGGAAACAGATGCTCTTAGTTTCAATTGAATTTTCCTCTTTTTCTATTTCTGATAATAATGCCCCTTTAAACGTTTAGAAAGTTCTAGCCCAGCCGCTAGCCACCAGTAGCTGGCTGTCTGCTACATTTTACGGCGCATACTCGCTGCTAAAATTACACAGAGCTACCAGTCACCATAGCCCCACCTAGTGGAATAGTGACACCACTGCTTAAAACGTCTATAGTTGTCTAGATATTTCAGGCCAGACCAAAGTAGTGGACCAGCCAACTGTTTGCTCTCCAAATATATATATATATCATAAGGAAATAATGAAATGAAAGTCAGGAGAGTAAATGTGTATGAGGACCTCATTACAACATATCTAATCACTGTACTTGACAAAGAACAGACACATGCTGGCTGCGGTGAAATAAACCCCTGATTAACATGTGTTTCCCATGGCTGAAATGTGTTTATACAAAGTGAAACATAAGTGACCACACACAACAACATGTGTTGGCCTTGACCTTTAAACCTGTGCTTCATATTTTCCAACATCTGTCGATTGGAGCTGTTGATGATTTCACCACGTCAGAGGCTTTTCAATCTGTGGTAAGACGACGGGCATGCTGGAAGGCGCTAAAAATGGCAAACTAAGGAGCTTTGTAATCGGAATGGAAAAATAATACAAGTCTGTGTCGAAAATCTGTGAAAAGATGATAAACACAGCTTATGTGGTACTTAGTAGTGTAAAATGATGGGTGAACTCTGACCTCCAGTTGGTGAGAGCTGTCTCTTGACTTTTTTTTCAAACCAAATGCATATTTATACCATATATACATATATACTTCTTGCACTCGTGTCCCTTCATGTTAAAAAAGATGCAAGACACAAAGATGCAAACCAGACGGTATCACATGTCTCTGAAGAGCTGGAGTGGTACTTCTCCTCAGTCAAGCTGGAGTCAATTCAGTGCAGGTGTTCAGGTCCAGACTTGAATATTCCCACCACCATGTTTCACTGTTGGTTTCATACACTGCAGTATCATTCTCTTTCCTGTTCATCTCCTTCCATACACTCTTCTGTTTTGGCCATACATCTCAGACTTGGATTCATCAGTTAATAGGACTTTTTTTTTTTCCAGTCATCCGCTGTGAGATGCTGGTACTACCCCAAGCATTTGGCCCTGTTTCCCCTCCTCAGAAGCGGTTTAGAAACTGCTACTTGTCCTCTGAGACCACTACAAAACAGCCTTGTTTTGACAGTGCTTTTACTGATTGGAGTCTTGCATTCTTTATTTAGCAAATTCTGTATGTGTGATGAAGTTGCTGTTCTATCTCTCAGGGAACTAAGCTTGACATATTGATCTTCAGATGGTGTGGTCAGTGGCTGATTGTGCCTCGGGAGCTACTGATCCAGTGTCTGCAAAGTGTTTTAGAGTTCCATGCTCTGCCCCCTTAGAAACCTTTAGTCTGACCATGATTTGATGCTGACAAAGTTTTTGTCAGTGATCACTTTTATCCTATGATGAAACATTTCTGTCCTGATGGGAGTGGTCTCTTCCAGGGTGACAATGCCCCTAGTTCACAGGTCATGAGGGGTCACTGAATGCTTTGATGAAAATGATGTGAATCATATGCCATGACCTTCACAGTCACCAGATCTCAACCCAGCTGAGATCAACCCACACATATGAGAGATTTAGGACGGATGTGTTAGACAGCGCTCTCCACCACCATCATCATCAAAACACCAAAAGAGGGAATGGTGTTCATCCCTCCAGAAGATTTCAGAGACTTGGAGAATCAATGCCAAGGCCACAAGCACACACAGGGAGTTCAAACACACAATCCACAAATACCACACTATCCTCTTAAAGGTCTAACATTTGTCCCCTAAAGAAATGTTTGATTTCACAGTACATGCAAACACAGAAGGGCTCGGATAAGTTCGGCTTTATCCACTAATGAAGTCACGCTGGGAACTATTTGCAGCAAATCAACAACAAGGATTTGTCATTCTTTGCCGCTTTACTAGAGTAACCCTTCAATGCTCAAACTTCTTACATTTAGTGCCGATCCATTACTGGAGAAAAGATGAGTGTATTAAGGCAGAAGTTACACATTGTGCCTGTAAATGTTCTATTTTGTAGCATAAAAGTAGAATTGATTTTATTTTCCAATTTCAAATGAGCCCACACATGCAGGGACTGTTTATGTCAAGTGATGTAGTCTGTGACCTGGATAAAGGTCCCACTCAGCATGCTGCCTGTGTGTGTGTGTGTGTGTGTGTGTATAGATGTGTGACAGTCAGGCTTCAAAACACCCTCATCTTTTCTGTCAGCAACCTAAGTACCCAGGTGAGTTCACACACACACACACACACCCTTTCCTACAGAGAGTGCAGCAGCAGGCAGGTTGCTTGTCAGAGGTGATCTTCAGATTCCGTTGGTGGATATTCACTATGACATCCTCCTCATCTCTCAGATCACAGGCGCCCTTCCAGCAGACACCTGTGGTATACTGAGGGTTTATTTTTTTTATTGGACTCATTTTACCTGTTGGGACTGTTGGGTTTGTCGCTCCAGTGCTGCTCTCCCAGAGGATTATGTTAACATGTTACCCATCTTCAGTGTCTTTAAAGTCAAGGCTGAGGAAGTATAGTGAAATATATTTCCCAATGAGGTAAACCATAGGAGGATTCACCTCTCTCCTTACAGTAGAAAAGGCATTTCACAGTGACGTACCATCGCTGTATTTATACACACACAAGGCATATACTCAGCAAGCACTATTAGGAAAAGCAGTGTATTCTAATGCAATCCAATACAATAGCTCTGCCATACATTTTCAGTTTTTGTTGGCATTGTTAGAGGCGAAAAGGTGACAATTCTATTACTGAAAAGTGTTCCTAATATGTCCATTAACATATATGAACATAGAGGGGTAGAATTGTAGAATATATATATATATATATAGCTGTATGTAAACCTATGGAGAACCCTCAGTATTATAGTTATATTTCTAAGCTGACCATTAAACTGAAAGAATGAGCTAAAAAAGAGGTTACAAAGGCTTTGTAATGCTACAGCTCTCTGTAGGTTCACTCTCCTGCAGAACATGAACAGCCACAACAATATCCAGGAAAATCCAGGCATTAGTTTTGAGATACCCTGTCATGGACCAAAGTGTTCAAAAAGGTACATTCTGACCTGTGCTTATATGCACTACTGTAGTCTCTGTGTGACAGCTCTCTGAGCGGAGGCGAGTGCAGAGCTCAGGACGAGGACAGGCTGGAAATCCCAGATGGGGAGCGCTCAGGCAGCACAGGCCGGATTATAACTCTGAACATCAAATTGTCTTATGTAACACATTGTAGTGCAGACGACAGCCACCAGCAGCTGTTACGCAATCCACTGTTGACCTGGCAAGGAAGCGGCATGCCTGCACATGTGCACACATACACAAAGAGAAAGAGAGAGAGCACACACACACACATATTTAAAGGATATAGCCAGAAATTTTCTATATTTTCGTGCAGAGCCAAACCAACAATGAATTGATCTACTAACAAGTATTATGTGTGTATCCAAAGTCTGCTAGATCATAGATCTCTGTTGTGTCACATCGATGTACCGCACCGCTGCACTGGGTGACATGTCCCGTCATTAGTTTTGTTCAGTGATCATGTTCTTGCAGGGCAGACAGGACACCGCTCAGCATGTTCAGGAACAATGATCCGTTTTACAGAGCTGGTTGTGCTACATATCACGACTTTGTCCTACAATGTTCATTTCTCAGAGAACTTCAATAAAAAGTCTCTCCAGAGAGTGAGAATGTGATTGCGGTTATTAGTCTTTGGAGCTGCTTCTAAACAAACTATTTTGACTGTAATCTTTGTGGTGAAGGAACATGTCACTCAGTGTGTGGCTCGCCGATGTGTTTTTAATAGTTTCTGAACAACAATGGAGCCCTACAGAGTATAGGAGTAAGATATATCAGGCTTTGGATACACACACACACACACAAGTACATCAGTTGATTGTTGGTTTGGCTCTGCACTTGTTGACAGCAGCTCTTTATCAGGTCAAATATGTGTTTTTGATTGAAATGTTATCTATTTTAATTAAAGTTTGGATTGTGACTCTGGAGTAAGTGTGCAGGTGCTACTCTCTTTCTATTGTTTATATTTCAAAATAAGCAAAACCGAACCAGACTCGAGCCCTGAACTCCACACAATAAAAAACAAGCTGAACCCAACCCCAGACCTGTTGAACTCCACATCCTCCACTACACGCACACACACACATTATCTCCTGTCAGTCCTTTTATGCACGGAGACACTCTTTGAATCCTGCATGAGAAGCATACCCTGTCTATATAAATAAAGCTATATAGAGAGAAATTACAGAAGCAAATGCATTGAATGGCTATAATGGCCATGAATAGTATCACAAATGGGGTTTTATATAAAATCACAAGGATTATTGAGTTAAAGCTTAAAGCTCCAGAACAGTTGGTATTTAAGAGATATAGAAGGTTTTCATCTAACAGCCGTATATTTTTAATCATAATGTTCCATGCTTTGAGTGAGCTACACATTAGTTCAGCCTTTGAACACATCTGAACGTAGAGTCAATGCCAGCTGATGAAGTATGTTGTGTGTGTTAGTGAGGATGTATTGTGGTAAATCTCACAGTCTTAACAGCAGCGCAGGCTGTCATCATGCTCTCCGTGTTAGGATTCATTACCATCTGAGGACTCTAATGAGGCGCTCTAGCTCCACAGTCCTACTTAATGAGTGGAAGATTGATTTGACGGACGCGTACGACATCTCGTTAAGCCAAACGAAGCCGTCTATATCTGGAAATGGTGGTAAAGTTATTGCAAAAACCTGTAAAGGTCGTGCGAGGGTCTCATCATGTCACCTGTCTCCCGCTGCTGCTGTTGTTCTCTCACTCGTCAGCGGGTCGCGTTCCCCTCTCAACTCACTTCTAACTCTAATTGACAGTTTAATTAGTGAAAAATGTCCTCAGCGAGGAGCAGCACCGTCGGTAGTTTGGTTTCCCTGTCAAGACATGAGAATAAAGTTTGTCAGGAACAAAAGGTGGAACTGTTACAGCACTGCCACCAGAAACTGCTGTTTGTCTCCCAGTAACAGTCAACTCTACTTTCTTTAAACCGTCACTTCTATCTTAACTAGACTTTAACTGTAGAGGTCATAGATCAGAAAGCTAGCATATGAAACACTTGTCCTTTAGGTTGGATTTAAGCAGGGGTGCATGAACCAGCTTTGTTTGTAGGGCTCACTAATATTACTTCTTTGGTCTTAACATTTGAGAATGTAGTTCCATATCAGAGGTTATGCAAAAATAATACAAATGAAAGGTACTGTGCCTTATGTACAGTATATAAATATCATTCGTATTTTAAAACATTGTACAATGTAGAAATGTTCCTGCTCCTGTATGACCAGCTGATTTGAGCTCTTTGTTAATCTTGAGTTTGTTCCCACTGTTGCTTCTCACCGGCTCGTCACCGTCTCCCCGCTGATTGCTGATTGTATGATGTCTTTCGGGTTTTCTCCCCCACAGTGCTGCTTTGTACGGCTGATTGTGGTTGACGCGCTATTTCGGTTCGGCACACCAAATTGCACGTTTCGCTAAAGCCAACCTGAAAGAGGACAGCTTGTGCAACACGTAAACAAAAAAAAAAAAACATGAGCACTAACAGCACGGTTAAACAATAGAGTAATAAACACAGCTTAACACAGCTTGTCATGGCTGAATCCAGATAGAAAAAAAAAAAAAGATAATGAGCCATCTCTGCCAGGACTAAAAAGCTCTCAGGGGATGGAAAAAAGTTCAGCCTCAATGATAGTTGCATCGCTCACACACACAATAACAAACAGCAGTATAACATGTTTATCACTTTGCCCACATTGTTTCTGGTTCAACAACACTGCCGCTCAGCATCGTACCTGCAGCCTCGCGTCTCACCTGCACTCCATTTAAAGGCACTTTCACTTGTTCTGCTCTTTACCTCTGTTCAGGTGGAAGGTGGGTGGAGCTTTCCCCTATGATACATGAGGTCACCAGACTCCACCTGCTAAAGGTTTAATATTTCCTGTCAGGTGACACGGAACTAACAGGAGAGTCAGAGAGGGCACTGATTATTGATGATTATACATGGATTAGATTAGATTAGATTCAACTTTATTGTCATTGCACAAGTACTAAGACAACAAAATGCAGTTTAGCATCTAACCAGCAGAGCAGTGAAGTGTATATATGTGTAATATATAAATAGAATAAACAGTAAGGGTTAATATGAACAGCTTGAGGTATGATAGGAATATGATGTACACACTATATATATAAACATTATATACAATAGTATGAGAAGAGATGCTGGTGAGTAGGTTTGAGGTGTTGAGAGCCCAAGAGAGGTCCTCAGAGATGTGTGACACGCCCATCCTCAGTCAGTGTCATTGTTTAACCTGCTGTCAGGTGTCAGCTGTTTTGACACACATCTGAAATATTAGAGATATTAAAACCAGTTCTGACCATTAGGGTGTATATTTAGTAAGCCTGTTGCAAATTACCATCAGGGGCACACATTTTTGTGTCATTGCTGTTTTTTTATGCGCTGGCTCATTGCTCTCCAGCATGTCTTGAAGTGCCATTGAAAGGGATTTTCTGCTGCTCAACTTAGAATACTGGTTGAAGAGAGAAGACACTTGTGTAACTGCAAGCGTGTACAGTATTCATCCCACAAGGGAAATACTGTATGTGGGAAAATGTCAGTCAACTATTCTGATCTTCTCAGCTCAATGAAAAGATCAGTGATTGAAGGAGTTCTGAAAAATCAGTGGAAAGTTTTTGGGAAAACTCTATTTTCAACTACTTTTAGACAGATAGCCTAAATATAATAGTTAATAATGATAACTGGCTGTCTCAATCATATCTGAGCCAGTGAAAGTCAGGAAAAATATGCAGGAGGGACCTGAGGGAAACAGAGAGATAACGTTGTATTCCTGCTCTTTTGTATTATGTTGTGTTGCTGAGCAGAGAGATCCGCTAAAGTCAGTTTGTAATCCGTATTTAAACTGCATTTCAGTTTAGATTTAAAGGACTCAACAGAGTCAGACTGTCTGATATCAGCAGGGAGATTATTCCAGAGGAAGGAGGCCTGATAAGAAAAGACCCTGCAGCCTGCTGACTTCTTTTTAAATTTGGGGAAACACAAGAGCCCTGCGTTCTGGAAGCGGAGAGCTCAGGATGGAATATAAGGATGAAGATCAGACAGGTATGAAGGAGCGTGCCCATTTAGGATTTTATAAGTCATCAGAAGCACCTTAAAGTCTGATCTAATGTGGAGCCAATAAAGGGAGGCTGGAATTAGTGTAATAAATTGGTGTTAGGGAAAAATGCTACAATCACCATGGGGCCCTCACCAGTTTAGCTCCTTACTGGTCTTTAGTGATGCATGTTTCCACTGAATATTGTTTACTAAATGGACCTTATGTGAGACCGTGCAGGCCACTGTTTTCAAGGTCATGACTGTACAGACGTAGTGGTTAGATTGTTTTGTCAACTTCAACAAAGTCATTGTGACACGGGGAACCTGGGGCCCTTCAGGGTCCCTGAAGGTCTGGAGGTCTGCATGCAAATTCAAATTCCAGGCTTCCAACAAGGTGTCCAAGGCCAGAGCACCATGCACTGATTCCCTCAGGTCACTAATGTACTGGTGAAAATGGAAACACAGTTACACTAATTACCAGAAATAACCTGCAACATAAAACTTTGAAAACATAGTTGAGAGAACAATCTCATCATAAAGTGTATTTAATAGTTCTGGAGTGTTTTAGTCATATCACATGATCTTCATCAGCAGGTGGGATTTGAGCAGTTGTTATGAAATTGTAACTGTAGATTTCAGGACTTTTCATCCCTGTTGTTATCTGAAAACTGAGATTCAATGTTCATTCTTTCATTCAACATGTATTCATAGAAACAGAGCCAGGGTAGTGTTAAAATAGATTTAATGACAACCATTAATAAATACATAAATAAAGTCAATATAAATTCATTATCAAACAGTGAACTGAAATGTCTTTGATCAAACAGCAAACCAGACAAAATAAGTAAAGTGCAGTGTCTCTACTGTGTGTGTTCAATCCTAAGCAGGTTTGGTTAGCTTTATGATCAAAGGCTTGGCAAAGAAATAATGTTGATTGTGTTCATTGAAATATCTCACATGGGGCTCGTACTGTAAGATCATATTTCCTGCTCAGAAAACAGAACATGTACCATTTAAAAAGCCCTCAGACCAATAAAACACACACTTTGGTTTTTTACAGTGCAAACGTTGCACATGACACAAACTGAAGTGAAACGCTTAATCACATACACAACACATTCTGACACTTGTGATGAGGGTTACTGAACTTTTCTCTGGCCTCTGACCCTGTTTTTAGCTCCCAAAATGATCTTATGAACATAATTAGAGCTGTCAAGATGTCATGTGAATATGAGTATCTTTGCGCTCTACATTCAAGAACACGAGGGAGCTCTACATGCATTACATAAAAATGATGATATGGTATACTTTGAACCTATTTATCATCAGAAAACTAGAATATGTCAAACAAGTGCATATTTCTGTCTTAAAATGCTCCTGATAGCCATCAGAACATTCAGTGATCCTGTAGCAGCTCCAGACTGAAAGGTTGTTTTCATTATTTTTTTCAATTATGGCTTCATCTTATCTATTCTGATATAGAATGAAGTCTTACAGGCTCTATAGCACTTCCACCTGTGTAGAACAGACCAAACCGATTGCTGCTATATTAGCATTAGATTACAATCACCATGTTATATTACCTGACACTTTTTTTTTTCTTTTAATACAAAGCCAATAAGCATGTCTCCATTCCAGTGGAAATGGAAAAAAAAAAAAGAAATATCGCCAAAATGTTTTTATGACTTCAGAAACTGTAATGTCATGTCAGATTCATCTATGAAACAAACACAAATGTCATATTTCCATCATGTTTTCCACATGCTTTTCAATCATTTGAGCTTCCTTCTTCCTCTGCAGTGGTTTAACGGCACCTGACTGGAGAAATAGTGCCACCAGCTGTTAATCTCCTCACATTCATATAAGGGCAGTGGACAGAAACATGCATTAATTGGTATTTTATTTTGGTGGGTTTTCTGTAAATTCTGTTAGGATTTGGATGGAAACCAGACTAATGATTAATATTAATGAAGTGGAAACACATTTCCTCATGTGTGCAAACATCCTTTTATGTCAACTAGAAGTAGAAAATGTCATTTTGTGTTTAATGTGACGTTATGTAGATATCTTTACAGCTTTGACTGCTTTGTAAACAGTTTTTGTAATTTAATAACTTTGAGTTTGAATCATCTAATCTACTTTTCAAACAAAGATTTCCCTTTTAAAGTTGAACTTAACACCCTGTTACAGCTAGAGCACTTCACAAGTGTGAACTTGCTGATATTTTTGACTTCATGATGAGGTCATTTGTCACACACTTTGATGTGAAGAGTTTCTTTTTGGTCTCAGGGCAGCATCACTTGATTTAACTACTACTATAACAATGAACATTCTATACTAGGACCAGAAGTTAGTAGAATAATATGAATGTACGGCACCAGTCAGAAGTTTGTACACACTTTCTCATGGGAAGGTGTCCAAACTCGTGACTGGTACTGAAAACATGATTTACTAAAAGTGGATTTAGTGGTCAGTTACTTTTTTATCAGTATAATTCAGATGTGTTTTTCCTTTAGAGGAACTATGAATATTAGTGCTGATACAAAAACAATAGATAGCAAAATCCATGACATAAATAGATTTGTTTTGGTGCTTGTGTTGTGGTGAGAGAGAGAGGCTACTCTACATTACAAGGCAATGCTGGTGCACACTGTGCTGCTGCTCCTCTTCGCTAAACAGACAATCAACAGTGAACTTCACTGCCCGGGTGATTAGTGTGACCTTTCTGCTTTTTGCTTGAGCTTTTGTGTTTTTTTCAGTTTTCTGTCTGCATGTTATGATCGCTCTCTGAGTTGGAAAACATTCTATTGAACTGATGGACTTTGGATTAACTAAAGTAAAGTACTGCCTATCTTCTCTACTGGGTGGATTTTTGGATTATTTAACATAAAACGCTTCTGCTCTACTGGGATCCCTTTTCTCTGGAGGACAATGGCGGTCTCTTCCTCCAGCCTGCTGGCTCAGGTGTACCACAAAGCTCCGTCTAGCTCCCTCTATCAGCATGAAAATCATCCCGAGCTGCGCTGTCACTGACAGACTCTAGTGACTGGAGTTCCCCTCGTGTTTGCTGTAATGATCTCCACTGTGTGACTGTGACTGTGGCTGATAGCAACACTGCCATTCTGCCCAGACAATACAACTGCTTTAATTATGATGTCCTACACCGCCACACAGCTACAGCTAAGTTTACGCCGCCTCCTAATTACATCCGACAAGGGGTTTTTAACCCGCTGCCAAGAGTTTGGAATTTTTAAGAAACAGACATCATTACATCCATACAGACTCCAGCCGTGGTTTCAATGTGGAATACAGAAGCAAAGCAAACTTGGGCGTCATTGTTGGAAACACGACTTTGCAGAGAGCTCTGTCTCCTGCCACCATAGAACTATTTAATACACAGTCTCTCACCAATAAATCCCTCCTCATACATGACCACATCTTGGACAAGGGGCTTGATTTCATGTGCTTAACTGGCATAAACCAGAGGACTACTCTGTGCTTAATGAGGCCTACCCTCCTGACTACAGTTACATGGGAAAAGCCTGCAGCTCTAGCTGTGGTGGTGGTTCTCCATACTCCATGACAGTACTTCATTCCACATTGTTATTTTGCAGTGTAATTCCTGATTCTGATTGACAGCATGCTGCTATCCCTACTCACACCAGGGGGCACACACTTGACCTGCTCATCACTGACTTCACCCTCATCAATGACCTGCAGGTCTGTGATCTGGGTGTGTCTGACCAAAAGGTGGTCTCAATAGAACTGACAATCCTGTCACCCCAACCATCATGACTATGGACCAGTTCTACTCCAACCTAATTAATAACAATCCTGACAACCCTAAGCTTCTTTTTTCCACCATGAATCATCTCCTGAAGCCACAATCATCTGTCCAGTCCAGTTGAAGCTACAGATGAGAGATGTAACAGCTTCATTGAATTTTCAGAGCCGAGGTCAACAACATCTCCTCTCTGATGTCCAGCTCTTCCTCTCTGCCTCCTCCTGTCATCAGCCCTCTGTCTGGGAGCTCACTGTCTGTACTCCATTTTACTGGCGTCAGGCAGAGCCACATTGAGCAAATCCTCAGGAAGATGAAACCCTGTACTTGTGCCCTGGAACCCCATTCTCACAGCTCTGCTCAAATTCATACATCCCCATTCTCAGCCTCCTGATCACCCAAACTGTCAGCCTCTCCCTTCAAGCTGGTAGTGTTCCATCTGCCCTCAAGGTCATAGTCATCTGCCCCCTCTTCAAGAAGTCCACCCTGCACCCAGAAGTTCTTGCCAGCTACAGACGCATCTCCAACCTCCCGTTCCTGTCCACGGTGTTGGAGCAGGTGGTTGCTTCTATGCTTCAGGACCGCCGTAAACACAACAACCTATTTGAAAAATTTCAGTCAGGTTTTCATTCCCGATGATAGTGCAAAAACACAAACATAGAACACCAATTCTATTATCATTGCACTGGCTCCCTGTCTCCTTCAGGGTTGACTACAAAGTCTTGATACTCACATACAAATCCATTAACAGACATGTGCCTCCATTCCTACAGGAACTGATCACACCACAAATCTCCACCTGCACCCTCAGATCAGCCAGCACCTTGCTCCTGCAGGCCCCGGCTCTGCACCATGGAGGATTGAGCCTTCTGCTCTGCTGCACCGTGCTTGTAGAACAGACTTCCTAACCATCTGAGGGCAGCACACAAGTCCTAAAAACTTTCTTTTCAGGAAGGATTTTTCATCTTAACTGTTATTATTTCCTTTATGTTGTGTGCTCTATGTTATTAACTGCTTAAATACCTTCTTGGGTCATATGTGACTTTTAACTCCAACACCAAGTCAACTAAATGGTGCTAAATATTATATTCAAAGATGGCCCCTCATCCCCAGCTCAACCAGTGAGAGAGAGAGAGAGAGAGAGAGAGAGAGAGAGAGCAGTAGTGGTTGAGCGAGCTACAGACCGAATGAAGAGAGTGAGCGGCACTGGCAAGAACAGAGCGGTGAAGGGGATTACTTTACTTTTTTTATGAGTGTATATTATTTTTTAGGAAAATCCTGAATACCTTTAAGGGTGTTAACTGCTCATAATGCCTCTCAGATTGACTCAAGCAGTGAGCTATACAGGTGAAACACACACACACACTGATAACAGTGTGTATAGTCCAGTGTTACATGGAGCACTGCAGTCACTGTTCTCTACAGACACTCAGAAGTCTGTATTTTTTTCTATGGTGCGTTTAGTGTGTAAGTGTAATCTCTATCAGCAGCTGCTGTTTATAAGCATTATTAACAGGATCTATGATGATTGGTTAAGATCCCCTCAACCACTACAGGACAATAGTAAGTGAATGAATAAATAAAACAATGTTGGTGTCTTCCTGTATACTGTGAAGACAATTTGTCCTCCTGCTGTACTCTCAGCTTGTCTGACAAGACAGACAGCTGGCTCTGTGGACACAGACAGTTGTAGACTGAAAGTACAGAATGCTTCAGCAGGGCTTTACGCACCGCTCATGTGTCACTTTAGAGGTGGATTCCAAGTAAGATCAAAAAAGTTGATGTTCCTGTGAATTAGGACTGAGTCTCCTGTATTTGTCAGAGTGCAGTTCAGGGACATTTGGCTGCCAGTCTTCAGTGTTGGTTGTTGAGCACTCCGTTGGTCATAGTCAGTTTGCTCCACCTCCTCTGACTGAGGAGTTTACGGTTCTGTTGAACCTTCACTCGGACATCAAAAACCTCCTGAATGGCTTTCTTGAAGCAGTGGAAGTTATAGTCAATCAGTCCTGGGAGGGACAGAGAGAGGACACAATCAAGTCTATAACAAGTCATATGCCACAAAAAAAAAAAAATGAACCAAAGTAGTTCAACCATAAAAGAGCAATTTGGTTAAGACCTTAAAGGACAAGGCCACAGTTTTTCCAGTCTGTCTTAAAGCAACAGTCAGAACCCAAAGGAACAGTGAAGCATGTTTTTCTTGCTGTAATCATACTGACCGTTAGAAGATCCCTTCATAATGACCTTACAATGGAAGTGATGGAGGAATAAACCCACAATACAAAAATGTATATAAAGGAATCTCTGTCTGTATGTCTGTTCATGTGTATGTACTTCACACTTGGCAGTTTGCATTGCTGGGGACCCAAGGAAGTGCAGTGAATTCAGTTTGGACACATTTGAAATAAACAAGCAGTCAGTGAGCCACTCCGTTTGTTCTTTCATAAAACCATCTCTTGCTGAGTTTTAATACTACAGACGGGCATGCAGAGAGCATATTAACCACAAAACCTCCAACAGTTCATATTTTGTTGTTTGGTCAACTCATGGAATTAAAACTAATTACCTACAGCTGAGTAAATGATCTGGTAACAGCTGGAATAACAGCTGATGAAATGAACAGTTGCAGACCTAAATATGCAATTCCTATACATTGCTAAGACACTTGTTTTATTATTATATATTTATTATGTAAGATATAAATCATGTCTCGTTTAAATCATTTCGATATAAAAACCATCAGTTGTTCAAACTGGAGGTGTGTGTGTATGGTAGGGTGATGCACTGGCTGCAAATGTGGGATCCAGTGTTGTGGATCCAGTGTTGTGGATCCAGTGTTGTGGATCCAGTGTTGTGGATCCCACACACCAGGAGCCAAAGCTGGAGATGTGAGACTGGAGACTTGGACTCCTCTGCTCTGAGACTCAGCTAACTTGGGACTCACAGATAAAAAAGTTGAGGAGACTTGACTTGGTGACTCATGAATACTGAAAAATGCTGCACTAAATGCATTAGGCCTTTTGGAGCGCTGCAAAACTGTCATGAGTGACAGGATAGAGGAGATAGTCAGCTGCTGACACCAGAATAAATTGTAGAAAATTCTAAATTCAGATGGAAGAGGCCTTTCATTAAAAACTAATTAGACTATCTATAAACATGAATGAGTTGCTCAATAGTTTTCCCCCCTCTCCACAATATTGTTCATTTTCCTCCGTGAATCTGTGAAAATATTGTGATACACAAATGTATCTGCTAGTTCCTGCTTTTAGTATTAAAAAATATCCTTTTTGATTTTGTTAAGTTTTTCATAGTTATTACAAATATTATGTTTTCACTTGTCTATTGCACTAATTATTAGAAGTAACCAGTTTTTCATGCCTTCCTTGTTGAAACAAGACAATGAAGTGTACGGCCGCCTACTGCGAAAGAAAAATCAATTTGAAGTGCACTATGCTGCCTAATCATTCTTATAGTACTTATCCTTGTTTTAATGTGATCAAGCAGAGATGTGTTCAGATAAAAAGGCTACATTGTTTCTACTAAAAAATAAGTATTTGGTTTGATGTTGGCTGTTGGCTGTGCCATTGTAATCTGCAAACACATCTGTGATAGAACAAAAGACATCTCAAAGATCTGAGACTTGACTTTGACCAGAAGACGGCTCTGAATAAAAGTGAAGACGTCACAGCTGCTGCTGATGGGACTGACTGATGTTACTTTGAGAGAATTAGTGTGTGAGTGTATTAGTGTGATGTCAACTGCATAAGAGAACAAACTCAATGGTAGAAAACAACCATTATACCATTATACCATTATAATTAACCATTATATGTTCTTTGCAACAAGTCCTCCCAATTCAACAACCACATAGGTTGATTGTACCTGCATTCCAGATACATCTATTGGACTGTTTTCAGAACCAGCCATAGGAGTGTAATATGCTGCTTTCCACGACCATTAAAAACCACTGTGTAATGATGTTTTATGATGCAACAACGCTGTAGTGAAGGTCTGGTTAGGTTTAAAAACCACTAGGGTGAGGGAGAGGTCAAGGTTTGGGTTAAAACGACTACTTGAAATGTGGTTAGTACTTCCTTAAAGTTAGGCAACCTTCATCGTCATGGCAACAGTGAACATCACGTTACGTCTCTTGCAGCTAAGTCCACTTTTTGCCACCTTACACTGATGTCATCTGAACTGCAGAATGACTACGGCTGCCGGATGGCATCTGTGACTCAAACATAACTAGAAGTCATTTTTGGCGACTGAATTTATGACCTATACCGTTGGCTCATAACGTGGTGCACATAACGATAATAACGACATATGGTGAATACAAAATGTGAAATACCAGCAGATGATATCAGCTCCTGTGGATGTCAGATCAAGAGATGCAAATAATCTGTTTTCAAGTTTATATTTCACTACCTTAGGGACTGACAAAACAGGAGGAGTGCAATAAAAAAAACACAAAGTGAATACAAAGTTCAAGGCATAAACAGCATATGGTCTGTGCTTCTCTGACTTTGCAGACACATCTCTTTAAGTTGTGAGGCTCAACAGTAGATGATCTCCATGGGGACTACTCAAGGGAAAAAAAAAAAAGACTTCCACTGTCAGTCACTGAGCATTACTCTCCGCTCATTACCAAGAAACATAAGGCAGAAAATGTGAATGAAATGGAGCTAAAGTGCTTGTAGGAGAAAGAGCTACCACATAAAGACAATTTAATGCACAAACACTGACACTGAAGTGCTGCTGATCTTATAGTCAATAAAATAGCATGATAGGAGACACATGGACGACACAGAACCAGTAACAGCTGACACTACATTCTCCAGTAACACTATGTGAGATGCAGATAACGAGACGGCTCTTTACACACAAATGTGACTTGCGTCTGTGCCGAACAGGCTTACATAATGAGATTTGATTGTGAGGAATGTCATTGGCTGTATGTATTGTCATTATTCTTGAGCAATGGTGCAGAGTTTATGCATAATACACCAAGTGATTAAGATGCTTTAGATAATCTCTTCATGCAGTATTTAACTAATTACTGGTCAATGCTGCAGGCCTTTTCACACAACATTTGAGAAAGTCACAACTTCCCCTTTTTTAAATACAAAGTGAATAAACTTAATTCACAGGAAGTTATGGTTCCATATACAGTAGTTTATTTGATTTCTTCTGATGTAAAAGTTGCTGGGGATTTGAAAAAGTCATGATGAGATGCAGTAAGGATGGGTTTGTTTGACTGTAGGCAGGACAGGAGAGAGAAGGTTTACAGCAGAGTCACAGGTAAATGCAGGAAGTCATACAAACATTTATCAGATCAGACAGAAATCTGACCAGCATGGAAAATGTGGGAAAAAGTTGTATGTTAAATATCTGTGGGTCTGGAGTAAGAAAGAGGTGAGGTTACCAGACCAAGGCTACATTAGTCATTACTCACATAACACTCCTCAATCTTTGACCCAACTGTCAGGTGGGTAATGTAGGCGCCACGTTTTGACGAGGAAGTAGAATAATTGCAATAAAAAAAGACAATAACAAAAATTTCCCAAATTTCTGTTTCTAACGTCCAGAGCATCACAGACAGTACACTTTCATCTGTATTAGGTTTTTTTTTTGCAAATAGTTCAGTGTTCAGTATAGCGTAAATATGTTTGTGATTAGTAGTCTATTCTTACTTCATGAAATACAACTGATTATGTTGACATTTGGTTTGCAGGGCAGCACAGTGCGCTGTGGCTGCTGCCCTGCCAAAACAGCATTTCAAACAGCAGACCTCTGCAACATGTCTTACTGTGTAGCACTGTGCACTCCTCACAGCAGCAGCAGTCCTGGGAAAAGAGCTGACAAAGAAGAAAAAAAAGGACAAAACGGGATCCCTGAGCTGCCAGACAGCTGCCTCACCTCGAACCAGCACACAAGCAACAGCTGCTTTCCATCATCTATCTCCAGCAGGAGGGAGACGGTAAAGAAGAGAGATCCGCTGTGTTGTGCTACTTCTTGGGCCGCTGTGTGTTTGCATGAGGAGCAGGTGGATTTTTATAAATGAGGAGAGAGACACAGAGCAGCTGACTGGTACATATCTGACAGGATATGGTGAGAATTTCAAGAGATTTAACCACAAGTGTTTAACAAAACAATTTGAATTGGATAACGTGATTCATAATTGAAACGTTCACTAGTAATAGTAATAACAGAAATAATACAATTCTTTGAAAGATGTAGTTTTGGAAATTGATCTGTTTATTCATTTATTTCTTGATGGGCCTTCCCTGTGGGTGCACAAACCCTTTGGGAGCGCTCATAATCAACACATATGTGCTCCAGCACCCGTTCCATCTGCTTTCATTTGGGCACCCACAGGAAAAAAAAAACATAAATAGGTGTCTATGATTGAGATCGGTTGCACTTGGCGCCGCTTTGCACTGGGTGTAAGATGGGATCCTATGTCTCACTACCTCGGAAGATGGACTAAACAAAGACCATGAAACTGTTATTTTTGAAGAGCGATGTGGTCCAGCTGATACGGGTGTCAGATCAGAAAAGGCTTCTTCTCTTCTTCTCGCTGAGTGAATGGACCAGGTTCACAGTTTATGCTTCCATTTAGCAGACTTGTTGATTTGATCGTTACTGCCCCTCTGAGCTCTGACACTCAAGTTTGCAGTTAATGTCGGCTGTCACAACAAATGGGAGCTACGTTGAAGATTAACTCTTTCCTGCACTTTGATATAAATAGGACTGAGTGGCTGAGCATTTACATAAGCTTTTAATAAGTACATTTTGAAAATCCAAAAAGCATGAGAACTGAGAGAGCAAGCTGTGGTGGATTACATCTAGTTGTTCCAATTACAATAAAAGCCGGTGCAAAGGGTTGAGGACAGATCTGCACTGCAGCGAACACACAAACTGACATCTCTGGCCCTTCGACGGCACCGGCTCACCCTGTGTGACTGCAGAGTGTTGAAGAAGAATGGAAAAATGCAGTTGTAGGGGAGAAGCTTTGCCCTTTGATTCACAGGCACACACAACAAATCCTTGTTGTTGGTTTCCATCTCCGGTGTGTTTGCTGTTATTACACACAATTCAACTTTGACCGGTTCATTCATGAGAAGAAGAAAAGCGGAGGAATCATCTCTAATGGTTATTCTTCCCATCACTGATGTAGTGAATCAGACTGGATCTCTGTCAGCACTGCGCAGAACACACAGCTAACAATGATGAACCATGTTTGGATGGATATGCATGTATGTATATATGTGTGCTGCTGTTTACTGCATCATGGTGGCACAGTTCAGACATACTGTGGGTGTGTATGAGGTGAATAGTCTGTAATGGTGTGTTCTGTAACATGATGGATTTGGCACCTGGTGCACAGAGGGAGTGATGTCACATCTGGGGACCAAAAAAAGTCATGATATAATAGAAGAAGAGCGTTACTCACTCTGCATTACTGATGGACTTTAAAACTTATTTTGGATTGATTGTGTGTGTGTGTGTGTGTGTGTGTGTGTGTGTGTGTGTGTGTGTGTGTGTGTGAGACACTGGCCACCTCTTCCCACAGTCTGTCTTGATTTAATTGAAACCTTTAGATGTTTGTGTTGATATGATGTGAGTTTTAGTACTGATGGCAAAAAAAGATTTCTTTTTTTTGATACCTTCCTTTGGAGAATATAAACATGTTTTCAACAAAACCATTTTCTAGATTTAATAAGAAGAGAGGCTGATATTCTCAAATATTACATTTTGGCTAAACACAGACAGCAGAAGCTTTCCCAAATAAAACTTTCTAAAATTGCAAAACTTCTGATTTAATTGAGAAACTGTCTAATTAAAGTAAAGAAAAGTACACATGTGAGCTAGCGTTTCTATACTTGGGACACTTTGATTGGTGCTGAGGTTTGATATCCAGCCATCCGTATCCACTGTCGATACAGAGATGAGTTTACTACACAGCTCTGTTTGGATGAATTGTGAAAATTCATTTCCAATCCTTAACAGATTGTGTTTGTTTATTTTAAGATTTGTATTCAACAGCTGAAGATCTTTTAGATGAAAAAAACATTTCATCCACTCTAAGAGACAGACTGTTACATGCATCTTAATATGAACTGAGAGAAATGTATCAGACTTCAAAGTGGCTCCTCAACTACGCTGCCCGACTAAACATGTACTCATGAAAAAATAATTAGCAAAGCAATCAGATTAAACACCGTCAGCGTCATTCAGGACATCACGAGCACGTGCGCTCACACCTGCTGAGCAGCTCTGATTCACTGGGCTGACACACACACACAAACACCACACACACCTTTTATTGGAGCTTATTATGAACTCTGGACATCGTGTGTTTCAATCACATTCGGCAGCCAAGAGTGCAAACAAAGCTGGTTTTCTATTTT
Source organism: Euthynnus affinis (assembly GCA_029490765.1). NCBI lineage: Eukaryota > Metazoa > Chordata > Actinopteri > Scombriformes > Scombridae > Euthynnus > Euthynnus affinis. Next base: position 2,714,471 of record CM055851.1, on the reverse strand, counting down.
AACAGAGCTCAGTGCAGATAATTGCATTGAGCGTATGTGAACCACTGCTGTAGAGGATGGAGAAGTCAACCTGAGACCAAATAATTGCAGAATCAAATCCCTCAAGCCTGTATGCAAATGTGAGAAGATGAACAAGCGATGCCCTTCACTCCATCAACAGCCAGTGGCTAAGTCCCCTTCAGTGAGGCAGTGAACCCCCCCCCCCCCCCACTGCTCTGGGGCAGCTCCCAGCATCTGATCTGACCTGCCTGCACCATCATTACAAACCACTCACTCCTACAGCAGCAGAACATACACACAACTTCACTGACTCTGTCTGGTTTCTTCAGGAACAAAATCATCTCTATTCATATTATTTAGACTGTCTGTCCACAGACAAGAAGTTTATTCATATAGAATCTCTCAAACACTGAGAAAATGTTCATACTCAGAGAGAACAGTTTACCAGTTTAGGTCGAATTAAATGACAAACTATATGGAGAAAAATAATAAGATAAAAATGATAATGTTTCAGTAATACATGATGCTACATTTCATCTTGAATGATCATTTGTACCTGGCTGCTCATAGTCTAAATGAGTGATCAGACCAACATCAGCTCTACATGAAAAAAACGCAGGTTGCCGACGCAGACAGCTCGGCAAAAAATATGCTTTGTCATCGATTAAAAAGTTGAACCGGGCACAACCTTTGCTGCAAAGTAAGCCGCTGTCATCCGGCAAGGCTTTGTGTCGGCCATTCACACACACGCAAAACCGCACACACCGTATCTGACTGTTTACCTCATGATGGTTGCGACTAAAGATGAGAGACTTGCCGCTGTGATAACTTTCCAGAGTTGTAGAATCCTGTCTGTGCAGGGTTTGATAAGCCTGCACGATGCAGCTGTAGCGCCAACTGTCCAGTTGTCTCACCAGCACCTAGAACAACACCGTCCAGCCACTGTAGTCCCTCACATTGTTTTAATAGAGGGCTGTTTTCAGTCACCTAAAGGGGTTTATCAGTGGGACTAACACTTTGCCTTTAAGAGCACTTGGTATCATTTAAAAGTTTCTATACAGTGCCGACACATTACAAGCTTTTTTTAGATAAAATACAGTGTAGAACTGCTAAATTCATGATTATAATCAGGAACTATCTAATCAAAGAATCATTTGGATCATGATCTAATGTAACTGAGGTCCACTGACTGATGTGTCTCTGGTGTATATATCAATAAATCTATAGTTTGATAATGCAGTTAAGAGTGTCCTTGTTATGACTGATGCTAAAAGACACTAGAGGAGTCACAGAGGAGGATGTGACTGCTGTTGTTTAATCCAGTCTGATTGGTCAGTGCCTCAGAGCGCCTCACATGTGTTAACTATGTGTTTCTGTCAGCTTGATTCTTGTACACAGCATCCAGCTGGGTTGTGGATCCTCGAGCCATCGGTAATGGATTCATTTTTTTAATTTATTTATTAATGGATGTATTTTTATTGATGCATTTCATTTGTTTCTGACTTTGCCTTCATACACATACAGAAAACTATTTTTTCTTGCTTGTAATTTGTGAGAAAGAGAGAGAGAGGAGGAGAGAAGCGAGGGAGGTAGACAGCTCATTAAGTCTCCTCCTGCTCTGTGAATACATACTGCAGCACATTTCACAATATACTTTCTCTCATTTAACTTTTTGTTTCTGTCGTTAGATGGTAGAACTTTGAACGCTCTAAAACACTGGGCTATGTTAACCAGCAGTCATTACCAAGCTGCTGAGCTGCACATGAAATCAGTATTTCATTATCACAACATTGTGAGACAGGAATGAACAAAAGCACAGGTTAATGACAGCGGCGGTGCTGTCAGATTGGTTGTATCGACTTTTAAAATAAGTGATCACAGAGAATACAAAAGATTGTCATATCCAGGTAGCGCCGCAAAGCATCTGTTACCATCTAAAGCAGCTGCAAATGAGTATTTGCGCATGTAAAACATTTAAAAATGTGAGCAAAACAACTCTAAACTATATTATAAATGTGTCTGCTGAAGAACAGAAGCTTCTCACTTCCTCTTCCAGTGAACACACAATGAAACTGCGACGCAGCCGCTTCCTGTGTAGATTTGCTGAAAGACTTCAGACATGAAAAGTGTAGCTATGACAGCGGGATGAAAGGAAAGATCATCACACATAGAGATTCATCCTCATATTCAAAACTGTTTAATAATTTAAGTCTGACTAAAACTGAAGCTGACGTTAAGTGTAAATAAGTCGGGTGGCAGTGCTGAACTTCTATTTGTAACATTCAGACACATTCACCCTGGAAGAGGAGACTGTGCCACCGCTATCAAGTCAATAGTTGATAGTGGATGGAAGAGCCGTGTCCATCGCCTGTGTGACCTCATTTCTCTGAGCAACCTGCATCACATTTGAATAGTGATTTAACAAACCTGCCATCACTTCCCCTGTGGAGAATCTATGTTGTTATTTTAAGTGACATTCCAGCGCTCAAGTGGACTTCTGTGACATCAGTGAGACAACATGCGCTGTGAGGCTGGAATAAACAAAGTTCCTGTTTCCCACCACACTGACTTGGTTCAGAAAAGTGCAATGTATTTGTAATGTATTCATGTTCCAAATGTGTTCATTTGAATTGATTTCAGACTGCATGTTATTTAACTATTAATCATATGAAAGTAGATATAATAATGGATGTTGTGTCATAATAGTGTCAGTGTTTAGTTTGGAAAGAGGAAAAAGCCTGAGGAGGACTTTACAGGTGACAAATCTATTGATGATATCTTATCTAAGGCAGCAGATAAGAGAGATGCTAGTGCTAGTTCTTCTTCAGCTACAAATGATGATGTATTATAATACACGATGTTATTGGCACTGTAGCTTCCATCAAAGTCAAAGCCTTAAAGCTGGTCCCTGCTTAACATGAGGATGCCGTTTACATATGGCAAACAAAACACTGGCCACTCCATGTAGTATGGCTGTAGCAAAACTACACACCAACATATGATATGTGTATAAGAGAGTTGATGAATATGTTGCACTTAAGTTAAGGTTCTTTAACAAGAAATATACTCAACTATTTTTCAGGCTTTGGAGCCTTTTACTAGAGTACCTCAGACAGTGTAAGTGTTTGACCTCTATCACTCTTTATATGTATTTTATTTTAATAGTAATGCTGAAGTCCTTTTTTCTGTATTTATGAAGATAATCATGGCTCAGTAGCTCAAGAGATGCACTGAGTGTCTGTTTTATATTGAAAATCTTCAAATAAAGGTGTTGTGACTGCACGCTGACTTACCTTTCCTCTCAAAGCTTTCCTTGCGGAGGAAGCAGACCATGGCCAGGAACTTGGTGACCTCCTTCAGGTACATGACTGTAGTGTTGTTCAGGTGGATGATGGCCATAGACTCCTTATCATAGGGCAACCCAGCTTCACTGTCAGCCAGACTGGAGGAAAGAAGAAAGAAACACACTTAACTGAACTGCAATGAGTTAAAAAAAAAAAGAAAAAAAGAATGCATCATCTGAAACACCATCCTGGCCCTGTTTCTCACAAAGGGAAGACTTCTATTGAGGAACATTATACACTTCATTCGGCCTGTTATTACAGCTCCATGTTTTGGACTAATTCAAAGGAAGCACACAGTAGTTGCTGTTATGAAAAAAACAACAGACCTCTGACTTTAGTATTCAACCACAGGAATGTAAAGATGTAGGGAGAGAGGTGGAGAGGGGAGAAACAGAGGGAGCAGCGGTAGGAGCAGAGTCTGAGGATTTCAACAAACAGAGCAGGAGGACACGGAGAGAAACTGAGCACTAAACTGAAAGGACATGCTGTTCTCTTCTTTTCATTTGTAATTTATTCTGTTTTCAGGAAGACAGCCAACAGACAAAAGACAACATTGTTTATTTTCTTCATTCCATCTGATGAATATTCATTCTGTCTTCCAGGTTTATATATTCCTTTTTGGATTCACATGGGATTTCTCATTCTATACTATACATACACACGTTTCACTGTAGCAACCGACTCGTTACAAAATGAATCCCAAAAAAGCTAAATAAGCAGTCGACTCTATCAGCACAGCCCTTTCATCACAGGGCTTCACAACAGAACTCCCACAGAACAGATTTAGACAACTCCTAAACTGGTCCGGTCCTTTGATAACACAACCTTATTTGCAAGTGTGAATTTCTGTTCTCTTCAATACAGAAAGAAAAAACAAACAGGACACGGTACTATCTGCACTCTCTGACATACTGACTTTATAGACTCAGACTGGTAAAATGAAAAACATGAGGCCCGTCGCATATAGGTAAAGCTGTACAGGCTGATGGGTGAGATATAATAGTTTGAGGGTGTTAAAAAAGGTCAGTTCAGCCAAATAAATAAGGCCTATTTCCTCCTCTCCCTCTAGTAGTATCTCTCAATGCAGCTGCATCCAGAGAACATTGAGGGGTAATTTGAAAAAAAAAAATATACGTGAAGCTTTTTACACTTCTGATTGCAGCTACACATGTAAAATGAAACCTGAGCTGCTCCATCATGAGTGTACACAGCTGTTTCGACTGAATCTGAGGAGTATCTGTTACATCAGATGTGTGGCACGAGCTGCTAAGAAATGTGGCTGTGGCACATTGGTGTGAACCGCGTGCACAGTGACTGCAGCCAAGTGTTTCTCCTCTTGTGAAGAAGGTCAGAGACTATTGGTTCATGGCTTATATGACAGTTCTGAACCATTCGTAAATTTAGTCTGTACCTGTGAGAAAAGTCTGAGAAAATTGATGCCACAAATGTTCTTAAATCGCTCCTATGTGCCTCTCAAGAACAAATCTGTTTGTATGGTGCTTCTTGTCTGTTGTTGTGGGAAAGAAATGCTGCTATAGAACATTTTTAAATACAAGTTTTCAATGCTTGTGAGTGCCACAAACTAAGTTCTTCATTCATCTCCATTAGAGGAAGAATTCTTAACACCTGGACAAATAAAACCAAAAAAGACACCACTAGAGGAAGGTGAGGAGATGATTTTTGTCATTTGAAAAGTGTCCTGTAACACTGTAGCACAACGTGTTCATCCATCCATGGCCTTAATGTTCCTTCTAACAGATGATGTGTACTTTCAACAATGTAATCTTCCCAAAATCACAGTGTCAAAAATGCTGCAAAGAACATTCAGGGGAAATGACATGATTGCTCTGTTCACCACCACAATCCCTGCAGCCGGTCCATCGCAAAACATCAGGATGAATGTGAATGCAGCATCTGTAGAACGCAGCATCAACCAATGAACGTTGCTAAGTTTAAACACTAATGGTGCTTTCACACATGCACATGTGAGCTCTCTCTTCTCTGTAACAAGCCTGAAGCTTAAGAAGCTTATGAAGTGAAGTTTAGTGTGTAATATACAGTACATATTTAACTCTGAATGTTTCTCACAGTGCAACAAAACAGTTCATTTCCTGAGCAATGTGTTTCCATACAGTGTTGCTATTCTTCAAGTCTCATGGTAAAGACCCCTCTACCCATCATGATTGGCTTTTTTCCATGTTGTCGCTCCCATGTATCAGAGGACATTTGCAAAGAGGATTTTTTTTCAACATGCCACTGGATGCCTTTTGACTCTTCTACTCCATTTACACCTGTTATGAACATGCCATCTGTATCTGGACACTTGATCTGGATAAGAAAAAAACACATGTTGACGCACGTGTAGACGCACTCAGAACACACTGTGATTAGAATGCAATCGGATCAGCCAGACTACATTTTGGAGTATTGACTACCCATCACACACTTGTGAGAAGATTCTGTGACTCGTTGTTAGTTGAAGAGTTTAGTAGAGTGATTAGATGTTTCAGCAGAGTGCTTTGTCTCGGAACCTTGTGTTAACAGTTTGGGGAAATGAATACATTTCACAAAACGTGTCTAAGTAGCTGTGAAGAAATATAACACTTTCACAGGGAATTATTTTCGCACATCCGGCATCAATCCTCACTTCACAAGGGCAAACAGACAGCACCGAGCTCAGCTTCTATTAATAATAAATCACTCATATCTATACCTGAGGCACTGCTGGCAACAAACACATCATACAGTAGAAATATGATAAAAAAAAAGCATCTCTATGCAACAGATGCCGGATTAAATGTAATTATCGAAATGAATAAAACGCTCTCTCATACTTAATCTCGTGTTTTCATGCCCAATGGCCTAGACATGATGACATATGTGAGCTAAGAATAGTCACAGTGCACCGCAGATTTGGAGACAGCCAAAGAGGAGAAACATGCACAGCTAATGTGAGTTTAGAGAATTGTGAATTCATCATTGTTGTGATAGAGAAAAAGAAATAATTGCATTTCACTGACAAAAGAGTTGGCTCCGTTTGCTGGCCGAGGGATGTTTTAGCTTTCCAAGTGTGGTTGCATGCCAGATTTCTCAAACCAGAGGAGCTCATTAATTAAATGAGGTGAAAAAAAAGATTCCATTTACTAAAGCCTCTAATTAAGGATAATATCCCAGCTGTTTTGTCATGATAATGATGGCAGCCTTCTGTACGACAATCTGCTGATTTAGGTGAGCGGGTCCTACTGGTACCTGCGACGCTCCCCTACTCGTTAACGTCGAACAATTCCAGGACACAGGTGAGTGCTTCCATTATCAGGAGTTACTAATGTGAACAATTAACTAAGTGACCTGTGTTCAAAGAGTGAACATAATTCTCCAGACATATGGCGTCCACCTCTATCCAGGGCCAAAATGTGAAATTAGCAGGAGTCCTGTTCGTGCCCCTCGGCCACACGTTCCCCTACACAGCTGTGATGGGTTAAATATTCCCTCACTTCAGGCCAAGTGTGGCCTAGTTCAGTTAAAACCCCCAGCTGTGATGCCTTGGGTGAAACACACGCACACACACACACACAGAAACACACACACACACACTCCCCTCTATTATCTCGACAACAAACAGGTCAAACAGGGATCACCTGGCCCGCCCAGGGGAGGCATCATGACCATACGTCACTTCAGAATTCAGTTTAGGTGGGTTTATTACGTTTGCCTGTGTGCCCCCCAACCAGTGCCGCCAGAATATATTTGAACTCAGTGACTTGATCTTGAACTCTTTCCACTCAGTGAGATTCTGAAAAGCCTCAGTAGTTGACTGAAATAACTGCAAAAAGACAAAAGACATGGAAATAAAGAAAACATTTCAATATGCATTTAGGGGGGGGGGAAAATGATGAACTTAGATAAAACACAAGCAACAATTATGCTGTGTTCATGTCATATGGGAGTACCCAATTACTCCTGGCGATGACAGAAACAGTGTTCACATCAACATCCAAGTTGAAATTCCAACAGGGACGTTGTGATCTTTTGTGAAAGTTGCCATATATTCAGCTTAATAACACAGAAGAGCCTGGAAACCAAAGCACAGAACTGTTCAGGGTGATTAAAACCTCATTTAATGGATATAATGCTGTATTCATTCATTCATGGTCAATTCACAGCATGATTAATCCTCTGCAATCACACAGTGCAACCTTCTTGAGTTGTAAACAAGGTCAGCTTTTCCCGTCTCTACTATTCTATATGATGTGAGCGTGGCGTTGGCCGTTGGCTGCCCCATAAAAGTGGCTGAGTCAATGCATCAGTCGATAAACTCCTGAGTTGACGTTGGCATTTTTTCAGTCGAATCGCTGCCTTTTTTTTTTGGACAAATCATTATATACAGAATAATGCAGCATGACAACATGACAGGCTGTGAACTTTTGCACATTCTTGTCTCGAAATGATCTAAATCCATAAGTGTGATGCAGAATGACTGTTTCCTGCTCTACAGTGTTAAATGCAGTGAAGATTACCGTTTAAACAGATGCGTACCGTCACCTCTGCTGTCTCCTCCTCAGGTCCAGTGTGATCGACTTTTCGGCTGACAGCGCTGCCAGCAGCCGGCAGGAGAGACGCTCCATGCTGCGCTAGGATTTTAGAACTGAACTAATAAGGACGCACACTTTTTATTTATCTGACTGTGTTTTCACATCACAGATGATGAACAACACAATGAAAAGACAAGTATTACAGGTGTAACATGTGACTCATGTTGTCAGTGTGAGGATAGTGTGGAGCAACTGCTCTGCGGGTGCGCTTGATTTTACTGTAATTGCAGTAACTCGGTGGAAACATGAAACTATTTCTCAACAAGAGGCTCTACTGAAGAAACGAATCAATATGTGATGTTATTTAGCATGTAGTGAACATATGTGAACAAAATATATCTAATGAGATAAATATGCACAAAAATAAAAAAATATACATGAGAAATATATGTATGGATTTTGTATTTGCAGCATATTTCTTTATTTTCTTGTGCTTCATCCATTTATTTGTGTTGTCTTGAGTATTGAGTTCTCTCTCAGCCACTTAAGTCTATATATATAACAATTGTCCTGAAGTTGGAAAACTCTTTGATCAATCTGGAGACAGATACCTTTCTCAGCCTATCTAATTAATGTCTGCCAATGGGAAGAGTGTGATGTCTATTATTGCTCCCTTACTGCTGCCTTTGATGTTGGAAACAAGTGAAATAATGACAGGTGAGTGTGAAAGTGAGGCTTATGTGGCTTGATCAAGGCTAACCATCCAATGCTGCTTTCAGCTACAGACAAGACTTGTTGAGAGAGATGACATTGGAAAGCCAGAGTGTCAATGAAAGAAGGCCAGGCTGAGGCCGGGAGAGAGAGAGTCAGGAAGTTGCTCAGAGGCCTTTTCCACTACAGGAACTTACTGACCCCTAACTGAACTTGTACCCGTTGTCCCTGCTTCCAGGAGCTACATTTTAGCATCCCTCAGGAGGTTGTACTAAATCAAGTCCCCCCCATGGAAGGTTGGGGGGTGGGGGTGGGGGGGTAGTTGTAGCTGAGCTGTGTCATCACAGCACAACTACAATAAACACAACACAGCAGTAACCACTACATCAGTGAGCACTTTTAAACACAAAAACTATGAAAGAATAATGATGGAATGTTGGAAACGGACAGTTGACAGGAATAAAACACACAAGCTCATTACCACACACATTCTGTACACCTAATAAGGCTCAAGAAATACATTTCAAAATCCTAAATTATATACAGTTTACCTCACAAATGGTTTTGTCTCCCATCACTGCTGATGTTGATATTAACTGTACTTGTTGTAGAAAAGAAAATGAATCACATTCATTTTTCAATCGTAACCTCATTGCCAAGTTTTGATTAGATTCTAGTTTTTGCTTCCAACATGCACATAATTTCATGTTAGAACACATTTTAAATGCAACATTTAGTAAATGTAATCTGCTTTTACTCTATTTTAACATATTTTTTTTTTACTGTATTTTTTTCTTTTTGCTCAAGAAAGAATAAAAAGGAAAAAACAGTGGAAAAGCAACACAGAACCCACCAACTTAACCTTCAAGTTGCAACAGGTCTAGAGTCTGGGATGCTCCAGGTTACAGGTCATTGAGTTGCTGTAGTGGAAAAGCAGCTTCAACCTATTTTCTCTGAAGATCTACAATCATCACAAGAATGAAAGAAATCTGGAGATCTCTAAAGGGACAAAGTAAATAGTGTGCACTGTGGAGTGGTGGTCTAACTACATATCTAAGCTGATAGCACCAGTTGACATATAATGAGCTGGCATCTCACAAAAGGAGAATTCCATGAGAACATCTCTCCACTCAGGTTATGAGTAAGCTGACAAAAATACAGCAATGAGGCAAAGAAAAGAAAATACTACAGAGGGCGTCTGGGAATTTTATTTGGAGCCATAAAGTGGCTATAATCAATATTTATTATAAGAATTGTCAATGTGTAACATGAGAGGAGTCACTCACAGTGATGAACCTATAGAACATTATTAGCTTTATAAAAGCTTTACAGACTTTTATAATGAGTTTCATCTCACTGTTTTGCTGTTCGCTCTCATAGCATCATTTTCAGCCACAGCGGACAGCTGCTCTCAGAGAAAACGCTTAAAAGAGCTAAAAGGCCACATGTTTCCCCTCAGGAGTCTGTGGAGAGCAAAAGCAGAAGCTAAAAGAGAGTAGATACTGGACTTCCATTCACCAGCTGGACAGAAACACCACTCCAAATGCATGATAATGTTGATATGTACGGTTTACCAACAAGTTCAACATATCAACTCCATACATATACATACTGTTCATATTCTGACCTCTCACACTATGTCCTCATAATTAATCTTAGACCAAAGGTTTGCATTCATACTTCTATTTGGCATTCATAAATACTTTTTCAGTCATTAATAAATGGGTGATCAATCCTTCATTAGTCTTTCAGAGAGCAGGGAGAGAAACATTCATCATCACACTACAGTCTCATGTTACTGAGTGAAGCTGTAGTAGACCTGTCACAGTCTTTTATGGCTACATTAGATGAGAGTGAGCTGCCCTGTTCAGCTGTGTCTCTGCTCTGCCATCACCACCAAGGAAAACCAACAGCCTACTGTTTTAGAAAAGGTTGTTCTAGTGAGAGAGTGACCCCTGATTCCAGTGAGTAGTGCGACCACAAGTACTCAGACTTGTATGTGACTCCAGCTTAGCTCGACACCTCTGTGTTAAAACAAAAAACAACCTACCACCATGTATTGCATAATTTCCTTTGCCCCAGATTAAAAACAGATGCTGATAGTGCAGATACTGCAGCTCCCTGTCATACATGTCAAGTTGTGGGAAAGCCCAATCAAACTGTTGGGCCCCCCCTGCATCTGATCACGGTGCCTGAGGGAGACGTTTGAGAGAGAATTATCAGACTGCATGGGTCCGCTGCCAAAAACTAAATCTGGACATCAATATATCCTGACAGTGATGTGCGCTGCTTCACGGTATCCTGAGGCCATCTCATTACCTCCAGCATTTCCCCTATATTCACTCTGCAGTGTCAGTGCACCGCTGCACTGCTGATGAAATTTCACACGATCATTAATATAAACGGGCTTATGAATGATTTTCACTCTGCACACTGTGTAAGCATGATAACGCTTCACATTATCACAGGATTGTTTTGATTCTTCGAAAGACATCTGCGTGAAAGGTGCTGTTATAAGAGTGGCATAGCTGCTGCTGAGTGTGAGGTTGAGTGAGTAGAGCGAGCGGCAGAAAAATGACGGTGAATGTGAGCGGAGCAGAGGGAAAGGTTAGCAGTGAGTTGTCAGTGTGGCAGTAAATGTACAGCACAGACTACAGTGTGTCACTTAATAAATGCTGCATGCTCATGACCAGCTGTTCTCATCTTAGTGTCGCTCTGACCTGCTCCTAAACAGAGAACAGAGAAATGTGTGGGTGTTGAGTCTCTCCCATCTCCCACCACCCAAAAGCAGTCAACCAAGGGGGAACACTTGAAATGCCAAACCTGTTGTGAAAGTTCTCTACTAAATTTCATTCACCCAGAACTATTAAACCAACTAAAGCACAAATTCAATTCAAAGGTATTTTTCACAGATTATGAGAGAACTCAAAATTAACCACAAAAAAACTATTCTTTAACATCTGGAGTCCCAAGGTGCACTGGAAAATCATCAGACATTAAAATCAACAAAACAAAAATTCTGACTTGAGTTTGAGTGAGATGAGGAGCTCCCCGTTTTGCTATTTATTATGAGAGAAACCATCCAGAAATCCTTAGGTTTCAACGCGCAGTACGAACAATTCACACAGTTGATGATGTGGTTTCCTTCTTGTCCACATGTTCCAACCATCTAAAGACACTGCCCCTTATTTCCAGCTGTCTCCGAGTGGCCTCTCTTACCCTAAACCTGTTTGAATTTGGTGAGGGTGCTGTAACCTATTTGGGTTAACAGGTTGCGTCTGGCAGCAGCAAAAGGGCAGACACAGTTATCCTTGTCTATCAATTTCCAAGTACAAATTTCCAAGTCACACTCAAAATGGGCATTACACCGTGTCCTTAGGCTGTGTGGTTGTCATCAGGGATTTTGCAGGATTTTTTTCTGATGTGGTGGCTCCTCTCACATGTCTTGTTAGTCCTTCAAAAAGCTTGGTTTGGTCCCCTGCTTGCCAGGCTGCTTTTGAATCAGCAAGGCTTTACTGTGTAGTGCGCCCACTCTTGCATCCTCTCCAACTTTGTCTGCCCCTTTCAAATTAGAGGTAGATGCCAGTGTGTGTGTGTGTGGGGCGCAGGTGCTGTTCTTCTGCAGGAACACGAGCAGGCAATTACTCATCCCTTCTGCTACTTTTCCTAAAAAGTTTAAACAAATATCAGCTAAACTCCAGTATCATCAAAAAGGAAGGTCTCGATCTAAAGACGTTTTTTGAATTGATGTTAGGTCCGGTTCACAACTTGTCCAAATCTTCTACTGACCACAATCTCTCACTTGTGTTTATGTGCTGGTTCCTCCTTCTGCAAGATTTGAACCTGACAGATAATGTCATGCTGATGATGCTTTTGTCCAGACCTACCAAATTTCACTTGAATTAAACATGATGGGGGGGGGGGGGGGGATGTGTAATTCTTGGGAATGCAGGTGTCACGACTGAGTGTGTTATTCCATCAGCATGGATGTGTGTGTGCATATAAGTAAATAAGCATGTACTGGGACAAGGAGGCAATTGGTGCACCAGCTTCCAGTTCTGGCAGGTGATTGGCTGCTTTGAGTGGAAGCTATATACACTGTGTAGAGGCATCTCCCATCTCCCTCCTCTCCCAACCAGCCACACTGCCTCACTCTGATGATGAACTTAAACCCAGTTAAGGTGTCTGATTTGGAGTTAATAGGGCTGGGCTGACACTTTTGGTTAACCTTGTTTTCTCATGTTTATGTTAGTTTAGAGAGATAAATTGTTGTAATCTGGTTTCTTTGATTTGGCTTATATTGGCTACCTTCCCAGTGGGATTGGTTTCTGTTTGTGATGTTTGTTGGTCTTTGTCCACCCTGAGGCTAGATTGTGCTCCCTGTGTATTTAACATTGTAAACAAACCCACCTTCATTACATTCAGTTATTTTTCTCTGTGGTTGCTTGCGACTTAGGAAAGATGGGGCTCATACATGTTGTGTCTTGGATGCTCCTAGATGGGGCATGACGGCCTTAATGATTACAGTGAGTTGTAGTGAATGGTGAACTGCTCAATCAAGCCTACAGTCTGTTTGGGTCGACAAATACGAGAATAAGTGTGCATATTTTCTGACGGGCTCTCCTGGTAGACATTCATAGTGTTGCTCACCTGAAAAGTGACAGAAATAGTTATGAAAAAGGAGACCTAGAGAGAGAGAAGATAAAATCCTGGCTCCTTCCTCACCTTCACATAAGCTCAAGTTACAGAAATGGCTGTGCACAGCCGCCCCCCTTATCTGCCGACAGAGAGATGCAGGGGGGAGGGTGGTGTTCTGAAGCTATTCGACCATCCGACAAACACGTCTGAAGGAGTGTACCAGCCCCTTAAGCATCCAGCCTCTGAGTGGGTGTTTCCCGTTCGGCTGACTGGCAACTGAGAGCCAGTTGTTGCTGGGAGATAAACTCGGATTTCTGTGGTGCACTACAGACTGCAGAACTTCATATTGTATAGCCTACCAATAGTAATCTAAAGTGAATTAATGCTTTCTCCAAAAGTCCACAAAGTGTCAGCCGTTATTGATTTGAGCCGTCTGTCCCTTTATAACATTTAACAATTAAAAGTGTTCTACTGAAGCTATGGTTCCAGTTCTATAATAAAAACACAGTAAGTACTGCACATCTTTAGACATTATAAATAAACCCACCTTCATTATATCCAGTTAATTGTCTGTGTGGCTGTTTGGGACTTAGGGAAGATGTGGCTCTTTCATGTCTTGGCTCTGTAGCTGACATGATTCTCTCATAGATGAACAGAGAGAATAAATATACTAATAAAAATCAATAGTTAACATATGCCTAATCTTATTTTAAACTACAGTCACCCTCCATCATGTACTCCTCTTGCTCTCCCCACCTCTCTTCTCTCTCTCTCTTCTCTCTCTCTCTTTCTATAACTGGCTCCTTGTTTAATTCAAGAAATCTGCTGATTATTTTCTCAATTCATCTATAAAATGTCAGCAAACGGTAAAAAAAATTGCCACCACAATATCCTAGAGCACAAAGGCAATGTGATTAAATATCTTGTATTGTCCAGCCATCAGTCAAAAGACCCCAAACATTCTATTTAATATCATTTAAGACCGAGTAAGGAAGCAAAATCTCACATTTGAGAAGCATCAAATGTTTGGCAATTTAACTGAAAAACTGCTAAAAACCGTTAATTATCACAACAGTTGCAGACTAATATTCTTTTGACTGCCTAATTGATGAATTAATTACTGCAGCTCACATCATGTCCTCTTGACTGAGTCACAAAAGAAAAACAAAAATGCTGAGAAAGGCTTCCACCACCACCACAGAGACTCAGTCCCAAACATCAGTACTAGCAGCTTTGTATATTTGGCTTTGTCAAACAGATAGGACAGATGTACTGCCAGTCTTCAGCCTGTAACATTTGCTAACATTAGTTAATGCTATGTTAGCTCAGAAGCCAAAGTATTAAGTCATTAAAGTGACGAACCAGCAGTTTGTCATACTATAAGTGGAAAACTATAGCAATCATCACTGAATATAATGACACTCCTGAAAGTAATGATTATTATCTTTGAGAATAATAAATCTATTTGTTTCTCAGTAATGTAGCTATTATCCTGCTTAATGTGTGCTAACTGGTCTGGTTTCCTAGATACAGATGAACTTTGAAGTTCTAAGTGAACTAATGATAAAATGTATCAGTCAATGGCACTTACCTTTATTGTAATCTAAATTATGTTACAATACAAATGTTACAAATGTTCACATATATTTTACATTTTTGAAAACATTAGCTTTTTGTCTCATATAATAAGCCTAATATCCTAGAGCACAAAGGCTACGTCATTAAATATCTTGTATTGTCCAGCTAACAGTCAACAGACCCCAAACATTCTATTCAATATAATGTAAGACCGAGTAAAGATGCAAAATCTTTTTTTTTATTATTATTTTGTAGCGCTCACTGGATGTAAAGATGTAGAGTTTTAGCATCTTATTGTTCAATGACCCTTGGATGGACCAGGGATCCCCTAGAAACGTAGACATGGGGCCGTTTGACACCTTCCCAGAAGCTAGAGGAGGAAAACTTCAAGCTACTTAACTTTTTAAGTACTTTTTTTTTATTGTCAAAAAACACGAGCCTGTCTTTGATATTGATTATGAGAGATATATTGAGAAGCTTTCCCCCTGATCCCTCCATGATTGTGGAGGTTATATTATGTGCCACAGCACACTAATTCCCTTTTCAGGTTTTAATTGAACCCTATCCTACAGGATTACACAGATCTAGATTAGGACCTAATTATACTCCCAGCTGGAGTGATAATTGAAGTGAGAATATAGAGCAGATCGGAGAGGATCTGCTGGGGGATCAGAAGACATTCAGCTCTGTACTACTATTATTTCCAGTATGCCGATGTGCTGTGTTCCTGAGTCACACAGCTACCCAGCACACTTCACCTTGACAAGGACAGCGCTTTCAGATACTGAGATCAACTACTCAAGGTGCTTTGTTAAGATATAAAATGTATTCTATACAATAACCGCTGCAAATATCAATGTACCTACATCTGTGCAAGCTGCCATGATTCACCTGACATTACTTCTATGAGGGTTTTAATCATGAACAGCTAGCATGTAAAGATCCACAATGGAAAATTTAGTGTATATATTTGATAAGGTGTAATAACTTCACAATCTACCTAAACACATTGTGTACATATTATATGAAGTATTGTAGATGGGTCAGTGTTACTGTGAGCAGATCTCTTGTCCTGTATATGTACAAGAATTTGTACATACAGTTTTTCTTAATTGTCTTTATACATTCAGATTAAACACATTGATATTGATTCATATTTTTAATGTGTTCATACCCTCAAGGCTATAATTTATCTACACACATCTTTTAAAGCTTTGCATATTGCAGATAAAGTGATGGATTACATGCTGCTTTATGAAAAAAATCTTCAGCCTTTCATGCTCCTAAAATACTTCCTCTACTTATTGAATTATTTCAGTAATGTCTTTTTAAGTCCTATGTTGACACTTACAACATAAGGAAAATACAAAGTTTTCTTCTTTCTTCTAAGAATAAGTGTTCCCTAACCCTAACCCTAAACCTATGACCTCATCTGCATGAGCAACATTCTCATGTTCCATAGATGTTTCTTACTCAGTTTAATTAATTGAAAGCTGAACAAACTACTGTGGTGGGTGTACATAAACTACATATTTCAGAGGCTTTGTTGTATCAAAATTTCCACTATGTTATCTTCTAACACACATTAGACAGTAGTTACATATGCTAATCGTTAGCGCAAAACACTACTGCTTCCAGCACATACAAATATTCCAGCCCCACAATTCAAATTCACATGGTATGCGACCCCAAACCAATGTCCACAACACTTACAGGACTTTATTTTGTCTCAACAGTCCCATTAATACTTTTCTTGTCTATGCAAAACATGTTTAAAGCTGTTGTCAGTCGTAGAAGGAAATGGCAAACTGGCCCTATATCAGCTGATCAGTCGGTCATCGTTGATTGACCAGTGTTCGCCCCACCTTATTGTGTTGCTGAACTTGACCAATGACCTATCAGGGCTGAGATGGCCAATGAGATGTCAGGGGTGGCCATCACCAGCCCCTCAAATCACCATTGCACAGCACAGACAGGAGGACAGGAACAAACAGGTAGAAGGCTCACTCAAATGAGGCAGCACAAACACTACCAGTCTCAGAACCACCCATCTGTTTGTGCAGCAACGCCATTCCACTGACACTTTAATGATTTTGTGCGCAAGTGCAAACTAAATATTTGGAACAAATGCATCACAATAAGAGACTTCTTAACTATTTTAATTAAACACTCTCCAGCCAGTAGATGCATTTGAATCTGCATCAAATTGAATGTTTCATATGGGTAAAGCAGGAGTGTTGCTAAAGCAATCTGTATTTATCTGTAATACTGGATCTGTTGTCACAGCTGGTATATACTGTGTATCCCTGCAGCAGTTTGAAGGCAAAAGAACAGATACTGTATATTGAAAAATCTGCAGTGCCATCATATATGGCTGTCCAGTGTTAACATTCATTTAAGCACCTGAAAAAAAAACTCTAGGCTCCTGCAACATCTACCACTCTGCTTGCACATTTAAAACAGGGCCCCAGTGATAAATGGCACTGTTACGTTGCTGCATCTCTCCAAGCTTATCATATCCAGCTTCTATAGGATCTATTATATATCATACCAAACCTCTTCAGCAGTCCTCAAACAGAACATCTTGGTTTTTATCTTATTGTAATGCACACTGACTGACAAAAAAGCAACAAACAAACAAAAAAGAACCAACAGTGACTGCTCGACTAGTACCTCAGTCAACTGAAGGGTCTATGACAGTTGATCCAACTCATCCACTTTCAGGGGGCAGCCCTATGTTACATTTCAAGGTTTAATAACAAACATGGTTGGTGTTATTATGGTTTAAGAGTGTCCATTAGCTTACCCATAGATGCAGGAGATGTCAATGACCACATCGATCATGTCACAACACAGTTCGTATGTCTGCATGTCCACTGGACTGCTGTCTGTAGCGATGTAAATCTTACTGACCACGTCGAAGAGGAAGGCCTTCTCAATACAGGAGTTCTGTTCATAGAGACGGAGACAAAGAAGAAGTTTAAGTTAGCACACATGAGATGTGGCGGCCACTAAAACATGCAGGAAGAATTCTGAATATTGTTTGTATCCCAGTCAATTAATCTCAAGAAACTTAAGACTGATTAAAATGGCTGGGGCCCACAATCTTTTCTGATCATGATCATGATCATGATCAATGATAATGACCTAAATAAACAATAATGGCATGTTAGGTCCCTGCTCGTGAGACAGCATGTGCCTATGGACCAGGAACTATTAGGGTGGAATTTTGTTGGCAGATTTGTCAACAGGTTGAAGCAGCTGTAGCTGACCAGACTTGTGCAGAGCCAGTTTGATTTCCAGTTACTCTTGTGAGAAGTGAAGATAAAGTAACGGAAAATTCAAACTAAAAATTGATTATTCTACTACGAATCTGCAGATTTTTTTATAGAAACACAATATGTAATTCAGTTCAGCCCCAGGAGAGCTGCTGACAGAGAAACTCTATCCAGCTTTCAAAGGAAAGGGCAGCAAAACACAGTGAGAATACATTTAAATAGTTGCATCCTGTTTTTTAGTTGTTTATATTGTTTACTCCTGATATTACAGTGTGCTTTAGCTTAGCTGCTTTTAGTGTGAATTTGCTTTGCTGAGGTAATGTCATTTAAATTTATTCCAAGGAAGCGAACAAGGGTGAAAATCCTAAATACCAGCCTCTCCCAAGGGAAAGTCAAGTTCTGCTGTTTAATTCCTACATCGAACAATGAGTATGAATAAATTAAAAATAATATCTGATCTGAAAATGTCAGAAAAGTAATTTTTGATAATTAGCCGAGCATTTACCAGGATCCTTAGATTCAACTTATTGTGTATTATATTACTAAAGAAATCTCAAAAATAGTCCTCAAACCAAACACTGTCTGTGTACATAGAGAGATTATCTTGTCAAACTCTATAGATGACTCAAAATTAAGATGTTACTGTAGAGCCACCATGGATGTAGTCAGTAAGCTAGGCTGCTTTGCACACACAAACCATAAAATCAATCAATCAAAGCTTATGATATAAAATAGTGGTCTCTAACCCAGGATGCTAAAAAGGTAACAGGCTGTGAGGAAACACTATGATATATGATGAGCAAAAAAACAATATATACTTCTATACTATTACATGCTGCAGTAATTATGTTGAACTTGGTGCAGTCACTACCTTACAGCACTACATGAGATCTGTATAAGGACACTACCCAAGTATCCTCACACAGAATGACATAATTACAAAAATAAATGTCACTCTAACCACTCATTGCTTAGGCACAAAGATTATCACAGTAAAAAGAAAATTAACAGCTAAACCCAAATTTGTTGGCATTTCACCAGTGACTTCTCCAAAGATAAATAAAGATACAGTATGGAGACAGATGAGTTACTTTACGTGATGCTCAAATAAAGAATTGAAGTAAAGAGAACATAGGGTAAAATACTACAGTGGAAGCCGCTTATAGTGATCGCAGTTAAAGTGACCAACTGCTCATATGTATCAAAAAGTTTGGGACAGAATCATTCCTATACAAATGCTGTTTAAATAATCTATTTATAGTGATCAAGTAGTCTACTTAAAGTGTTCATTTTGGGTCTTTTCATACATGAGAACATATGGAAAAAAACATTAGAACTATAGTAATTCAATTTTACTCCAAAGATACACGTCACAATTAGCGGCTACGACACCATTATTAGGTGCTGCAGCGCACCTCTGCAGGGTTGTGTGGAAGTGCGTGCTGGGGGTGTGTGTGTGTATATTTGTAACTGCTTTGAAATAATCTGAAAATAATGTTTTCTTCCTCTCATTCATCGACTTTCTCACTACCACTGCTCACTCTCCTCATGCACTCTCTAGCTCACTTGAACACTGCTTCTCTCTCTCTCTTTCTACTACTGAAAATACATACATATAGTAGAGGTACATTGCTAGAAAAAGCTAGAAGCTGAACTTTAATACCATCAAAGTTGGAGGTTGAAATAAACTGTCTCAAAAGGCTGAAACAAGAAATGCTTTGTATTAATATCACACAGATGAACTGAATTGCTAAACACCTTGGAACAGACAAAGGCATCGGCCTCAAGAGCTGAGAGTTGCAAAGCATTGCTGAAAATGCAGAAATGCAAAATGAACTGCTAGAATTGGAAGCTGAACTGCATTATCTAGGGAAGCTATGAGCTGAAATACAAAAAAGCTGGAAGCTAAATTGTAATATTGTCAAAGTCTTTACTTCTATTGTAAGAAATTGTTGAAAAAAGCTTAATATTGTAAAATGTATAATAGGTATGAAAAAGTTGAATAGAAGTATAAATATCCTTAAAGAACTACATGTAGTAGACTGAAAAACATCAGAAAATAATAAATTGCAAAACATTGCTGAAAATACATCTAAATGAATTACTTATTTTGAAATTCCAGCCTCCTCCTTGACCCCCTCATCTTGAGGTGCCTTTTAAGAAAGTTACCAACTAGCTTTTATTTTGAAAAAAATAGGTCTATTCCTAATTTCCAGGTTAACCTACAGTGACAGTTGTAAGCTTTTATTTTGAAAAGTCTGGCTCATCCTGACTTCTCTGTTATGATAAAGTTAGAATCTTAGGCTTTTCTCAATCTGCGTTCTTGTGTGCTTGTGAAATGTCATTAGTTGTAGCCCAAGTACTGTTCAAATTCAAAGAACACATCTCTGCTGTTATAATTTTCACTCTAGGACTGTTTATATGTCACTTTTATCAGACAAGAAAGTAACCATTTACAGTAGTATGCAAAAGTTTGGGCACCCCTAGACAAATGACATATTTATGCAAACATTAATGCACAAATATTTTTTATGTCATAAAATGAACAAAAATCAAATAAATAAATAAAAAAAAATAAAAATCTCAGTGGCATGTGTAAGAGTTTGGGCACTCTAAGAGGTCCAAAGTCTCAGATTTTTTTTACAAGTTTTTTACTCAGACTTTAATCAGCCCATTTGTCCTGAGGAATGTCAATAACTGTCATTAGGAAATGTCAGCTGGTGCCAGTTTCAAAGCTTTATGAATACTCTTCAAAGACTCTTTGAACCTTGTGTGAACACTCAGCAGCCATGGGTTCCTCTAAGCAGCAGTGTAAATGAAAGTTATCTAAGCCCACAATAAAGGGGAAGGCTACAAGAAGATAACTAAAGTGTTGTCAGCTTGCAGTTTCCACAGTGCGAAAGGTAATGAAGAGATGGCAGAGAGGGAACAGTGGAGGTCAACATGACATCTGGAAGATCAAGAAGACTCTTGGAGAGAAAAGCTCAAACGCTGGTCAGAAAGGCAAATCAAAACCTCCATTTAACTGCAAAAAACCTGCAGGAAGATGTAGCTGACTCAGAAATGGTGGTGTACTGTTCCCCTCTGCAGTGATGATTGCACAAACAAGACCTTCTTGGAAGAGTCAGTATACATACAGCCACATAATGAAAGCCAATGTCAGATGTATGCAACGGAACATCTACAGAAGCCTGATGCATTTTGGAAACAAGTGCTGCGGACTGATGAAGTTAAAACAACTCTCATAAAAGGTGTGTTTGGAGAAAACAAGGAGCAGCATTTCATGAAAAGAACACCTTGCTAACTGTTAATCATGGGAGTGGATCCATCATGCTTTGGGGCTGTGTTGCAGCCAGAGGCACAAGAAACACTGCATGGATGAAGAGAAAAATGGATTTCTCTAAACACCAACAAATTCTGGAGGCAACCATCACACCATCTGTAAAAAGCTGAAGCTGAAAAGAGGATGGCTTCTACACAAGGACCAAAATTAACTTTTCAGCTTATCTCTGCCTGACAAGCCCAGGCAGCTGTCCTGCCACCATCTCAGACTCACCTTGGTAAATGTCTGTCTTCTCAGACTGCCAATAGGTGTGCAGCGCTATCTTCTTTCTTCCATTTTATGGCAGATGGCAACCAGTGTGAAGGTGCGTGACTGCTACCTAATACTCTGGAGTGTGAACCAGTTATCTACCACAATAAACAAACACAGCAATCCAGCAGCTTTCTGCAGCACATGTAGGAAATTGGCAGGTGTCATAATTTACTCGCCAAAGACTAAATTTACCCGTATTTGGTGAATGGTGAGTGTTAATTCTGGACCCTGCTTCTGTAGGATAGGATAATGATACTAAACATACCCGGAAATCCATCATGGACTACCTCAAGAGACACTAGTTGAAGGTTTTGGAATGGCCCTCACAGTCCCGACTTAAACATAATTGAAAATCTGTGGGTGGATCTTAAAAGAACTGTGCATGCAAGATGGCCCAAGAATATTGCAGAATAAGAAGCTTTTTGCCAGAATGACTATGTAGGGTGCCCAAACATTCGCACATACCACAATGTTCTCTTTTTGTCACAATAATTTGATATGTGAATGGTTTTTCTAGCTGAAGTTGGTGCTGGGTGATATGGCAAAAAATATGACCACAATATTTTTTCTACATTGATCAATATTGATATTTATCACAATGTATAATTTGATAACGCTTCCAGCTTGAAGAGTATCCTGATAATGACTGAAACCTGAATAAACCAGGAGGTTCATTAGTTAAACTTTAAAATAGTGCTGCCGACTGTAATTAAGTGGAAATGTGTTGACTTCCACTCTGCCCCCGCAGTAACAGTGGCAATGCTTGAGAATGCAACGCATACTATCAGCTATCAGATTTTTCTACTCTGTCCTTGGCAGTTTTGCCTAAATTCATTATTACATTTGAAATAAATGTCAACTGATCAATGTGACTAAATAATATAAGACAAACTGAATAAATTACTGGATTTTCTTTTTAGCCACAAACCTTGAAGAAGCCCAAGATGACACTTCTAGTGTTTTTCACAGACAATGATGAAAATATGAGATATGCCACATGATGACCTATGAGGACCCTGTTCTGTGTGGGTGGAATAAGACAGATCTTTTCTTGTCATAGCAGGCCTTCTCACATCTCTGTGTGCATGCCTCCTCTACGAGTAGCTTTTCTCAGCTGCTTGAGATACAATCAGAGTAGGGATGGGGTTCAATAGCATTTTATTGCAGTAGTCAAATGCAGTATCAAATTCACTTATCCAATCAGACTCCTTTCAAATTCCTTATCGAATCTTATTAGGTTTCAGCATTTGTCAGTTAGTGATAGCTAAAATAACTACAACTCAAAGATGCAATCTTTTGCTTTCAGAAACACTACAGTTTCTAGTGGCAGCCTAATTAATGTTCACAACCTGAACACAAAATGAGGATTATGATAGAAAAAATGTTGATTAAATGTCAATTAGTATATAGAGAAATTTATCTTTCTATATATAAATACACACATACATAGATTTTATTGGTATACCTATTTATCTGTAATTAACGTCCTGTGTTCTTCTACACATCAGGCAGCATAGCTGTTACACACACACACACTGACACAGATTCCAGGTTTATACAGTGACATAGTTTGGAATAAAGCCACCCTTCTCAGGATGAATCCTGAGCTCCATCAAGTTCAAACTCTATTTCCTCTGTCCTGTCAAGTTTATAATTACAGTTTCAGTTTTGCTGTTTAAATGCTGTGTCCCACAATATCTGCTGTAATGACATTCCTGCGTGAATGGAATGGTGGAATGGTTTCCATACTGGGCTACTAAATGTATCTGCTCTATTTGTTAGTGGTGTGTTGAATCCTACACACACCAGATGTGGGTTGTGTGTGCGCATGTCTGATGACTAAAGCCACAAAAAATGTGGCTTTTGTGCTCTCTGCAGTTTTTTTATTCTGGACCAATCTCTGTTCTTAACATGTGGAGAAACACCTGAAACATCTAAAGGAGCAGGGGAAACTGCTCTACTTGCTGTAAATATAACTTAACTGCCTGTCTGCATCCTTAATACATCAGTAGCCTGCATGCATCTATGATGTGCTCCACGATATTTCGCACTTTCCCTCCAATGCTTCAAGTTAAGTTCACTTGAGCTAGGCTCAAAATATTTGGGACTGAAGCTGAAACCATGGCCCTAACCACTGACACCACTGACTTGTGTAGACATGTGAGTAGGGTTAGGGACTGAAAACCAGTTCCAAATTAGGACCAAATCCAAAATGCCAAGAACTGGGTATCTGTAAACGTACAGCTTGTTCAAATATACAGAATGTTCAGACAATGTATGTTCAGATACAGTAGTGAGTGAAATGTATTGCACATTTTGTACTTTAAACTAAATCAATATATATAATTTGTAGATACAGTGGGTAGTTTCAATGTAAATGTAAAACAGGTTGCCCCAGTCTTCCCACAACAGACTTCAGTCTGACTGGTTTAATATAAAATGTATCTGCAGACCAGATCTGCATGATGGAGTTGTTGTTTGCTGTAGCTAACGTTAGTCCAGCTGCTGGAAACAGCTGTTCAGCTGTATGGATGTCCTGAGGATGAACCATACTGTTGCTCCAACTTTATATGTCCATTTACTGCCACTGCTGAAATGCATTTATATTCAAAGCAGAGGAGTGTCGCTTATACAGTTCATCACTTTTGTGTTGATTTTGTTGGAAGCATGTGTAATTACTCAGCTCTCAGCCTGCATTTACTGAGCAGCTGCTTTTGTTGTAGATATTTGACCACTTCTTTTAGAAATTATTGAAATATTATTTTACAGTAAATTACTGTCAGTTTTCTAAGGAACTTTGTCTAATATCACCCTTAGTCTTATCATCTATAACTTTCAGTTATCAAAACATTCTGTGTTATTTCTTATCTTGAAGACCCATTCTGCAGAATCAGAATCAAGTAGGTTTGCACATATGAGGAATTTGCCTCGGTGTTGCTCTGGTACATCACAGTTAAAAATATACATAAAATTAAATGATCCTAAATAATATAAAAAGACAGACTCTACAATACACATATGACAAATATATTCTAAGAAAGAACAGCTGCTACAGGTTAAATATTTAAATATGAAATAGAAGAGAATGAGATGAAATGCACAAAACATTGACCAGGAGTAAACAGTAATTGCAGTGTGCAATTAATAAAAATAATATTAACAGCAATAACAATAATAATAATAATAATAATAATAATGACTAATAAATGTTAGACACATTACAGCCTTTTCCATCAAATTGATGAGGTGAGTGAATTCCACATGGAGAGTTGCCTCACCCCTAGACCCCCAAACTGACCTCTTTGCTAAGGAGGGTCTGACAACATCACACTGACCACAATTAAACAAAACCCAGCTAAACAAGTGACTGCACAGACCTACTGAAGACCATTTCTGACCAATGTAAACCATGTAATGTTTGTCATGTATATACTCAAAGAATGATATAATATTGTTATATACCATTAAGGAAACATTATTTTTTGATTTTCTTACATTTTATTACATGTGACAATACTTAGCAATGGTGTCACATGCAGATGCAGTGGCCAGAAGCTTGCTGGAACTTTGCTACATTTTTGTTTTAATTTTCAATGTTTTCACCTTTATTACTGAAGCACATATTACTTGACAGAAATACACTCATCAACATTGGAAAAGGAAGTGCAGGGATTGGATTCAGTACAGCAGACCTTGAAACAATCACTGCCAGCGGCATCCCCCAAACAAGCAGCCAGACAAAACGTCACTGCAAGCAGTGTGATAGCTCGAGGAAGAGAGGGAAGAGAGCCAGGATCAGAGCTGAGATAGACCAGCTTGGAGCTAAGGTTATTCCTCTACCAAGCCTACTACTGGTTAATGTCCAGTCGCTGGAAACAGCAACAATAAATCAGACTGTTGTGTCCACATCTTTACAAAGACCTGGCTCCATCTCAACATTCTGGAATAAACTTTTGCACTTGATGAGCAGACCGTGTTCCATGCTGACAGTACACAAGAATCCAGTAAGAGGAGGGGAGGCGGACTCTGTGTTTACATCAATGATGCTTAGTGCTCAAACGCAGTCAAAGTGGATGGACAATGTTTACCTGATCAGGGTTTTCCCTGCCTCTCTATCTCAAAGGCGGGCTGCCTTTGAATTACTGACCGCCACCTTTGTTAAAATTCTAACATGTGGTGTTGTGAAACTTCAGTGGACTAAGGACAGCAGTGATTGGTTTGGCACCTACTGTAGCGAATCTGAAAACAGTGCCCCCTTTCCTATTCATTCAATCAAAAGTCAGTTTTGAAATGCGAATCGAAGAAGCCCTGTGTGCAGGTGGTCTACAACTCCTGAAAAACTCTCCCTTCAAGAATGACATCATCATCTCTTTGTCTGTCCTGACACCATAAATGATTCTCCAAGAATTGGCCCAAGTGGAATTCAACACTTTAGCCAAAGCCTTGCCAAATGTGAAATCTAAGGAGCTGGGTCAACAGCATGACGAGATGCAAGCCTACCAGACTGACTCATGTCTAGGAGCACAGCCCAAATGCTTTTAAGGAGAATACTGCATGAATCAAAGTTGACGGATGGAGTAAGATCATTGCCAGCAGGACGCTAGAAGGAGGAATGAGATTCCCCATCTTGGGGAAGTTGAACTTCATCTTCATATGAAGGAGTTATTGCTTGAACTGAATCAAACTATTAAAGATGTGCGAATGGCTTATTTTTCTGACTTAATTAACAGTGATAGAAATAATCCAAGGTTTCTCTTTAGCACTATCAACCAGCTTCTGGGAAAACTAAACATCAAAAAGATTATCGACGTACACACACAGATTTCATCACTGATGAGTATAGATTCAAGAGTTTCAATTGCGTTGTTTTAAGTACTGGTACATTGGAATGCTTACTCCAACTGTCACTTTCTATCTCTTAAAGTGCAAAATGACAAAATATACCTATAGAATATAACTACAATATATTGGAAATGTGCAAGTTATAAAATCTAAACATATATAAATGATCTGTGTACAGTAAAAAAAAGATGTACTGTTGTGTGGGAAGAGAAAAGTCCAGACCTCAGGAGATCAGAAGGGGGAAGGGGGTAAGGTGTGATTGTGTGTGTGTATAAAAGAGTACCACTTCTTGTGTGTGCGCCCACTGAATAGCAGCAGACTGTGAGGGGGAGTAATGTGTACTGGGCAGGACTGATGTGGGTGATAGCAGTGGTAATGTAATGTTGTGGGTGAGAGGGTGGAGCGGCAGCAGGTTATAGGTGGCTGTTCAGCAGGCACACAGTCTGGGGGACAGAACTGCCATGATATATCTCTTTTGCCAAATAAATGTCTGATTGTGGTTGACACAATAACTAATGCTAGATGCAGGCTATAGGATTACCAGGCAGATTCGCCCCTACTGAGAATAGCAGGGGCGTTCCCATTTCAGGCTGGTCAGAAACGATTATCTGCCAAGATTATCCTGTAGTCTGGTGTGTTAAAGAGTGTGTGGTCTCTAACACAGTTTCAAAATTGAATAGGATTTTAAAATTCTTCTAGTGTGTGCCTTTACTCAATGTTTTTCTTTATTTCAGACCCAGAGAAAAGGAGGTACAAGGATTGGGGTATAATCCATTCACTGGACATCTGGCATGCAGCCAAAAATCTGACCAAGAAACTTCATGTGGTATAAGTGAAAATGAGTTGACATTACTTTGTTCATTTCAGGGGTAATCCTAGCATGTTTGGCCTTTTGTTTTTATCTTCTGTAAATTGAATTTCGAATTGAATTGAATTGATTTCTAATAAAAATGCATCTGTATTCTTTTTTTTTAATTTAATTTGTTCACAAGCAGAGATGATATCTGGTCAGTGTGTCTGTTTGAAGAATATTGTCAATCATTTTGGTTTTGTTGCCAGAGGGCGGACAATCGAGAGGATATCATAGTGAGCATAATGGCCTTTCACAAGGTAATATAACCAATTTAAAATGAAGCGTGTTTCAGTTGTCACCAGTTGATTTTGTTTTGATTCACTGCACACAGTGAAGCCCTTAGTTGGATGAGGTAGGCAGGCGCAGAGGTTCTTGCTATTTTTTTCTCTCTCCATAAAGGACATGGCTTCAGCTACATGAGCAATGAGAGACAGTGGGAGCGAGAAAAGGGAGTATGGTTTACAGTACCATTGCTTGTTTATCATAAACACCTACTGAAAAACTTGTGAAAATGAAATATATATAATTAAACAAACAAAAAAAAGACACTGAAAAAACTGGTAGTTTTGTAGTTTGTGCTTTTATAAAATAAAAGACCTTGTATAACAAATAAAATGTAGTTTTACTATAAGGTAAGAAGTCACATGCAGGAACACTGAACACAGTTTTTCATTTCACCAAGTTGGTGCTTCCTTGAAGGCAACATTGTTACTAAAGAGGTCAGGGTATTTGTCTCTAATCTGCCACACACAATAGCTTGGTAACACCACCCACTTTGAGGGTCCCAGACATGTTGGCAGAGAGTGAACTGGCTTTATGCAGAGTGCCAATAGTCTCTGTTATCAGCCCCTGGATCCCGGCTGTCATTGACTGTAAGAATGTTGTTCCATGTCTGCTGAGCCAGATGCAGGATGCCCCTTGTCAAGACATCAGCGTTTCATATGGGTCCTCCTGCTGAGATGCCTCTCTGGATCCTGACAGCAACATTTATTTTCTAGATCCATTGGTATAAACCGGCAGTTCAGGCAGGTGTCCTCTATTTGGAGCATGCGCTCCTGGTGTTGCTTGCCGGTAGTCCGTGATGTCAAGGAAAACAACGGGTGACCACCATCTACAGGACTCTCCTCTTGGGTCAATTGTTGCAATTCTGTCTGGAAATTGAGCAAGAACATCTGTTTCAATGCTAGATTCAAATTTCAAATGGGTGTGTACTTTTTATTTGTTATTTATATATTTTTTACTAAAGATCAATGACCGACGAACCTGCATCTCTGCTGTCCTGGCAGCAATCAGCTGTGCAATCCAGTGACAGAACAAACTACTGTTCTTTCCCCTGCCTTGACCCGTTGATCTCCCCTCCTCCTTCCCTCTCTAGCATCAATGTCACTGCTTTCATCCAGTAGAGTTGCAAAGCTTTCAGAACTGGAATCCTGAAATGAAAATAATGAAATGTATAAAATGGCAAGTTTTACTTTCATACACTTCATATTTGAGGTATGCTGACTGAAAGCGAAAGAAACAATGGTAACCTCCAATGATACAGCAAGGTGAGCTACAATGACACATGAAATGATGAATATATAGACTATGTTCCAGGATAATGCCAAACAAGTCTGTTCTTTAGAACCTGGTACGCTGTATATTTTATGTGCATTATCTCCAGTGTAACGTTACTCATCCAACTCCTATCATCTGTTTATAACTAACGTTAGTTTAGGATTACCACTGTCTCAACTCACTGCCAGACCCATTCAAAAAGGTCTATTCTATTGTGCTGATTCGATTCAGCAAAATGAGAGTTGCGATGGAAACTATCACTTCAATAATAAAGTGGCAACACATCCTATTTATGATATTCCATCTAGTTCACTAACCATTAGTGTTACCTTCCAGCACATTTAGCTATGCTGACATTGCTGAGCCTCTCGGTGAAAGTTTCAAAAACAGCGGTTGATAAGTTGCCTAGCTAGCTAATGCCGACATGTCATAAAAATGCAGTTCATGTATCATGCAACGAGAATGAATTTGTTCAATGTCTAGAGCCTGTACAGTGTTTCCTCTGTATTCATTTAGCAATGGTGTACCACTACAGCAAGAACATTAACACCACTGCAAGATGGTAATTTAGCCTTAATGTTATCTAAAGCTAAAGTGCAGCCTGGATGTTTTAGAAGTAGTGATTATATACCACTAGAGCCTCAACTTTGAACATAACTTGGACCCAAACAGCGATAGATATGGGACAAAACTAGAACTACTGCCCAAAGCACCACAGCTGTATTCAAATTACAGAGGAAACACTGCTATATTGTGCTAGCTAGCAAACTGATAATGACATTACACTTTATAAATCCAATTGAAAAAAAAAAAGTTAGTCAAACTATATAACTATATAATAAGAAGTGTAATCTTACTTACCACATCTATCAACATATCATATCAACAGTCTCATGTATGTCACATCACTGTTTTGGCAGCTGCCCGGGACGATGGATAATGAAAATGGACGAAGAAAAAGACATCACCTGTAATAGTCTGGTGCTGATGGAGTGCGAGCACATGCACGAGCGAGAGTATGCTGACTGCAGCTCACTTAACAACCACTGGTGTTAATGAGAAGTCATTATTGTCACAGCTTAATTCAAAGTGTTTGTCAACCGTTAACGGAATCGAAAATGGAACAGGCTATGGGAACTTGGACTGTGACAGTATGGATTTTTTCTTATCACAGTGAAAAAGCAACATATTCCTGCAGTTTAATGATGTACTGAACCAATAAGTTGGCAACATTTGGCTTGGGTTGACTGGTTCTCCCTAAAACCTTGTGTAAAGAGAGTATTACACACTAATCACATAGGTGCAAGGTTATAACAAAACAGCATCAATGAAAAAAAATAAAATAAATAAATAAAATAAATAAGCCTGTTTATTTCCCCTTTAAAATGGCCCCTGAGTATATAGGTAGAACCCATGAAAAATCTTCTCTGCCAATGCCAAACAGCTTATTTTGCTGTTGCTATTGACTGGCTGATGTTCTGGTCAGTTGCTGGAGATTAGAAGATTATCATGTGGTACCTGTGGTGTAAAAAACAACAACAAAAACAGTTTAGGAATAATATCAATATCAATAAATAATAAAAATGATTAAATATCTGCAATAGTTAAACTTGGACCAAACCAACCTTGTTCCCAGTTGTTGCAGTAGAACATCTTGTGCCAGTCTTCATCTCTGTTGTTAATACACACACACAGTGTAGTTTATAACATATGCTGAAACTTGTGATATCATATATGCTAAGATGCAATACATCAATGCAAGGGCTGATATCATGTCTACAGTAGGGATGGGAGTTGTTCAGATTTTATAGATTCTGCTTATTGGTCCGATTCTTTATCAATTCCCTTATCGATTCCTGATCAATTTTCTGTGTGGAAAAAATGTAGGCCTACACAAGGTTTAGGAGTTAACACAACCTGACCTTGCATGCTGATGTATATATGAAACATAACTGGAAGATAAGACAAATGGTCCGCGACCAAAAGTTAATTGCATTAATGAGCTTATTAATTTGAAAGCATCTTTCATCTCTGCCTGTATGAGAATAACATAATCAGGGGGAGGAGGAGTGCTCCGCTGTGTTATCAATGTCATGTCTCCAGCAGTGGAGAGCAGCCTCTCTGCTGCTCCGCTAGCTCCGGGGAAAGACATTGTTGTCCCACGCGCTGAGCGGGCACAGACTGAGCACCCAGTTATTTTATTATTTTCTATTCTCTTTTCTTTTTCTCACCTCAGAGTTAATTTGAGTAGTTTAATGCGGCAGTGTGTGTTAGTGCTCTGCTAACGTTTCCGAGTCTCTGAGTGATGCTGTAGAAAGTTCACAGTATAGTTCACGTTCCTCTTGCAAAGGTAATCATTTACTCGTTAAATAAAAAATAAAAAGGTTGTAACTTTGTAACTGCCTTTTTTTGAAGATGAATTACAAGGTCTACACACACATCTTTGCTGTTCTGTTTTGACTCTGTGATTAGCAGTGTGTCCAGGTTTGTGTCATTTTCATGGTGGTTTTTGAGCTGCAGGCGGCTGTGTAGCACAAGTCTAGTCTGTCTCTCCCACCACACAGCACATCAGCTCTGCATGAACTCGGGTTTCAGCAGTACACTGGTCTTTACCGGAGGCGAGGTTTGCTCTCTTAAAACCGACACTCACTGTTTAAAAACACATCTGATAGGAATAAGCCTTACTACTCCTGACTGGCTACATTATTGTGTAAATTGAAGGAGGCGACACAAGCCACACAAATTGGTGACCGACAACCAGAGTCCCAGGAGAAAAGCGCCTAATAGTTTTTGCTGTGCAGCGGTCTTCACCTGAGGTAAACAACACATTTAAGTATTACAGTAAAATGAAGTTAGCTTACCTGTCCAGAAGAAGAACAGCAAGCTCAGCCGCCATTGAGCCAGACTTCACCATCTGAACTGATGTGTACACGTGTAATGGCGTTTGTAGAGCAGATAGTAGGAAGGCCCGCTCTCTGAAATGACCTGTGATTGGCTTAAATATCCAGTCACAGGATATATTTTCTAAAACCTGAATCCAGAGCCCAGAAGAGGTGCAGAGGTCCAGTATTCTCCCAGACCACTTAAATTACAATATGCTGAAAGGTTATTATGGATTTTTTGCCCAATGATGCCAAGAGTCAAAAGCTCCCTTCTGTTACTATTGAACAACTGGCCCAGCAAAATCTAAAGAATGAACCACAGCAAACAGCTGCACAACTTCCAGCTTCATTAGAGGACATTATCAGACTAGATGTGTTGACATATCTAACAACTAATTAACATTTAATCAAAATTGCCAGAGCCCTCAATAGTAAATTACCTGTAGTGTTACTGTATGAATCTGAATCAGAATCATCTCTAATGGCAAAGTATGTTTACACATACAGGGAATTTGACTGCAGTTTGGTGACCCTCAGTGTAGTTACACAGAATAACAACACAACAATCTGCAGAATTATACACAAGGAATGACTATATACAAGGGAAACTGTCAATAGGATACAATTAATGCAAAGAAATGAAGAGTGCAAGGAGTGATGAAATAAATATTGATTGGTAAAGGAAATATTACTTTATTTACTGGATAGTAGGTGGTTATGTACAGTATATACGGCCTGTTCAGATCTCTGTTTCATTCAACCACATAGGCTAACAGTTAGGCCTACAGCCTGTGGGCTACAATTAAATGTCTATCTGCGTGTTATTATCTTTTAATAATAACATGTTATTTACTTTCAATTGTGCGGCTGAATGTGAACTTGCCAAACACAAGCTGGCCAGCTACCACCTGTAGCAAACCCTTATTTATCTGTCCACCCTTTCTGTTAACTCATTTTCACTGATTGAACATTCAATAACAATCATACAAATCTTACCATCTTTATTCCGTTATGTTCAATTCCAAAGTTTGATCTGTCAGCCAGGACTATGAGCTGAAGTTGAGTGATGCTCTGTGTTTAGATATTCTGCACTGGTCTGTGTCACACACACACACACACTGGAAACGATCCTACCAGCTTCTGATCACATCCCTGCTAAAAACACAACTTTCCTTGATCCCCATGAAGGGAACTGCCGATGTGGTTGACGCACCAAGTGCAATTTTATATATAAGAGTGTCACATACATCCACCCAATAACAGGAAAAATGATGAAAGTAAGAGGCACTATATTTTGTTCCACAAGAAATGTGATCTAGCCTATCAAATGGCCGTGTGGTTTAGCGTATGCAGGTAAAGCACCGAGAGCACAGGAGCTGCATCCCAACCCAGGGCCAGCTTAACCCGGTGGCAGTGCATTTCAGAGAGCCAAATCACCCAGTGGCCTCTCTCAGATACACCGGCATCCAGCATGTTAGATCTCCAAGAAGAGGAAGGGATTTAAATACCCTCTTACTCCAAAGAGAAAGTTTTTATCTTTTCACTCTCCAGCCTCTCACACCTAGAGGTCTGAATCAAGAGTGCAAGATCAAACATTTTCTCTAAAGTGAAAATGGTGCTAGTATCATGATGTCTCTCTCTATATTTTTTTTTTTACATTTCTAGACCATGACAAACATATAGAAAAAATTTTAAAAAAGTGAAAATGTTAAATTTTGTGGTGTGTCATTTTTCCTGATTGTTGTTTACTCTTAAACTTCTTATAGACAGATATTATACCCAATATCTGTAGAAGAATTGAAGGTTTCTTCTCTGTTATATTTTTGAATGTAGGTGATATAGGGATGATGTATCTGATATATATATAAATGTTTGATATTGCTGCTGTTTTTGGTGTATTGATTTTTGAAGTACGGCTTTTGAATTACTGCTATTTTCTATGTACTTTATTGAATTGCTAATTGTTTTGGGTTGTTTATCACCCTGGATAGTTTAGACAGTTAACCACACCTGCTATCATAGAGCTTGTGGGCCTATTGTTGTGCATGATATACATATAGGTGTGTTTTCAATTTTTAACACATTCTGATTTTACAAAGATACAACGTTGTGTGCCTAAAACTTTACCATCAGCACTCTATCATTCTATAGCAGTCAGCCTTCTTTCAGTCCAACTGAAATCTCTTCAGATATTTGAATTCATTGTTAATATTGTTTATTACTAAAAAGAAGAAAAAAGACACATCAGCAAATTCCATTAGCATCCAAGCCTCTCGGTAGGGGGGCCGGTGTAGGTGTTTGATGAATCAAGACTCAGCACAATGAGACACAATATAAACAAAGACAGAGTTTTGTTTCTATACAACATTAAATCTTATTGCAGGTAAGTTTTTAAGCTGCTGGAAACTAACTTAGCAATGCTCTTCTTCTAAATGGATCTGTTGAAGCTAGTTCAGCAAGCACAAGTGCACCCATGGATCTACTGAGATGATAAGGCACCACCACTCAGTCTTACTGCCAGTTTGTCCCTGTGGTCACTCACAGTATTACAAATCTCCTGCCTGCTGCCCAAAAATCATTTTTCCCATAAACTTCAATTATATAAGAGACATCTGTAAATTACCTGACACTTCAAGCTACATACAAGACCAATTATTACTCTTTACATGTTTTTCATGTTTGTAAAACGTTCCTAGAGTCTAGAAAAGCAATTTTAAAGTGAGTGACATCATCCTGATGTTAAGTCTATGGGCTGAGTGGGAAAGCCCAGGAGGGGCCAGTGGAAACTAATGAACATGTGCAGTGGACCACACAGCCCATAAGCAAACCTGGAAACTAGACAATGTTTTACTTATGTAGTATTTTTTCTCCAATACATTTTCCAACCCCCCAGTAGACAGCATAGAGACCATCCAATCAACATTTCCTTCTGTAACTACAGTATAATGTTACAACTAATGTCAGCCATACAGAATAGAAACAGAAAGCAAAGTCTTTTTAGATATATAACATTTGGCTTCAAAACTTTCTGAAAGAAAAACACAAATTTGAGCCTCAGGAGTCCACACACAGCATGCAGCACTGTGACTTGGAGCTCAGGTTTATCTGTTGATATGAACCTGTGGTTGACTCTCCCTCTGGTTAAAGCATCTTTAACACGTTTCTCTGTCACATTATGAAAAGGAACAAATGTATTTAATTTGCACTCTTGCATTCCAATAGCCTGATAGAGGGTGAATCTTGTAAAATATCATTTTTTATTATATAGAATAAGACATGATGGCTACTCTAACACGTGCACCATGAACCACTTCACATCTATTTAGGATCTAATTCAATAGACAGTCCTTGAAATGTGCAGGTACGTTTAAAGGTAAGGAAACATCACTGGAGGGAAAGCTTTGCTCAGTTAAGTATTGCCTCTTAATTACTATTTTTTCAATTAAATTTCCCTCGAGGAGAGACTGAACTGACATCTGTTGTTTCACAGCTCAATATTCAATTAGCAGGGAAATCTCATCTTCTGTGGCTTGTCAAAACACCATGCGAAGTTTGGATTTTAATTTCAAGTTCGAGACTTTTAATATGACAATCCTCAAAGCCCTAACTTACAATGAGAGAGGAAGATAGTGGCTTTTATTTTCATCTAAAAGTAATTCAATTTTAAATTCCCCAGTTTTGCAAATTTAAATAATTATTATATTTGTCAATTTATTCTTGTTCAGATGTATTTATTAGTTTTTATGTTTAAAGAGAAAGAAAGAAGTAGGCCTTATCCTGTTGAAGAAAAGTTGTCAGTTATTTCATAGCAGGTACTGCTGTGTGCTTTTAAGCTTTAAAGTGAAATAAAAAACAGTTAGGCTATAAGAGCTTGATTTGAACAATAATGCATGCATGTTACCTGTCTCATTATTCCAACAAATCCATATGGTAGCCTGACATATGTTGTTAGGCTAGAAATTCAAATAGGCCACAATTCAGATCATCATATGCAGCTGTCTTTTAATGATTCTTAAATGCTAAAAAAAATATGTTCCCATGACTCAGTTGTATTTGACTGTTAATATGGCTGAAATCTTCACTGAAACTCATGCCAATAGATTTTCTGATTGCCAGATATATATGGAAAAAAAAGGGAACAAATGGTCGATTCTTCGTATTAAACAGCCAAATTAGATTTGACTGACAAAATTCTGGGTGGGGTCCAGCCCTACTCTACAGTGAATGTAGAGCCCTTCAAAAGCAGAAGAGATTATAAAGAGCATGTATCTTTAATTAACACTTCTTGTTAATCTCTGAACTATCAATTGTGTGGTGGATCACTATGGCCGTGAGTGTGTACTGTGTTTTTACCCTCAATCATGGTAACTACAGCAGGGCAAACCTGAATTACAGTTTCAAATAATTGTTCAGTCAATCAATCAATATCAAGCACTAATGTGGGAATAACACCAGTGTGGGTGGACTACAGCTGCAGTATAAATAAATCATATTTATAACGCAGCTCTAAAATGATGATGAAAACAAAGCAATAGACATATCCTGGTCCAATCCAGGTATGTTCTGATGGAACAGTGTCAGCTACAGCGTACACAGCGCAATCTTTTTCTGATGTGTGCTTGCTTTGTAAACTCTGTTAAAACACAGGAATGAATGCAGTGTTTTGAGTGAGTGACCTGCAGAGCACAGTTTCTCATATGAAATGTAACATTTTATTGTTCATCATAAGACGACATTAAACAAGTATTTTGTTGATGGAATTTTGTTCAAACTGTCTAAATTACATTGCAAAAAGCTGTGATACGGGCTATATTCATTAATGAATGGTTATTATGCAGGATAAATTTCATTAACATGTATATGAAAATCAGTGGTGGTGTTCCATGCAATGTCTGCATTCATGCAAGATGAGCAGTTTATTTGTTATGTGTCACTACCACCTAGTGACTGGATTGTGGCGTGCAGGAGGACATGCACATGCAACATACAGTTGTATGAAAACAGTTGGGCATCTCTTGACAGATATGACATATTTTGACAAACTGACATATTTTGGTGTTATTTTAATTGAAAAGATGTGAACATACCCTCTCTAGGACATGGGACATCTAACACAATATTTTCTGCAAACATTAATGCACAAATACTTTTTTACGTCATAAACTGAACAAAAATCAAATCAAATAAATAAAAACATCTCAGTGGCATGTGTAAGAGTTTGGGCACTCTAAGAGGTCCAAAGTCTCAGATTTTTTTTACAAGTTTTTTACTCAGACTTTAATCAGCCCATTTGTCCTGAGGAATGTCAATAACTGTCATTAGGAAATGTCAGCTGGTGCCAGTTTCAAAGCTTTATGAATACTCTTCAAAGACTCTTTGAACCTTGTGTGAACACTCAGCAGCCATGGGTTCCTCTAAGCAGCAGTGTAAATGAAAGTTATCTAAGCCCACAGTGAAGGGGAAGGTTACAAGAAGATAACTAAAGTGTTGTCAGCTTGCAGTTTCCACAGTGCGAAAGGTAATGAAGAGATGGCAGAGAGGGAACAGTGGAGGTCAACATGACATCTGGAAGATCAAGAAGACTCTTGGAGAGAAAAGCTCAAACGCTGGTCAGAAAGGCAAATCAAAACCTCCATTTAACTGCAAAAAACCTGCAGGAAGATGTAGTTGACTCAGAAATGGTGGTGTACTGTTCCCCTCTGCAGTGATGATTGCACAAACAAGACCTTCATGGAAGAATCAGTATACATACAGCCACATAATGAAAGCCAATGTCAGGTGTATGCAGAAGCCTGATGCATTTTGGAAACAAGTGCTGCGGACTGATGAAGTTAAAACAACTCTCATAAAAAGGTGTGTTTGGCGAAAACAAGGAGCAGCATTTCATGAAAAGAACACCTTGCTAACTGTTACTCATGGGAGTGGATCCATCATGCTTTGGGGCTGTGTTGCAGCCAGAGGCACAAGAAACACTGCATGGGTGAAGAGAAAAATGGATTCCTCTAAACACCAACAAATTCTGGAAGGAAAAAGCTGAAGCTGAAAAGAGGATGGCTTCTACAACATGATAATGGTCCTAAATATACCTCAAAATCCACCATGGACTACCTCAAGAGACTCCAGCTGAAGCTTTTAGAATGACCCATGAAGTCCCCTGACTTTAAGTCCATGTGAGGGAAAATGTGGGATTTCTTCTTAAACACATCATACATACTAGAAAAGAATTGCTGAAGACATGAAAAGACCTTTGTAGACCTGTGTATTACTGAATTGTGCAGTTAGAACATTAAACTGTTTTTCATCATTTCTGTGCTCAGGATTTATTGAGGAGCCTGAGATGGTGGATCCAAGACATAGAGGAGTGACCTGCCCTCTATATAAACACTATAGTTCACTATTATAGTGTATTATAGTGCACTATTCATAGTTACTAATTTTACACCAAGTAGTTTCACAAACTTTAATTGGAGACAACTGGGATTCACTTCTGATAATCTGCTGTTACTAGTGAACGGGGTCATTTTCAGTCAATCAAGGAGTTATTTTAAATCCAGCTAAGTGTCTGTCGACAGGTGGAGCCGCCAACGGCTTCAGCTTCAGCACCAGTTGGGAAGACTGGTAGAATCAATGCACGCGGCACCGGCAACAGCCAACATTGGCCACCGCCCGTCACTTCAGCTTCAGCACCAGCTGTGTGGCTGGGAGGACAGGTGAAGTCAATCGATGCAGCATTGGCTGACACCATTTGTTAGGCAGAACCAAAGAGTACAGCATGAGAGGCCACCATGAAGCCACCAAGGACATTTCAACAGAGAAGTGAGTGACTTTAAGTACACCAAACACTATTGAAAAAAATGACAATTTAACATAATGATGATTTGCTGAAAATATTGTGTTTTATGTTCCATATACTAGAGAGGCTGTGTTCACATCTTTTCAATAACAAAAAAAATCACCAAAATATGTTATTTGTCAAGAAGTGGACAAACCTTTGCATACAACTATAATGTGCATATTCTCACTATTAAAATGTGGGGAAAATACAGAAGCACACTGGTGCAAGGTTTCCATGGAAATTTGACTACAGGATGTCTCAGTTTTCAGATACATTTGCACGGCTTAACAGTAGACTAGTCTAAATGCATTCTGCATGTTCGGAGGTGCAGTGCCAGGCTGACTGTGTGCCACAGCAGCAGGATTACTCACAGATATGAAGATGTTGAGCAGGTTCTCCAGCGTGGGCAGCTGTGGGATGAGCTTCTGGACCACTTTACTGAAAGCCTCAAATATGGAGTGATCGTATATACTGGTTAAATAGAAGCTGGAAAGGTAAGAAGAAATAATGTGAATCAGAATGAGTACAGCACCACTACTTTGCAATTTCATCACTCAGAGCTTTTTACAGAAATGGACAGAAAACAAGAGAACAGTCACCAATCAATAGCATGTCAAGGTCATCAGATTCTTTGAAAAACTTCTAGATAATATTACAGGCCCAACATTACAGCACCTACAGGAAATATAAGGAGATACCTTTTTGTCAACTGTACAACATCAACTCTACATTGAGTGTATGAGTCATAAAACAAATTGGTTTGCAAATTTCAAATAAACAAAACTGCAAAAAAAAATTACTTTTATAGACTTTTTGTGGTGCAAAAGTTGCACCTCTCTCTCTTTTGTCTCCTTGAAACAATTAACTGTGGGACTGCAGGCTGATCAGGGTAAGAATTGGACTACTGTGCAGCTGTGGCAGCTGTGGCTGGTGTGTGGGGAAGGTGGTGTCGCCTTTGCATGAGAGAAGTCACAAGGACCTTTCCTCCATTTTCTCTATGTTGTCCTCCTCTTCTGATACTTTCTCTTGCATCTCACTGTCTTCTTTTCCATCTTGGATTAACATATCCACCAAATCAGTGAAACAGGCACCCGGGTACAGAGAGAAACTCAGCATGACCATGAATGACAGCGAAATGCAGTAGAACCTCACACTGAACTGAAATGGAACAAGTGCACTTAAATTGAGTAAATAACATAACATAATTAAACTGCATTTTATTGTCATTTATGGTCACGCTTAAGGTCACGTGTTTCTCTCCTCTCCTGTTTCACATACACACAAAGCCATCTACACTCGTTATATTACTGTAAGTGCAATAAAAGAATGTATAATTTAATCCAAGTTTTTTTTTTCAAAAATGAGTCTTGAAAAAGTGGGGGTCATCTTAAAATCGGGGTCATCTTACATTTGGGTCAATACGGTAATGTTTCTGTCACTGATTTTTACAGATATGATACAAGCGCAATATGCTGCTGAGGCGTTGAATAAGGTGGATCTTCCCCAGTTTTGCAGTGGTTCAGTAACTTGTTGACTGTGGTTTGACAATGAGCCTGTGTAGAAGCTTGTCTGTTTTATGTGTATGTTATTCCCATGTAAGAATAACAGGGTACTGAGACAGTGCACCTGGCCTGTCGCTGTCTATCGGCAGTGGTGCTGAGCCGTTCCGTC
The DNA here is from genome assembly GCA_029490765.1 of Euthynnus affinis. Taxonomy (NCBI): domain Eukaryota; kingdom Metazoa; phylum Chordata; class Actinopteri; order Scombriformes; family Scombridae; genus Euthynnus; species Euthynnus affinis. The sequence continues at coordinate 2,674,155 of CM055851.1, read as the reverse complement.
AATCAATGCATGTAGAGCGCTGCATGCTGTCCTTGGTGCAGGAACATTTCATGCAACTGGCAAAGTGGTTTCCTTTTTTGTTCATTAGAACAAGCTTGTCTGACAAAGTGGATTCACTGTATGTTTTCTTGGCTCACTACATGGCAATTTGTGTTGATGGATAGGATAGGATAGGATAGGATAGGATAGGATAGGATAGGATAGGATAGGATCTCTCATAATCAGAAGGAACCCTCAAGAGTGCTCTGCCCTCTCTGTGCTGATAGTCTACCTCTGCCCCTAAATATGAAGTTTAATTTAGCTACAAATGATTTATCCAGAGGAAGTGTGGAAATGACTACATTAACCACACGTTACATTATCACCAGGTGCAGTGAAGAAAGCTCTGCAATTCAAAGCTAAATTAATAATAAACCTGTTCCAGATTATGTGGGTCTCTTTGGTTTTGGTCCTATAGTGTATATAGACATCAAAATACTTAGAAACATTGGGCTTAAAGGACTATAAAGATTTCTGACTCATTCTGTCATTTTAAATTAGCTTGTATTACTGTATCTATTTTATCCATAATCCCTTCTGAATCTAAAAACAGTCCAAAAGTTGCAGGTAAAGCCCACCTCAGGTGTATTCGTTCCAGACCTGCATCTGCGAGGTCATCGTTTGCACGTTTGTGAATGTCCCTCTGCTTCTCGATCTTATGGTCGTCTGACAGGCCGTCCACTTTGTGAATGAACACCTCGAAGTTGATGTCTGGATTGACTTTGTAAGCTCTGGTCACTGTGAGATGCAGTCTACTCAGAGCCTCCACATAGTCATCCTATCAGGAGGGAGGGAAAGGAAAAAAAAAAACAATGACACTTACAGTTCAGGTTCTCTGATCTGAACTACACTCATTTTTGTGGGTAATTTTAGATTTGTATGACTTTGTTATCAGAGTATATCGACCAAGAAGTAACAAGATATGTCAGTAGAGAAGTGACAGATACGCATGTTTAAGGTTTTTTAAAAACCGTCTCTGTTACATAGTTTCTTTTTACACTGTTCAGCATCCTACTCACTAATAACAACATAGAAGTGATCCCTTTCCATCTCTCTAGACCAAATGGACGTTTCCATTTGAGAGATTGGAATGTTCCACCATAGTACAGCAGATGAGTCCTACGGCAGGGCTCTACAGCACGAGCACTACTGCCTCTTCATTCACATTAAATAAATAAATAAATAAATAAAAAGGCTATTCATGTGTCAAAAGATCTAAACTCCCACACTGCTGACTGAAACAGCCATCAAATATCTTCTAACATACCAAACAATATAATGACAGCAGCTGCACTGTGACCATCAGTGTGTGTCATGAGTACTGATCAGAGGAAGGCTGGATCTCAGCTGTTACTCCTCAGACCTTCCCCCAGACCCTCCCTACACACAGTACTGATCATTTCCAAGACTAAAGACTGGCTATAGGTGTGAATGTGAATCTCTTTGTCTCTGATGGTGATCATGCACAAATGTTTTCTCTATGAATAAACAGTGTTTGTTATTTCCCTCTCTTTACATCAGATTTTAGGACAGTGAATACAGTGATTTATGTGATTTTGACAGTGTTGAACTAACAGCTTGGACCCACTGGGTGTGTCTGTGTCGCATTCCGGCTGTGACGCGGCCACTGGAGCTGATCGCGGCCACTCTAGTTTCAGAAGCATCCCAGAAGCGGCTCTGCTACACATATGCGCCTAGTCTATTTTTGAACAGAAGCTGCATCGAGCTGCACAGAGTGGATCAAGCCAGGCAGGAAGTCAGACACAGGAACAGCATAAAGCAGCCAGTCAGTTTTCAAAATAAAACACTGTGTGCAGAATCCTGATCTGTATATTAATACAGTATGATGTGACATCACATCCCAAGCCAACATACTCTAACACATGCTATTCTGTGGCACAAGTGCATGAACCGCATGTTATTTTTTCTCCCACCTGCATTCTACAAAGAACCGACCTACTCTGCCTCTGACTGGTTCAGTCTTCTGCCTGCATTTGAGATGATGTTACATGTGTAGGTGTGAGAGAGACGATGCAAAACAATTTCCATTGTTTATTGCCCTAACCCTGATCATTCTACCCTGACTATCTCACTCTTCATGCCTAAACCTAACCAACCCTAGCAGTTTACCGCAGGACTGTGCATTCCAATCACACAACACCTGGAGGGCAATGAGTATGTGCCAATCAGTGGCAGAGTAGGGCGGGTCTTCCTGGAATGCAAAAAAATAACACACTAAAAGCAGCACAGGTGCACCATTCCCACGATTTGATAGGACACTTTCAAGCACTACTCTGAATACTACAAAATAAAGCTTTAGATGCATCTTGTGTACACTGTATGTGTATTGTTGAAAACACAAACACAAGCCTCACATATTGAAAGACTCATATATACAACAAAAGACACAAGTAACCAAATAACCTATTGACCATCAACTGTGGAGCTGGTCTGCCATTCTTGAACCATTGGGCACCACTTGAGTAAGGCCCTTTCAACAACAAGTTTCTTGGTGCAAGAAGTGTATGTTTCTGTAAAGGACAAGTCTCATCTGTCAACTCCTGCTGCAGAGGACCGTGTTCTGCTTGTAAAATCCCACTCCTGGACCTACACCTGGCATGAATGTTAATGTCAGCAGCATTTCTGGTCACCCTCTAGAGCCCCACTGTATACAGCAGAGGCAGAGCAGCAGGGTCATCACAGATAATTAAAGACATTGTACAGAGATGACTCTCTACGGCAGCCTTTGTGTCCTGACCTGTGAGTCGATGACAAAGATCAGCGCTCCGGTGCCTCTGAAGATCATTTCGTAGTCGAAGGTGGGGTCGAAGAAATCGATCTGGCCGGGGAAGTCCCAGATCTGGAAGCTGACAAAGGAGCTGCTGGAGACGTCCTCCCTGCAGATCTTGTTGGTGCTCTCCAGAAACAGGGTCTCATTGGGGGACATTTTATGGAAAACCACCTTCTGGATTGAGGACTTCCCACTCCTCCGCAGGCCCATCAACAGGATGCGTGGTTTGACTTCTCCATTCAGAGAGTCACTGAAGCCCAACACTAGACAACAGAAGGACAGTAGATAGGTGTAAATAAGCTCCTACATTAGGGAACTCAAGACACTGATTTTATGAGTCAAAGTCAATTAGCTAGTAATAGGCTACTGTTTAAAGTTGAGTGATGGGTGATGGGTGGGTAAGGCTCGCCCTACACTGGACTGCTGGTTCAACTTTGGATGAAGACGCTGAAGGAGTATGAATGATATTGAAAAGTGGGCAATGGGATGTCATGAATCAGAAGAGTTGAAGATGATAGCTGTGTTGAATAGCTTCAAAAAGTAAGAATGGAGATGAGGAAGAGGAGCAGGAGAAGAGGAGCACAAACAGGAAGAGGACAGAGGAGGTGGGAGAAGGAGGAGGGGGAGAGGAGCTGAAAAACAGTTTAAAAGGACTAACTGCCAAAAACACCTGAACATCAAACCACCAATCAGAACAGAGACTGAGTCACAGGTTGCTATGGTGACACTGCAGCCCAATGGGGCAATGGGGAGACAATCACCCAAAGAAACAAAAAGCAGGCCTCAAACAACTTCCTATAACTCAAAAACAAAGAGTCACATCGAAAAAATGTCTTGAGCAAGAGCGTCCTGAGACTTTGTTGGCGATACTCATGTAGGAAATATGTTTGTATGATTTAAAATGAAGGAGCTATCTCAATTCAAATGTAGCCATCATCTGTCTTTTTAACAAGAAGATTGACAGTCCAGATGACATTGGAGTCTATGAAACTGTTAGACAGCACTCTCTGCGCTTTTGTTTGATTTATTCAAAAACCGTGAGTCATATGTGAACAGAGTTATACTGGATGAGAGAGGACACGTTTGTCTACACTTTCTTGTATACATTATGTATGTAGACTGGAAGCCGTGGGAGTAAAGTGATAATGTCTTGAAGATTTTTGATAAGAATTTTTCAGACCTGAACATTCCACGCAATACACACTAATGTAAAAACCTGAGAAGGGCTGAAAATTTCATGAAACTTGAACTGTGATTGTGTGAAAACCGTGAAAGATATGAAAAAGATGAATACAATTTTAGTAGTCTTGTGACCTGTTTAAAGTTGAAATGAAGTCTCTAGCTGAATGTATGTGGAAGTAGTTGAAGTTGAAAGCAGAGTGGCTTGAAGAGGATTTGAACATTACATCCATTCATTTGAATGGAGCAAAATCACCAAAAAATGTTGAATATTTTGGAAAGTATGAAGGGTATGAATGAGAAAAGTAATAGCTATAAATGTAATAGAGTAATATATATTATAGGTTATACAATCAGCCGATATATCAATATTAGAATTTTTTCATTCCCTAATATCAAATTGGCCCCCAAATCCATTATCAGTCAGGCTCTAATATTTATGGATACAAAATATCTGAAAATCTAAAATTATCTTGCTAGCACCAGTGCTACAGCCCTGCGCGCACATGTGTGTATGTGTGTGTGTGTGTGGATGATGAGTTCATTATCTAATAATTAATCCTTCCCCAGTCAGCTACCACCACATTAAAAATCTAATTCTGTGCGAAACACTGCATTTTGTCTAACAAACTGCAACAGTCTAACAAAATATGCTATTGAGTTGCATTATGGAAAGTGTTTCTTTGTTTCTAATAAGGACTTAAAGTGAGGATATCTCAGCCCTGCAGCTTCAATTTGAACTCTTCATCTTTTAATGTGTCTCTCTTTTCCCCAACAAATGACATCCTGAGTTACTGAAGTGTTGTGTTAACAAGAGTGCAGCCCTTCAATGGAAAAAGCACACATTGTTCATCATGAGATGAAAAGCTTCTCAAGTTGTCTGGCCATGGAAAAACTGACTGTATGTTTTACATGGAAATGAAATTACTCAACCAATTCTGTCCTTTTAATAAAAAGCAAGGTAACAGTATGATGAATGAATGAACTTTATATCAGGACTTGACATTAACTATTTACCTTTCACTTGTCCAGACACACAAGTCATTTGTCAGGATAAAATGTAATTTACATTTTGTTTTGTTTGCAGATGAAGAATTTAGAATTCAGATGAACAAACAGTTGAAAGCATCCAAACTGTGTCAAGATATAAATGATTCAGTTTATGCATTTTATTAGTCATTACTTCTCCTGTTAGTGATCTTTTCAGATTTTCACAACATGATTATCATGGCCAAAGCGATATTATTGCGATATCTGCAGGAAATTTTAAAAATAAATAAATAATGCTATCAATCAAGTCATCTTTATCTCTGTTTATTGTGTGTTTTGCATCTTTTCTGGCAAAGGACTTCCATTCAAAATACAAATGGAGGGAGGTGGAGGGAGAGTCAGTAAGCATAACTGTCCCAAGTTTGAAACAAACTTTAGTGAAGTCTAGGCGTCTTCCAAAAAAAGGCCATTTAGAGACACTAAATCACCCCTGCAAAGAGTAACTGAAGCATAAACACATTATAGTGCTTTGTTCCTGTTGAAAAAAAAATTATGTATATATACACACACATAAATATGTATACAAAGCGTGTGTGTGTGTGTGTGTGTGTGTGTCTGGTTTGTCAAAGGCTACTTTTGGGGACTAATTTCAGACTTAAGACTAGTCAACTGGGGACAAAAGCAAGCACCCTAACTGGTAAAAAGCTGATTTTTGGGTCAGTGGTTAAGGTTAGGGTTAGGTTAGGTCTTCAGGAAATCAATGCAAGTCTATGTAATGTCCCCAAAAGCAACCATGAGCTGATGAGCTGCATGTGTGTGTGTGTGTGTGTGTGTGTGTGTCACATTCCTCCTTTGGCACTGTGACCTTGATCGCTCCCTGTTGAAGAATGTCAAGTGCACTGTAACAAAAAGTCTTTCTGCTGTCAATGACTGAACAGGACACATACTCCATCAGCTACGTATCAGATGATTAACCTTTAGTCAGCCAACAGTAAAATGAGTCAATAACACAGTGTTTGATTTAGACAACAGCTCCTACTGTATCTCAGCTCACATTAGCCATACACTATTCTCATTTCATATTCCAGTCTGGACAAAAACAACCACAGCACTAAAGGCCACTGAGTTTGCAACTAAAGTGGAAAGCACTGAATAGTGATCACGTCCGTCCGGGTCACTATGAGCAGATGATTATCATCACCAATTTTTTTTTGTAATTTCTCATGCAGATTATCATCTAATTGACATTTGTATATTTATTACATGACTGTATCAAAACATAGAACAGATGTTTCAAACACTTGATGTGTCGCTGCTGCATCTCTTTGGCTTATAAATGTCTATTGCAGATTTAGTCATAAACCAAAGTATTGGACTTTACTTTTTCAGGTATGTGATGGTCCTAGATGAAAAATCAGGTGTAGTCACAATATACTTCCTGATGGGAACATAAATGTCAGTCAGCAATCCAATAGTTTTCATAGTGACACTAGAAGAAAGGTCATGTCATACGTCTTCAAGGCACAACAAATATCTGTACAAAATTTCATGGCAATCCATTTCAGTCTGGACCAGTGTTGCTGCTGCGTCTAATAGATATAATGGTGTGTTTCAGCCTTGTTTTATTTATCCATGTAGGAAGTTTCGCTGAGAGCTACGTCCTCTTTGTCAGGAAGGCTCTGTTCACACTCACACAGTGGAGCTGCTGGTATGCTTCACCAGAAGAGCTCCAGAAATGAATGTTGGAATTGGGGGTGGCTGTTTCTATCACATTCTGTCACACAGCTACATGTGCCATACAAACCAGTTATTTTCTAACATTACTTGACCCTTACACTCACAGCTGGAAGTAGTCCAGCTGGCCACTGAGCAGCCTCACTGAAGCTACTGGAGGTTAACAGCTTGGGTGAACCAGGAATAATGTGGATGAGTACTCCTGGGAATTACAGCACACACAAAGGATGCCTACATCATCTTCACATGATTATATGATCTGTGAGTGAACAGCATGTTTGGCACTGTGACTTCCTCAGACTCTCTCATCACATGATCAGCAACAGGTGTGTGCTTTTAAAGGTTCTTGTGATTTTTGAAAGTCAGTGGTCAATTGCAAATCACACGACACAAACATGTACATTCACCATGTGCTCCTAAAGAGTGTTTTTATATTAAAGAGTACATGCTGTAGCATGCTGAACACTTTTTCAAAAGTTGCTCAGATTTTTGTCAACTGCTCCTTCCATTTATAAACTTTAGTGGTTTAATGGTGTAACTTAGGTGGTCTAACTATTTCATAAACATCTGGTGTCAAAGCTTTTGCTATGGGAAATAACTGAAAACTTGACATTTTTGGAGCGCTTACGTAAATTAATTTTTTTTTTTTTTAACCACACAGAGATAAATGGCTACACACTTTGATGGATATCATAGAGCACAGGATTTCTATTTCTATAGGGCTCCATCTGTATCAAATGTACAAAACTGCAATACTATAAAACTGAAAATATTACTGTAAATAAATATAGGCTAAGTAAATAATATCAAATTGCGTTTACACTCTAACTTCATATCTTGTAAGCTGATAGGAGGTAAAATGTCAACACCTACTCCAGAGAGTAACCAGAATAAGACTTAACGTTAGCTAGTCGAACGTTACTAGTTAGCGTTACACTCATTTTCAGATTCATATAACGTTAGCTAGTCAGTGAAGCAAGATGTGTTCTTCTTTCTGAGAAGTAAACGAGTCTCCCAGAAAGGGAGAAAAAAATACAAAGTGTCAATGTTGTATGTATAAAACTTGCACTAAAAGTACTCCGTTACTCCCCTCGATAAGTAACTTTTTTATAAAGGACGCCGTGCTAACGCAGAAAGGAACATAGTGGTGAACGCAGCTTCAGTTAGCTAGCAGGAGAACAGGCTGGCTGAAGTTAGAAGCGGTGCTCCGCACTGAGACGTTTCAGCTGTGAATACAACAGAGCCGAAGTGAAAGTACCGTCTCTCCTCGCTCTCCGCTGGTGTGTGACCTTCCTAGGCAACATAAATATCCGCCTACCTCCGTCCTCACAGCCTAACTCTGCATCTGAAAACGCCTCCAGGTCGTCTTCGTCGTCGTAATATCCCAGAGCCGTGTCCTCCTCCTCCTCCCCCCTGCTCAGCACGGACACCTTCTCAGTCGTCATGTTCTTCTCTTGTCGTTTTGTTTTTGATGTTTTTAAGCCGCTTCTGGCGTCCAACTTTCCCACATTGTCACCTGATATGTGAGAGCCATGCTGGTGAACTTCCACCCCCCCTGCCTCCGGTCCGACACACTGCAGCCGGGGGTGGGGGCTGGGGGGAGACCAGAGTGAGCTGGTGGTAATACATTTATTGAAGTGATTTTATGAGAATTAGCCACTAGTTAAATAGCTGGAGTTTTAAAATAATGTTCCTGAGTGACAAACAGACTGCTGTATATAATATTTATTATCTAATAAAAATAAAAATAGAGCAAACTAAAGGAAGTACTGAGTCAAAGAGGCCATGAAGTTATTAAATACAGAGATTAAAAACATCAAGTGGTAAAAGGTAACAATACAAGTCAGCATCAACATTATCTTGAACAGAGGTCAAAAATGTGACCTCAAAATGTTATAGTACACCATTTTTGAGAATTACATGATGAAGGCAGAAGCTAGAAGAAATAAGAATTATCAGCAGTATTATTGTGTCATGTAATGTTTTCAGATGTTGCTATACTACAATATGACGTAGCTAACTATGATGCTACAATGTTAATTTTCTGTTGTCTCCATCCTCTCAGATATTTTCAGCAGAGTTTGATATTTTTTTTTCACCCAAAGATTGCAAAGTAAATTTGTATAACTGGGAATTCAGAGACATGCAAAATGACCTCCGTCTTGCCCTTCAGTGAAATTTTCATCATTATAACTTCTGCCTCCTATCACTTCTGGAATGCCTTTGGATGTGTGTGTTAGGGGTCAGTGTATTTGGGGTCAAGGTTCAGATTGGTTATAATTCAGGTTGCTAAACCAGAGCAGTGTGCAGCATAGCTGTCAGCCTTCTCCATGTGATGTTGCACTTGTGCTTGATGTGTGAAAGCCCTGTAAGGCTGGCTGAGGATAGAGTCTGACCACCAACATTCCTATAAACATTCTGAACATGCATGAGAGGAAATTACTCATCGTCTGTATCCACAGCAAATGTTGCAGAAGAACAAACAAAACTGCTACTGCTATTATGAATGTGATGCTGGAATATAAATTATATTTGATGAAAAGTTCCAGCTGGATGTGTAAAAGAGAGGGGGTAGGAGATATTCTGGAATAAATAGAGAAATATAGGGAGTATGTTCATTTTTAGAATATTTATCCTGTCAATCATTAAAATAGGTAAATATACTCAGTGTTCTGCTGATGAGGTAGTAGCTTCCAGAAATGGGTCATGATTTATCTGAGCAATTTTATTCACCTCAGGGACAATTTTTATACTCATATTGTAATGGAAATTTCTATAAGTAAAGGGTGACAGAGTTAGAGAGGTCAGGCTGTACTTTCTGTCTTCTCAAACAGAATATAGCGACATGTATGGTTTTGATAAGCAGGAGCCTTACTGGCAAACCAAGGCCAGAATGCAGGACATCGCCAGATGAAACAAGACAGAGACCTGAGATACAAACATAACTAGAGGTCACACATCTATGATGTGAAACTGATGAACCAATTAGATTAATATCTCTTCTTGGGTTAAGGACTAGAGTCGGGCTTTCAGTGCTCAGAAGGGACAGAGACAGCACCGGAGTAGAACACTCTGCTGTTTGCTGTTTTGGTTCTCCACTTGGCTTCAACATCTTCAGCTTTAAGAGATCAAAGTCTCGCATGCGCTTTTCTCCACTGAAGATGCTGAACACATATATGTGAAATCATCTGTTGGGTTGAAAGTAGAAGCATAAACATGGCTGTTTTTCCTCCAACTTAAGTTCTGCACCACATTTTTCTCCTGCTCCATCACCCTTCTGTGTGTGTATCAAAAACCTAATATATCCTTGTGCTGTAGATCTATGTTGTTGTCCAAAAAACTATTAACAAAGTTTTGCTGGCTTGTTGTGCAACACAACCACTTGGCTTTGTATTACATTATAAATTTCTGAAAGAACTTCAGTACAAAGTCAAGAGGTTGTGATATGTAGCACAACAAGCTCACAAAGCTCTATAAACAGAATTGTGTTACTGTGTGTGCTCAGTGGTGTCTGCTGTGTGAGAAACCTCTCTCCTGAGGGTTACTACCTTGTCAACAAGCTACAGGAACCACTGTATAATAAGAGCTATCAGGCTTTGGATACTCACACAATACTTGTTAGTAGATAAGTCTGCACATGAGATTTGTTGACGATAAGAAATATATAGAAAATCACCAGCCTCATCCTGTAAGGCCCAGCAGATTCAAGGTTCATAATCATGCAAAATGATAGACTGGCACTTTTTTTTGACAGACCTATTTGCAGGATTCCACAATTGAACATTTTAACCAAACAGGACCAGTAGGATGAGGTAAAGAGATTAAGGGATCAGATCTGATCCAGAATTCTTCACTTACCAAGTTTAATAGGGTTAAACCTTTAACTATGTATTAAACTTGTTATCTGCAAGGAGTTTGACATTTTACCAACTGACAATTTTAAGCAGGAAAGGTTTTGGTATCCCTGACAATACCTACTACCTCCATACTTCCTTTGACTGACGTACAGCCTGAACCATGAGTCAGACTAATTGTTGGACATTTGGAACTCTTTGCTTTTGTGGGTATTTTTCTTTTTGTAGCATCGTGTTTATATGGTACAGGATGTTATTGTGTTCGTTGTAACACCTTTTTGTGTTTGTTAAGTAATATGCATATAAAAACATTAAAAGTATAATATGTAATTATTCCACATTAAAATGTTTAAAAATAACTAGACCTATGTTCTATATGTTGTTGAGTTGTGTACTTACATTATCCCAAATGTTTCCAACAATTTCCAAACCCAGAGAAATTTATAATTTAATAAAAGTAACTGACGTTTCAGATAAACAAATGTTAGCAACAGCTCGGCTAACAGCCTCTCCATGAAACAAACAACTGCAGAAATATTGATTTTTTTTTTTTTGGTGAAACGGCTTTTAGTAGTATTTTTTAACTATTTTAATCTGCGTGTACGTTTGATTTTGGAGAAGATGAGACCTCTGTGGATAATTCAACTCAACCGGACAAACATCTGGAACTTATGTTATATGAGAAAAAGCCATAGGAAAAAGCTGAACAAGTGTTAGCAGCAGCTCGGCTAACAGCCGTCTGGTGGTCACCAAACATTGTTGGATAAACACTGGTTTTTAAGGTAAAACAGCTTTAATTAATATTTGAACGATTTTATTCTGCGTGTACGTTTGTTTTTGGAGAAGAGGAGACTTCTGCGGATAATTCGGCTGCCGGGAGAAACCGGACGAACGTCTGAATGAAAAGTTATAGAGATATAAACCGCTAAAGTGTTAGCAGCGGCTCAGCTAAGAGCCTGTATCTGACGTCCGTGGGTCGCCGTACATCGTCGGAGAAACATCGATCTCTTAGATGAAACAGCTTTATTCAGTGTTTTTACCTGTAATCATCGGGTCTGTTTGTTCTGGAGAGGAGGAGACCTCTTTACCTCCTGGTAAAAACACCCTGAACCATGAATTTCGGAGTAATCGTATCCCGGTGAAGCTGATTATTTAACAACAAAGACAACAACTCCCATGATCCCTTGCTACTTCACACCGTCATCACACGCCGTGTTTTGTTATTGTTTTGATTGAGAGACCCCTAGTGGCTGAAATTACATATTGTGCATTTAAGAAAAACCCAAACACATGATCCTCCATTATTGGTTATCACTTTTAATGCAGAATATCACTAAAAATACCTTAATTATATATTCACAGCACCTTTACCCTTTAAAAAAAACAAGATGTAAATCACAGTATCCTGTTAATACAGAGCAGCCTATTAGAACTACTAGAATACATCTTTCTTTAACAGAAGTGAAATCAAGTATGATGAATAGTTTAATCTACTGACAGAGGAGCTAATGTTAATATTATTAGGAATGTATCTAATATTTCTTATATTTGAAATCAGGATTTAGTGTCTGTTGTTTTCCTTGTTACTTGCCACCAGAGACATCATTATATATATATATATATATATATATATATATATATATATATATATATATATATATATATATAATATTATATTATATTATATATTATATATTTGTTTTTCTGTAATACATTCTGTAATGTTCTGAGTCATATATATACTTATATTCAGGAATTGAGACAGTTTATGTTGCAGAGATTTCAATAACAGAATAGCTGCTTCTGATGATTATCTAAAAGAGGTGCCACTGAGAGCCTCTTTGGAGGATTGTGAAAACAGGCATGGGGAATCAATCATTGATTTCTAAAAAGAATTCAAGTAGTGTAGTGTCAGTGGAAGGATATGCCCTCTGAATGATAAGTACACACCTACACTATATCCATGAAGGGTAAAACAGTGGTCGACTTGTACACACTGTATGACTACTTACAAACTTAGTATTGAGTATTAGCTCTAGGTCAATGAATGAAGTTTGCAAACTGTGTGGATCTAACTGTAAAGTGAATCACTTCTGCTAAAGACAGTCAGCAGGACAGTCATTTAGAGTGTGTTCAGTATAGATATGCTCTAATGTACAGAATAAAGCCATTACTGCAAGACACATGATTGCAAGTGGCAAATCAGAAAAGTCACTTAATTAACTTAATAATCATCTTGAAAGAAAAATATTTTGATCCTCCCAATGCAGCAGAGTTTGGACTTTTGCTCATAGTAAAAATGTTCTGGTAGATTTAATGGAGCTCATGATTCATCTTCCATATGATTTCTGATTGGAAAAGAAAGATCAGATGATTGGCTGTGATCGGAGTGGTATGACAGTCAGCACATATGGTGTTCTACATGCAGGTGTTTTTTAAATATTATGTTGACAGTCTGACTGGGACTTAGGTATGAATCATATGAAGAAATGAAAATCGAAAGAGTAAGTGCTCTGCAGAGTGTGGTACGTGTCATGGCAATCTGCCCATTGATGTGCTTTTCTGTGAAAACCTGTTTCCTTATCTATGACTTGTTGTTTTGCTCTGTTAAAGGAATTCTAACTAACTGTGGTATATAAGGGTGGAGGTGGAGCTTGGTACTGGTTCATTAGTGCATGCCCACACATGCCCACCTGCCTCCTAATAAACTAACCACTGTACTTTGATTGCTGCTTCTTTCTGAGAAGACTCCATTAGACTCTGGGACTCCATTTGAGCAGCTTTGCATGATTCAAAAAACTCTTATATATCTTATAGTGGCCCTTTATTCAGCCCCTCAGTTTCACCTCTGTCTCCAACAGGCAGTCTTAGCTCCTGTCTCTTAAGACTCCCCTTCCAATGAACCCACACCTCCAACAGGTAAACTACCTATTTTACTTTGTCCTGCTGTGTAATGGAATAACAATCACAGCATGCCAGTTCAACTGTAGTCAAGTCTTGGTGTGCCTACCACTAAAACAATGGAAAAATGCCCTAATGTTAGAAAGTGGAGCTGTGAGGAACTTGTGCGGTATGCATGGAGCAGATGACCATATAAAGAAATCCATAATGAACTGAGATCTCCTTCAAATGTGCTTTCAATGGAAGTGATGGAGGCCAAAATCCACAGTATGTCCACACAGTCATTTAAAGTGTGTGTGAAGCTTCTATTCAGCTTCATCAGTGAGTTAGTCATATCAAGTGGATATCTGACACATTTACAGTCTTTTTAGCATCAAATTCTCCTCTTTGTGTTTCCCTGTTGAGCTGCAGGTGGAAGTATAGTAACAAAAAGAGGGACTCTGACACTAAAAATATAAGTCAATGAATAGAGTAGATAAAAAGATATCTACTAGATTTGACTCATTTGGATGCAGAAGCCTCATATTAGTTTCAGATACATTTTTAAATACATTTGTACAGAAGGAGGACTGTGGATTTAGTCCTCCATCACTTGCATTGAAGGGATCTTCTAATGGTCAGTATGAACAGGAGGAATGATTACAGCAAGAAAAACAGGTTTACATGGTCATGTGAGCTCCTGACTGTTGTTTTCAGACAGACTTGAAACATTGTGAACCTGTCCTTGAAACTAGATGATGAACATGATAAACTTATCTGCTAGAGATCCGCATGTTATCATTGTCACTGCGAACATGTTAGCATGTTGATGTTAGCCCAAGAACCACTGTGCTTCAGTACAGTCTCACAGAGCTGTTAGCATGGCTGTAGACTCTAGGACTCTTATGATATAAGAACTGTGAAAATAAACTATCAGGATTTTGATATTTGTTTTGCAGAAATGGAAACATTGATCCACTGGTGATGCTAAAGGAAAGGTCACTTAGTCACATCTAGGACGTGGACCATGAAGTGATGCAAATGAATGGAAATGAAAATGAAGCCTTGCAGTAGTTCAGGCAGGCACTGAAGTCAAGTCAATGTCCTTGATGATACTCTGCTACCTGCTTCAGAACTCCCTCCACCTCCCCGGCCTCCTCCTGTATTAATGTTCAGTTGTTTGTGAATTCTGAATGTTTCTTTTTAATGTATTCATGTTCATCAAATGGTGTGTATCTCAGGCTCTGCTGGGGGGTTTGTGAGCTCAGGTACAGTCTGTGTCAAGCTTGATCACATTTGTTCCAGGACATCATCTGAAGAGAACCAAACTAAAATGCATGTTGTTGCACTGAATGGTTAAAAACCTTGATGTGAGTGTAATGGCTGCTGGTGGTCCTGCTGACAAGAACTGTGGATTCCTAAGACAGAGATGATCACAGTGACCAATAACACTTTTATCTCTCATAAGAGCATGTGTACTGTGTTGTATTAAAACTCTGAACTCATATTTCAACACCTGCAGGGTTAGGGTTAGGGTTGCTTCTACTGAGGTATTGTATCATCCAGACTCTTCAGTCTATTGGCAGTTAAATACTTTCATGGCAGGACACTTTGGTATTTGCTAAAGTACAGACAAAGTGTTTTGATATCCTCATACCAGCTTGTCAGCAAGTTGAACAGTGGCAGCATGAGTACGTCATGTCTGTACCTCCCTGCCTTGTTTATCCTGTTTGTTCAGTTAAACTCAGTGGTAAACAGATGACTGCGTACTGATTTTTGCTCCGGCACTCTTTCACTCTTTTTGAAAAGAAAGACAATGGTGCTACAGGATGCAGATGAAGAGAATTAAACTTTTAATTCAGCCCTTTCTCTTTCTGTCTTTCTGTCTGGAAGCTGAATGTGGTGAGTGATATTTCATCAATGCTACTGCAGAATTGACTGTGTAAAGACAGAGTTGTAGCAGTCGACTTAAGACAGGACTGTATTGTCTCAGACTTAGTAGAAGTTCTATTTAGAGGAAAATGTCATTCTTAAACTGTTCTCAGAGCAGGAACTTTAAATTAGAAATGCAGGACTTCTTTTACACGGTGGTACTGCTGATTTCATTTGCTGATGATAAAGTAAATGCTTTATCATGCTACAATTTTCTGTGTTGCATGTTGTCAAGAGAATCATATTTGGCTGAGATGTGATCGCTGTATGATGATCAAACTACTTTGCTCCAATAACTTAAATCGTAGTTGTAGCTACATCCACTAAAGTAAATTTACAAATGAATGTGAATTTAATAGCTATGTGTATTATTTGCTGTCACATAGCAAGTGTGGAACTTTATCAGTTTATTTTGCAGTTTATTTTAGCTGCATCATCTGTCCATTGTTTTTCAGCTGTTCATGACAACTTATATATTTACTTTTAGTTCAAATTGCAACATGGCATAATATGACAAGAATATATGTCATAAATTGTTGTGTTTTATATAACATGCGCGCACACACACACCCACACACACACACACACACACACACACACACTTGTTTTTATTATTCTTTGATTCTTTTGATTGATAAGCAATTTCAACATCATTCTGAAAGGTCACATGGCTCATCAAACTACTTAAATCACTAAGCTGCTAAGTTACTAAACTGTTTCTTTCTTGCTGTGATTTGCAGGGTCAATTTCTAGGAGTATGTGCTGTGTGCTTACCTAGAGGAAGATCACAAGAACTTGTTTACAATCAGAGCTACACTACTTTACCAATTTTTACTTAACAATCTTCTCACTACATCATTACATGATCAGATCACTCCCCTGGTTATCAATCTTTCCAATCAAAATGTGTCTCAGTCTTCATTGTTCAAATATCTTTTCTTTTTCAGGTCCCCACTCTCTGGTGTTCTTGTCTACAGGACGTATCGGGCCTGGAGATTCTCCATTATCTGAGCAACTAACTGTATTTGATGGAACCCCAATCTCACACTGTGACAGTCGGACCAGGAAAGAAGAGCCCAAACAAACCCTGCAGTCCGAACTTTTACTCCAACGCTGTGATGATGCAATTGGTGGTATTTTAGACTCACTCTATGACATTCCAAAATACATCAACAGAACAGTGTGTAAGTTTTCCAGATGATGTTTCACTTTCTGTGAGATGTTGATTACATTTTGCTGGTTGACATTGTGCAACAAATACTAATGAATCTTATGCTTCCCAGATACTGTGCAACGGCGGCGTGGCTGCATCCAGTCAACCAGTGGCACTGTCTCTGCTTTTGAAACCTGGGCAGTGAATGGGACCAACTTCATGAGCTTTGACCCTGAGTCTGAGAGATGGACGTCCCAGTCTCCCTCTGCAGAAACTGTTGAACATCACTGGAACAATAACAAATTGAGGAATTCAGAATTTAGAGAATTCATCAGACACCAATGTCCAGAAATGATCCAGGAAATCAAATTCAGACCAGTAAAGCAAAACACAGGTGAGAGCTGGAGCAGTCCAGATAAATATACACATGTACACTGTAAAAAATGACTGTGAAATTTACATAAAAACTATGTTAAATCACTACAGAAAAGTATTGTAAACTCAAAAACATATATTTTTTGTTTAAAGCACAGTGATTTTTTGTAAACTATTAAACAGAATGTTTTTGTAATATTTACAACAACAATATGTGATTATAATCAAATTTATTTGTTAAAACTACAAATATTTGTAACAAAAACAGAGAAATACTGTAATACTCATAACAAAACAATTTAGTTAATTTCACATGCAAATATTGTAAAAACTATAGTTTTAGTCAGTTGTTTTTAAAAATCCAAAAAAATATATGTAAGTCACCTTACAAGTTTATGCTGTACTTTTAACATGATTGATAAAAACGATCCAAATTGAGGTAGGCCTATTTAAAATGTTTTCACAAAAAAGTTTTATTGTGAACCTGAGAGGTTACCTATCTATTTAAATAATAATTTAAAATATACAATTATAATAACATTGTTTTTATAATTTAGGCTATTTGTAGCATATTGTAGAGTGTGTGTATAACTCTCTCATTGTGCACTGAGTCCTCCTAATTTTGAAATTTAAAAGTGTGCAGCTGAATCTCGTCTCTGATTGGATAATGACGTGGGGGCGGGAGAAGCGCGAGCCATTAGCCGTTAGCGTCACTAACGAGCCAGTGCTGCAGTCTGCAGAGCAGAAATCTTCGGTCCACTTCGTTTTAAAAGATTTTAGGACAAACCTACGATTTCATACGAAGTTTTATGGAGGGTCTGTGGCTGTTCAATTGGAAGGTAAGCTTCAAATTTAGGCTACTTTTTTTTCCGAGACCAGACGAAAATGTGTGCTGAAAGCTAGCTAGCTAGCACCAGTCCATATTTAAGACCAGTAACTTAGATCAATGTGTGATAACTTAGTTCAGCTGAAAAGCACAGGCAAACACTTGAAATCCTAAAAATGATCACCTGCGTTTTTTTGTAAAAACAAATTTGTTACATTAAGAGGCTATGTACTACATTGCAGAGTGCGCCCACTGTAGTCAAACATTTACCTCTTTGCTACCTCGCTTTCATGGGCCATTTTTATTGTGTGCACAATGCACCTGCTTCTGCTAAGCTACTTTGATGACAAGGAGGAGTCCATGTTCTTCCATGTAGAAGATACCTGTCTGGCAGAAGAGGTCCAACTGGAGCAAGTGCCTCTGACACCTGCTGTTATTGTCTGTGGTAAGTCTGTTTCATATCTCTTTTTTTTAATTGCACTGTTTATAGAATCTGTCATGTGAGTGCAGTGCTTATTAATATAACCTGTTAAATAATTTGTTCATAGGACAGTCCTGCTATTCCTCAACAAGGTACATGCTGAGTCTGGATCGGAACCTCATCAACACAAACATCTCCTCCTTCATTTCTGCATTGTGCCTCATGTTCGGGAGCTACTTCTGTTTCAACATCCATTATCTATTTGAGCTGGCTTCAACTCTGGAGTTTCTTCAAAGGTGAGTAAACATGGCATACTCATTTCTCAGACCTGTACTTTAATTAAGCCTAAAATGGCTAAGCTACACAAAAACTGCCTTAATAGTTCCTAGGGCCAAAAACTGCCCAATTGAAACCCATTAAAACCACTATTTTTGATCCCACGTTTATCTTAACAAAAACTAATGCATTCCTTTATGTTAAGATTTCGTTTTGGACCACAGGCTTTCAATTTGTAATTTTTATATTTGTCCATCAGGTGGCGCCACTTTTACCCATTCAAAGCATGCAGCAAAGTATTGTTTTCTGGAAGAAAAGTGTGTGTGCTATTGATGTTGGATAATGATGTGTATGTGTACTCACTGAAATGCATTTAATGGAAATTATTTTGTTTTTTTTTTTGTATTAAAAACAGCATTATGTAGAGTTATGTAAACATACTGGCATTTAAAGGGTTAAAAAGCAAAAAAATATAATTAATATTTGATATGTATATTTCAGACTCTAAAAGAGTGACATGTTTAAAGTAGAAAAAAATATCAATATATACTGTTTTTATAGCAGTTCATGGGAACAAGCCACGTTTTGGCTTTACGAACATCCACGAAGTAAATAAGTTAAGAACACATGAAGTTTTTTTTTTTTTTAACTGATCAATTAAAATGCATAATATGTTTTTATTCTACAGGTGTTTTTTCTTGATAAACCCGGAAAAAGGAACCAAAGTGGAGAATAAAAACTCGAAGCGTCGTCTCAATGTGAACCCTCGAGTCCTCACCCTGATCCAGGACCTCTCCAATCACGAGTGGTAATTAAGGCACAACATGTAATTTTTGTTATTTTGCAAAAATACCTCAACAAACGTGCATTCTTACTTTGAGGGGGTTTGCCTCTCCACAGATCTGACCTGTAACTTGGCCTGTTAGCATCACCTGATTGTCTCCATGGAACATTCAGCATGTAAACAAAATTTTGATTGAATTGGGTTATTGTTGTGCGCCTGACACTTAAACTTTGTTTGTTAAAGTTTAAAGTTTGTTAAAAATGTCCAGATTTAAAGAGGCTAATCTTCTGGAGTATCTCAACTTGGATTCAGTCATAGTTCAAAAACATATTATCAGTCATACTTCAAGAACCATTACATGTAGCTTCTTTGCATGTTGTATCTGTTGAAAAAAATGCATCCAGTTGTTTACAACTATTGATGATGGCTGTTGAATAAATTTCCCATAAGTGATATTTTTCTCTCTTGTCTTTTCTCAAGATGTATTTTTGCAGGTTTATACGTAAATTTTACATTATAACTTGATTATTAAAACATAAAAACACAGCATATTTTGAAGAGATTTTATGTATAATATACAGAACCGTTCCATTTAAAATGCAAAGTTTTACTGTTGTTCTACCGGTTTAAATTAGTTTTTGTTTGATATTTCCCTGTTAATTTGATCGTTTATTGATGCACAATTAGCAGTTATTACATGTAAAAAATACAGGAAATGGTCTATTTATATACAACACCGTTATGTGAAATTAACAAAAAAAAAATTGTAGACTTAACAGTTTTTTTATGTGATTCAGCTGTGATTTCATTCACTGTAAATCAATTTACATATTTCGTCTGTAAAGTTGTCTACTGTGCTGCTGTATTTTTTACAGGAATTCTCTGGTAACCACAGCTGCCAGCGTTTTCCTGTAAAAACAACACACACACACACACACAGACACACACTACATAGCCATGAGGCCACACCCCCTACAGTCATATAGCCTTTTATGATCTTTTCAGGCGTTCTCAGACATTAACATTGTTGTGTATTGTGTGGAATGTCAAAGCTAGAGTGGGTGAAATCACACACTCACTGTTAGCTTCAGCTTCACAGGAGATTAAACTGCCTCATTAATTTACACTTCACATTAAGTTTTGAGGTTTTATTATGAGTTTTTATTAATTACACTCTAACACTGCAACTGCTTTCACCTCTTACATGCTAATTGACACTTGAATCGACTTTTATTCTTCAACTTAACATGTTAACTATGACTTTAGTGTTTCAGTATTTCATTTGTTTCAAATGCTTCAAAGGCAACTTTCCAGTAGCAAGCACATGTCAGTTTTCTTGAAATTAAGCTGTTTCTAGTTTCCTTGTAAACAGAATTACACACACACACACACTTCTTTAAAGGAATATAATGCTGAAGTATTATTTATTTTATTCCTCTCAGAGCTGCGTGTTTTTGCAAAGCCCACTGCTGACAAAGACCAGGTACTGCTAAGATGTCATGTGACAAGTACTGACAAATCAGTGAGCTCAGTGCATCTGATTGAAGATGGGGTTTCCAGGGCCATGTGGAGCACAGTGACTGGACCAATGCCTTCTGGAGATGGATCAGTGATCATTAGACTGACAGCTGGGATCTCCCTGAGAAGAAACACAAACACCTACAGCTGCAGAGTACTAACTGGAGGTGGCAACATCACTGTGGTCTGGGGTAAGACCTTTTTAACATTTTAAAAATGAATAGACTTGGATTTCTGAAATTCTGTCTCTCTAATATTTTCTCAGTATTCTATAATTCCTAACGCTAACAGAAGATAAAACACTGATATTGAACAAATATGCCAAACCCTGGATTATGTTCAGTGACAATATTAGGGGGAAGTTTGTGGTAATGCTACAAAAAAGCAAACATTAAGCATGTTCTCAGACAGGTTGCAAACCTGGGTGCCCTTTCCATCGCTACTTAAAAGACCATTACAACTTGCATTGGCACTGATCATTGGCACTGGATGTAAGTTGTGAGCTGTGTAATATAACAGTGTGTTCAGACAGAAAGCGCAACAAAATTTTCACCCAGCGTGATTAGATATAAAGTCAATGCAAAGAAACAAGTAGATGTGAATTTGCCACAGGCAAGTGAAGGTGACCACACAGTACCTTTCGTTGCTAGCTAGCTTAATGTACATATTTTATGAATAATATTTTAAGAATAATCAAAGGTAACAGATTTGCTGGGATTAAAAAGTGAATCTCCTCAAACTCTCTGTTCTGGTGGTATTGTGTATTAGAGTTCTCTTAATCTCAGTTTTAAGGATTGTAAATACCTACATTGACATGGTGGTTTACTTCAGTGGTCAGAATGTCCTTTCAGAATCTTCTTTCATTTCAGATGGGAGCACCCTTGATGGCAGACACCTTCTGAACCACTTACACAAATGGGATACTTTTATTATAATAATTGGATTCTGCTCTGTGCTTTCTGTGATCGTTCTGATGTCTCGTGGAATGATATTTCTGCTTAAATGTGGTGAGACTTCTTATTTTTATTATCAGTGTTAAAAGTCATAAAAAACACATGAAAAATTAATATGTAGACTGAGTACCGCAGAATATCTGCACACTACGCACATCTGCATCTGACAAAAGAAATCTGGCTCTCAGTATACTTTACTGTTGTCATAGCAGAGACATTTGAAACAGTGTTAAAGCAGTTGGGATGTGACTTTGACATCCAGCTTCAATGAAATTCACTTGAGGTTCACCCAGAATTTATGTAAACATAATTTTATTAGACTGTAGGCTTGCAAAATTTCAAGTGTCTTTTAAGTGCAGTTCACTGTACCAGTCTGACTGCCTACACTGTTACATAAGTCAGTCAAATATCCCTGGTTACTAAACAGGAAGAAAGTATATTAATGACATGTTATTGTTTGTGTTTCCAATTTTGCTTGTAGTCAAGAAGAAGCCACGCCCTCCACCAACAGTTGATCCACAGCTGATTGCAGAGTTTAACACGATGATGGAGAGTGTTCCAGAACTTTCCGTTCTGCAGAGTGCGTTAGCTGCATTCACACAGGATGCAGAGAGAAACAGAGAATTCCAGGACCGGTGGGATGAGTCGATTAGGTCAAGGCACCAAAATTACTATGATCCTGAATTCTTTGCCATCAAGTTTGAGTAGATTAAAATATCAACTGTAAACATCAGATTTTATTTGAAGTCCCTCAGAGGGGATACTACTTATCTCATTTTGCACTAATTCATTTATTACAGAACTGTGCTCACTCTCTCATTCATTATAATAAATTACACTCATGAATTTAGTAATAATAGTAAGTAATAAAATGACATTTCTGACACTTATATATCATAATCATTTTGTGTCATCGTTGGAATGTTGTATAGAAAATAATTGTAATTTTCACAGCTATCAAAAACATTACTTTAAGTGGTGTACATGCTATGGACACTACTTTTCCAGCCATTGTGAACATATTTGTAGGCACTATTTAGAGCATAAACTTTACACTGATCATTTTAACACCTCAACAAAACACCACAGCTTCCCTCTCAACTTAATGTGCTGTTATTTTGTAATTCCAACTTGATGCCACAGTGGCCACTGTTTAGCAAACATTTTATAGTCTTGCTTTAAATCTTTAAAACACAGCCATTATTGATCACATTCTAACTTCATCATATAACTTTGTAATCATATTTTCATTGATTTACTTCAAGAGATACCTAACTAGTTATGAGTGATATAATGTGCAGGTCTTCCTTTCTTCAGGTGGTGGTGTGTGGTAGGCATGCTGCCATTCAGCCTTACCTGCTGTCTGAGGGTGATAGAAATGCATTCTGGTAAATGTAGGATGTTATTAACCAATGTAAAAGTAGGCTTGACTTTGCAGTCAAGTATTACTATCTGTAAATAATATATATAAATGTATATACATGTTGTATATTTTTCTACTTTTACCTGCCATGTGTAGCATTAAGTATAGTATAACACTGTGATTTTTCTCAGACCTCTGCTGTAAATTTACACAGTCTCATCTCCTTATGTTCCTATGATATTGTTTTGTAGTAGCAAAAACATTTCAGGGGAAATTTAATGTTCACATTGAATGTATAACATTAATATAATATAACACTGACTTCAGTGTCAAAATCAAATTCTGTGTACTACAGGTGTCTCCATCACAGATATCCTGAAAACAAGCTGCACTTTCTTTAAATATTATACTTACTCTTGATGTTTGTCATCAATCTGGTTCAGGGTTAAAATGCATAAATTGTTTATTCTTCAGTCTTTTGTTTTCATTTTACAACTATTGTACATTCAGAACAGTGTGTTTCAATAAGAGCCTGATTTGTCAGTGTATTATCTAAACTGTGAAAAAAGCTTGTGTTGTCCATAATTTGAAATTGTTTAGCCTACAGTAGATTCCAATGAGAAATTATTGCATATGCAGTGATTGTCTCTGATGATCATGAATCACTGACCTAATGGAGTGTAGAGAAAAACCAACATACACTAACACACTGTTACCATTGCCTTTTTATTAGTAGAAACAGAGGCACAGCTGTGTGTGTTACAGAGGCAGTAACAGAATGTCCCATATTGTAATGCATTTGGCAATTTAACCTGCTGTTTGTTTCTGACTTTGAAATAGTCTTGTTTGATGATTAAAACAATCTGATGTTTGCTTTCATCTCTGTGGGACTGCTTTATGATGTGTATTTAGTACCACTAACTCCTGTCATCCTGTCATCCTTTCAGAATTAAAGAATCAGTAGTTATTGAATTTGGATTCAGGCTACTGTATGCAGTAGTTCTAGATCTGGTGGAGTTGGTTGTATAATACCTCCATGTGCTACTTCAATGAAATGAGACATGAACGACCAAACTACTACTAATGACTCCAATTATCAAACCTCCAATAATAATATTTTTTTATTATTCAATATCACTGAAAGTTATTCACTTGACACATGACATATTACTTACATTTGGTACCATTATTAATGACAAGTAGCATTATGGAAAACCAGGCAAAGCACTAAGTTCTGCATTTATGTAAACATAATTTCAACAATAAAAATACTTAAAGTAAATGCTAATAAAACTAATGTCTAACTAACTGTGTAGACTAAAGTAAATGATGGACAAAGAAATGATTCATTTGTCTTGTCTGTCACTTCTGTCTGATATAATATCAGTTATGTTTAGATTTATACATGACAACACGTATGTACATTAAAAATGTACATACGTCCGACCCTGCCTCCCTGCAGGATGCAGCTGCTACTACTTGAAATTTAGAACCTTATTATGAAACATTTTGCACTTTTGACCAACGTAGCTAGTCCACATTCTGATGTGAGACTGGGTTGGATATAACCCAGCTGTCATTACATTATGACTTTACTTGAATTTCATTTTTTTCTGAGTGTTATTTCTTGATCCTGTTTTGTTATTGTGTGCAACAAAAGATTAGATTAAAATGAAAACTTTCAAAGCAGGACAAGTCAGAGATTTCATCTGGGCTTCCTGATCCTAATCCTCATGGAAAACATTTCACAAAGATTCACCAAAGACATGCAGGCCTGTGCTAATACATAGTGTGTGTGTGTGTGTGTGTATGTGTGTGTGTGTGTAATAGAGATTTAAAGCATGCTTTCAACCCAGATGAAGTCAGCTGACATTTTGTTGTTGTAATTGCACATCACAGATGATCTGCTCATAAACATGATTAAACCTTTTCACATGACAGTGTGCACATGTGGATGGAGGGTTAAATGTTTTACTGCAGATGCATGTGCTGCTCCAGTTCTCTCTCTCTCTCTCTCTCTCTCTCTCTCTCTCTCTCTCTCTCTCTCTCTCTCTCTCTCTCTCTCTGTCTCTCTCTCTCTAAGCTGTGATGCACCAGAACAGCTGGCATCCTCTCAGCACTTCTTCACACACTGAGTAGCCATCCTGCTGTTGTTGCAGCAGCATCATCCTCTTAAACACCACAAACACAGTCACACTCTTTGAAAGGCTTGTTGGGATTTTACACAGATTCTCCTTTTTGCTACAGAGAGGATCACAAGTCTGCAGGATCTATGGAGGATAAGGTAAAGTGAACTGATTTGTTATGGACACTGGACAGTGATCTTCTTTTCTGTGAGGACCTATGATTAAATATACTTTAACAGCCTTAAAGCCAGCCTCCAGCCTCATGTGGGAAAAACAGTGATCATATTGAAAAAAATTTTAATGGTGAAAACGGCATCTTATCTTTTGAGTCCTGCTGAACACAAAGTTATAAGCAGTTTACTATTTGTTAGATAATTTGGTGCTTTTTAATTACTGTTCGTTTTTATTTTCTACTATACTTGCTTGCTATGCTTCTATTATGACAATTCACATTAGTATGATTCCAATGTATAGTATGGTTTTATAATATGAAAATACTTCAAATTAATATTTTGGCAAATATTTTTGAGTTTGCTTCTTTCCAAAAGTGACATGAGAAGATTGATATCAATCTCAAACCTTGTCTCTTTAAAATAATGTTTAGATAAAGTAATACTAATTTGCAACAGTGATAATTTTGAAAGACATAATGCTACCTGGATTATGTTTTGACCAACATAAGAACAGAAAATTCATACTAAATACTTGCAAACCAATATCCACAATATCTGCCTGTAACAAATGAAGCGATATGAAAATTTGTCAGACAAGTAGGTAAACTGTAGACTACAAAAAGCATTTGCCAGGCAACAATTATTTCATACATACATATACAGAGAAATGAAAGGAATTACCAACATAAAGTGTCTTAAGGTGTTGGGTCACAATGTGCTGCTAAAACAGTTTCACTGTGCCTTTGATTGATTCTACAGTCTCTGGACTCTTCTAGAGGGATGAACACCATTCTTCCAAAAGATATCCCATCATTTGGTGTTTCGATGATGGTGGTCCAAACTCTCCTATTGTTTTTGAATTGGGTTGAGATCTGGTGACTTTGAAGATTATGATTCACATCATTTTCATCAAAGCATTCAGTGACCCCTCATGTCAGGGCATTGTCATCCTGGGAGAGACCACTCCCATCAGGATAGAAATGTTTCATCATAATATAAAGGCCATCACTCACAACACCTTTGTATTGATTAGCAGTGACCCCCACAAAATGCCCCCCACAGCATAACAGAGCCAGATCCCCCCACTGTAGGGGTCAAACATTCACACCTGGACCAGTTTTCCTTTAATTTGTTATCCAGCTATATATATATATATATATATATATATATATATATATATATATATATATATATATATATCTTTAATAGGGGCCAGGAGGAAACACACAGCTCCTCCTAAAATGGTCATGTTTACATTCCCCCACACTGTGGAACTATTCCTTTAACATCCAAGAACATTTTTCTCTATTAACAGAAAAATATGGGACAGCAAACACACAGCTATGACCCAAAATAAATCTGTCAGTAAGTCAATAGGAGGAGAAAACGGCATAAATCATAAAATATCATACAGTATACAGTTTATTATTTTTAAAGCAATTACAGATAGGCAGACCCAGTTTTTAATAAGCAGAATAGTAAAGTCTATTACTACCAAAGTAAAACTGGAACATTGAGGAAAATAAAAGTGTTTCATGTTGTGTATGAACACATGCCTCGGCTGTTTAGAATCACCAACAAAGATTAAATGTTGACCCATGACATAGAGTATAATCTGACTATCTGCTCAAATGCTGCAGCACTGACATGAAATCCTTTGTCATTTGGGTCAGATGCTTGACGTTAAGGGAGCAGGGCAGTCAGCATGAGAATTCAGGTCAGTGGTATTCATGAGAGAGAGCTATAACATAACTTGGCCATTGTATCAGTTCATATGAGCTTATTGTGAGTTATTGGCAAATATGTGAGCTGCTCAGTAACAAGAAATTGCTTCACAGAAATGTCAAAGACGTGTGCTAAACTTTGATCATGTTCATGCAGCCGCCCCTAATTTGTGTTGTGTGTTGTGATCCTTCCCTGCTCATTTTGAAATTCCAAAGTCAACGTTAATATATATATAGATTATAAGCACAAAAAGTAAGGAAATGTGTGTTTGGTAGATTATTTCTTTGTTGTAACAATGCTTCTTGGCAATAAATCTTATACTGTTGGAAAGCCTGTAAATGGTGCCACATTTGTAAGGAACATGTATTGTGAGATGAGCAGCAGAGCATGAAAAATTTTCCAAATGTTCTCTGCCAATGCCAAACAGCTTATTCTGCCATTGACTCTTGTTCGGTGTTTGGTGGATTGGATGATTGAAGTATGAAGAAACAAGACATATTGGCAATTTAACATTTTTTTTTCATTTAACAAACAGGATCCTCAGTAGCATGTGGAAGAACCATACACAGCCACAACAGCCTGGCACCTTCTCCTCATGCTGGTCACCAGCCTGGTCACACATTGCTGTGGGATGGCATCCCATTGATCAACCAGCATTTGTCAGAAGTTAGCCAATGTGGTTGTGTTGGTCACTCTGGCATGAACAGCACACCCAAGCTGATCCCACAAGTGTTCAATGGGGTTGAGGTGAGGACTGCTGGCACTCCACTCCCAAATTCTGGAGGTGGTCTCTGATAAACCTCGCTTTGTGGGGGCGTTGTCATCTCGGAGGACAGATTTCAGTTCTAGACTGTGGAGATATGGGATTGTCACTGATTGTAGAATCTCATCTCAGTGAAGGGCAGTCATGGCAGGCCTCCTGGCAGCCCTATGAGACCGGAGATTGGCTGCATTCAGTCTGTTCCAGATTTTCTGGGCAGAGAGCCGTTGGCCATATCGTCCTGCAAACCTTGACTGCAATTCTGTAGAAGACCATCTACAGTACCTAGTGCTGACAGGGTGAGGAAACGGTCTTCTTGGGGTGTCGTCTTCTTGGGACGCCCACTTTGTGGCCTGTCTCTGACATCCCACTTCACAGTCAAGTGCCAATTAGGCACCTGATTGGCAGCACCTGGGGGTACTAGAAGCTCAAAACAAGAGTCAATAGCAACAGCAAAATAAGTTGTTTGGCATTGGCAGAGAAGATCTGGCAAATTTTTCAAGGGCACTACCCACATACTCAGCTCTGCTGCTCATCCCACAAATGCATGTTCCTTACAAATGTGGCACTATTTAAAGGGGAAATAAACAGGCTTTTCAACGGTATGAGATTTTTTTGCTAAGAAGCTTTGTTACAACAAAGAAATAATCTACCAAATACACATTTTCTTACTTTTTCTGCTAAATTTATGTACCAATCTGATGATGGCATCAGACATATAATCCACAGCAAATTAAATGGTTATTTAAAATAGTACTATTATAAAAGTACTATTTTAAATAACCATTTTATAATGTGAACAAAATATTAAATAAACCAACCAACAATCACTAAATCACCATCATAATGTGTAGATACCTGTCCAATTTTAGGGGACAGAAAGTAATGGGACAAGTATCTTCATACATATACAGATACTGATAGACTCCAGTAGAGACTTGACAGAGGGATCCAGTCTGTGGATTAAATATCGTTGGCTGTCTTTAATTGTGCAACATACATGTTGTGTATGTAACTGCACAATGAACACAAATCCAGCACAAATCCAGCAGCACATGAGATTACACTTGTGTACTGTAGATAGACTTCTGTGTGTATCGCAACATCACCTCACAAATCTGATCTTTCTGAAGCACCACATCTGTTCTGGATATTACTTCAGTTGAGTTGAAACATTTTATTTTTTATTTTATAACAGAAAGTGCAAGATCTGTCAGACCTGAGCATTGTGGGATTGAAGTCATTTAACTGGAGGTGGGTAGGAACGGGACATTATTACTGTCATTGCTGAAATTGCAGTTCCTGTTAAAAATGTTGGTAATAAAATGATCTTCAAATGTTTTAATAACTAGAACGTGTCTCATATATGCATTTGTTTCTTAATCTTTTCATCTATTGTGTAGTCGTGTTTATGTACATGCATGAACATGTACAGCAACACAGGCCTGCATGCATGAATGTGTGGGTGTGTCAGCAGTGAATGCGTGTGTGTCAGTGGTGAATGTGTGTGTGTCAGCAGTGATGAGTGAACAGGCACTGGTTCCTGTCCCTCCATCATCCTGCCATAGCTCAGGCCACCGCACGGCTCTGCACCGAGCTGCCATGGTGGGAAACAGTGATGCCATAGCTGCTCTCATCCAGGGAGGCTGTGCTCTGGACCTGCAGGACAGAGTGAGAAAATCTATATAGTTTATATAACACAGTTAACATAGCAGTAACTTACAGTTAGTTTATGATGACGATGCTTCATTCTGTGTGTTTTTGAGGATGGTAATACTGCACTGCATGAGGTGTCCTGGCACGGTTTCTCTCAGTGTGTCAAACTGCTGGTCAAGGCTGGAGCTGATGTACATATCAGGAACAAGGTATGATTACTGAGATGGACTTTGCATTTATTTAGTTGCATTGTAGTAACATTTTCTTGTGTTGCACTTTTCAAAATTACGTTCACAAGGTGATTCACACAACAGAAATTATAATGACAAATAGGAAAACCAGTAATATCCTATGAAGGATGATAAAATACACTAATATAAGTCATCATCTGTGTATCTGGAGACAGGAAGTGGTTCATACCCTGACTCCTGCTCCTTCAGATAAGGGTTTCTAAAATTACATTTGGACCATAGAGTATTAATTTCTCCAAAACTGTCATGATTTATGCTGAAACATGACATGTCTGTCACAGTGGAAATAGAAGTTACACATTAGTTATTCCTTATTTGTGATGATGCAGGTGGGGAACACAGCACTTCACCTGGCCTGTCAGAATGCACATGCTCAGACTGCTCGAATCCTGCTACTCGGAGGATCCACACCAGATACGAAGAACAACGTGAGTCCTCTGAGATTTGAGTCTGAACTGAATCTGAGAGACTTATAGAGACTCATCTAAATAAAAAAGTCTCCTCCTTATGTCACTGTTGCCCAGTCAAGAATCGTTTCATAATGTGACACGTCACTGGGCATGGATGAAACCAAGGACTGTGTTTTGGTTCCAGATGGGTGACACCTGTTTGCATGTGGCTGCTCGCTACAACAACCTGACCCTGGTGAAAATCCTGCTGAGTTCACTGTCTTCTGTGACAGAGAGAAACCAGGTACAGGATGTCAAGATCATTATAACTAATATACTGAGCTCTAGTTTTTGACTAATACATTAATAAACATGTATATCTGCTTATGACTTCATTATAGTGTGTTATAAACTGTTCGAATACTGCTGATAAATGCTAAGTAGGGGGACTTAAAGGACAGGCTCATGATCTTTCAAGTGTGTCTTAAAACAACAGTCAGGAGCCCAAATGAACATGTAAACCTGTGTTTCCTGCTGTAATCATTCCTCCTGTTCATACTGACCATTAGAAGATCCCTTCAACATCATATTCTGTTTGACTGTAGGGAGGCGACACAGCTCTTCATGTGGCTGCTACTCTGAACCATAAGAAGACAGTCCAACTCTTACTGGAGGCTGGGACTGATGGAAAAATCAGAAACAATGTAAGATCCATCTACAACCCACAAGCATTTTATATTAAGATAAAATGATATCTTGACATACAGTAGTCAGAAAACTGCATTGTGATGTCAACTGCCCTAAAGAGTACAAAAGCAAAGGCCTTAGGTTCACAATGTAGCAAAACTTGTTATGTACAAAACACATATACGCACAGTCTGATTTTATTGATTGTAACTCTATTTTTTGGCTGTGTTTATGCAAGCAAAAAACCTGCCATACTAATGTGCAGAAACAAGATGCACTGCACAATAGATCTATCAAAATGTGATCATAATACACCTCAGAGACTTTCTGTCTGGCATTTTGACCTGTTACAGTGTCTGAACCCTGGTGGAAGCGCTCTCATTATGACAGTAGAATACAGCATAAAAATTGCATTCCTGTTTTGCGTTGGATCATATATATTGTATGATATTATATACTGTTCATTTCCAGGCAGGTAAAACAGCGCTTGACAAGGCCAGAGACAACAACCATAAAGATGTGGCACTTCTCCTGGCCAGAGCTCCTCAGGTTAGTGTCTGCATCATAAGTTTAGCCTGGATTTTAAATTCTCACATTAGTTCTATTCAAACACAGAGAGCACAGTGTCAAGAATGTGATTTGTATACATTTGATCTGTTTTACTCACAGTTTTTAACAGCATCAGCAAACATCTTGTGTATGTTTGTAGGATTACTGTTAGCAATGCAAAATCAAATGTAGCGATGTAAGTATAGCCGGTTTTGTTGTTGTCTTCAGGTACATCGCTTCATGCGGGGAAGAACTATAAGGAAACGAAGAGAAAGACTAACAGCTGAACGCAGGACCCAGTCTGTCACCAGAGTAGAAATACTACCAAACAAAGTAAGAAGATACCAGAAACAATCATTCTGTTCTCTGTCAAATACTCAAAATGAGGGTGATTGGCGTATGCTGTTATTATTTCATTGTTTGCAGTTTTTTGTTTTGCACTGGATTTTAATTTCATTCTGGTCCTCCTGGCTGTGGGTCCTGAGCAGGACAGCAGTTCTGTGGTGGAGGAAACTCCCAGCAGTGAACAAATGGAAAGCAGAAGAGCCATCCAGGTGGCTCCCTCCAACCAGCAGCAGCAGCAGCAGCAGCAGCATTACCACAAAACCCCAGCTGCCATCAGCAGCCCCTACAGCCACCGCAGGAGGAGGAGAGTCAAAGAGCAGGTCAGTCAACACAACAGAGACCTCAGCTAGTCCAGTGTTTGTTTTCATGTGAAACATTGTGCCCAGTACTGTTAACTATCTTCTTTTCTCACATGTGTCCACATGGGGGCATTAAACAACCCTAGATGAAAGCCACACAAGTTCTTTCACTTATTTGATTGTTGTAAATACCAGAAATTAAGCACTTTCTGTGATTTATGACTTGAAAGACTGTGGTCCACCAACGCTGTGTGTTGGTGGACTTGCTGACGCAGATGTGACTGAAGCTGCAGTTTCTCTAAAGGCCACTAGATGGAGATATCACAAATTCAAAGTTATTTTTTTCCCCACAAGAACAGAGATATTTCATGGTTTGACTTCTTCTAATGCATGACTTGGTGATGATTTTGAGAATCAGTGGTTCCATCAGGGTGTGAAAACATTAGGGCTGTAGTCAACCAAAGAAAATCTTGGTTGACTAAAATTGTAAATAATCTGCGACTAATCGATTAGTCGCGGGGGGGAGGGGAGGGGGGCACAGTGATCTGTATTTCTGTATTTCTCTGTTTAGCGTCTTCAGGCTAGGCTAACCCATCGTTGCTAACTTTGGAGCTAACTCCCTTCACTTTTCCAGCACTTGGAGAAACAACAGACGTGACTTTTCATCATTTAGCTGACACACTGTAGTCCGTGCTGTACATTTACTGCCAGACTGACAACTTACCGCTAACCTTTTCCTCTGCTCCACTCGTATCCACCGTCAGTTTCTCTGCGTCCAACTCGCTGCATAAACATACTACGCAGTGACGTATAACACAGTTGCTCGTTTCCCAGGCAACAACACAGCGGTTGACTCACGCGCTGCACAGACTCCCACACTCTAAATATTTCTGAAT
The DNA here is from genome assembly GCA_029490765.1 of Euthynnus affinis. NCBI lineage: Eukaryota > Metazoa > Chordata > Actinopteri > Scombriformes > Scombridae > Euthynnus > Euthynnus affinis. The sequence goes on along the minus strand of CM055851.1, from coordinate 2,641,231 downwards.
GAGTGGATATTTGGCGTTTATTCTAGTATTGAAAAATATTTTTTGGCCTGGCGGGGGTTCTTGTTGATATAATCGTAGGAGAAACACTGAAAAGTTCAGTACATTTAATAAACGCTCAGTTACGGAGTTAGACCTCCGGAGTTTGGAAGAGTCCAAAGTTGTGTAAACAGCGGGGGTGTTTTGAATACACCCCCGTTTTCAAAAGGTAGTTTGTTGGTCTGTCCCCCCCGCTGCAGGAAAATAATGGATTAATCCCAGAAAGCTGCTGATGTAGCACTTTTCTCCTTATGAAAGTAGAGACAGAGATACAAGGAGATTAGCCGACCAATGAGAATTTAGTCGGATGAGAGAGTATCGACCAATTAATCGACTAGTCGACCAACAGACTACAGCCCTAGAAAACATGTATTCGACATGTGTCAGCTGGTGGTTGCTTCTTTCTACTCCTCCCAGCTCCACCCAAACTTCTCGTTGGCTAGGTTTGGATGTCATTGTTCTTGCACCTGCCTACATGGTGGCAAATGGTAAACTCAAAATGAAGTTTCGAAATCTATGGTAACATCTCAGATGCTATACCCATGCTTTGGTTTAGAATGGAAAGTTGAGATGTTTATATAGCACCAAATCACAACACAAAGTCATCTCAGGGCACTTTTTATATGGAGCAAGTCCCATGAGCAGCACTTGGTGACAGCAGTAAGGAAAAACTCTACCTCTAAACTCTAACCCTTTAACAGGAAGAAACCTAAAGCAGAACCTGGCTCTAGGTGGGCGGCCATCTGCCATGACCGGTTGGGTTGTGCTACTTGGTGCCATTATTGTGTTTAACCACCTTTAGTGATGTCTTGCAGTTGCTCCCATAACCTACTAAACTAACTGGCTAGATTAAGTTAATGCTTGCTGTGATGGGCAGATAAACACAGCTGTATTCTGGTTTCAAACTATTCTAAGACTACTCTAATGACCTATACAACATAATAAAACAAACAGGAAAGACACTTTAATACAGAGCTTATGATTATATGAAAGGAAATGAAGGTTATACAAGTTCAGTCCATTTACCGTTTATGTACAAGCAAATTTCAGTGGCCGATTGTGTGCATGTGATTGGAGGAGAGTATTACCCATAGAGACCAGTAGAGGGCAAAGCCTGTGTGAGATAGAACCACATTATGTGGAAATTTACTACCACTACTTTGTCTTTTTTGCAGCCTTTAAATCAAGAGGATCTGAGGAAAGGCAAAAATGACTTCAACATTAAGAAGAATCTGCTCTGTGATGATGATGATGATGAAGAAGAAGATTATACTCCCCGGAATGGGCATACCTATCAGCTTTACACACTGTACCGTGACAGGGATGGCAACATTAGACAGGTTACTCTTTTTTTTTTTTTTTTGCTCAAATCTTAATTTATAAATCAGAAGGTCCCAGAACACTGAAAGGACAAAATACTCATGAAACTCATAAAAACTGTAGCGCTGGGCACAAAGTTTGAGAATATCCTGGTGCTAAAACTTAACATGTTGAGCTACATTGAGGACATATGCTATATAAGACCTGATGGAAACCTTCCTATTGAGTGTGCAGTTTTGTGGCTTGTTTACAAGTTGCCATTTCTCTTTAGGCACCGGCCAATGGGTGCCACTGTAAGCCTCTGATCAAGAAGCTGGAGAGTCAACTGAAAGCCACACAGAAGGAGATGAGGCTGCACATCCTGAGTGTCCAGGAGCAGGTGGACAGCAGGCTGGGCAAAGTGGACCGCAGGAACAGACACCAGGTCTGCTTCCACTGTCTGATGGAGATTACGTGTGTAGCTCATTGCAGAATGTTACTTTCAAACTGAGTTCATTTGGGAGGTTGATACCAATATCTATTTTTTGAGTTAATCTGCTGCTTGCCTATATTTTGTGTGTCTTTAAAATGAAACTAAATTTGAATTCTTCTCACACTTTTTGTAAGGAAATATAAACTATGTGATGTGAGTAGGATACTATTATGCTTATACATTATTATACAGTATTTGTGGGAGCAATGCCCCATGCTTAGACACAGTAGTGACATCATCAAAAACCAAGCATAAACACCTAGGATATCTGTATCTGTATTTCTTAGCATGACTGAATTTTAATTTCAGTTTGTCTTTAAATTTGACCATTTCAATGCAGGAGAGTTCTGAAATTGTTACATAACTGCTTGATTCAGTCAGACTTTCCAACACTTTGCTTTGGACAGATGAAAGTGTTGGACATGCTGAATCAGGAAAGAGCAGTAGCTGAGAGGAAGAACATGATTTCCAGGATCAAGCAGGAGGTTGCCCGGAGCAGAGAAGAAGCCCTGATGACGCAGGTATCACACTTACAACCTACAGGATTTCTTTCCATGCAGGGAACACACAGGAAGCTCATATTATATGTTTATGTGTTATTATGATAACAGAGCAAGACAAACCTGATACTTTCATACTCGGATTATGACAAACCAGGTGATTGTGACTTTGAAACAACCTGCTGCTTCTAGTTTCAGCTGCCACACAGTGTGATGGGTAAAACATGTGAGTTTAGCCTTGAATGGAAGACACAGTATTGTCATGGCTGGCAGCCTGTAGTGATACTGATCTTTTGTTACAATGCAGAAGTGTGAAATAGTCATTTGAATTTAATCTCACAATTTCAACAATGATGTCATTATGATCATAAAGAAGAGAAGAGCCAGAAATGGAGGTTTAAGTTAGAGTTTTGTATTTGTGTTTGACGCTCCATACAGAGACTGACCTTTCTGATACAACACAAGGACAGATGAAAAATACTGATTGTTAAGACCTAAAGAAAACATTTGATCATACAGCTACTTTGTTTCTCAAGCAGGCAGTAGTGAGTCATGAAATGAAAAAGTGGTGCATGTCCCAGCTGAAGGACATGGATGTCCACATCCCAGCCAAAGCCCAGTACTACAAACTGCTCTCCTCGCCCTCTGTGGAGCAGTCCGTGGCAGACGCTGACCTGGAATCACTCCCCCTGCTGTCTGTGATATCGGGAGACAGCAGCACTTCACTGGCTACCTACGTCAACATCCTGCCATCCAAATCTACCCACAGTCTAGGAGGAGCAGAGCAGGAGCAGATGAGGAGCAGGACATACTTTGAAATGAAGGTGGACAGGTCACCAGGTAGGCACTGTGTGTCCACACTCTAACAGTAGGGTCACTAATAGTTTGCTTTAACTGTGCAATATGCTAAGTCTCCATCTTGATTAACAAGGAAAACCTCTACAATCAATCAATAGGGACCATTTTAAAAGTGTAAGTGTAAACTTTATGAAACAGATTCTCTGTGTTAAGGTGATGACTAAGCATTTTTCTCCCCGCACCTCTCCTGTCAGATGATTATGAGAACACAGCCCTGTTCCCTTTGCCTGCCAACCAAACCTCAAGGCTCCTGCTGGGCTCTGCTGACCCCTGCTGGCAGCCCCCAGGAGTGCAGGACAGTCCCACAGCAGCAGTGGTGTCACTGTGTGGGGAAAACTTCTCAAGCAACAGCAGCAGCCAGTCCAGCATCAGTGACCAGGGACCCTCAATGATCCAACATCAGGGACCAGGCTGTGACAGACAGAACAGGAAGCCCTTTGGAGAGCTGATCAGAGCAGGGATACATGCTGACTGCACCAGAACACTAGAGTTCTTCATCGACCGTCCTGCTGAGCCCACATTCAGCCAGGAGAGGAACAATCTGCATGCTATGGAGGTGAGGATGTCAAAGAGATTTGGAATATGTCAGTCGAGCAGACATGCTCCAAAACATGCTTTTCCTTAAGCTTTAAAGTATACTGCTGGCTCTGTCCAGTGTTTAAAAATACATCTACAGTACCAACACCTTTAAAGCTCACTAAATAACACTCTGTATCTCATTTGTGTCATCTGTACACAACAGAAATTAACAATGACAAGTTGTCATTTAAAGGAGTTAACCAATTATTTATTGGTTAACAACAGTTTATCCATTCAGCCAGCACATCTCTGCAGTGTCTCAGGCTTTTGCACTGATTGCCAGATACAGTCAGTGAGCTCTGTGGTTCAGGTGAGATGGTACCAAGGCTACCTCACTGTAACGTCAAGATTTTGGGAAGTCACTGTGCTCGGCTGCTTTTTGGTAAGAAATAGTTCCTGCATATAAAACCCACAAACTGTTTTTACATCACAGATTAAATTAATAAGATACAATACATTAATTAGTGAGCTTTAGAGCTATTTCTGAAGTTTCAGTCTTAATGCTAAGCTAGGCTAATTGTCTCTGAGCTCCAGTCCTGTACTTAAGGGGCCCTGTGGAGTTTCCTCAAACAAAACAAGCAAGTTGTTTGTTCATGTTGTTATGAACTAATGAACTTATGACTAAAACACATTCTGTTGTCATTTTTTCCTCAAAAATGTTTTTGCGAAGCCACTTTTTAAAGTATTTCAAATCCAGCATTGTTGACTTTAACTAGCTTGCAGTCATCTTCTTCTCTTCCTTTGTTGGCACATTGCTGGGTTTCTTTTTTCATAATCGTACAGTACAGCCACCTGTAGATCAGTGGACAGTGTGAAACTATTGGCAGGACTGTGTGTATATATATATGCATTCACGTGCATGAAAAAAACAAAACAGGGACTCATTCATAAAAAAACGGTTCCATAGTGCTACTAGTGGTCAGAAACTCCACAAGGTGCCTTTAACACATGGACATGAGACTGATATCAACGGCCACAGCCATTGATCTCGAATCTTCAAACCACTTTGAGTGTGTTGTTGCCTTCTTGTCAGGTGACTCAGCGTTTCTTTGAGACGGTGTCGGTTCAGTTGGAGCGCTGGTATGACAGGAAGATCCTGGAGGTGGAGCAGCAGTCAGAACTCAGAGCGCAGCAGGACAGGAAGGAGCTGCTGCAGCGAATCGGCACACTGGAGGAGGAGCTTCAGAGGCTGAAGACCAACGAGAATGGGGAAAGCTGACATGTCCTGACAGTGACCAATCCCGGACTGAGCCTAGCTAAACCTTTTCTTTTAGACTGAGCGTTTAAAAACCCAGAAAAGCTTAAATTGCTATGGGCAGCAAACGCAGAAAATGAAAAAAGTACATGGACTGATCCATACCCTGTATACAATTAGAAACCCTGCTCCTTGTCAACTCATGTAGAAACTAAAACTGTTTTTTTTTTTGATGACATCTAGTGTGTAAATGCTCGACAAATCTTCTATTGTTATAAAAATCACTCCAACAAAGACAGAAACAAAGATTCTGATTAATAGAACAAAGAGTTCATTGTTCACTGTTATTGACCAACTACTCATGTTTTACACTAATATATTACACAGTGACCTTCTGTTTGACTTGTAACATGTCTTGAACAACAAAATGAAATGAACATCTTGGCATAGTGTAAGTGTTTCTTATCACAAATCCAACTGAAATAAATGGAACAACACTACAAAAGTAATCATCCAGTTTTTGGTGGGTTCATTTTTGTGTTTTTCTTTGGTTGCAGCTTTGAACGGTGCCACTTGCCTTCATATGCATCAGAATCATATAAGGTTCTAATCATGTTCTGACACAAGCCAGCCAGGTCACGTGGGTTCCCTTTGCACTTTAGGGAATAAAATAGACGGTCCCTCACTGGGGGGGGGGGGACAGCAGTAATTCTGGGGTTTGGGTTTGTCCATGCTGCCTCGGGTGAGAGGATGGGAATGTAGAGTATGCTTACAGATTACAGATCTGTGTTATCTATCAAATCTCTCAGAATGTATGCTGTTAGTGCTTCCCCTCCATCCCGACACTCCTTCCTCTACATAGGTGTGTTCTACCAGCCACACACGCATGCACACCTACCTACACACACACACACACACATTCACCTGCATGTGGTGTGTTTAATCCTGTACAGCTGTTGTTTTATGTATGTTTGCTTAGGTAATGTTAGTCATAGAACAGTAATTTGATTGTGATTATAGTGTCTACTTGTTGTGAGAAGAGGCTGGTTGAGAGAGTCAGGAACTCAAACCTTCTTCCTTCATCCAGGATGCTGGTATCCCTCAGATAAAGTATTCCTAAGTGAGACTACCTGACTGTTTAGTTATTGGTCCTGGTTTCCAGGTGGTGCCTTGTTATTACTAATCAATTAATAATTTTGTTGATTCTATCCATATCGGATCCATATTATTTTGTCCAATTTCCTTGACATCTGCCCAGTGAGCATTTTCTCTATCATCACTTTGTTTGCTTCCATCTGTGAACACATGAAAGACAGGTTCAAAATCTGACTTGGTAGATGTACTCGGTAGTTTTGGGACTTTTTGATCTTCTGTTTTGAAAATGATCTGGCTGTTTGTGAGAAATAAATCCCACTTCTCCCATCTGCTTGCTAATGCTGTTGAATCCACCAGGTTTTGTTTTGAGGCTGTGCTCAGTCCTGGAAATGGAGAGACAATGTAGATTTGTAGAGCTCGGGCTAGCTTTCTGAAGTCTCTGTAAAACTGATAGATTCCCCTGAGGGTCCGTTCCTCTGGGTTATATTTTAGCTAAGGGGGTTTAAAGGGAGGCATGGTACTTTAGTCACTACCAGTGGCTTGTCTTTGTCTCTGTTCCAGCTACAACATGTGACAGAGCTTCTTTTAATTCTCTCCACTGTGTTCAGTGGGGAGCATCTCTCCTCCTCCTCTAAGCTTGCCTTTTTATTTTATGAAAGGGAGCTGAGAATGGTCCTCACAGTGAAGTAGGATATTGTTGTTTAGGTTTACATGATGTCAGAGCAAGTTGGGATTGAGTCAGATACAAATCTAACTGACTCATCTCCAACTAGCCTAACAGAGATGATCATTGGAATCAAAAAATATCCCAACTGTCTCCTTTGGTTGGAAAAATAGTCTACATAATGTCAGTTATCTCATTAAATCATAAAGGCAACATTTTGGTCAGATGGAGTATTTTTAGACTGTTTTATTGGTACGTATAGTCAAGTAAAGGATGTGAATACTTCTTCCAACACCGCCAGAGGTCTAATCAGGCAGAATAACAGAAGACACATGTATGGGTATGCAGGGCCTTTAAGGAACAAAACATCTATATCATTCAGTAATAAAGGAAACATATTTTTGTACAACACACTGTAGATGTAGCCCTAAAAGCACACATATACGTATATTCTAAAATAAGTTTGTGTGCATGAAGAAGAACTGACAGGAATAGCGGTGTCTCTGTCTGTACATCTGTTGCATTACTTTTAACCACAGTGTCTCTATTAAAGAAACATTTTTTGGCGGGAAGGGGGATTTTCAGATCTGGTCCAGAGTGCCTCTTAGTCAACAAGCATCACTGGTAAAAAGTTAACGAATTAACAGGAAGTCCTAACAAGGATATCAAGACTAACATGTGGGTGAGTAGAGGCACAGTGTCAACATACAGGCAGATTAGACAGTCCCGCCCTCACTGCTCAGCTGTCAGTCAGGCTGGTGGGCGGAGCCCCTAATGAGGCAGCCATTGGTTGTGTAACCCAATAATCCTGGTGTGACATCTGGCATTTGGCCTCAGCGACCACATAGCAGCAGCTTCTGAAGGGAAAATCAAATCAATGCTCCATTGACTCTGTCAGCGTGTGATGGAAACCTAATTAAAGGCCCTCCAGGCACAGCTGGTCATTTTATGCAGCCAAGCACCAGGGCTCTCAGATCAAGCCAGTAATATGTACTATTGCTTTACTCTGAGGGAGGGGTACTGTGGGCCTTCGCTGCGCAGCACAGTGTCAGCATTCAATATGCTTAATTCATGCGTATGTGCTTGTTGTATCATTGTTGAACCATTTTTTGACATACAGCACTGTATTCTGATCTAAAATACATTGCCTCCATATACCAGTGGAATAAGTTCCAAAACTGGTCTTAATACTGCTGAGAGAGTTAAAATATCTAAATTAGATGTCAACATTTAACATCACTTAATTTTGGTTTGTTTATGAATTTTATTTTCATTTGAGAATTGTAGTTGTAGTTTTCTATTTACACACCTAACAGACAAATGAGCCCATTTGATCTCCACCAACTCATGAGCAAAACATCTGTCTCTTTTGCTGCTACATGCTCCACTATGTTCACTAGCTAATCTCTAACTGTGTCTGTCTCCTATCTGGTGCTGACAGTGTGTTTATCAGAACTTTTCCACTGAAAACAGCTGCTACTGGAGATCAGCTTGATGAGAGTAGAGTTTGTGGGATTTAAAACCAAAACAACAAGTTAAAAGAGTCTTAAAAGCTCTGCAGAGCTGAGAGGAACTGCAGAGTTGGTGATAAATCTCTGTGGGTTTGTAACATAATCATTTGATTCATTGTTTATATAAAATACTGATCAGTGCAGTTTTAACTAAACTAAGGTTATATTTGTAACTTGTTACTCTGATGCTGTTAAAGGTTTATATCAATTATACTTTTAAAAATGGAATGAAGGAAAACATATAATTATATTATATTACATTTTATATTTAAAATTTATTAGATTTGAGTTACCTGCATTATATCTAATCTGTTCTGTTTCTGTTTGAAAAAAAGGAATGCAATATTCTGCTTTTCAAAAAAATATTTATTTAAGAAAAGGTTATTAAACATACTAGTATGTTTAAAAACATACAAACATACTAGTATGTTTAATGACTAATGGTATTATATATCATTACAAATAGCAATACTAATAGTATTGCTATTTGGCTATTTTTCCAAATGTTTTATTCATTACAAAATCAAAATGATGCCATGTTCAGCCATGTTTGAACCCGTCCCTTCAGAATTTTCATGTTGAGACTTTTCGACTGTGCCTGTACATATACTCTGCCGGATTGAACTGACACAGCAGGGGTGCCAGGCAGTCATGCATGCATGTACATGGACTCACATACATAACCCAATTCAAAAGCTGTGTGCAATAAAGATGACAGGTAGGACATGACACTGAACCACATTATCCACATCAAATTGAGACTTTGAGAACTCTGAGTTTGTACTGTGAGGCTTCCCAGTTCCATCTTTATGTTGAGGCAGGCCCTATGTGAAAGACAAACCATAAACAAATATCTCATAAACAAAGTCATGTTGATGGCACTGTTTGGAGTTGGCACTGCTGGTGTGGGAGAAGGGAGGGGAGAGGGGGGCATTGTCCCGTCGAGAAGCGATCGATGCTCACATCCTGTGAACCCAGCATGTAACACGGGAGAGCACTCCCATCACACAGGCAGCCACAGTACACACAGATACACAGAGAGACAGAGACACAGGAGAACAAGGGGACATGTATTGCAGTTTGAGAGCGATGCAAGAGGACTTCCAAACACCTTCATGGGGTAGCCATACCGATGCAGTCAATTCCTAGGATGCTCATATAAACATGATGAAGTGCATCAAGAGGCAAAGAGGGAACCCAAACCACTGAAATGTAAGTGCTGCTGAGATGCTTGATTCATTAAATGTAGTCATTTGCTGTTTTGTCATGCACCCAAAAGTGTGACTTTGCAACCAACAGTTCCAGAAATAACAAATGTAAAATCGTTTTAACAGATGGCCTAAATGTCATACTTTATTGTTATTGTGAAAAGACAGTAAAGGCTCCTGCTGAATTTTTGACCAAAACTAGGCTACACTCACATTTGGATGCCTATAGAAGATAAAATCCACCCTAAAATAGAATTTGCACTGACATATTGAAAAGAGGATGACCGTACACTAAGCTCCAATGTTTCAATTACATGGTCCACATTCCAACTACACTTTTTTCAGGCCCTTGAGTGCGGTTGAAACATTAATGACATAATAAAGTTACTTAAATTTAAGCATAAGTGTATCCAAACCCCATATTGTAGTAATGATGTCGTCCAGAAGCAACTTATAGAGCTTCTTCATAGTCTAAATAATGGAAAAAACATGCTAAAGTTCTATGACAGCAGCCATGGTGATACACTGAGCTATAATATAAGCTCTACATTGACATTGAACTGATCTGATTGAATATCTCAAACAAAAGCCCAAAAACTTAATCAGTTCATTATCTTGGATTGCAATAGGTTATAGGCAGTGCATGTAAATGTACTCAGGCTTTGTTATATTAAAGTTGTAAAGTTGCATCACAGTGCCAGGTTACAGTTTTGCTTCTCTCTGACATTTGCTCAGGAAAGGCATCGTTTTAACATAGGCTGTACAACACATGACTGACAGGTAGCTTCTTTAGTAAGACATCAACATGAACCTTTCTTCCACAAAACTGAATTAGGGCACCACTTGCTAGGGTGTCACTGCCCACTACCAAGTTTCTGAATACATTTGTGGAGAGAAATGTGCCATGCAGGTGCAGAACTGGTAATGATATTATAAAACCGCTAGAATAAACACGTCAGTGAGTCACACTGTTGCACTGGGTGACATGTTCCTTCATTAACACACACAGAAATACTCATTACAGCACAAAATATTGATTAATCCACTGCTGTAAAAATCTAATAGTTATTACAACTTAATTTTCATAGCTTTGGCCATTAAATGGTTGTGATAACATTGCACTCATTGAAGTAACTGCTAAGCTCTTGGAATGCAGCCACATTGACACAAAGGTCCAATGTGGCAACAAATATGAGCAGTCGGACCACATTTATATGGGAGAGGAAATGAATGCAGACAGAAAATTACAACCCAAACTATCTAATAAGTATTCACATCAATGAACAGTCCAACTTCCTGTTTCAACGTACAGTAGTTGTGTGCATCTCAGTTTTCAGTGACGGGTACACTCACTTTCGATTTTACCTCTAAATAAAGTAGTAATTAATCTGGTTTAAGTGTTAGCTTGTTTACAGCCTGTCTGATCACCTGACTGGTCATGTGTCTTGCATTGTTGGATGTACCTTTAGTGTTGCCCTGCATCCTGAGGTCTCAGTAATTTCTTGTTACCATTAATGATCAAACTGATGGCCAGAGCTATGAACATGAAACCAAAGTTGTTATAAACTGTGGTTGTCCATCATAGTTTTCACATCTCATAGCAAAAACTTAAGGGCTTTCTTAGGTTGAGGTGTTGTATGTGAGGCTTATCCAGGTGTCAATGCTGTGTCTCCACAGTTTGAGGTCATGTGGCAGTGAAGTGGTGAGAAGCTGACCATGGGTGACTGGAACCTGCTGGGCAGCATCCTAGAAGAGGTCCACATTCATTCCACCATCGTGGGCAAGATCTGGCTTACCATACTCTTCATTTTCCGCATGCTGATCCTGGGAGCGGCTGCTGAGGATGTATGGGATGATGAGCAGTCTGAGTTTGTCTGCAACACTGACCAGCCAGGCTGCAAGGCAGTCTGCTATGACCGTGCCTTCCCCATCTCTCTCATTCGCTTCTGGGTCCTGCAGGTGATCTTTGTCTCTGCCCCTTCGCTGGTCTACATGGGCCATGCCCTCTACTGCATTCGAGCACTCGAGAAGGAGCGCCACCGGAAACGGGCCCAGCTGAAGGAGGAGATGGACGAAGCTGAGTTGGCATTGGATGAACACAAGCGCATGGAAAGGGAGCTGAGGAGGCTGGATGAGCAGAAGAGGGTGAAGAAGGCTCCTCTCAGAGGCTCTCTGTTGAGAACCTACATCATCCATATCCTTACACGCTCTTTGGTGGAGGTCTCCTTCATCCTGGGCCAGTATGTACTCTATGGTATCCAACTTGAGCCACTCTATAAATGTGAGAGGCTGCCTTGCCCTAACAGTGTAGACTGTTACATCTCCAGGCCCACAGAGAAGACCATCTTCATGTTCTTCATGATTGCCATTGCTGGTGTGTCACTTTTCCTCAACATTCTGGAAATATCCCACCTGGGCATCAGGAAAATCAAACAGACACTCTATGGAGAGCGGTACATGGAAGATGACAGTTTGATTTACAAGTCCAAGGGGAAGGCGTCCTTACCGCACCTTTGTGTAATGAGCAATGTATCACCTTACAATGGACCGTTGACTCAGACCTTCAAAGTGATTCCAGAGGCAGACATGAAGCCTCCTCATTACAATGCCGGGCTCAAAGCCAATCAGGATGCTCCAAGACACAACAGCTTGGCTCATCTGGGACACATTCAGACCAGCTATATTTGTCCCCAACCAAGGATGCCACCCAAGTCTGGCCAGAACTGCTCAATCCAAGCCCCCGAAACCCAAGAAGGTCCAGAGGTCCACACAACCACGGTGGACCACCATCCAGCTTGGGGTTCTGCTATGTCATATGTGGAGGGAAGTGCACTAAGCCATCAAAAGGATACTCATGAGGGAGCGCATCCTCAATCCAGCCATTTGGAAGCTCTGCTGTCCAGTAGCACCTTAAGGCCCAGTGCCATCAGAGACCTGGGCGAGGATGAGCGAAGGGAGTCAATGGTGAGCGAGGTCCTGCTCCCCAACCCCAGGAAGACCAGCTTCATGATCAGGCCACCATCTGAGAGCTTGTCATCAATCAGTGGCTGCACAAGCCCTTCATTACATACCTCAGAAGAGTCGGATGAACTGGGCTCCCTGCAAGGAGACATGCCCATGATGCCGCCCGCTGGAGGGCGGAGAATGTCAATGGCAAGTAAAGAGCAGAAATGATCATATGTCATATTATCATGTGTCTAAATCACATTTTACACTACAAAGTTATAAAGCGGACGGCATCTGTCCTGGGTTTCTTCTGCCATTGTTGTTCAGACCATCACAGTGGTAATCAGTCATATGTGTAAAACATTAAGCATCATCAAGACTCTTAGTGTATTATCAAAGAAATCAAAGGGAAAAAATCATTCACAAATCCGCTGTTAGAGTCATGTAGTCTATAAGCTACACAACACGTGGCTAAAATGGTAGAGTGAAGGAACAACTTGACTTAACATAATAACATAATAGAACAAAAAGACTTGATAGATGAAATAGTTGAAAGATGGATGGACAAGAGAAAGAGGCAGAGACAAACTCATTTCCTATGATTTAGATGAAGCTCAACAGGGATAAATCAAGAAACAAAAAAGTCAGTGATCTCAGTGGAAGCAATGAGAAGTAGTTTCATTTCAGATATATTTCAGATAACACCCTTCAGGTTTGACAGGAGGCCAACTAAATGAAAGGCAATTTGAAAAGGTTGATGACAACAATAAAATGCATTTCGTAAGTAATATTGCTAGTCATGAGAAATATGTTCATCAGACACATATTAGTTTATCCACAAGATACATGGTCTAAATTTAAAATATGCTGATAGAAACTGAGTAAAATTGCACCATTAAATTGTATTTTAAGTACATAGATTATAACTAATCTTTTATAAATACACCAGCCGGACACTGTAGATTTCATATTTTATATTTAAAAATTCTACCTCTACCTATTGCTACCTCATTGACAATGGCATGACCAAACAACTGAACCACAATAATGTTCCTGCAGAAAACTGTTTATATCTACACACTGTGTGTGTCTTCTAAACACTCATTTTAAATATTAGTAGAGGATTTATTCATTGTTCTTTTTGTTTTTGCCAGATTAGAAGTTTACAGGGATGTGTTCATGCATTTGAATGAATGATGATGAATGATGAATGTTTGCTTTAGTCAGTTGGACGCATACTGAAACATGCTTGCTTTACTGTCTTGCATGTATGCTATTTGTGGCTTATGTTCAGCACCAGCTGAGTTACAGCTGTCTTCTTGTCTTTCCCAGAGTATGTTTCTGGATATCTCCTCTATCATGAAGAAGTAAAAAGAAGAGGCTCACACGATGGCCATAGGAGCTGTGTTCCAAAGCCCAGCTTGGTACGAGGGAGAAACTGTATCAATGATCCAGCCATCAACATTGATCCACCACTCAAGTCACATGGGGCCAAAACCAGTCAAACAGTCAGCCGTGATGAGGCAGCGGACTCAGTGCCAAAGCCCCAGTGTGTTTGGATTAAAAGCACCTTAGAGCACATACGTTGTGGGCACTAACACAAAAGGATTGTATCTTTTTAAAAATGTGGACATCTTTCCTTGTGTTGGCAGTATTTTTTAGAAACAAAACTCTGGATTGTGAAGCAAATTCCTCAGAGGATCTGTTTGCTTCTCTAACATGGACTTTATAAGCTTAAAATACATTTTTCTAAGTCTAAGACTTGATTATAATCTGTCTGTATCTGTGTATAGTCATCATACAGTGATTTCATGAGAAATAATGAAAATTTCTATTATATTCAGATTAAATGCTTATTAACAAAACAGTAAATGTTTTGTCAACAGATATTTAATCTAAATCCGCACAACACCACACAAGAATTCTCATGCTTTTTATTTTATTTCTCAACAAAAATTGCCTAGACAAAATGCTGTTTTTTTTTCTTCTTTAAAACCTTTTTCATATCAAATAAACAAAACATGACATGTTTCACAATATTTACAAAAAAATCAAAACTAAACACAGGTCAATTGAACATTCAGAGATATAAAATGAAAGTAAAAATGCTGAATCTGCATATAACAGTCATGTTGCAGGTACTCAAAAAAAAAAGGACACGTAAAAAATGGCTCACCAAAATCTACAAATACAATGATGTAACCACTGTAAAAAGTTAGAAACAACGCCACAGAAACTGTCTAAATGTCTATCATACAGTCCTTACCCATATGAAGAGGTATGCTGAATCATCCAGGTAGATAAGTGTCAAGAGTCAGTTCAACTGAGGTGTAAATAAACCTCAAAAGTCATAATCTGAGATTCAAGCGAAGCTGGTTTACAGCTGCAGTGGCCCCCGATTTACACCTATTGTAAACAGATCGCTTTAATAACTACTCCCTTTAGTCTGCCACCATGTACTGTAATTACCAATGAAGGCCTTTGATTTGAAAATTCTAACTTCCATATAGGAAAGTTCTCTTTCCTGATTACCACTGTGCAATATTTAAACAATATTTTTTGTTCATAGATTAGTGCTGCATTCAGAGATGTTGGAAAGTTGGAAACTCTAACACCCTATGAAGAGAAATGTAATGACACAGCCATTTGAGTATCAAAGTAGGATCATGTCAATAATCTGATGTCATATTAATAGACCCAAGATCCAGAGACCCAAGAGTCTGGAGGTTTTTACTTTAATCTACTGATGAACAGACCTTCAGCATAGAGAGGTGATCACCTGCAGTATCTGAAAACGTGCAGAGTCTTGGTGCCTCATGCTACATGGATTATTGTCAGAAACACAGTATGACATATTTCTAAAAATGCACGTCAAGGGCAATACAAGTGGTTTTTGCAGTACTTACATTATCGCTGCAAACCATTTTCCAAATTCACTCTTAGGTTTTTGAATGCTGTCCAGGCAGCTATCGTATTTTATTTTTTATGGTACAATCTGATAATCAATTTGCAGAGACTGGAAAAATGCTTGGATTAGCTTATCCATCAGAGTGAACATCACGTCTGCTTTTACTGTTGTCAAATTTTTGTTTTTGTGGCGTGGTGATGCAGCTGTGAGTGCAGATTGATTTGAAAAGTCTGCATTGCATTACCGCACGCCAATAATGTAACTCTGACAACATTAAAAGCATGTGATGGATTAACTAAATCCAGCAAGTTTTAATGTCTCCACACGTAGATCCTGACACCATACTGAAACCAATTCACAATATATTCTAGAGGCTACAGTGTGTTTTGAAGAATGGTTAGCAACACATAGTAATATTAAGTAAATCCTTAAAAAAAACAAGACTAAACACTGGTATTGTTCTTTAAATGCATATTAGCATTTTTAACCTTACAGCTATCAAACAATATGATAAATTGTTTGGAATTCAAACTTCCACTTGTGTTACAGATGTTCTATGCTAACTAATACAATGCTGTTAGATACTGATGCTGTACAGGTGCTGTTACGTGTACAGTACATGGAAGAGGACAAGGGCCACATGAAAAAAAAATTAAAAATGAAAAAAGTGAGTATTCTTAACAATCGTATATGTTTTGGTCTGATCTTATTCCAAATATAAGGAAAATAAAATAACTAAAGAAAATTGTGCAGCATTCATGTTGCTCCCTGACCTCTGCTGGACTTGGACCAACTTGAAATAACAGATTTTTCACATCTCTGATTGCAGCCTTCAGTTCAACCAGTAGTAAAAGTAGTTTCTATTACATTTTAGCATCAGATAGTCAAAAGGAGGTTGAATCATTTCATGGCATTTATTCATATGTTTTATGTTCTGCAAAATGCATATATGGTACAAAGAATTAAAAAAGAAAAAAGAAATGCAAGTTTTGCGTAGTATGGATTACTTAATGCTACAAAATGATTTAATACCTCATTTTGATGTTTATTCAAGTGTAGCTTCCTTCACTTTTCTTGAGCTCAATTACAAAAAGTAACTTATTAATTACATCAAACAAGTAAATTGTCAGTTTTTAACAGTTGGCATTCTATTACGGTATACTCTACGGTGACACTAAGAAGAGCATTTGGCTTTTCGATATGGAGATCCAAAGTGGTCAATACTGAATAAATAAGATGTTATGTAACAAATAATCAAATTAAAAAATATAATGTAGCCACAAAATTGTGAAATAATCAATACATTTTAAAAATGTTATATCTTTTCACAATAACAATTTATTGTAGTTAATTTTTATTTAATTCCTGGAATTTTTATTTCAATTCTAAGTTTGTTTTTTCCTTTTTTTTCCAAAACCAGTTTTTATTTCACACCATTTTCAAAAAGTCGGTGTAATTATTTCATAATTTTATTACATATTTTGCCAGTATTTATTGAAATGATTATTTATTTATTTATTAAGTTACTTTTGAACATTTTGTGTCTCCAAATTTCCAGAGGGGTCATGAGAAGAAGCTGTGTGTGAACAGTAAAACAAAACGTCAAAAGAGAAGTACTGTTTGTCCCTCTTGAGACATCTCAGACAAATACAGCACATTGTCAGAAGGGGCCACATCCATGTCTTGAGAAACTGTTGCAACGTTTTGCAGTTTCTTAATACTGCAGTGTTGTTTCCATTGAATAAAATCATTTGTTCCCTTACTGGATAGTTTGGCCTCTGTAACCTCTAAGGCAAGAAATTGTAGCTGCACTTGTCAGATGCTTATTTTTCTCACAAATTCATCAACACTTTTAACTTATGTAAAAAAAAAAAAAAAAAAAGCTTTATCAGCTTTTCTATTCAACTTAAGTCTCTTCTCTTAATTTATATCTTTACAAAACAAAAAAATAGGTAATACACAAAATTGTAAACATACACCCCTTTAAGTTAAAATATTACAACTTAAGTTAAGTACATGTGTGACTTGTAAATAAAGGCTTATTTTTTCATGAAATTGTCAACAATAAAAAAATACAACCATTGACAAATCAACTAGAAGAAAGAGTCGCAATTCTACATTTTACATCTATGCATTTTCCTCTAAACCTCGCCCCAACCCCAACAACAAGAGTTCAAATAAATAAATTAACAAGTTCACATTAAGGAATTAAAGTCTATGAAAACCAGCTGATCAGTGTTCTTTTGTGTATTCTGAGAACTCAGTACATCATAATGAGATTGTCATTGGTTTACAGGTTTCCTGTGGTTACAGTATATCATGCGTAGTATATAGTTTATTTCCCTTTCAATACCATGGGCAGATTTGTTTTTATTGTTAAAGCTAGTATGGTCACATTGCCATTATCTACTGATCCAACTGGTTTTACAGATTCTGTTAACTCCCATTAACTCCCATTATTTTAAGAATTCCTAACCAATATCCATAACACAAGTGCAATGATATAATGTAAATGTAATTCTTTTTAAATTCTAGTTTGATCTTACTTTACTAAATGTGACTAACCCTGATGGCTAAAAGCTCAAATACGTCCAGTGTTCAAATCCCATGAACCTGCTCCGCTGTGAAGCTCCACTGTGAAGCTGAGCGTTGGGCAGCAACAGGCCAGGCGACAGCAGCACTCACCCCTGCCACGTGCCTCACTATCGACTTTTCAACAGCAGATGAATTTGGCATCTCCCTAAATCAATAATGCACCAGTGAGTTTGTTTGAAGCTTTGAACTTCATACGGTACACTACTAAGGATACTGATCTGTATGTATATATTGATCATTTTGCTGTGTGTCCCCACAAAATTACATATGATATGCAAATTTGATAATGTAGGGTGTCTAACACCCAGATCCTGTACCAAATACTTTTAGTAGGGCTATTTATGTACTATACAAGAACAGTGCAGCTAAATACATGATTACTGTAGGTACAAACACTAACTTTTACTACATTTAACACAATAAATAAATGGGTCAAAAAGAGCACTTATGACTTGTTTATGCTGATGTTTAAAGGACCTTACCAGTGTTTTTTTTTGTTTGTTTGTTTGCAATTTTAGCTCATTTTACATGGATCACATTTACTTTACTATACTACTGTCCATTTTCCAAAGCATAACATTATGTGTCTTCTACCTTCCAGAGAACTAGTGATTTCCATGTGTTTCACTCTATAATAATGCATAATATATTAATCAGCAGAATTGTAAATGTGTGTTCTCATTTTTGATAGGCATTTCAGTTTTGTTGTCCTAATGTGTAGACTTTTCAAATCAACCTGGTATAACACTTTCAGGTAACACTTTACTTAACAGGTGCTGTAATTCCTTATCATTTCCAAAGAAGATTATTGAAGAGGACTATGTTCTCTGGTACTAATTATGTAGAGATAGAGATAATGTAAAATAACTAACTTAAACCCACATATGTGTATTTGTTAAAAATGTTATATTCTATACTTCGGTGAATGACCTGTAGTTTACAACCACACACAGAGATTAATAATTCATATTTTGGTTATTTTGGTACCAATTCATTTAAATTCAATTGAACTATGTATAATTGTTACAAAATGCCATTGTCCTTTTCTGGGAATCTTCAAGTTTCAGGGAAATTATTAGGAAACTTAGAACCTGTAAAATAAAGCATTACCTAGTTTAGCCACCACATATGAAACTCTGACAACACCAGAAGTAGAAAGGCTGTAATAGTTTGTCAAGCTCAAGCAACTTTCAACGTTCCTCATGTTGACTTTCATACTAGACAGATGTGAATGAAAAGCACTGAGAAACACATGGAAGCAGTATAGCAGGCTTTGGAAAATGGCCAGCATTAATGTACATTAGCATGATCTTTTAGTCTGTTTGGATACCCAGTGATTGGTTTGGGACTTTAGTTAAGTGCCAATGTCACTATGTGTTTTTTCATATTCAATGCCAGACATCACCTCTTGGAGGTGCTGGGCAGTGCTTGAACTTTGTAATGTAGTTCTGTCTCTTAGCACAGATTTGAAAAAAAGGCAGAAGAAAACATGTAGAAATGTCCATCTGAGTACAAGAAAAGTAAAAGTGAAGTTTGACAAAAGAAATTTTGCATAATGAGAGTTCATTTCACCATTTCATCTAATGTAAAATTTTACAAATACACACCTTTGGTAACATTTTACTTTAAAGTCCTGTGTCACTCAACAATTACTTGAAAATTACTTGAAATATTAAGTCATATGCCAAAAAGAAAGCTATTTCATGTTGTATCATATAGTTAATAAGGATTAGTTCAACATTTTGGGTAATATACTTATTTTCTCCTTCCTGAGATGAAAAGATGCATATCAGTCTCATGTCTGTGTGTTAAGTCCAGAGCTGCTAGCTTAGCATAAAGACCAAAGTTTGAAAATACACCTGCCAACACCTCTAAAGTTCAGTTTAACCCAGGCACAAATAAAAATATAACAATTAACATTTGTGGTTTTAGTAGTTACATGCTAGAACTCTTTCTTGGTTAACCAGATGTTGTGATTGTGTGAAGCTTTCTGAAATCTTGTGCCATTGTTCAGGCCATGAGTATAAGGAGCAAAGTTGGAAAAAAAACATTGATGTTAGCCTCCAAGTGACCTCCACAGTTTACAACAGCTTGCATTATTTATTAGAGGTAGTTAGATTTAGATGCATATTGATGACATGATTGCAGATTCCAACATATTAGCTGCTATAATTAGAGTCAGATAAGTTTGCCTTTTTTTACTTTCCCTTTTAAAAATCTTGTATAAATATGACATCACTGATATGTGAGTTAGCACATGACATCTCACGACTTTTCAAGCTGGTTTTAGCTACTTTTCATTGAATATAGTTGGCAACAGTGGTGTCAATAGGCCAGGAGCAAAATGGCTGCAAAGCCACCATTGCTAGAAATGACATCTAAATAAAATCCAATATTAACACTAATACAATCAATATAGCTGGTGTGACTTTTGAAGGCTAGCAATGGGGGTAACCATCTTGGAGCAATTGGTGAACCCTCCCAGGTTGAAATAATGGGAGATTTTTCTGTTCTTCCAATTCTGCCAACACTGCAGAAAGCAACATTATCACAGTGATGTTGCCAGGTTTGAGACAAAATCAGAGCCTGGACCAACTGCATCTGGTAGCTTGCACTATAGCCAGATATGGAAAATGGATCAACCTTTCTTTCTCAAGAAATACTAGTTCCAGCAGTCTCTAATAAATCACAAATTATGACCTTTCTGTTCATGTATGGGTTAAAGAATCAAGATAGATTGTGTCTGCCAAGTCTGCTTGTTGACAGGGATGTATGACTTTGGACAGAGCCAGGCCAGCTGTTTCTCCATGCTGCCACTCTTTATGTTAAACTAAGTTAAGCTAAACAGTTTCTGAATGCATCTCTGAACACACAGACATGAGATTATCAATCTTCTCATCTCACTCTCAGAAAAAAGCATAACCCAAAATGTTGCCCTTTTCCCTTACGTAAACCAGAAGTGACAGATCCTCAAAATGAAAACTGACTGGGAGGTCAAATATGAATAAGTGACTTCAAACCATTCATATGTACTAAAGTAATTATCAAGATTTGACAAGACTGTAAAGTAAAGTGCATGTACATGTTAACAGGGACATTAGGCTACTGAACATTCTGAGAAATTCCTGAGTTTAACCTCCCATGATGCACGAGGAGGGAGGGAAGCTGACAGGAAGAAAAAGTCAGGATGAGACAGAGAAAGAGAGAGAGAAAGAGAGAGAGAGAGAGAAAGCTGCCAGTGCTTTTGTTTTATCACCTGTCCAAAAATACCTATTGAACAGTATTGCTGAGAAGACAGCCATGTGTCATCCATTACAAAAAAAAGAAAAAAAATACTTCAAATATCAAGGTATAGACAAATATGAATAGACAAAAACTTTGCCACCAGACTCTAAGTACAGTCATGTCTCTTCTGTTCCTCCGTTGTGCATTTTTTAGTCATTTCCTGACAGAAATCCACTGTTACAGTGGGGCTACATACTTCCTCAGTGGATCCAAGCACCAGAGCACACTCTGGGTTCTCCTGCTCCAGACCAGACACCTCCACCCCTGACTGCCTTTCCTCTAGCCCCCCCTGACTGGGACCCATCTCCGACAGACATGTAGCTTCACTTTGTTGTGGTGACATGCCCTCATCAGAAGAAGGCGACGGCGGGTTGGATGTGAGGTCAATACTGGCAGAGACAGCAGGTGGCTGGCTGCCCTGCACCTCCCTACACACTTGCTGGGAGAGGAAGGAGAGGTTCTGCCACAGCTCAGACATACACACCTTCAGTTGGTTGCGCTCGCTCAGCAGCTTCTCCTTCTCACACACCTAAAGTTAATAAGACAGAGTGTCATCAGGTCAGCATGGCAGGAAGACTGTACATGAGGTATACCCAGACTGTCTTCATTATAAAAGCATATTCATTTGTTCAAAGGCCAAAAATGACCGAGGTATGAAGGTCCACGTTCATAATGACATTAGCGCAGAGTGAATGAAGCATTGACACAGTGTCATCTGGCAAAAAAGCATCATCATCCACCAAGGTTGGTCAGTCACATACATGCAGTTGCACATTCCTGTTATATCTGTAATGGGAACACTGTTTCTAATGCTTAGTGTGCGACTGCTGTAGTGAAAAGTAAAACAATTGTTGCTTTGATTTTCCATAGTTCTAGTATAGTACAGTATAGCCACAGCGCAGTGTGTTTGGTGACTGATGAACCTTAAACTTGTGGATCTGTTACTCAATCTGGACTTTCTGGATCCCATTTCATGTCTCACTGTTACCTGAAGCACTGTTACTCCCACCAACATGCTCATACTACACATATATTACTCTTTTTTTTACGCAGGGCTGTTTTCTGTCTGAAGTCCCGCTTAATATTTAAGTGATCTAGGTCTAGTTGATTACGACTCTTCTCTGTCACAAGCAAAAGAAGAACTAGTGTGATGTGGATGTTTCTTTATAGAAAGGTCAGGGTGATTGGATGGGTCCACAAAGCAGGTGACTTTTCAATCCTTAACATAGCAGTTTTAACACCAAAGGATCCCTAATCTTTGTTAGAAAAACATTAGAACATTGGTTGTCATGGTGAAAGTAGTTATTTTAAGCCAAATCCTGATGTTTTCCTATCCCTAACCTTAACCTAACCAAACATTAACCATAACTTTGGCAGATGACAGTCATAAACAGTTGTTTTATGATTGTCCCTGCTGATTGGGCCATCAGATCAGAAATACTACGAAGGGTTTTACTATTTTGTTGATTAATTTGGACCCTAAAAGCCAGGATTTGCCTGTTCTGAATGCTCCATTTGCAAAGTTACCCCTCCTTCCCCATTAAGCTAATGTTAGATTGTTCACACATGCCCACAGGTGGTGTCTGCTGCATAGCCTTTGTTACTAAGATTGTTCCATGGGCTGTCTGTGTTGTCCAATCACATATTTCAGGTTACATTATTCTATATTCGATCTTCCTTTATCATATACATTTGCTGGTATGTTTGATTGGAATGATAAGTGTGTGTGTGTGCTTATCCATGGTGTGTGGTTGTTACTCGATCGTACCAGTTTGCGGATCTCGCCCTCCAGGTTCTGAATGCAGTCCAGTTTCCTCTTGCGACAGCGCTGGGCAGCGATGCGGTTTTTGCTGCGGCGGCGGATGTCATGGATGAACTCGAGCTGCTCCGAGGTCAGCTTGTGCATCTTGATGAGGATCTGGAAGTCATTGCGTGGCAGGTTGGTGATCTGGTCCACGGGGAAGGGCAGCTTCACCTAAAAGCACAGCAGGGTTTTACTTCATGTTCTGGCATTATTTCTTCACCAAAGCAAATTCATTTTCAGTAGCAGCTTTTTCTGGAACTTTCAACTGCATCTCATCAGTCCTCATCAATGGCTGAAGTTTGCTCAGTTGTCATGGAGATAAATTTGGTGTCATCATGTGATCGAAATATGAATCTTTGGTGCTATGATAACAGATGATGGTATATTGTGTTGGTGACCAAAAAATACTAATGTAGATGGTTTTTGAGATAATCTTATTTCTTTGAGAAAAAGTTTAAAACTAAAGAAACATTTGCATTTTTATTCATCTGTAGAATATTTCAGGGTTTTGTTGAACCATTTCAAGGAAAACTTCAAATCATCACAGTAAATTTGTACAATACAAAATATATATGAAACAAATCTTACTTTTCGCTTCTACATCACACAGCTCATATAATCTGTTTTCCTTCTAGATATTTTTGAATCTGTCAGCCTTACTGGTCAGAGGAAGAACAGCAGCTCTCAGTTAAGCAACTTAAGATCTTTGGCTTTTAAGTATGTTAAATACACATATACAGTATGTCCTCAATTTTGTTTTGAAAACATATTTTTAACCATTTTTCTTTGTACTTCAATAAAATATTATAAATAATAGAGTTAACAGTTCAAAATAAATGATTCCTGCAGATGTAGAGAAAATCAGACTCTAAAGAGAGTGTGAGTAGAACTCTTTAGCCCATGGAGATAAATGATGTAGAAAACTATGAAGTCCAAGAAAATCTACAGTATGAACACCCCAGCTCTATAGCTCGAATGAATAATGATAAAAGTGTGAAATTTTAGATTGCATACCTCTTTGAGGCTTTCAAAGAGTCTCTGCATAGATATAGTATATAGCCAACAGGACTTGTATCATTACCACCACTGTACTTCTGTAATATCGGTAGCGTCCAATAATCATCATATTAGTTTGAAGTTGCTGGATGGGGGCAATGTGATGTAATATCCACTAGGTGTCACTATAAAGCTGCACATGGAGTCCAGCAGCTCTGACACAAAGAAAAAAAACCAGGATGAGCTCTTTGTGTCACATTTAGTTCAGTGTTCTCCAGTAAAACAGCTCATTTTGCTTTGATATATGTTACACATAAGTTTTTAATCTTTCTTACTTATGTACTTCTTTATTTCTTGTGTTTCTTTATTTCTTTCTTATGTATGAAACCACTTTGCATGTGTTTTCTTCTTGTTTATGCTTTAACCTATGTATGCATTTCTTTTTCTCTTTGGGTTTTCATTTATTTAGTCATTCGCTCTAGTATCTAGTTAATACTTTCACTTTCATTACATTTGTTTGAATCTTTCCTTTATCCATTAATTATATCTTATCAATGTATTCATTTATTGATTTATTGGTTTACCTTTGATGTGGTCAACAAAAACAGAATTTCTGTTTTTCAAACATCACTCATCTTATCCATTAAAGCAGTGAATGTTGAATACTGTATAGTATATGTTGCTTTGTTCCTCCCATGTTATACTGCAGCAGTGGAGGCTACATCAGCAGCCCATGCTGTACAACGATGACATCATTCGCTTCTCTGACAACAGAGGGAAGGGAAAAGAGAGCTGAGTGTGTGTGTGTGTGTGTGTGTGTGTGTGAGTGTATGTGTACGGTGTGTTAGATGCCGTCTGTCCTTTACTCTATAGATGTCTATATATAGCTCCATGACTCTCAGCAGTCACATAATAAGGTTGGAATGACAAAGTGAGCTTTGGATGCTTCATAAATCCCCTCACCAATCTCTCTCTCTCTCTCTCTCTCTCTCTCTCTCTCTGGTGTTCTGCTTTCCATTTTTAACTCTATGGGTTTCCTTTGAGACACTCTTCACTTGCTTCACTTTCTTTAAAATGCTCAACATCTGCAATGTCATAAATAAAAAATAAAAAAGTAATAATTGTACAAAATGTACAAGAAAAAAAAAAATCATACAGAACACCTAAACAGAAGAAGAGTAGCACCACATGATGGTAAGTGTATTTGAGTTCTGGAATTATGTAATTCTTTAATTAATTATTAATTTTTTTTTTTTTTATTATCACAAGAAAGAAAAATGGTCTTTAGCGATATATCAGAAATGCCCCTTTAGCCTGAAAGCCTCTGAGTGGTGTACATGTGTGATTGACAGAGAGACGATGTCAACAAACATGTGCTAGTAACTGTATCTTACAAGCTAAAGACAAAATACACTGTTTTGTTAGCACTGAAGAGTAAGGCACCATTAAACATCTACATTCACTGATGTTAAATTTACAGGCAAGTTTTGAATTCATTCAGAGTGATACAGCTGGTAACTGGTATTAGGGTAAACTGTGCTTAGAATCTCTGTAGTGATTTACCAAAAATAAAGAAAAGAAAAGAAAAGAAAAGAAAAGAAAAGAAATCATTATAATCATTATTATTATAGGCTTTTTAGTTTTTCCTAGGTATAGATAAATGTCTGTGGAGAAGAAGATTATTACTGTGGTTTCTGTTCAGAAAGAGGCCCTAAATAGTTTGAGAAAGTTATGTACACGATATTTGCTAATGAGCAAACTACTTGCTAGTGTTGAAACACACGACAATGAACGAGAAATGTCAAAGGCAATGTCACAGGATTTATCTGGCTCTTGTGGATCTTCACTTTCAAGGAAGTGTCTGGCAGTTAGCCAGTATCGCTGACAGCCAATAATGAAACAATGACATTACAGCTTTATGTAAATATACTTAAAAATTACACAATTTGATTGGTTGTATGCAAGAAGTTCTCCATCTACACAGACAGTGAATCAGAAGTCAGGTGTCCTTATGAGCAGTGAAAGAGGTTTTCCTCACTGTAATCAGTCCTCCTGTTCACACTGGATATTAAAAGATCTCCTTCAACTGTGCTTTCAATGGAAGTGATGGAGGACAAAGTCCAATCATTTTGTGTAAAAATGCATTTAAAAGTTGATGTGAAGCTTCTATGAGGCTTCAGCAGTCTGGATATTTGTTATAAAGTGATTCACAGAGGAGATAAAGAAAAAAAAAGCATACATACAGACCTAAGGAGGTTAACAGAGGTGGTGGCTGGTAAACAGCATTGTTAGATAATTTACACTGAACCACCAGTGATGAATTTAGTGCAGCCTGACAGTGCAGTGAGACAGAGCCCTGATCTCTGTGTTTAAAGAGGATTTTTATCTGATTACTGATTTAATTGTTAGAATAACTTGTAGAATACTTGAGCAACAACAAAAAAAAAAAATCAAGAATCAATCCAAAAATTAACAATGAGAAGTCATGTAAATACATATTACTACTTAAACAATATTTAATGAGGGGGAAAAAAGCAAAACTGCTGAATGCAAAGAGGGACAGAGAGGGGAGTCTCGGTGAGCTGGCCTAATTGGAAAGGCCAGCTCTGGGGTCAGAAGTAGCAGATGGTGGAGAAAACATGGACAGGACTCCTTCCACCTGCCTACAGGGCACCCTAGGGTGTGTGTGTGTGTCCGCTCTATGGGTAAGACAACTGGGTCAGGGCAAAGAAGTGGGACAGACCACACACACACACACACACACACACACACACACAGTATATACAATGTAGGTGTGTACAAGCGCACACATACCTAAAAATTAAAGCTACACATTTCCCAAAGTGCCCAGGCAGGTAACAATGTAACATTAGCACAACTTTTAGTCTTAGCAGTGATTCTGTTTCAGATATTGCTGACATTATAGTGTTATCATTGTTAGCTGCCTTTGTAGATATTCAGACTGCTTACAAAATGGTGCCAGAAATCAAATAGCTCCACTAAATGATGACGTTGAAACTATTTAACTGGTTTTTTTTATTGAAAGCAAGTAGTTGAGTTTGGAAAATGTCTAATAAAAGTCCTAACACTTTGTGATCACAACCTAGAAATTGAAAGAAATGAAATTCTGAAAGGTTGTTTTTGACTTCCTGTCTAACTAATTCAATTCAATTTCAATTCAATTCAATTCAATTTTATTTATATAGCGCCAAATCACAACACAAAGTCATCTCAGGGCACATTCAAGACAGAGAAATGAAAATATGGAATGGTTTGCCATCATAAGCACACTTAATATTATTTACACTGTGTTTTACTACTTCAGATATTCTGTTGGCTACTGGTGGTCATTGTTTTTATTATCGTTATTTTTAGTTTTTATTGGTGTCAATTCATTGTATTTTTCCCCCTTTTCTTTTGCTTTGGATTTTATCAGACTTGTTTTGCATTATGATGTAATGTTTACTTGTGTGGAACCTGGGGAGAATAGTTTCTACCTTGGTAGTGGCTAAAGGGGATCCAAAAATACATTAACCAACGCTGTTTGGTGGACACAGGATGTCTGGTAGGGGCTGCTAGCTGAGCTGCTGTTATCATTTACTCAGCTTGTTTCTCTGATAATTTAAGATCCAGATGTTCAGCAGGTTTCTACCATGAGCTGAATTATCCACAGAGGTCTCCTCCTCTCCAAAACAAATGTACACAAGGAATAAAACTGGTAAAAACTCAGTCTCATAGTTAAAATCTATATCTGTCTATCTATCTATCTATCTATCTATCTATCTATCTATCTATCTATCTACCTATCTATCTATCTATCTATCTATCTATCTATCTATCTATCTATCCTGTTATCAAACAAGTTGAACACAGCTTTGGACAGAGGGCAGAGGGACCCAGGTCACTACATCTGATTGTCTTTGTGGTAAATGAACTGGCTTTTTAGCCAATACAAAGAGGTTGACTGGTAGCTTGTGACTATAATTACATGCCAATATTAATATAAGCGGAGATGGATGTAAGGTACTAGAACATCATGGTTAATACTGTAGGTACACAGGTCTAAAAATAGTTATACACATACACTTGTGCTTGTCGGGAGAACAGAGGCTGAGATAAATGGGCTGGGTTTGTAGTTGTGACCCCTGAAAAATGGCTCTCCAAATGTCTGGTCCAGTATGTCTATTCTGAATAGCTGACCACCTTTGGCCAACACATTCTCCAACACATCCCAGCACTTACTCATGTTCACTGACTCATCCACAGGCCAGAGGCCACCACCACTCAAATCTAATAAAGCTAATATCTTCTGTGTGTATGGGTATGTGTATGACACAGAGAGAGAGAGAGAGAGCTCCAATATAAAACTCACCTCACATCTCATCAAATATTGCTATGTGCTAGGGCATCACCATGGAAACCATATAGCTCTTTTAACTCAAAGGAGTATGTGAGAGAAGTGTTTGCGTCATTTCTCCTGAGAGAGGAAACTGTCTAAGAATAGTCCCAGCTGTAAATAATACCTATAATGTGCTTGAAAGAAATGACTGATACATGCTACCAATACAAGAATATTTGCTTTTCAAGTTAAGGTTAAAAAGAGGCCAGTTATTGCTCAGAGTTGGTTGTTATTCTTGGTGAGGATAATAAACTGGTGAATTGGTGAATACCATGCCATCATAAGCAGTACAGAGGAGAAAAGGTGAGTGATAGAGTAAGAAAATAAATTCTAAAAAAAACAATATGCACAGTGGTCCATTTGTAGATAATTACCAATGTCATTTGAATGTCTGAGACTGTGCGGCTAAACATGAGAAGAAATAAATCAATCTTCCTTTTACAAGGAATTTATAGGAAATCAAAGCCACTTGCTCAATTCAATACATTAAGGGTTTTGTTGCCACAGCCTTGGGCTCGTATGTGCAGCAGCTTATGGTGGCTAGTGTTAGCTTACTTAAGCTCAATAACTGTATTTTAACTAATGTGTTGTATTTTGAAAGCTTGTTATTTTATCCATATTTGTGTCAGCTTTAGTGTACTGAGGTGGATACTGAGATGAGGTTTCCTGTAATTGTCTTTGTTGGAATAAAGATAAAACATCAACCGAGGTCTGAGCCCTGATAAGAGTTGAACTATAAGCTTTATTTTGAAAAAAATAGGTCCATTCCTGGTTTCATCTTAACATACATTGACCGTTAAGGGCATTTATTTTAAAAAAACAAAACAAACAAACAAAAAAAAAAAAAAACAGCCATGTCCTGAGTTCTCTGCTAAGATACAGTTACCTTCTGGGGCTTTTATTTCGAAAATCAACATTCTGACCTTCTCGTTATGATAAAGTTACCATCTTGGGCTTTTATTTTGAAAATTGTAAAGTGGAACTTACACTGTGTGTGTGTGTGTGTGTGTGTGTCAGTCTCATGGACCAAACCACTACTGTACTTTTACTTAAGTAGGATTTTTCATGCAGGACAATTACTTGGAATTGAGTTCTTTTACACTGCTGTATTGGTCATTTTACTTAAGTAAAGATCTGATGTGGTCAGTGTTCAACAAAAGATACATTGTCTCATGTTAACAAACCAGAGTCAGTGAATGTACCTTAACACAAAGATCAAGCATAATAAAGAAAGTATAATACAGCAACACACCAACCTCAGGGCCAGAGATTCTGGTGACGCTACTTTCACTGTCTCCCTCTGAGAACGAGCATGATTCATCGCTGGAGTTGCCACCACTGGCACCAAATCCCATCTCACTTTTGATCTTGGTGCAACCCTGAGAGAAGACAACCTCTCCGCTGTGGGGATTTCTCTGCTCCACCACCCCAGCCAAGCAATGAGACAGTCCAGAGATGGAGCCCGAGTGCGGGGATAAGGAGAAGTCAAACTGTCGCAGGCTGGAAGGTGAGCTGCCACTGCCTGCATCCTCTGGGTAAGAGAATGAGGAACGGGAGCTGGAAGTCTGAGTTCGGGGCTCAGAGGGGGAAGGAGAGTGGGCTGATGTCTTGATGGGAACAGGGCAGCTGGCAGTGAGGCTTGACCTACCAGAGGGAGGAGCTTCTATCTGCATTAGGTTTGAGACTTTTTCTCTGAACTTCTCCTCCATGTAGGAATGGGCCAACATTTGTTGTTCGCCAGTTGCTGAGGAGAAAATTACACTACGTCTGTCTAGCTCCCCCTCATGTTTAGAGGAAGAGGCTTTGGAGACTGGCCTTTCCATGTTCCTGCCAATGCCAGGCAGCACTGCTGGTATTACATCTGCATTTCTGTTTTTGTGGCCCACCTGAACCAGAGATTCCCTCTTGTCCCTCTGCTTATCTTTGACCAGTTCCCTGTAGTGGTTGAGGGACAGTCTGTTGGTGAGGAGCTGCTGGATGGTGGTACTGGGCACTCCACTGAGATCCAGGCCACCTCTCTGAAGGTAGGAGCGCAGGCAGGAAGAAGGTGAGCCCCTGCTTGGAGAGTGCTCAGCTGCTTCTGGAACCCCTTCTACCTCTAGCTCCATCTCCAGTACCTCCTCAGTACACAATTCTTGGTTGCATCCATTCCTGTCATCTCCTTCTTCAAACACAAAGGGTTCCTCTTTGATTCTGGAAGGAGTAAGAAGAGTTTGTGGAGCAGCACTACTGTCTTGGAGCTGTGAACTCGCTGGGATGACTGAGGTATGGTTGGCCAAAATGACATCATCACCATGATGGTTTTCGCCATTGTGCTTGTCACAGATCTGGTACTGGTATTTCCTGTATTTGGGACATTGAGGAAGGTCAGAGGGAAGTGATGCAGTGCTTGCTACATGATTGGGTTGCTGCCTGCTCTCTGCAGAATCATCCAAGGATGTTGCCTCAGAAAAGACCGTGTCATCGGCCGTGATGTGATCACCATATTCCACCTTGCCGTTAATGGCATGTTGGCTGTCATTCTGTAGCTGGGCTTGAAGGAACCGGAAGCAAGAGTCTTCCAAATTGTGAACACCCAGGAAGTCAGCACACAGGATGACCTCATGGATGTTGTCCTGACTTAAAATCAGCTTGGCTGTGTAGGCAAACTGGAGAAGTGGAGCAAAACCCTTAGCCGTCACCTGTGGAGGAGGGAGTACAAAATTCAGTTAATAATATTTAAGAATGTATTGTATATTTCTAGTCAGTACATTAAGCATACACTTAAAATGAATACATAGTAAGATTCTGACTTTTCTCACATGTAAACAGCAGCTTTAAATATCAACAGATGCAATGGTCTTAACATCACTCATGTGCACAATGTAAAAAAAAAAGACTAAACCTTTCTGTTTTATGACTACTCACACAGATCAGAGCAATGATGTCAAAGTCACGAGCATTTCAGCTAAACATCTGTTTACCTGCAGCCGCTTCCAATTTTTCCTGGAAAACAATCTGCTGCAAAAACCTGAAAAATCAAGCCAACCTGAAGAACCAGTGCCTCCTAGAGGCTGCCTGATATCATGCTTTTTGTCACCCTGTGTATTCTGACGTGTTATCACATTCTGCCCCCTTAAAACAAATCCTTACAAACCGACCACTTTCACGTCACTGTGGATATGTTTACATTTTTTAATTACATTGAATACAAAATGAACCCTAACCCTAATCCTGGTGAACACGCACATATTTACAATTTTAACACTCATGATGCCTAACATCACTTGATCATGCTTATCTTGCCTAGTTGAACCACTCCTCACTAGTCCTAACACTACTCTAGATTTGATGAATGTGTTCAGGAATAGGGCCAGCAGTTAGGAAGCTGAAACTTATGGTGCAATGCTTTTGTCCTGTAAAACTGAAAACACAACAATGTGCACACAACATATTAAAGACACTCTTCAGCAATACCACCACTGACTACAACCTGATAATTACCATGGAGATGAGTGAACTGAATTGTGTGTTTTTTCTATTTTGAGGCTTTGAAGATAATCATTATAGTTAGTATCGTTTGTCCTCAGTAAAAGAAGAACAGTGTTGTATGTTATGACATAATTGGGAATTAAACAATGAGGCGGTGAGCTTTGCATGGATAAAACTGAAGCAACCAATCCCTTTTTATCACCTTATCTTTGTCTTCCTGCATGGATCCTTTTGCTTGTTCTTCTCTCACACCCTTCACCCCTCTTCTCCCTTGCTGTCTTCTGGTTCCTTACAGTCAGCATGGCTGCTATGTTTGTTCATGTGTGTGTGTGTGTGATGGAGGGGATGTTGAGAGTGTGTGCTGCTGTATGCATGTGTTTGCCCTATATTGCTGTGTGTGCATGTGTGTGTACATGAAAATGTATGTGTGTGTATATTGGTGTGCAGTGCATGTAAGCCTATTTTCAGCTAGCATCAGCAGCTGCTGCATTCTGTGTAGAAGCACATCTTAAAAGGCACAGAGAGGAGCCAGGAGGAGCCTCACTCCACTATTCTACCAACCTTACTAATGAGCCCCAGCATAGAGAAATAGGAATAATCAATCAATATGAGTGACTGTTAACCACGTAATATAGTGCTCCCCTTTATTCCCTCTTAAGTGACTTCAAGGTTGTTAAAATGTATTTAGTATTATATATATATCCTATTCTGTATCCTCCTCTACAGCTCTTCTGCTTGTCTTCTGCTTAGGTATGTAAAAATGTGGGAACACTTCAGAAAAATTATCTTTGTGTCCCAATTTTACTGTTCAAACATGGAGGGCAGATGCACATCAAAAGGGATTACTGACAAATTCTAGACAAAAAAGGCCAGGTGAATTTAGCCTATAATAAACACCCGATGAGAGCTACATGTGCGCTACATAACTCTAAGCACGAGATACAGACATTGCAAAAATGGCGGTGATCAGCTGTGATAGTCATTATTATTTTCATATCTGCAAGCAAAAGTGTTTATTTCTCTATCTGATGAACAGAAAATGACCATAATACATCTGAAAATACATCTAGAGCTACACTTTGATGGATGAGAAGCGAAGGAATTCACATTCAATATACATGTGAAGCAATACACAGATTTTTTGAGTAGAGTGTCTACTGAGATGCATTCAGCCATAATACAGCTGTGGGCTCAGATGCTTTTGGGTGCAGTTGTAGCCTAAAAGCAGTGGATTTGTCTCTGAGGTAAAGTAAATCTGCGTGAATCTTGCATCTTTGCATCAAGTTCAACTTTGCTGACTTTTGACATGACAATTCACATCACTGACCAATAGCAAAATGACTTGACAATGCTGACTCTTGAGAGATTGAAAGGCTAGAGTGTCCAACACAGTAGAGGGTGGCGGTAATTCTCATGAAAGTAGTTTGCCAACCGCCATCAAACAACGAAAGAGACAAAGAAAAAGAAGGAGCGCTCATATAAGGTTGCACAGCTCTGGGAAATTCCTCACAGCGGCCATGAGTCTCTTCCTCATCATCTTCATCATAAAGTAATATCAATGAATCACCTTCGGTTCAAAGCAGAATGCTGAAATGCTACAATGCCACATGGTAAATAAACAAAGTTCCTCTTCTGCTGGATTTGGTGTGAATGCAGCCTTACACAATCTAGGTTTATTCAACCCTCCTCTACCAGTGGAAACTACCCTATAAAAGAGTCATGGACAGTACAAATATGTCTCTTGAATATATATGTAAACTGTCTGCCGTTCTTTTACCTAGAGTGATAATTAACTAGTGCTAGCATGTTCCCAACTGGCTGTGTTAGCAGATAGCGACAGTAATTTACTAGTTTGTCCATCTTACCACATCACTAGTAGTTGTGAAGAAATAGACTTGAAGTAAAAAAAAAAAAAAAAGGTAAAAAAAAAAAAAAAAAAAGCTTAAGATAGCAGCTATGTGCATAAAATGGAAGACAGCTGTGATGATAACTGTTGAGGCAGATCCGTTTTGTCAGGTGTGTAACTGAAAATACAGCCAGTAATTTTATATTCTTTATTATCTCTGTGTTCAGTAATTCTAAAGCACCATAAAGGTGCATAAATCAGTATGATCTACCATCAGATGGAAAACCAAGATAATAACATTTTCCATTTTAAGAGAGCCAAAAACACTGGAGCATCACAGTCATACAGCTGTGTCCTTAGTCCTAAACTATTCCATATCAAAACTTGTTCAGCACTAAGCCACACTGAGTTACAGTCATGTAAGAGAGGGTGAGTAAAAGGGCAGCAGAAAGGATGTGGAACATAAAGCCATGCTTAGAGTCATTAGGGGATGGAGTTTGACTTGTAAAGTGGTGGCTGCCTTGCCAGTGATTACTGTATAAGGTAGTATCACAGAGACATATTAATCAATATGACAGATCTGGGACATTATATGGTAATGCCAGCCACTGGGATCATGAGCTGCTCCCTGATCAGCTTTAGCAGTGAATGGAGGAGGAAGCAACTAACAGGGCAACAGCATTAATATCAATGTCCAACATGTTTTGATAAACATATCAGTTCGTTTCAGCCCTGCTGTTTCCATCCATGTACGCTTCCTTCCCTAATTATCTTATTTATCCAAGGAGGGTCAAGTTTGCTCCACGCTTTTGTCCAGTATCCTCCTGCAGCTACTTTACATACATACTATCCTTCACAGTCAGAGGTAACTTCCCACAACCTTTACTCTAGAGTACTTCAGAGGTCCTAGGAAACAAGGCCCAACCCAGGACCCAGATGGTGCTGGATCCAAATTATATACAGCACAGGTCACAGGTTTCTGTGTCAATATGTCAATACCAAAGTGATGACATGGTTTTTCACCATCATCACAGATGTAAAATGTGTTTTTTGAGACAAAAGGAGAGTATGAACTGTGAGGTGCATAATAATTGGCATGTATTGCTGCTATTTCCACTGTAGCTGCTCAGTAATTGGTGGAGCATCATGTTGCTGTCAGTGTTGCTGTTCTCCTTCTTTCAGGTCTGTTCAGGTATTTAGGTTTGGACTGTAAAAGTCTCAGTGGACTTCACACTGAGCGGTTATTGGACTGTCTAAAGGGCAATTTATGGTCAGTCAGAACTGGTTTTTTACGATGTGCTGTCCGACCACATCAGAAATCAAATGTGTTTATAGTTGTTCTGAACGGCAAGACTCAAAGGCAAAGTAAAAAGCTATCCATCACAGAGAAGGGAGGGGAGATGGATGGGGGAGACGTGATATCGTTTAAAAATTGGGATAACACCATATATTTCCAAACAGTCTCTCCTGGAAGACAATCATAGTGTTGCATTCTGTTGCTCACATTAAACATGAGAGAAATAGTCGTGTCAAGAATGAAAAAAGAGGGCTAGTTTGAAAAGTTTAAACCTCGGCTGATCTCTCACCTCCACACAACTGACAAGTCACTGCTGAAGTGGGTGTGAATGTCGCCTGACTGTGTCAGAAAGTTACAGAACACAATCCTCTGTTGGAGAGGTGTGGGGGAGGGGGTTTCTTAACATATTTGACCATCCAACAAGCTGTTCTGAATGAATATATTGGCCCTTCAAAAGGGTCTGAAATCCTCTCCCCCTACTTCTCAATCAGAACTTGGTTAGCAGTGCCAGATCATTTTTGTAACTTCACAAATAGACAAGTCCACTGCTCCGTCCTGTGGAGGTATAAATATTGGCATGGTTTGAACTTCTCTTCTCTTGTTTTTCATTCTTTACAATGTCCTTTTTGAGGTGGTAAAAATGTGTACGTGTATCTCACTTACAATACATTTCATCTCACCCCTCTCTATCACAACAGGCTCTACACAACACCTGCAAGATTGACTATTCTGAACAGGTATGTTCACTTTTTGCCTTTAGATCTTGTCGGTCTTATTTTTGGGGACTAGACAATTACATGTCCAAAACATCAGATCTTCTTATTGAATGGATCAAGTTCCAGTATAACACTGGCTCCTGCAGAGACTGTTGTATTATGGGTTGTTGGTCATGGTAATGTTTGTGTCTCTTTATAGTGTGTCTGTTGGATTCAGTCAGCCCTGAAAGTGTTTTGTTAGCTCAGTTTGATCTAGAGGAGTTTCTAACCATGTCTTTCTGTAGCAAAGGAAGTGTCTTTTGATGTTTTTGCTGCAGAAGCGGACCATGGGCTGAATCATATGTCAAGCTGCCAATTACTACTTTCAAAGATGATGAGGAGCTCAAAAGGTCAAAAAGTCTGCGAAATGCTAACTGCCAGAGAAAATCATTCTGACTGCCTCTATGAGCCTGATGAGAGAGTGTGTATGTGTGACTGACAGACAAGATACACAACTGTAGGCTTTACATTCTGCTTTAATGGTATTATTGCACTTTTAACAGAGAAAGGGAGGTGGGAGGTCACCTTATAATCAGGGTCATCTTACATTTGGTACAGTACGTTAATGACTACCTGAATTCGAGTTTACTAGTCTGCATTACTTTCTTGATAGAGTTATGGTGTACATAAGATAGTTGGAGAGCAATAAAGTGTGTGAATACTTGCGCCAAATCCACAAAGAATGGATAGCGCCCTCTAATAGCACCGTGAACTGGGCATCATTTACACCTGCTATCTGTCCTGTTTTAAGGTCCTGTTCACAAAAGACTTTGCAGCAACAGTTTCCAATGTTTCAGACTTTTCTCCACATTTCACAGATTGGTCCATAATGAAAACTGCAGAGCACAAAAGCCTCAAATAGCACATCTTTAATTAGCAGAGGAGCACACACAAGCACTCCACAATCACAAACCAACGTTCATGTATTTTGCTTCTTTGACTTCTCTAGTATTTCACATCTATAACATAATGTAATGAAATTATCAGTCCATCAAAATAAGTTACAGATATTAATGTGACTCAGGCAGGTCTGAAAATTGTTAGATGAATGTCTGAATCTTTTGATGATGTTGTTCAGGTGTCACTGAATGGATCCAGGATTTCTCAGAAACATCAGTACTGATGTTCTGTTTGGTGCCCACAGCTGGCTGTGTGTCACAGCTGGCTGCAGCATCACACAGCAGCTGAAACTACAAGTGCGTCTCCAAACTGAGAAAGAGGCTGTACACAGCACAGCAGCAGTAACTTCATTAACTCCACATCAGTCAGGATCTGATGGTAATTAATGTTCTATGTTCTCCTACACATCTCCACAGGTCAGCTGGTACACACAGATTCAGCTTCATATGGTGCGATTGTTTGTAATAAAGCAGAACAGATGAATGCTGAGCTCCATCAGAGCTGTCAGGACATTTTGATTTTGATGATACCTACCACCCCCTACCCACTTAATACCCTAATGTCTGACTGAAGATCATTCAATATTAATTCAACATCATCTAATACCTCACACCTGAAGCCTGAAGATATAAAGAGAGAGTGAGAGAGACAGAGAAAGAGAGTGAGTGAGCGTGCATGCAGTTAACACCAACTATCTGAAGACGCTAGTAACTCCACCCTAAATGAGTGTGGCAATTAGCACTGGTCTGTGTGAATTAGACAGAGTTCTTGCAGCAAGCCTTATTTGCATAGAAAGGAGGCAATTTTGTGCCAAATGTATGAATATTACCTAATTTACATACATGCAAATGGAACAGGCACACTGTGTTGCTATTTGCTTGGCAACGCAGTTTGCAGTGAATTTCACCCTTTTACGGGTGCTTTGTGAATTACACGCTATCTTTTTGTCTACTTTACACAGGTTTATCAGCTGCAAACGCTGCACAATTCTTCTGTGTATTTGGCCCTTAATGTTTAGTGAGTGTCAGTAATTGACTGTTCTACTTACTGTATATTCTAGTCTTTCTGGATAAAATATTTAAGGGCTACTCCAGGGATTCAGTATTGCACTTCTATAAAGTCGGGGCCAAGAGACAGATTAAAAAAAAAGACTGTTCAGAATTGAAACTGCGGAAGCTGAGATATTTGGACTGTATCCTCATTGTGGCCCTTTACCTTATCTGGC
Organism: Euthynnus affinis; assembly: GCA_029490765.1. Classification (NCBI taxonomy): domain Eukaryota; kingdom Metazoa; phylum Chordata; class Actinopteri; order Scombriformes; family Scombridae; genus Euthynnus; species Euthynnus affinis. Next base: position 2,603,366 of record CM055851.1, on the reverse strand, counting down.
AGGTTAATGATGGGCTCTGGTTCTCCTGGTGACCCATGGTGCCCCAGCAGGGCTTGCAGGAAGTATCGGCTACTGGCAGCGAGGACGGCCCTGTGTGCTCGCACCTCCCTGCCCTCCACCAGTACAGTCACATCGCACAGGATGCCTTGTCGCCGCTGCTCCTCCAGGCTCAACAGCACATTGGCACAGTGGACCTTGGATTCGTACACGTACACGGGCGCTGCCGCCTCACCATCCAGCTCCTCGCCTGCCGACATCACTCCCTCTAGCACCCTGGACAGAAGAAAGAAATGATGCCATGTCAGCTAGTGGTACTGGTACAGTCTTTGCATGAGAATGCACAGAAAACCAGTAGGGATGATGTGGCCCTTTTTCCAAGATGATTTTTTCAAGATTTTGCCTTTATTTGACAGACAGTATAGAGACAGGAAATGTAGGGAGAAAGATGAGTATGACAAGGCAACACATGTACCCCGGGTGAGGGTTGAAGAATGGATGTTGTGGTTATGTAGTGGGTGCCTTAACCAATGGGCCACTAGGGCACCCCAGATACCCAGTTAAAGGTCTGGTGACCTTGCCTTTAATATCACAAAGTGTATACAGATAGACAGATATTAGAGAATGATACATAGATATAAAGCAGCCTTCCACATTGATTGCAGGCAGCTCTATCCAGTGGCTTTTCATTGTGTTTCATTTCTATACTGTAGTACATAACCCCCAACACAGACAGCTGAGCATGCAGTCTGTCTGTCTCATCAGCCCTGATCTGTGTGTGTGTGTGTGTGTGTGTGTGTGTGTGTATACAAGCACACACTCAGCAGGCAAAGAGGGGGCTGCTTTCTGCTGATTCATGGCTTTTGAATAGGCACAGCCCAGCACTGGGGGCTTGCTGAGGTAGTGTGCTGGCTTTACTCCCCGTGGCCCACGGGCCAATCATTTCAGCATTGTAGATCATCTCCTGCTACCCCTCAGGAGCACTTCAGACACACCATTCTCTGCCGCTTTTCATGGCGCTTACAAATTGTTCACTAACACTCTTTATCCACTACACTACTCCGTTTTGAGCGACAACAAAAAAAGCATTTTACATTGCTCTTTGTGTCTATTCATTCTCTGTATTCTACAGAATACTGATTAAGATGAATTTACAATTAGTGTATTGTACTGCACTCTACTCTACTCGCAGCTAATTGCCCACCCCTAGTTGTGTATGGCCAGAATTACTGATCAGAGGCATAGCACAAAAATCTGGGTCCTGAAATAATGCTCCCTCCCTTACAATACTATTTGTCATTGGGAGAACACATAAGTCAAAACATTGATCTCTTAAGATTGCAAAGCATTCTTGCTTCAGCATCCAGACCAAAGCACAGGGGAGACTTTTTTTGTGTTCTAAGGCCAAGGTTGTTGCTAACGTCAGGGTTAACTCCTTTCACCTGACTCAGAAGGTGGCGAGCAAGACACAGGGACTTGGCTTGGGTTTTGATGAGTTATAGCATTTATTTCCTGACAAACTACAGTCTAAACTGTACATACCCCACACTGCAACATTCACTGCTCTACTCTCGACCATTTGACCATTCACCACACACTGAGCTATTCCTGATAGGAGCCACATTACTTTTATAATAATATATAAGGTATGGCTTTAAAAAAAAATTATGGCGACAAGGAATTGTGTCATTAAAGTAATATGCAATTTGTTTAATTTATAGTTTGACTCAAACAGTCTTGAGAGCATGATTACTTGATTGGTCAGTACTGACTATACCATTACATCAAAATACATTATATTAAAAATAGCTGTATAATAGCGCATGTATTGATATTGAATGATTTGGTACATGACTTTCATTGGTTCAGTATGCTCCGATCTACTGTCAAAATAGTTTAATAATCCACTTAATCTGGCGTGTGGAACAATACTTCCACCCTTCCACTTTGACTTCCACCCTGAAAGTTTTTTCAGCGGACCACTAATACATCCATGTTGCATGCTCATGGAGGTATGCTATCCAGCTTAGCCAAGTTAGCATGGTTACCCTGTAGTGTCGCTGCCATCAGAATGACGATCAAGAGACCCGTAACACAGAAGCACATTTGATTTCTAATGGGGTCAGACAGGTCATAAGAACCAATGCTGAGAGAAAAAAATGTAGTCAAAGTATGAAAAAATAGTAGTAAAAGTAGTAGTTTCAGAGCAGTGCCATGTGAGGATGTCTTTACTACGCTCCTCGCTGTAAATTTTTCCTAGTTTTTGAGATCTATTTTTCAAGTATTCAACACACACTGGTGGAAGAACCCCTGGCCTGACAGCCTGACTTGCAACTTGTTGCCTGTAAGTGATAAAAATGCCTGATGCTCAAAAACATAACATACAAACAAAACATAACTAAAGAAAGATGTTGCTACACTGAGAGAATGAAATGAAAATCTGGAAGCATGGCCCCTCAGAGACAACCTGCACATTGTGTGAGTTAAGGAAGGCCAGGACAGTGGGGAACATATCACTCAGATTATCTCCAAGATGCTGCAGGATGAAGTGGGGCTGGAAAAAGCCCCTCTACTAGACAGAGCTTGTCACACACAGAGACCAGGGGATGGTTAGCACCTGGGAGCTTTCATCATAAAGTGCAGGAAAGGGAGGCCATTTTCAAGATGGCAGTATAGATGAAGCAGGTGAAGACTGCAGATGGAGTTGTGGTCTGTATTCAGCCAGACACACAAGTGCTAGCTAAATAGCGAGCGGCCTTTGGGGAGGTGGAGAGAATATGTTGTGGCTTGTATTAGCAAGCCCAGATGAATATTACAACAACAGATGGTGTCTGACAAAGTTTTTGGGGATCCAGAGCAGGTCAAGGACTTTATAATGACGAACCTGGCATAATGAACTGTGCTGTATTATTCAAGTAGTCATGAGTTATCAGGCAAAGTCTAACTTTCTAAATTGGAATGTGAGAGGGCTTAATCACCCAATTAAGCAAAGTAAGATTTTTTCCCACATATTGAAGATGAAGGCGAATTTTGTGTATTTGCTGGAAGCACACCTGCTCAATAGGGATCATGCCAGACTCAACAGAGGAGGATTCTCCAGGATCTCCCATCCTAATTTTAACAGTAAAAGAAGAGGAGCAGCAGTTTTGATTCATTCAAGTGCAATTTGAAACATCAAGGGTCATATTGGATAAAGATGATTATCTATAATAATCAGAGGGACATTATTCAATACACCTTTTGTGCTTGCCAATGTGTATGCCCCAACCTGGGATAATGCCAAGTTTTTTTGTGACTTTTTTGCATTGCCCCCGGACCTGGATAGTTAGTGCTTCTAGGCAACACTATTTTTTTCTCCAGTACATCAGTCTTACTCAAGGATAGACTACTTTTTCCTTAATAAGAGGCTGCTTCTCCTCCTGAGATTGTGTGAGTGCAAAAGTATCATAATACCGAACCGTAGCCCTGTGACATGGCTTCATGTTTTCCAGAGAAAAAAACGCCCCAACTTTGTCTGTCATGTCTGCCGAGATAGACTTCTACCTAGAAACAAGCCAGTCACCAGACAAAAGTGAAGGCAACCTCTGGGAAGCAACGAAAGCATATTTGAGAGGTTAGGTCATATCCCATTATGCAAATGTGAATGGGATGAGAATAGAATGTTTCAATTAACTTCTTTCTCTAATAGCTGCTGTCAATCAGAAGCATGCGGGGTGCCCTCTGCTGCCCAGTACAAAGAAAGGTTAGCACTTCAGGCTGAATTTCTATCCTCTTAACAGGGCTTATTGAGGAACAGCACTTAAGGTCACAATTTGAGTATTATGAACATGGGGAGTGGGCGAGCAGGCTGCTTAGCCAGCAGTTAAGACAGTCTGTGTGGCGGGGCTCATAACAGAGATTAATACACCAGATGGTGTCAGAACAGATCAAAGATTAATTAAGGACCAATTCACATAGTTTTATCAAGACCTTTATACAAATGCTGGAGATGATAGTCTAACAGAAGTGTCTCTTAGCGATCTGGAAATGCCAACAGTTGAACCCCCTGTTGTGGAGTACTTGGATCAGCCCATATAAGCAGTGGAAATTGATAATTGATTTCAACAAATTAAGGGTGGTAAAGCCCCATGGCCAGATGGCTTTCCAATTGAATTTCATAAGAAATTTTCTATCAAATTAACACCTATCCTGTGTAAAGTATATGCAGAGGCTTTAGCTTCAGAATCACTGCTGCCTACAATGACTCAAGCCAGGATTTTGGTCCCTCTGAAAAAAGACAAAGACCCATTGAAATGTGAGTCATACAGACCTGTGAGTCTGCTATGTTGTGACTACAAAATCCTAACCAAGGTCCTGGCTGCTAGGCTTGAGCCAGCCATGTGCACAGTAATCCACCTAGACCAGACCAGATTTATGGCTTGCTGCCAGCTGTTTGGTAATGTGCGTAGATTGTTCAGTATCTTATACTCTCCCAGCAGTGGGGAAAGAGCAGAGGTTTTGATTTCCCTAGCTGCTCATAAGACATTTGACCGGGTAGAGTATAACTATTTATTCAAACTTTGGGAAACGTTCAGGTTTGGATAATCTTTTCATTTATGGATCAAAGTCTAATTTAATTGACTTCAAGCATCAGTTCCTACAAATAAGATCATATTCCAATACTTCTCTCTTTATAGGGGTACTAGGCAATGGTGCCTGTTTTCACCTTTCCTATTTATTGCTATATATTGCTCTTGACCCATTTGCAATATCTATCAGGGGAAACAAAAGCTTATCTGGTATTAGCAGGGGTGGGCAAGTTCATAAACTGTTGCTGTATGCTGATGACATTATACTCTACATGTCAGACCCATGTACTTCTGTCCCCATGGCTATGAAGACTATTTATACATTTAGAGTGATCTCAGGTTACAAAATACATTTTACCAAGAGTCCATTATTTCCAGTTATTAAAAAAATCCCTTTTAAAGTGACCCTAGAATCATTTACCTTGGTGTCTCAGTAACCTGCCAATATAAAGGCCTATCTAAAAATAACTATAAACCAGCATTAGACATTGCTAACAAGAACCTTACATGTTGGTCTAAGCTTCCCATATTGCTTGCTGGATGTAGCATTTTTTATATCTACTTTTGTATGGAACAAAATTGGCCTTAGAATAAGAAAAGCACATTTCAAAAGGCAGAAGAAAGAAGGGGGCCTGGCATTGCCAAATTTCCTAAATTATTATTGGGCAGTGAATATCCAGAAATTATCGTACTGGGTCTCTGGTCTTCATGAAGAGAAGGGACCAGTGTGGGTTCAGTTGGAGCAAAACAGTGCTTCAACAGTGCATTCCTCAGAAGACAGAGATAGATACTAGGGATGTGCAGAAATCTCAGTATTTTTTATTTGTATCTGTATTTGTTGAGGAAGCAAAATTATTTGTATTTGTATTCAAATGAAACTGGGTCTCAAACTGGGGTCTCCCAGATCATAGACGACTGTGCTGATCACTGAGCTAAAACTTTACTCATCACCTCCTTGCAAACAGATGCACACTCTACCTATTTATACATGCATACCCCAGAGACAGCACACTGTGCAACTTGAAGGGAGGAACTTCAAAGGCAATTATTGCTTTGCACTTTTCATTTATTGACTATTTTTTTACAACCTAACTCTGTGGAAAGGAGAAGGGGAACAACAGTCCCCTTCGCATGTGTCGGTAGCTCAGCTTTATGGGGAATATCCTCAACAAATATTTTTTTAAATATATGTATGAAACAAATATTCGTATAAAAGCCACTATTTGTGCTTTTTCGAATAATGTATTTGTATTTGGACACACCCCTAATGGATACACAAATAAACCAGTTGTGACCGGCTCATTGAAGATATGGCCACAGTTTAGGATGCATTTTAAATGGAAACAGGCTCTCACCGTCCATCCATATCACAGCCAAGCCTTTCTTCCCCCCTTCAGCTTGGACTCAGTATACCAGGCTTGGTCAAGGAAAGGGTTAAGTTGTGATATATTTAGAGATAACACTTTTGTTTTCTTCCAAAGGCTAAGGAGGGAATATGACGTTCCACAAACACATATTTTAGATATCTGCAGCTTTATTCAAAAGCACTTTCCCTATTCTCCAAATGATAGGTGGGTAGATATATTCATTTAAATCCACTAGACAGGGGCCTTGTATCCAGATTGTATTGTATGATTCAAATGACAGCTCCACCTGCACTTGACCATCTAAAGGAGTTATGGGAAGAAGACTTTGCAAATGCTATCTCAGACACTACTTGGCAGTTAGCAATAAACAGGATCCACTCACCATCTATTTGTATTCAACATGGACTGCTGCAGTTCAAAGTGTTACACAGACCTCACTTATTGAAGAGTAGGCTCGCCAAGATGTACCCTGGCTTGGATCCAACATGCTCTAGGTGTAAACAGGCTCCAGCCACCCTCTATCATATTTTGGTCATGTGCATCTTTGGTTCCTTTTTGGTCCTCCATCTTTGAAATATTCTCCTACATCTGTGATAGGGACATTGATCCAGACCCTGCCATTGCTATTTTTGGACTAGCCCCTGATGGGGTTACACTCTCTGGGGCAAAAGCTGAGGCTGTAGCTATCTCAGCAATTCTGGCCCAATGATTGATTTTATTGTGCTGGAAATCAGCTGCCCCTCCATCCCATGCATGTTGGGTCAGGGATGTTATGGCCCATCTCAGTCTGGAGAAACTGAAGCACATTATGCATTGTTTGGCAAAGAAATGGTATGTATAGAAACTTTGAGCAGAAATATCTCTCTCCTCTTAACACTTGGTAGAGAGTCAGTGATTTAAGTGTCAATGCTTTTGACTGGAGTTTGACTCTCTGTCTGTGTTACCAATATGATAAATGTGCATTGTGGATATATAGAGTATGTACTATATAGCTGATGCAGATACTGAAAGGTTGTTGTTTTTGTTTGTTTGTTTGTTTTTGATGGTGGTATGGTGGAAAACACACATCAACTGCAAACTTTACTGTAACTACTGTAATCTTGTGGATGCTATCTCAAGGTTCTTAGATGTTTGTGTCTCTTTTATGTATTTATTTATTTATTGTTTTGTATTGTATGCCTTGGTTCTCTGCATGTCTTATGTATCTTTGTATCTTTTTTTTGTTGAAAATTCAAAAAATCAAATAGGAATAATAATTAAAGTAGAAGTTTGATCCCTCTGACTGATATATTATTATATATGACATCCATCCATCCATTTTCTTTCCTGCTTATCCTCTAGAGGATGTCATGAGTCATTGTTGGGTGTTTACATTTTGCAAAATAAAAGACCAAAATATTATTTTCTACCATTCTTTTTTTCCTGCTGTACCAAAATCATACTGAATCATGATCCTATAACCGAGGTGCATAACGAACCATGCATTTTGTATACCGTTACACCCCTAATTAAAAAATTGCATAAATATTTCCAACTTTCCATGTTTCCCTATTTCTTGCTTTGAATGAGCTGAGCCTTTGACATTTAAAGCTTCTCCATATTTTTCTTTTTCCCTCCCAACCATGCTTGGTAAATTGTTCAGAGACAGTTGAGGGGCTTTGGTAAACAAGACGTTGCCAGTGGTTTCATCATCTTGTCTGCGTTGTGCTTTAATATGCGTGAGGGGAGGATGGCGTGTTTCAGCAGCAGGCTGGGCTGACAGACAGCTTACTGATATCCATAATCCCCAAAGTGTAAAATTACTCCTGAAGAGGAGGAAGGAGCAGAGCAGAAACACTGATAACTTTTCCAGAGTGTAATTAGGCTAAATAACCTGCTAAAATATAATCCATTGTATGTTAATACAAAACACAGATGCAATTACAGCTTGGGTCCAGATAAGACGGATAAGTATCTAAGAGTGGATTTTTCCTTTAGGTTCCTAATGCCTCAAAAACATCTAAACACTGTATTATACATAAAGTGTGCCACACAGATTTACATATAATAATTTTACTTAAAATAAACAATGAATACAATTAAATATGTCAATATGTTAAATGTATTTTTTTGTTTTCTTCAATTAAAATGAGCTCTTATTTAAGATCTACAAGGAACAAACAAAAAAGACTGAAGGCATTTTATGGGACATGAGCTGCTGTTGCTGTGGAGAGAGAGAACAATATGCAGGTCTGAATCCTTTGACAGGATATCTGTTGTCTTGTTTTCATGTAAACCAGTGATGAGAGAGCCACATAACACCAATATGAATTTGGGATTGTGTAACACCACGGTGAATGCACAGACAATGATGGACATCTGTGTTCTACAAGCAGCTAAAAGCCGTTAGTGAAGCTGTAGTTTTGCTGGTCGGCTCAGATTCAGTCTTCTCTGTGTTGAGATCTGAGATGTTTCAGTTCCTTTGAGCTGTTTTTTTGTCTTAAATCTTTTCATCGCTGCCCTGTCACTCACTTTTTTCCTGACTGCTGAGCTCCTGCAATACTCGGAACACAGAAGGCATGTTGTGTTAATATGACAACCGGCAACAGTGAGTTGTCATGTCAGCTGTGACTGACAGCTACCTGCATCTTGGACAGTTTTTAATGCTTCTGTTTGGATGCATTTGAAAACAGAATATCAAATGTAGTTAATGTAAATGATAGTGTGCTGAAATGTTATTAAAAAAACATAATGGTTGTACAATGATATGATTAATCCTTTAGCACCCTAGCCCATCCTCACAGTACCCCAGGGTGGAACCCACTTTGGGGACCACTGTAATAGATTGATCAAATAATCATTGCAGCTCTAAACCAATCAGTTTTTCACTAGCCTACAGTCATTCCCACCTTCTCTTTATTCTGCAACATGACAAAATTAAAACTAAAAGCCAAGTGTGTCATTAAATGTGTCATTTAAAGTTAAGAAGTTAAGATATGGTCATATTTTTACTGTGTGAATATTTTCTCTGTGTCCTTGTCATTTCATTTGTGTCCAAGAATGGACAAATCCAACAGCATTGTTCATCTCCACCGGTGTTTCCTGTAGGTTGACTGCTTTGGGGCGGCGGCTCCGTTGTCTGTTAAGGAGCGGCTGAGATTGACACTAAAATGAGAATAGCTAGTCCACCTTAAAGGTCAGTCCACCTTAAGTGAGCCTGGTTAACCCACTGTCACTAACTCGAGTGGCTAACCCCCTTCACTTCTCCAGCAGTTGGGGAGGTGTTCAAGTAGCACCGCCAGTATTTCCCATAATGCAGCTCTCTGTGGCTGTTCAGCACTTTTCCCTCATCAGCCACATGCTCTGTTAGCATTCTACATTCAACCTGGCAAAAGCATCAATCAAACACACACATCTAAGGCCATTTAAACCCCTGAGACAGCCGGAGATGAGCAAAAGGTGGCCACAGGCATACACACATTCTGTACACACACACACACACACACACACACACACACACACACACACACACGCGCAGGCACAGACACATACACATGCAGTACAGCCTAGCAGGCAGAGTAGAAACATCCAGGAGTGAATTATTCATCACAGGAGCAGTAGAGCCCAACACCAGGCACACACACAAATATTAATTAACAAACACTAATAATTCACCAATTCCTCTGTGCATGTGTGTGTGTGTGTGTGTGTGTGTGTGTGTGTGTGTGTGCGTGTGTGCAGTCCAATCTACTGCTCTGCCCTACTTTCCTCTTTCTCCTCTGCCCTGATTATGTCTATTTTTTCATGTGACAGTGTCTGTGGGCTATACTGAATAGTGCTTATATGTACAGTATATACAGTGTGTGTGTGTGCCTGTGCGTATGTGTGCGTGTGTGTGTGTGTGTGTATTTCTGTCATAGGCTACTTTCAGGGACAAATGTCAGACTAAAGACCAGTGAACTGTGGGACGTTTGTCTCCAGGTAATGAATGTAAGTCTGTGTAATGTCCCCAAAAGTGACATAGAACAATGTGTGTGTGGGTGGGTGGGTGTGGGTGTATGTTTATGAGATAAATAAAGAATCATGAGTTTGTTCAAAACATGTGTGCTCAAAAAGCACTGTCTCGCTTTTTATCATTTATGAAGACTAATACTTAAAAATGTTGCTATTTAGAGAAAGGAGTAAAACAAAATACAGTGAGAGTGAATGAAACTAAATTGAGTGGAAGGAGCTGATACAAGGTGGGTGCAACTTTGCTCCAGTTGGCATCTCTCACTGCTAGACTGGCACCTTGTGTCACACTTATAGACACATTGCGACTACTGTACATGTCCAGCTGTTACAGTAGGCAACTCCACTAAATCCATCGCCACTACAGCTCACTCCACTCTGACTAACTGCCTCGCTGAAATTAAATCATGGATTCAAGCCAACTGTCGTGAACTGTGATACACCAGACATGATAATCATCTGTCCCAAATCCCTCACCAAAACCACTCCATACCACTCCACTCTGTTTTCCACCTAAAAAACATAGCTTGTGTCTGCATGTCATGCTACTTCTCTGCTGCTGAAACTCTGATCCACACTTTCATCACAGTCAGAAGGGGCTACTGTAACAACATTCTTTATCGCACATCATCCAATGTCCTAAATGAACTCCAGCACATCCAAAACTCTTTTGCTCGCCCACTCACCCATTCCCACGACCACATCACCTCTGTCCTCAAGAACCTCCACTACACTCATTTGTGTAAAGCATCTTTGAGTACCTTGAAAACCGCTCTATAAATAAAATGTATTTTTGTTGTTATACAAATCAGACATTGGTGGAGTTGGTGACAAGCTGCAAACAAATAGATAATCCATAATATTAAACCGAGAAATATCAAATGATAAAAACAAATGATTATGGATCTACAGAAAGACACCTGCTTGCTTGTTGCTGCTTCTGTGTGACATTAACAGTTTTAACTCATGCAAATAAAGAGAGATGAAACTTAATCTCGACAAGAAATTTCCTCAAAACAGTTCACAGCTAAAGATAGTGCTGAGTGCTGGCTACATTACCGGGGCCCTCCCTCGGGAGTTCCTGAGTTCCGGAAATATACCACCATGACATCAGCGTCTCTCATTCAACAAAAAGCCTTTGTTGTGAAAGCAGCTCTCACTTGCACTGTGGTCACTGAGATCCTGATAAATGACCTCTGAGGTCATTGCTAACCGTGTTTGCTCAACCCTCAGCCTCCTTCAACCCTGTATAACTCATCTTGGCATTGTCAAGTGGAATTGGATTTAGTGCAAATGAAACCACTTCATCCCTCAGGCATGTAGCCAGCTCTCCTGACAGAGTAATCATATGTCAGAGGACTACTGTAGATGTGTGTGAAGGGCAAGTGGCCTGCTGTAGCAGTGAGGGATTATGAGTAGCAAATGGACTGCTAGAGGTTGGAAGACGGCACATGGAGACATATATATATACATTGATATGAGTAGTGGTATGAGTAGGGAGGGGTTAGGGTAATGTCTGCATGTGTGTGTGTGCGTGTGTGTGTGTGTGTGAGAGAGAGAGAGAGAGAGAGAGAGAGAGAGAGACTGTTTAACCAAGGATTAAGTTACAATCTATAGATGCTGAATAGCTGACCTAGGTACTTTGGTTCTCATGAATTCACACTCTCCATCAATACCTTCACCTTTTATCCTACAAACACACACACACACACACACACACACACACACAGTGTCGCACACTGCACATGGGTCAAGCAGCACTAATGCAAAGCACTTGCTGCTCTAATCTGCTTCTATCAGGAGAGCATTTGTAACCCTTAGAAGAGCACTTTCACTACTTGGATGTTCAGGAAAGGCACTCTGAGACATTTCACTGCTTTCAGCTCAATTACCAGACAAGAACACTGATGTAGAATCATTCTGCAAAACCCCAGATTACATTCAATGACAACTTTTTTTTAACATCCAATCCAATGAATAAAATTTGCACTTTCGGCAATATCTGCGCATGGAAACCTCTGTACGGTTAAGGTGGTTAATAAGGTGTGGTAGAGGTTAGGCAACTAAACCACTTAGTTTAGGGAAACATTGTTAAGGTAAGTAAAAAGGCAAATGTTAATTACAGATTCATCACAGAACACAAACTTATCAGCATGAAATCACACAGATGACTGAAAAATACAAGAGCAACATCTCCTGTATAGACACACTGTATTGGTTTTCTCATAGGGATCCCAGATAGCATACAGAAGCTGGCCATTTCAGGTAATGATGTGGCACTGCTGGCCTTCTTCTGGCCCAGACTAAATGAATGTAAGCCCAAAATGGCCCAAGTGTAAAATAGTAAATATGCCAAAATATCCCAAATCAAATGGTGGCTTTTTTTGATAAAGATTCAGTGCTCTCAATGGATTTGGGCCAGTTCTGCTTTATCTGGTTTGTTTCTGGTTGACATACGGCATTGCTATGGCTTGCTTGTGGCCCATCTGGAGAACAGGATTGGACCGCCCAAGTGCCATCATTCCACATGTTATGTGAGCTGGATGAAAGTGCTGAAAGTGTCGAGCGCGCGCCGGATCTGGGCCACAGCAATTTTGCTATCTGGGATGGTGTTTCTGGTGTCAAAATTATTGTAGCAGGGATTATGATGTTACAGCTTTTTATGATTGGTTCCATGTGTGGTTCAATAGCACGCATCTCCAAACTCTTCACACAGTCAGCTTTACCACCACACTGTTGGGCAGAACAGCTCGTTTTACACACAAGAGCAAATCCTTTCAGCAGACACGAACACAAGAACTTGTGTCAATCAGAACACACTGAGAGGAAAACACTATGAATAGGCAACTTGGTAGATTGATGTCCGTATGAATACATGTTAGTGTTTTAGAGTTCTGAAGTGAGGATGTAAACGTTTGTAAAATGTGCTGCAGATCCACAGAGGTCTATTGGTTGTTATTGTTTGAGTGAGAAAAGTATTCAGGAAATTTGAAGGTGTCGTTACTGAATGCTCTCTGTGTGAATGAAATGCAAATGTCATCACAGTTTTCATAATTGTTGCTGTTCTGTTGACTGTGTGAAGAGTTTTGTAGTCTGGAACACACCAACAGAAAAACTATTCATAGTCAGCAATTTTTCTGCAATAGCTATACAATGTATTTATATTCAGTAATTACCTCTGTATCTATAATTTTTGTATATTTTGTATATATATGGTTTAATGTTCACTTTCTTTACATCATATCAGAGCTGTACTGAGTCACAACTTTCCCTGTTACCCTGGTAACCATGTTACAACTCGAAGTTACAACTTTAACTTGGGCAAACCTATGAAAATGAGATCCATTGGTTCTATGATAATATAGTATAATATATCTAATGATTTATTTCTACTCATGAAGTTAATTGTTGAAATCTAAGAGCTGCTAAAAAGAGATCACACATGTCAAGAAAAACGAGCAGTCAGACAGGTCAGACAGGTAAAGAAACCAGCTGTTGATCCAGATTGTATAAACCTCTGTATTCAGAGGTCAGACTGAAAATGAGCACAGCTGAAATGTCAGTAATAGTCCCTCATTGCACACTGCTACAGTATGTATAGTAGGTTTAAGTTGAAGCAGAAAGTGGGTTTGTAAACTATGATGGATATTTAATCAGGTTATAACTTAACAATTTGTTAATAACTTAACAATTTGCCTTTGTTTTCTATTCAAAATAAATTTGGGTGATCTGAGCTTTGTTTCCAACTTGATCATCTGACTGCTCATCTTTCTTGCCTGCACATTTTTTTAAGTGATGCATGAGGGAAAGTCAGTTAGCCCCAGTTGTGTTTTTCACTCATGACCATGTTGTTGACAAGTATGAATAGATGTATTGTTAAGATCCATGATTAAAGTTGTTAATCTAATCGGAAACATTTGAACCTCTTTCGGTGTAAAATGTATTCTGAGAATAGGTTAAAGAGGACCTATGATACTCATTTCAGCTCTAAATGTTTATTTTTGGACTCCACTAAAGTAGTTTTGCATGACTCACAGTTAAAAAAAAAAACTCCTTATTGATCTTTATGCAGCCCCTCAGTATACACAGTTTCTCTTTACAGGTTGTTTTAGCTCCTGTCTCTTCAGCCACTTTTAATATGAACATCCGACATTGTGACACCATACATATATATATATATATATATATATATATATGAAAATACAGAACAGCACAACATGTCCCCTTCAATGTACGCCTATACAATAATGGGAGATGTGTCAAAAGAGTCTCATGTGTGTCACATGGCTAATTTTTGAGATGTTGTGATGTAGAAAGGATAAGAGGATAACATTGTGTCATGAGAAAGAAAGACCGAATAATGGCTTTGCCTAAAACATTTACAGACCTGATGGTTAGGCTACAGTTAATAGTAAGTATTAACTGTATAATAGTAAGTATTGTATAAAATACTATAAGAACTGGAAGAAAGACTGCCTGTCCTTCAGTCATTATCCATGCGCTGCTGATGAATAGCTCTTGCTTCCAAGCAATAAAGGCCCTCTGAGAAACAAATATTGTGTCAACTGGTATTTAACCAACGCTCATCTGCACTAGGCAGTAACTGATTTGTCAGTTGCCTGTTGGAATGTCTGGGACTAAATACAATGTGCCACGCTTTCCACAGGGAAAGTTGATCAGGACCTGGGCTGTCTCTTTGGGGAAGTAGGACCTCCTCCCTACATGTCTCACAACACAGCATAACTTGATGAACCACCCATGGCAGCCCAAACCAAGGCAAGACTGCTCAGTGAGGGACCGCTACCACTGGCAGAAAATGTCCGACGCCCATTCTGCCCAGATCTGTTTTCTATGGGGAGCCAGACAGGGACAAGATAAAGAAGTCTGCCTATGCCTATGGTCAACATAGTGAATCCTAGAGCTGCAGGGACAATGTAAGTGTATCAACCATGGACAGGAGCTGTAATGGAGGGAATGCTCAACTCCTCAGAAGCTGGAGGAGCTGGCTTTGGAGCTCAGCCGAATTAATCCAGCAACATCGCCTGACTACTGGTGAAATAAAGAGACTTGTGGTCACTAAGATTCAATTGAAATGGGGTGCGGTCCAAGGAGAATGGCCTGAAGAAGACATTTCATATGACTGGGCCAATGGCTCAGCATATAGAATAGCTGTAACAGGCTTGATCAAGAGACTGAGTAACTACTATGCAAAATGAATGGACTGTGGTATTGTAAGAGACTATATACAGAAACCTGCAGAGTGTTACAGATTACAGTGGTTTGACATCACCAGTGGATCCACATGTTGCCAGCTCCTACAAACAATAAGAGAAAAGCTTCTTCATGGAGGGCTTTGGTCCAGACATCAAGAAACTTGTTCAGAAAGATTGTGTTATACTTGACATGGGAAGTCTGTCTGATGTGCTTGCACATGTTTGGCATACATAGAAAGTGATGGCAAGAAGCAAGGAGAGAGACAACAAGAAAAAAAGAGAAGTTGGGAAACAGATTTCAAATGGCTAAGCTGCAAAATTATGAGCAGAAACTGCAAGACAACCGCCGCAGAGGAAGGATGGTGAGATGGGGCAAAGGACAAAGATGGATTTTTATCAAGAATCACCCAGAGGTGATTCCATTGTGGGAGTTTCGAGCACTGGGTGAGAGATTGTCCAGAACCAGAAGAACTTGAGGAGGACAGTGAACAACAGCAGTTCTGACCAAAGAACGGAGTGCCTGTCCCCAACCCAGGAAATGGAGGTCACAGGAGGGCAGACTACTGACAAACAGGAAAGGTGCAATGGGGCTTGGAACGAGGTGAGCATAAACACAGACACACACAAGAGGGCGAGACAGACACATACTCACATGATTATTTTCAAAGCACAACAGAAAAGCTTAAGTTCAAGATGACTCAATGTGAGATTCCCCCATTGTCATTGTCTAGTTTCTGGTAGCAGAAGGTCATAATTTGTAGTTGACTCTGACGCAATACATTCTACTTTGAAAGCAAGTAACTAGTTAAACTCTCCTAAAACGGCACTGGTTATACAAATATAAATAATGTTTGGTATGGTCCTAACAGCAACCCATGTTTGCGTAAACGTTTTCTTCCTTATTTGCAAGATTCACACGTGGAAATTATCATGTGTCAAAAGGGGGGATGGTGGCAACAGCCAGCAGATAATGGTACACCAAGGCATCTGAAATTACTCACAACATTTTTGTTTCTGGTGCCTATTGTGTCCCAGACACAATTTTGGCCATGCATGCACTAATGTCATGGTCTAACATGTTCAGTTTGACTGCCAATCTTAAACCCTGCCTTCCACATTCCTGAGTATCCTGTATGGTCGATCCACATTGAAACCAAATATTCACAAGAATTGAGCACACAAGATGGGAGCGGTCATTATTGTCATGCTTGAACCTTCCACAGGCAGTAATATCAGCTATTCACCACCACAAGAAGCTCCATATAAATTTGTTGATGTGAATGTAGTCTACTCAGGAGTACAGAATGTAATGACACACTGTACCATTGCTGTAGTGCAAGTAACCAGGCAACAATCATTTAGTTACAAACAAAAAAAACAATTTAATGATTAATAATGCCGTCAAAGGTTTCATTCTGTTACATATTAAACATGTACTTGCAGCTGCCAGGGGAGTATTCAAAGTATGTGGTCTGGTGACGAACCAGGATAAGTAAACTCAGATTAAGTAGTAAATCCTCCTGTTTTGCTGGGAGAATGAAGCCATAGGGCTATTCTATTCATTCAGTGTAACAATAACAAATGTAAGTACATATTCTAAAATAAATCTCTATAAAATCAAATCAAGGTTTGTCAGTTACATGGTACAAACAGGTAGTTAGTTTGGATTCAGCTGTGAGTGAAATCTACCTCACTGCTCATATCCAATCCATATCCAACACCTATCCTCTTGCATTTTTGACTTTGGAAAGGTACAGCCCCTTTTGGTCTGTGCTTGCCTTTAGTGCGGACATGGATTTTAACTTTAACAGAAGCTGACTGCAGAACACTGTCTGTCTAAAAGAAACTGTACAACCATGAGCAGTGTGGGAAGAATTTCAGCTGAATCACCCTGTGCCTACTGTACTGGCTGCCTGCTTGGCCAGGCTTGTTTTTAGCCTGATGGTTAGGCTAACTAACTCAACTATGCCAACTATGCCCCATGAGGACTACATGCTACTCCAGAAAATGAACAAAAAGATAGCTGACCTTAAGGAGGATATTTGACAGCTTTCTGACAAAATGCAGAAAAAAAGACGGCCTCTGGGCAGTCCAAACAGATTGCCTCTCTCAGTGCGATCATCCAAGACACATTTCAGTGGGACCTCTCCACTTGTCCAAGGTTTTCCTCCTACTTGACACAGGGGCAGCTGTGGCTCAGGACCTAGAGTAGGTCATCCACGAATTGGAAGATTGGTGGTTCAATTCCTGGCTCCTCCGGCTCAAATGTTGATGTGCAAGATACTGAACCCCAAATTACTCCTGATTGCTGTGCCATATGTGTGTGAATGATTAGATCCTACTGATGCACAGGTTTGTACCTTGCATGGCAGCCCCTGCCATCAGCATATGAATGGGTGAATGTGGCTTTGACTAGTCGGAAAACTTGAAAGGCACTATATAAGTGCAGTCATTTACACCTAACCATCAGTCCAGGGCCAAAGTGGTCGTTCCTGGGTTGCAAGAGACACTTGGACAGTTTTGCTTCACCACCTCACCAAGCCTCTCCAACCACTACATGACCTTATATGACTACACTCCAGTCCATCCAGCTGATGCTTCTAACTCATTGTGATCCTCTGACACTACAGCTTCTTCACCACTGGTGGCTAGCTGTGTTCAGGTGGCTCACCATTCCACTGGAAAGCCAAATCAAAACCCCTCATCTTGAGAAATGGCCTCCTCTGCCCATCTTAAGATCTTGAAAGAGGCTGTGATTGGACGCTTTGGAAGTTTTCCATGCCCTGAGCCAGCAGGGAAGTCCTCTCTCCGGTCTAGTGCTTGCCACAACACTCGCCTGCTTGGACACTGTATCCTCAGTTGGCAACTACGGCATGCAGGATGGAAACAGATTGTGCACTCTCCTGTCATAGAACCCACATCTGTCATCTCCTCAACCCCTTTTCCCCAACCACATTAATAGTTGGGGATTCCTTATTCAGGAATATCTTTTTTTCAATGCAGTCACACACTGCCTCCCTGGAGCCATGCTCTCTTACATCCTGGATAAGCCCCCGGAGCTGCTGCGCTCACTCCTGTTTTCTGCCAAATGAGTTATCATTCATGTGGGGACAAATGATGCCACTCGTCAGCAGTCTGAGCTGACCAAAAATGACTTTTAACAATCTTTTAAACTTTTTAAAGCTGGAGTACAGGACTTTTGTCTACCTCTTCCAGCAATGTGAGTAAAAAAGGGTGCTCAGCTGTGATTGCCTGCCTGTTACTAAGGTGAGATGAGGACATTTCTCTTTGTTTGATAACGTAAAGTTAGACTTTTCTGTAGGCTTCCTGACTCATTTTTAAAAAGATCAGAAAAACAGAGAGAGAGAAAGAGAGAGAGAGAGAGAGAGAGAGAGAGAGAGATGAGAGCACCAGTGAGCAAGAGAGAGACTGCTGTGGTTGAGTGAGCTACAGAGTGAATGAAGAGAGGGCACGGCGGCTGCACATATTCGATTGGCCAATGCATTAGAGGTGTTCAGCACATGTACAAACAAATCTTAAACATTGAATCTTTAAACTGAACTGATGAACCGTCAAAGAACGAATCAAGAGCTTTTAGCAATGGGGTACCACTGCCAGCTGAGCTGTGACGCATATTATGTTACTTCTCATTTACTGAACAACTGAACAAACTACTGAAGTGAAGATCAGTCAGCGTTGAGCAGCATCGTGGTATGAACTGTGATGTGTTCACTCACTGATGTATGTATGGAGCGAATTCGATGGTGATACTATATCCCAGCTTAGAATAAAGTGAACATACTACATATTCAGTGACTACAAAACTTTGAGTGGAACTGAACAAAATGATTCAAATTGAAAGGTAAGGCGGGTTCAGCTTTGTTTGCCAGACAAACATTGCATTTTTTGTCTGGAAGCCTTGATGCCCTCACTACATCAGCATCCTAATTGAAATGAATGAGGCTTTTTTTTTAATGCAGCCCTAATAGTCTCAGTCTGCCAGTGGGCCCTGACGCTTCAACAATTGTTAATCCTGATGAGGTAACTCCACAATTACTGTCAAAACTGCCATACAATTTGATAACGATGATTCAAAGTTGAGGCATTACTTGACCCTTCCTCTAGCTTCAACTTCAAGCCAAACATTCCACCAGACACAAGGCATGTCTAAATATAATAAGCATATAGCCATGGTATCTAAGATGGAGACTGTAAGAATGGAAAAATCATCAGTATGGTGTTCATTCCATTTTTGTATAAGGCACATTATGAGATTTGCTGCTTTCCAATTTCATACATCTTATATTCCTTTGTAGACTCCATAAGTTGAGCTAATTTGACAATTGTCAATATCAGCAAGAATTTTTCTTCCTGGACGATATGTAGATTTTCAAAGGGCAGTTACAGTGCAGAGGAACAGTGGTGCGCACTGTTAAAGAAAAGGGAACTCCGCTGTTTTGATTTTAAGAGCCTGTCAACACTTCATATCTTTCTGCTTCCTTTTCCAAATGAAAAAAACAGGCCTCAATCATTCAGCGGTATGTCCAGTCACACAAAGACTGCCATGTTTCAGCATTTAAATACAGGGCAGAGTAAATATACAATATCAATGATGTGTTCATATCTAGTGCAAGGCCAAATGTGCCACATCAAAACAATAAATTAATCATTTTTGAGAAAAAGCTGTCAGTTGCCAAATGAGTCATAAAGGCAGAGATGTTTGAGCAGAGGATTATTTCATCTTCTTCACAAGGCAACATAGCGTAGGCGTGAAAATGAAAGTACACATGTGGGCTGCTAGACGCCCACAAAGTTTCCATAGAGGAAAACTGACATGATTAACATCACCTTTATGAAATGCAGTGAGTCCTGGCAGTGTTTCATATGTTTTGTATTGCAGGGAAACCGAAAGCCGCACCATGTTTTTGGAAATACACTACAGTGAATCAACATGGAGTCATACTACAGCAAAATAAGGACATCCAATGAGGCAGATGTTGATCTCATCCATACACTGAGGATACTAGTTCCCCATGTTCCCTTGCAGTATGTTGTGTTGGCATATTATCTCTCTCCTCATATCTCTTTCTCCTGTCACACGGAACATGGCAGTGACGCCACTGACCTTATTAACCAAAAACCATTGAGAAGGTCCAGTGGATTTGATTTCACCTGTCTGATGGTTACGGATGTGGCGGAGGAGGACTGTCCCTCCCCAGGGAGCTCCTCCATGCTCATCTGTGTTTCTTGACACTTCCATTTCCTCCCTTCAGCTGGGAGGCTGGGCTGACATCACTTTGCCTTAGGGTGCAAGGGAAGCGTAAATTGGATCAGGCTTGTCAGATTTCAGGGAAAGTGAGGCTAGGTTTTGCTGCATGAGTCATGCTCTGAATGGGAATGCTGCAGGAATTCAAAAGGACTACACTGGGAAGGCAGCCAAGCTAAACAGAAATGAAGAGATAGGATCAAAACAAAAAATAAAATGCTCTTGGCTGCAGATGTAACCCCTCAGTGTTTACTACTGGGTGTAAATCTGATACAGCCTAGAGTCTTGTGCTTTATCTAAAAGGCATTTAGGAACAAGCTGCTTTATCCAAACTAAACTCTCCCTGCTAATAACAAGCAATCTGCATCTGGATTAGGTGAAACACAGGTTAATGTAAGTGTAAATGCAAGTATTGAAATTAAAATGTGACCACATCTGGAAGTGGTATAGTTCACACTGGTTCACACTACTCATCTGACACACTTTATTTCGCATGAGCTACTTGATTCTAATACTGAAGGTTAAAATATAAAGTGATGTAACAGATTGGTGCTTCTTCCCTCACCAACTGTCTTTGATGAGTACAAACATTGGCTTGCAAAGAGCAAACAGCCTGTTAACATCCACATTTAATTTTGGCCTGCCAAAAGACGTACAGAGTAGCTACTTTTCAGCAGTTTACCTTAAGGCAGATGGCTGTATTCATTTCTGATTTAACATCCACAGGAAAAGAGATATTTTAAAAGATTGATCTCAGATTTTATGAATCGATGTTGATTTAAATCAATTTGGACCGGATAATCGACTTTTTAAACCCAGCCCTATCTGTGAGTATCTGTCTCTGCAGTTTGGTGGGTGTTAATTGGACATGATGAAGCTAATTAGTGGAAGCCCCAAAGACCCAGTTTGTTTGACAGCAAGCACTATCAAACAAGAATGACTAGATAACATGGTGCTTAGTGCAATTATCACTTATACTGCTGGTAAAAAAAACAACACATGAAATAATGTCCCACAGTGTACTAAAATACACCAGGAGCAAACAACCACATGCAACCATATGCTTTTAACCTTTAAACCATTGTTACAGTAATAAAAGGATGAGGGTAAATATATGGTACTGTTATCATTGTTGTATTTTAAATTCATATTACCAGAGCAAAGTACCTGCAGTTAAGCTCTTAAAACACTGAAAAAGACAGGAGAGAGCCTGAAGGAAGCTTCAAGAAAGAGGTTGCAAAGCTCTTTGTTCTGAGGCTGTAAAGCTATACCAAAATTCTATTTCTATTCAATATTTTAGAATAAATTGAAACATGACTTCTCTCTTTTGTTGAGTAGAGCAGAGAGCACATACACATACATTACTCAACACATACTGAGAAATGTGCTACAAATACAGAAATGCTGAAAAACACAGTGGAAATTACTGATTATGTCAACACATTAACAATGATGTTGGAAATTTGGCTTAGTTTTATTTTTTCAATTGCTTAATTCCGATATTATTGGAGATGCTGAATACATGCCTACTAACATTGGCTTATTCATTAGTATCAGAAACAGTTAAGTAAACAACTTAGACAAAAACAGCCTCCTCTTTCATCTTCATTCAGCTTTCATAAAATATGTGGATCTAGAAGCTTGGTGATGTAGTAACTATTTAAAGGTCTAGTTGGTAAACTGCTACAGCTAGTGAGCTAAGCACCAACATGCTAGCTAGCTGGGAACATACTCGAGGCACTTCTTTCTAATTGTCTCTGTACTTCCAGTGTACTCCCCTCTGGCCTGTAGACAAACCTGTGGCACCACTGCCCCATATAAGGGAGATGTTATTTGGCACTGGAAAACTTTAAAGGACCAGTGTGGTGTAGGATTTAGTGGCATCTAGTGGTGAAGGTGCAGATTGCAACCAACTGAATACCCCTCCCCTCCCCCTGCCCTTCACCTACAGCGGTGGCGAAACTCGTAAAAAAAAACATGAGAGGCCCTCTCCAGAGCCAGTGTTGAACTGGGCTACTGTAGAAACGTGGTGCATCATGGTGGCCTCCATGGAAGGGGACCCACTCCCTTTGTAGATATAAAAGGGCTCACTCTAAGGTAACATCATTCATAAAATATAATTCCTATTCACCAATTAAAACATACTGATGAATATTATATTGCATCCGATCCGCTAGATGCCACTAAATCTTACACACTAGACCTTTAAAGGGGATACTGAAGAAGCAGGATGGAAGGTAGGAGTATGTGCAAAAAAGGTGACGTTTATTAACGGAAATATTCAACAAAAATAATTGAGTTGTAGATAAAATCATTTCTGCAGTGTCACAGCAAGCTACCAACTGCTCTAGTACTGACCAGTGAACGGCATTTTGCATGATCAGCCTCACATAAAAGGAATCTACCACCTGCTGGGGTAGGTATGGCGTGATGTAAACAGATATGAGACTGTCAGTATACAGAAGAAGACACAAATAGGATTTCGCTGTTACTGCTCAGGGTCAATATAAGATAAATAAGGATTTTTTTGAACTGTGAATCATGCAAAGCTACTCTAGTAGAAATAAAAAATAATCATGCAGAGCTGGGAATGAGCACTTAAGGAAAGAACTTAAGGAAAAGCTTTTCATACAGTATAAAGCAGCTGTGGACAACAGATACTGTAAGAATCATCCATGTTCATTTATAGATCATTGGAGACTGATTTAGGGACTTTCCAGCTTGAACCACATTAAACATTATTTTCTGTGCTGATTTTGGTTGGAGAGTGTTTAAGTGCAATATATTATTTATATTTTAAGCATTAATCTGTTGTTGCAGCACGTCTGCAGCAAGTATTTAGTTTGATCCTGTTGATAAAATCCCCAAAGCAGCAGCTGATTGACATTGGACCACAAAAAGATGTGGTTCTGAGACATCTGTTTTCAGGGCAACATCTAGGACCAGATTTCCACTAAAATACAAGAACTGGCTTTGCTCTGCTTCATTTGAAGGAACCCCCCTCCTGTCTGAGCCTCTCCTCACACCTGTGCACCATGTGCTCTGAACTGGTCACCAAAATACCACACAGTCAGAGTTCTGCTTGTACTGGTCATTGCACCTCCACGAAAATATGGCCTTATGTTGTTAATGATGGTAGTAACAAGAGAACAGTGGCATGCAAGGTCTGCAGTTCAAATCAGTGACACAACCACCACAACGTCCAACTTCATCCATCAGCACTTGTATCTACTTGTATAACACCGATCAACCCTGAAGTCTCCAGCACAAAAACACAGGGCAGGTTGGCAAAAAAGTTGAACCTGTTCAGCAAAATATGCTGGCTAAGAGTTCATGGACACAGGTCCAGAACCTTGTAGTGGTACACGGCTGAGTGGTACAATCCTGCCACAAAGGAGTATAAACAGCCATGTGGTACCTTGGTGTACAAGCAAACTTCTCATTTCATATTCCATCCTCTCATCAGCACCCTGTAACAACACGCCCACACTAAAGCAGCTCCACACATTGTTTTTTCTGCAGTGCTGAACGATGCCTCAAAGCTAGCCACGTTTGCAAAGCATGACGACGTGTCTGTTTATCGCCTCTACTGCTAATCCTTCATAGCACACAAACCCTAATTGCATCACATCAAAGCCAGAACCATGTCTTCCCTTAGCAGACATGGAGATGAATCTGAGAGCATGTTAATGTGTCTCGACAGGTGGAACCTCCACAACATCAAGCCGCTTTTACAGCTTCATCGGCACAGTTACATCAGCCCACGAGCAGCTTGAGAGCCTTGCTCAGGCCAGGAAACACTGACAAAATAGAAGCTGCACTGTGTGCCATCAGGTAGTTTGAGTATACATGGGAATTGTTCCTTCAGTCATCATCTGTGAATTCTGAGAATTGAATAATCATTTTAGTCATTTTTAAGCAAAAATGCCCCAAATTTGCAGTTCTTGGCTTCTAAAATGTGATCATGGTAATGCTTTTCTTTGTCATACAGGATCATAAATTGATATGGGACTGTTGGTCGGACAAATCATTCAACAATACAATTCAAATATCAAAAGTCATCATCATTTCATCAATCATAATTGATGAAAAGACTTGGTTTGTAAAAGTTCACAACCTGCCATGATGCTTTCCTGAGTTGCTCTGTTCACAAAAGGCTGAGATTAACTGACATGAGATTTGAATCAGAGGCTACTACATGATTCAAATCCTCATTTAAGGAGCATTAAATCTATGTTTTAAATATGACATACTCTCTAACCCTGAAAGCAATTCTGAGTAGTTCTATAAATGTTACAAATGTTGAAATTCCTCATCCCTCGGAATGAAGTGATGACTTAATGTGTGGACCTGGTTCCACTACAATATGAGAAGCAGCTGATTGGTTGTCTGTTCAAAAAACAACCAGGGATTATGAGCGTTTTCATTCACTTGACTTTGATGCACTCAGCAACCTCACGTCATGACACACACTCACTGAGTGCGTTTAGATTACGTGTGAAGCCAAACTTCTATTATCCTCCTCACTGGGTCTGCTCCTTCTGCAGAGCAGCACAGATGGAGGTGAAGGTGCACTTCTGGCAGTCGTCTTTGAGTATAACAATGGATCCCCTTCCTTTCCCATGTTGCTCCAGGTTCACTGGGTTCACTTTGTCAATGGGACTGAATGCATTCCAAGAATAAATCTCATGATAATGTTTTTGCATGTTCTGAATATCCTTCTCAAGCATGAGTAGGAGAAGAAAAGTAACATTTGATAAACTCCTCAGACTGTATTCTGTATGGATTGCAGACTATTGGCACTGATGGATGTAGATATAGAATTTGTTTTCTTCTTGACTGGATAAGAAAAAGTCAACTTTCTTTCACTGTACTTGTACAATGTTGGCCCTCCAACAAACAGTTCTGGAAAAAGAGGCCCGTTGCTGACGTCTGTTAAGCTAAATAGAGTAAATAAAATTATATTTAATAAAATACAACGACTCTACCTCCTGGGGGCTGTTCCAGAAAGTGGGTTTAGTGTTAACTCTGTGTTTGCTAACCCTGAGTTGAGAGAAACTGTTTTCCATTCCAGAAACATTATTGAACATGATGTGGTAAACTCTGTTTAAATGAAACAAATCTGTCCAAAGCTGTAGACACATACAACACTGATCAAGGTTCTGAGGACAGAGGATCCTGTATTGCAACAAAGGCAAATGTGTTATTTGTGATATTGAGCTATACAAATAAAACTGACTTGACTTGTATGAACTGAACATTGATGGAACAGTCCTATCATGGTTTTTCATATCATATTGTAGATTATATGTTAATATTTCTGAGTGAGCAGGATTGTGGTGCAGCTGCAGATTTCTTTTTGAAAACGTAGTTATGACGTTTTTTTAAGGCTTCAGGTAGTGTGAAGGTGTTTGAACAGCATTTCAGTGACTGTTTCACTCGTTTTACTACATTTGTTGAAATCGTTGAAATATAATCACTGAATGCTGTTGAGCTGAGATCTAAGCAGACATATAAAAATTGACCCTGTTTGCATGTCTTTTCAACCCCAAATCATCAAACTCATTATTACTGGATCAGACTGTGAGCTTACAATTGTGTCTATCTATGTAAAATATGTACTTTATATGTAATATATCTGTATTAAGTATATTATTTACCTGCAGTTATAGTTTTTGTAGCTGTGCCCTGTCAGTGTTAGTCAAATTTAGAATATAACATATAGGCTTATATACAATAAGATTTCACTAAGTCTCTGTCAGTGCTACTGTGTTTTTAAAGATAAATATGACTGTCCATATGTACACACATTATTGTTTCTACTTCCACAGGATTAAACTGGAGGATCTGCCTTTTACATACCTGTTGCCATGGTGAATTGTAGTATTGTAGTAGTATAGTAGCTCTTTCTATCAATTTTTTTTCATTTACTACACACGTACTTAGCTGAGTGAACATACTAAGTGTTGACTGAACTGACTCGGATCAGCTGTTAAACTGAAACCTCAGAGCTTTAGCTCAGATTGTTACACCTGAGACTTCTGGGATGTGTAGTTGTGGTGTCTTTACAGCATAATTATAGTTTGTTACAACCTGAGTTTTATTTCTTTATTTTCTTCTCACAGAGTGTAGAATAATAAATATAAGCACTTCATTAAACATATAGAGAATTTCTGAATATATTGCTTATGAATGCTAAACAGTGGGGATTGAAATAAAGATTTACCACATATTCTTTTTGATCAGTGAACCAGTTCAGCTGCAAATCCTTCACCCGATGTGATAAGCATGTTTAGTTTTTGTTAATTATTCCACAGTGTGACAGCAGTCTTCTGTTCTTACCTCTTCACTTATTTTATTCTCTTTCAGCTTTGTCCCTCAGAGACTCTGATCAGACGCTCAGTGAATTAAACAACAGATTTAGCTTTAGCTTAGCAACCCCTCCATGGAATATGTGGATTTAAACAGCGCCCAAAACAGCTGACCATCATCTCACCATCTGCCCCCCCTCCATGTCTGCACCAATCACCGGCAGCCATGCCAGATGGGTTGCCAGATCTGTGGCAAGGTTATTCACCAGATAAAGCAGAAATGCCAACAATGCCCTGGGCAGGGAGGACTAGGAGAGCTGGTTTGGTTAAAATACTAGTATACTGCTCAAATACACTGTGTCATTTACACAGTACCATCCTCCACACTGTGAGGGTACAAACCCACTCCTGTGGACAGATTGTCTCCTCATCAGGAATCTCTCAGAAGTCCAAACAATGCTGTTTCAAATCAGTTGGAAGACACAAATAAGCGGCAGCAGCTTGGCGCTCGATGAAGCGCTTTCATGTCAGGAACGCCATCTCTCGCGCTGGGATTAGAAGATGGGTTTTTCTGCCATGACAAATTTGCTGCTGGTGACACTTTTCATTGTTGCAAGGTGTGAACAGATGGATCCATGAAATATTGAATGTGTAATAGTACAAAAAAAAAAAGGCAGCTGTGTATTCTTTTCCACATGTAGGCCAAGTCAATTTCAAACCAAAGGAAGCTTCTGGAATATCTTGTTGTACTCTGGTTTACTGACAGTGAGTACAGCAGCATGTAGATGGAGCCATATGTACCAATATTTGTATAAAAGCAGTGAAATTGGTCTTCATGTATGGCTTGAACATTTTAATATTTAAAGCTGCTGCATTAACTGTGTATAGGGAGTAAGCTGCAACATTAACCCTGTGTCAAAATTCATACCTCCGATCTCTATATCATAACTCACTGTAAAGAAAACACACTGTAAAATCAGTTGAACCTCGTCTTTACAAAGAGGCAGTTTCTCCATGATCTCTTAAGGATCTGCATCAGTTTCGTTTCAAATCCACTTAAGGGATAAAAAGATGCTTCTTATAACTTGAGATCTTGGTTTATAATCATCAAATCTTTTTTTTTTTACAGCTACATCCTGCCTGTGTGTAAATCACAAGTGCGGCATGGAACTCTATGGACAGATTTATCATCATGTAAACAAACAACAGCGTGACATCACAACTTGAGATGAATGGAGCTCTGCTGCTTTGCTGCTTGATGGTTGAATCGCAGTGAAAATGGGTTGTCTGTGTTTCGTTTGTTTGGCACTGTTCATATACTTTCTGACATGACTGACTCATATTCATGAACCTGTCAACATGGTTCTCATATTCCTGGAACTCTGACAATCTCCTCTATACATTCACATATGGAGATTTGTGCTGGATTAAAAACCTCTCGGGGGAAAAAATTACACAGTTTACATTTTTGCCATAAAAAGTAAAGTAATGAGTATGACTACTGGTGCAAAATAATGGTATCTGAACAGCCTAACTTGTCCTGGAAAAAAAAAACCCAATATATGACATGTCTGGGTGACACATACAGTGACTCTTCACAAGCTTCTACATGAAGGGAATTAAAAATAAGCAAAAATCCCCCAGGGTTCAAAGGATTAAGGAGAAACACTTTAAAATCATAAGATCATCTTTTTTCATGTTTCCAGAACAAAAAGCTTCTGGTTTGAGCCCCACAGCTTGAAAACTCAAATACACACACACACACACACATATAGCCAAATTCATGAGTTTAGTTTTAATTGTGGGTCCATTCTTCCAAATGTCAAAAGTCAATAAAAATGTTAGAAAAACATGAAATGGATGAATTATTCATTGCAGTATCAGTTTTTGGAAAGAGTACACTCTATTACTACTCTATTTAGAGATGTAAATGTAAGATTGATTATTGTGTTTTTAAAGAAAAATGAATTAAAGAATGCACCCGTTCTTTAATAAACAATGTCATCATCTGCATATAAAACACTGAGCAGATTCAACTTCTCTAAATGTGAGCACCAGGTTGCATGAGCTCATGACATTTTTCTACTTTTTCAAATGAAAATAAAGTGCAGAAGGTTACAAAACCAACCAATAACATTTTTTCCTACTATGTAGAATTCCCACACGGCAGACAATCTATTTGTGACCGGCTTTTGTGCAAAAGAGCAGCGTGAATAAGGAAACCGATGAATACAATAAAACACACTGTCAAACACTAGACAGAGTAAAAACTTTTTGTTCTGCATGTCCACTGAAGAAGGCTTAATTTTATGTTGAAATTATCTCAGATGAAAACAGGGGATTTCCCAGAATTTGGCAAAGCTCTCCGGGAAATTCCCATTTTCATCCGAGATTATGTAAAGAGGCCAACTGACCTGTTCTCTTTGGCAGACGGCTGCAGCACGGTGACCGTCTGGGAGAGAAACCCCACGATGGAGAAGTGCATGTATACAGAGATTTTGAGTAGAATGGTGTAAGGTAACATAACCTGGTTAGTCTCAATAATCAGGTTTCTTGTCTGTGTGTCAACGTACTGATGTTCTTGCTGGTCAGCGCAGCTGCAGTGCAACACCAGGGCCCACATGTTTAAACAATGCATACGCTATTTCCCGCACATAAACTGGTGTTCATAAACACAGAACGTGTGGTGAGAATGTTCATGGCTCATGTATACGTTAGAGCAGGCGGGCATGTTTTTCCTAAGGGATGAGTGTGAGGGTGATGAGGTGGAGATGATGGAATCTTTTAATAAAACATTGTTGCTTTAGGATGACAAGCAGCTGCAAGGATTATGTGATTTTCATCTTTTCATTTTTATTTTTAGGCGGTACACAGGTATTTGTAAAATGTCAATTAAAGGAGCATTTATTAAATGAACATTTGCTTTGTGTTTAATTGTATCATTCTTTTAATTTACATAGTAGTCAACATTTTATTTTACTCTTAATATTCTTTTTATTTGATTAGTTGTGTCACCTTGTAAAGTCAGTTTAGATATGAGCTACTAACTAATTATTGATTATATTTCTGAGATCACTGCTGACAATGGTTCACGGTCCATGTGATGAATTAATGATATGGACACTATAAAGAGCTGATTGTTATGGTCGCGCATAATGACAGCTGTTCTTCTGTTGGAGAACCTCACTGGTGCAACACAATCTGTGAATCTGCACTTCTTCTTCATTCCTGTTTGTTTCATTGACAGCTGTACAGACTGGAGGAGAAGGCAGCAAAATGATATGAAAACAGCTGGTTCAGGGTGTGTCCTCATCTATTTATGATTAATTATGGGGGTTGAAATGAGGCTCGTGCATGTGCTCCCAGTTCCACAATGACTGAGATTTAGAAAACAGATACCAGGCGTACACATGGCTTTATCCATCTGACAAAAAAGAATGTGCATCATTCTTTAGTTTGATGCATCTGGCTCCAGATTCACTGATCGACTTTCACAATCAGCTTTATAGTCAGAGAGACCTACTGGTTCTCATCTGAGCCCATCAGGTGTAAAGGTGTGGCAGTAGGGCCTTGAATGTGAAACTGAAGTTTGCTTTCACACTAGCTGTGAAATGTGACTGTGGAGTTTGATACATGTAGTTAGACATCTGAGATACAGCAGTTTAGGAAGTCTATTTCATGTTCTCTGTTTTCACATTCAGGGCATTTAGTTTAGCTTAAGTTCTTATCCAGCAACTGATGGCGTTTGTTCACTGGCTAGACTCTCTGTAACTCATCCTCAACACATTATAAAAAGAGTTTGTTTGTTGTTTCTGTAGATGTGAGTGATTTGATGTTTGAGGAGCTGTAGATAAGAGTTTGCAGGCTGTGATGTGCCTGTGTGCTCAGACAGGTTTATGTATGTGGGTTGACTATGATTAGGATTGCGTTTTTTGGTTTTCTGCTACTCTGGGTACCTGCCCTGCATCATCCTGGTTAGCCCTGCCCTGCTCCCTGCGTCTTCACCAGCCAATCAGCTCCTCTCCTGTTCTCCTGGTCCACCTGCACCTCATCTCCTCATCAGTTTAGTTTGGATTTAAGTCAAGCAAATATCCAGATAACAGATATACGGGCCAAGACTTCTTCTAATCTCTGTAAATAGATATATGTATATGAATGCATATAAATAAAAGAAGCCAAACTGTCATCAGACAATCGGTGACTGCGTTTTGGCCAATGCGTTCTGCCTTTTTTTTCCACATGGACTGGTTACCTGCATACAACCAAAGTCTGCTCAAACGTGATTGGTCAATACTACTGAGACTACAAACGGACTACAAATAGAAACCAGAACACTTCCGGTACCAAAATCTTGTCCGGTTGCCTACGGATTCTACATTCATATGCAGATATCTGTTTATAGAGATTAGATAAAAATAGATGTGTGGAGAGAGTGAGGGTAAGGACTGAAGAAGGCAACAGAGAGAGGGAGGTAGAGACAATAAGAAAGAAAGAAAGGAAGAGAAGGACAGTAAGCCTGTGAGCCAACACATCCATCAGACATTCCCAGCCCAGTTTCCTCTGTCTGCCCTGGAGCTGACTATACCTCCTGGGACAGTCTGTACTCATCACCTTCACACACACACACACACACACACACACACACACAAACACACACACACACACAAAGTTGTGTGAGTGTGAATTATGTATTGCTTTTACACAAACAATGTCTCAGACAGCAGCGGAGAAGAAGACAACCTAAAGTCTGAAGTGTGATTGTGATTTTCCAAATGAAACACTAGCAGCTGTGCCATCAGTATGAGTGTCTGCAGAATCATATTCATATTCCATCTGCTCAGAGCTCTCATGTTTCATGTTATGTTTCGGAGGTCAGCACTTATTGCTGTGATGTTTTTTTCATGTTAAGTTCACAATAGATGAAGAAAGGAACTGTTCATTGACTTGGGTCTCTCAGGGTTAATCTATCTGCTCCCTAGTGGTTGTCTTTGTGTAGTACTGTATGCTCCTCTGTGACTGGGGCATTCTAAACTACTTAATGTGACTGCAACATAATGAGGCTTTGAGAACATGTTCTATTCCCAATGAGCAATATGTTGGGACTGAGCTGTTTGTGAGTGTATGTGTGAGTTTAGAACAAGCTTTGAGTGAATAAAAGAGGTCTGGAAGTCATCAAAGACAGACAGTGACCTAAAGAAAAATTGATTTGCAGAAGGGCCGATGGCACACTAGATGGTATCCTCGGCATAAAAAAAATACTGATTGGAAAATAAATATTGTTGATGTATGTAGTGAATAGCAGGGGGCCTTGTACAGATCCTGGTGAGACAACATTATCAGCATTTTGGTGACTTGATTTGAGGCTCTCAGCAAAATGAAATCTATAAATATTAAATTAAGGCTTAATAAACAATTCTGCTGCTATAAGACTATGGCGTAAGTGTTGTCTTCCTGGATTTAAAGGCTACATCACAGTAAAGTGATGTCATTTTCTGAACTTAACAAACTGTTAACAAGCTGCTCTATTATTTACATTTACCCACTTAGTCATTATATCCACATTACAGATGATTATTTAGCAAAAAATTTCATTGTGCAAAGATTTTGTGAGAGCGCCAAAAGTCATTCCTACAATATTGTCTGTCGCAATGTCGATATTGAGGTATTTGGTATCAATATCAAAATATTGTCATATTTGTTTTTTTTTCCATTTGAAGTATTTTCCAGTACTAGACCAACAGTAACAAGACTACGAGTCTACAGCCATGCTAGCATGCTAGTAGCTATGAGGCTGTAGTTGAACTACTGTAAGAGCCAACATCAACATGCTCACAATGATGTTTAGCATGCCATAGAAATTGACAAAATGAAATTTTAACCTACATCATTGTCAATAAAAAAAACAGAAAATGAAAAGTAAGACTATCAGCAAAGTCAAAGGTCATGTGAGAAGCATGAATGTGTGAACAAAAAGACTCTGAGCTGCATCACCATAGTTAGTAGGATTCATCCTCATGGAACCACACATGCCTGCACGCATTTTCATGACAGTCCATTCAGTCATTTTCATATTTCATTTCACCATACTGGTGGACCAACTGCCCAACAGTTAGAATGTATTCACCTCTTTATCTTCTAGTTTTTGTTTGCAGTTGTCCCTGACGACTAACCTCCCTCCCAAACCCTACCAAATCTTTGCTTCAGTCCGTTCCCATCAATGTAACTGAACACACTCAGTGGGATGTTTAGAACAACAGAATATACAGTAAGGCCTTTTGACAGACATTTCAGTGAATTCAGCTCTGTCCTGTGCTCCACTGGTTTGACTTCACTGTGTGTGTCGCACACAGGGTGGAAAACCTGCTAACAAGCAAGGAGATGGACATCCTGAAATATCACCACCAACTGAATCTGACTGCGCATGGAATAGATCCATATTGATGCATACAGATGTACATATATGAGGCATAAATATATACAGGAAACACTGACACAGTACAGACATGTGTCTCTCTCACACACACACAAACACACACACACACATACACATACACATCCCCCTCAGGGAGTATGTCCTCACATGACAGAGTGAGGATGAAAATAGACTGAGGGTACAATGAGTACTAGTTGCTGTGCTTTAACCCTTTGGAATCACAGGAAAACCACTTGAATGAATAACTTTATTTCATTGGTTTAGGCCGGGCCAGGCATGTGAAGAGATGTGAAAACTGATGCACGTTTGTTTCTTGCTGACGCATTGGAGGGAGTGTGCTCTCAACAAACGAGATAACAGAAGTGGATTTGAAAAATCTGAATCAAGTTCAACTCAAGTTCGGCCTGGACTGATCTGTTGTAGACAGACAGGCCTTTATGTCATGGATATCAGAGCTGCAATGATTAGACGATTAATCAAGTCCACTGTTAATAACTCTGACTTCTCCAGTGGGAGAATCTGCTGCTGCTTGTCCAACATCCTGAATATCTTTGGGACAATAAGACAGCAGCTCACGGTGCTTGGGCTGTTTAATATGACATGTAGAGATATTAGAGAAAGCCTGGAAGAAGTGATCATCTCTAGATATGTAAGAGTTGTATTGTGTTTGTGTTTCTTTTCTGTTTACACATGCTTCTGTATATGCTTTGTATATGTATTATCATAACAGGCATGCTTTGTAAAATAGGGGTGTCTTATAATCCAATGTGGGATGGGCCGTGGCATGACATGGAAATAAAAATAGAAAAATACAAACTATAGAGAGAGATTATGTTTTGTTATTGTCCAGTCACACCCTGTGAGGTCGCCCTCAAGGAATACAATAGTTTCTAGTTTGTAGTGATGTCAGTGGACTGTTTAGACTGCAGACATTTAGACCAGTCACAGCAAGCCAAGCACAGGTGTAAATACCATTTATACTGGCTCTGGTATGGCAGGGAGCCATCAATATGGTTATTCATTACCACACCTGTGCATGGACTGTTAACATGTCTGCAGTGTCATCTCCTCAATCTTTCATATCGCTCTGAAATCACAAAGCGTGGCAGGTTTGTGATGGTAAACTTTAGATAAGCTAGCTTTTAAAAAGTGACTTTGTCACATTGATTTGTGTGGTAGATAAGACAATGAGCTCAGAATAGCACTTTGTTTACAAAATACTACGCGTTTCACAATCAGATGAAAAATCATCACTGTTGTTTCTCCAGGTTTGTTTTTATTACTGAGCGTTACAATAAATCTGTTTTATTTCTTTGTAAATGTAAAATATCTGGTTTTATACTGTTTGTCAGTTAAATTAAGCAGAGATGTTAATAAATCTATTAGTTGATAGAATTGATAGAAAATGAATCATTATCTTATTTTGATAACTGATTCATTGTATTTTTTTAAAAAGTCAAACATTGACAGGTTCCAGCTTCTCAAATGTGATTGTTTGCTGCTTTTCTTTGTCATGTACGATGGTAAACTTTGGGTTTTGGACTGTTGGTGAGAAAAAAGATGTCTGAATGCATATCCTTGAGCTGTGGGAAATTCTAGTGGGTGTTTTTCACTATCTTCTGACAATTCATAGACTAAATGATCACCAAGAGTCATTTTTTCCCCTTTTGTTCTTTTTTGTAAAGTGACACTCAGCTTTTCCAAGTAAAACATCTTCAGAAGTCTTCCAGAAAGCAACTCTTTTCTACTGGAGTGATCAACCACGTTTTTGAGTTTTGAAAAAGTCTTAAATTAGCCAGATTTCATAGCAAATCCATTCAATAACTAGACACCTTTGTGCAACGGCTGAATTAAGACAGTTTGATCAAAACCATGGTCAGAGTCTATCTTTGTGAAAGTGACCTGTTCATCTAACTGTTTAGTCCAGAGAAAGATACTGGATCTCAACAACTGGCCAGATGATTACTGACCTGACATCCTTCACCTTTCACCTTGCCAAGAATTTCACCTGAACAACAGGAATATGAAAAAGTATGTGCATGAATATCTCCACAATCCTCCTACGTATAATTCCTTATGGTTCCCTGAATTCTCCTGAAGACAGCAGGAGCATCAGATCTCCATACATATTCATGCTCTAAACACCACCTCCAGCCTTACATTCCTGCTTTACAGTGATTTCAATAAGAATGATGGGAATCTAGTATGACATTCCATAAAGTTGGGCTGCAAAAAGCTGATTAATTTTTTTTTTAAAAAGCAAAACAAAATCTGTGCTGCAGAGTCTGAGATATCCTGACTTTTAGCAGTTATGGGTCCAAAACGCTGGATCCTACAATTCCCATAATGCAACTCAATAGTATCTTTTGTCTGACCGTCTGTGCCAGGTGAACGTCTGTTTTTGAAGTCAGAGCCCCCAGTTTGTACCACAGACTCTCTGTGATGAATGAATGTAATCCCCAAGCCTAGACTGAGATAATCTGATGACTCACACTTTATAAAACACGTCATCAAATGTATTATTTTTATTAGGAATTTTTAAAAAAAATTATTTTCACTAACATCACCTATGTATAAATATTACACACATCTTACTTTTTTAAACTGTACTCTTATTTTATTATTGATGTGTTTATATGTTTGAGTATTTTTTTTTACTTAAGAAGTACTTTAAATATCCTATTGGATATGTGAAATTAATATTTCATGTAATGGCCAGTCGTGGCTTGTTTAATGTGTTGACGTTAATGGTTAAAAGTTGTGGAAAAAAAGATATGCCCCTTTTTAAATAATTCTGTATGTTTTAGTGGACATTCCGGTTTTCAATGATATAACTCTGGACAAGAAAGGAGGCGATATTTACAGAAAAGCAGGAGAAATATTTCAGCAGCCCTCACTGGAGAGAACTGTCTGCAGCAGAAGCGCTGCTGGTAAATATTTCATTGGCCTCAGTCACCTCTCATCTGCTCCATTCAGCTGAACTGTATGTAAACCATGAGAGAGGACAGACAGAGAAGCCCCCCCTCCACCCCTCCACCACCCTCAAACCATTACAACCAAGTGCTGCCTGTGCTCTGATGTTGCTGTTTTCCTGTTAGGAGAGAGATGGAAGATGGAAGAGAGTGCCTTTGTATGAAGGAAGGATAGAAGGATAACAAAGAGCTAAACTGTTCACGAGAACGCATGTTCACAACGGCTTGAACAAGTCGTATAAACAGCTCCAGTCACAATATGTTCTCTTAATTAAAGGCGTGCGTGTTAATTAGATGTTAAT
Source organism: Euthynnus affinis (assembly GCA_029490765.1). NCBI lineage: Eukaryota > Metazoa > Chordata > Actinopteri > Scombriformes > Scombridae > Euthynnus > Euthynnus affinis. The sequence continues at coordinate 2,566,947 of CM055851.1, read as the reverse complement.
TTCTCTTTTAACGGGGCTTCACTGAAGAGAAGACCTCATTAATTCACATTTTAGACCTGTGAGGTCGCGAATTGTCATGTAGGTGAAGCGCGGAACATTTTGGCAGATTTTCACAGTCATACACAGTCGTGAACTAACACAAGATAAACCTACATATAGTCCACACACACGCGTTCTCGCTTTATTCCGTGGTGGGTGTTTGCTGCTCGGCGGCTGAGGGCGGGAATGAGGGGGTGGGAGGCTGGGTCCTTTGTCCCTCTGCAGCCCCCTCCTCCCCCCAGCATGACAGGAGCGCCAGCCGCGGTTGTGGCAGCATTTGTCTCCCGTGCAAAAACATGTGTCCCCCCTCGTTTAGTCTACCTTGCTAACATGTTATGGAATTCACTGTAACCACGGGGTGCAGTTAGCCAATAATAATAACCAGCGGACTGAAATAAAAGACCGTCAACTTCCTTGTAGAATTAACGGACGCGCGTGGTCTGTCATAGTGACTCCACACACACGGGGTTGGTCATTTACTGACATAAGGCACCATAACGTTAGGCGACTAGTGTGTGCCAAGCAGCAACCACGATGTCTATTCTTCGTAACGCTATGAACCGGTGTTAGTATTTGGGCTTTTTGCATCCGTTTTCTTTTTTTGGAAAAGTTGTGTCGTTAGCAAAACTAGCTGTCCAAAAACACAAAGCCACTTTGCTAGAGCTTCTAACGTTACTTCCCAGACGTAATATCGAGGCTCAGGAAAACACATTTGTGAGGGAAACACATTGAGGCACAACACCTAACTGTTAGCTAAGACACCAAAACAGCATCTCTGCTAACCTGCGAAAACACCACAGCAGGTAGAAACACAAAGACACGGCGGTTAAAGCAACTCCAGTTTGACTACAACACAAACAAGTGAGTGAAGCCAGCGCGAGCAAACAGATTAGTAGAGACAAATCCAACGCTGACAGACGGCTCCTGTAGTCTGCTTTATTCAAGCGTAGTAAAACCCAGTGGCTGCTCATTATCCTTGTAACGCGGGCACACACTTACCCGTTTTTCCTGCTCGTCCGCGGTCAGTCTCCTCAGAAATTAGAGTGAGTCCACATTGTGTTTTTTTTTATCTCCGCAGCTCTCAGACAACAAGAACCGCTGATTTTTAAAAGACTGCAGGCATCAGTCGGTGTGTGGTAGACTGGTCTCTAGAATGTGTGTGCGTGCGCGTGTGTGTTAGAATGAAACGCCTTTTCTCCTCCAGGAGCTGCATTGTTGACATTGGCTTCCTGACGTCATGCTGGCCCTCATTCACAACAACGGCCACCCCCCCACCCCCCCTGCTCTTACGGTGGTGGAGCCCCCGCCTTGTGATGCAGCGGAGATGTTTGGTGAACTACGCCCCCACTACGACCGTGCTGCAGGGTTGACTTCACTATTACACACAATTGTCACAAATGCCTTTTTCATGAATTATTTTTTGTACTAATAAATCTGACAATTATTTTCTTGATTAATCAAATATGCGTTTTGTACATAAAAATGGCTAATAGTGAAATAATTCCCACAGCACAACACGCTTTGTCAAACCAACTGTCTAAACCCCAACGTTATATAATACATACATACATACATATACATTTTTTTCACACACGCACAAATAAAAAAGGAGGATGGATGCTCTCTCACATCACTGGGTATGAGTCACTGTAAAGAACAGTATTCATACATATGATGTGGCCATCCTGAATATTTTTCAAGTCTGTGAATGAGATCTTTTTTTTTTTTCGACTGACATTGTCAGTTTTTATATTTTTGAATTTAGGATTATATCATTTTTAAACTCCTACAACTATTCCTGTAATATACATCCATTGCTTTATAAATATGATTAGAGTGGCCATAATGTGGCCATCATGATTTCTTATTTATTTTCCAGTTACAGTTTGACCTCTTTGAATAATTCACTTTTGTATCACTATTACATACAATTATTAATGCACTTATGTACTTTTCATTTTTATGCATATGTGTGTGTCTTACGGTTCAGTTTGTCACTACTGAAGTTTGTGTATTGCAACATGTATCATCCAATGGTTCAATAAATTTTTTAAAAAAATAGATCTTTTTCATAACAGACATTTTGACTTGTCAAACAAAGGTGGAACTAATAACATTGAATTGATGCATCATTCATGTTGCTGGTTCCACCTGTGGGTTTCCTAAAATGTCTGCTGTGAAAAATGTCCAAGAATCTGATTCATCTGTTAACAATAAAGAAAGTGTCAGTACTGTGTGTGAATTTTCATTCATCAAAAATGCCAAACATTGACTCGTTCTCTCTCTTCCATTGTGATGATTTGCTGCTTTTCTTGAACTGAATATCTTTGGTTTCTGGACTGTCATGCTAGTCCCAACCAAAATATGAAGAAGCCTATCTTATATCAGTAGCATGATAACACACTAACATGATGAACAAGGTAAACATTATAGCTATACATCAGCATGTAAGGTAAAAGAATACAAGTGAGAGTGATTTCATGAAACACAAAGGCATGTAGAAAAACCTTACAAGAGCTCAAACAAAGAATAAAGAAACATAACAGCAAGAAGTTTAAAAAAAAAAACAACTTCATAGCACTTTCCAAATAGTTACAAAGTGTTAGAGATGTGTCCAGCTGCTGCACATTTAATCTTCCCTTAAATATAGGGAAATCAAGAAGGTATCTTTATTTAATTTTTCTTATTTTGGAGCCATAGGACATTTAGTTAATGGATAAATGTGTTTAAGTCAACTGTAAATTGAAATTGATTGAAATAAATTCAGATTATCCATAAACATTCAGAGATGAAGAGTTTAGAACACTGAGTTTTGAAAAATGAGGCTTGTTTGTACTGAAAAACCATCGATGAGTTGAGATGAAATATTGCATTTGGTTGAGGAGCATTTTGAAAAGTTGGTTGTATATTTTGTGGTTGTGATTATTAAAATGTATTTTTTATTTTAAAAAAACTATGTTAACAGGCTAAGAGTCAATGCTAACAGCTCCGTTAGGCTGCACCTGCCACAGCAGTGCTTTGAGCTACATGCTAACATCTTAACAGGCTACAAAGATTATGATGTAATGTTTTACATATTTAGAATCTATGGAGATCAATAAGTCATATGACGGATCAATGGACTGTATACAAAAAACCTGAAACAACACACCACCCTGATGAAGGCAATATTTTAGAAAAAAAAGACTAAAATGTAGTTTAAAAAATAAAAAACTTTACTAACTTCTTCTCTCCTTATTTTCATTGACAACAAAGAGGACACAAAATATAAAAAAGACAAAATATTATAGACTGTTTCTTTCTAAATGACACTCCAGATATCCTGTTCATTGGATGGCGTGTGCAGCAGGTTCGTGTCTTGTGCTGTGTGCGTCATATCAGGACTACACCAGCACAGTGAGCACAGTGAGGAGTACATCAACAATAACAACAGGAAACAGGAAAAGTGCACATTTGAGACTACATTAAATTTAGCTGACCAAATTATCACCAGTTGAAGACATGGATGTATTGTGTTAGCAAATCTGTTGTGTTATCTCCACCTACCCTCTCTGGCAGAGCACCCACTGCGAGGTGATGGAGAAAGCGTCACTAACTGTGCACCACTTTGGATTTTTCCCAGGAATGTCACCACTGACACTCAGTTCTTAACACCGCAAATGTGAGAGCTTTGATCAGCTCAATCACCACTGTGTTACCTCATCTGGCAACAGATAGTGACTGAACAGACATTCATTTCAATGAAAATCTTTGAGATTGCTACTTTAATGATTTACTGGTATGCACCTCACTGTGTCTGTGTGTTCTTAAGAAAAATGAGCATTTATCTCAAAGCAATGCTGTGTTTAGTGTGTCATTCATTCGTACAGGAGAAGCTAATACAAAACATGCAGTTCATGTTCTTGATAATATTATTTTAATAAACACAACTTGGCTTCTTTTGTTACTAGTCTTCCTGAATAATAAAAGTGGAGCAGGACATAAAAAGTGCTGATCATACATTCCCAGACATGTCTTCAGATTGCTTATTTTGTCCATTTGCATTGATATGAAGTCTGAATAAATCTCAGCATCACAATATTTAAATTCTTGCGCTCAAATATACTTTAATGTTGTTTTATTTTATATCATGACTGATTAATAATGTCAGTAATTAGTTGGAGTTATCATATGTCGATATTTGATCGCACTAAGAACAAAAGGAGTGGCCTCTATAGCTACCGTATACAGGTGTGGAAATCAAAGAGTGAAATAGAGAAACATAAACGGGATCATGTCAGGAATCATTCCTGCTTGGATGAAAATGAAATCACATGTGTTTGAAGCCATATTTGCAGCGAGCTGAAGCCATCCTGAACAGGACAGTAGGTATGATAGCGTTTCTATTATCGAGTGTAATCCTGAGGGAGCTGGCAGAGCTGTTACATTTTATCAGTTTGCCACAGACAGGCACCTCTTGGGCCTCATTCTGAGCGGCTGGATTCAAATCAGCCCACATTCTCAATGTCAAGATGTTATAAATAGCCAGAACTGATTTGTAGAGCTACGATCAGCTCAGCGGGGGGATGGATCTAGGGGGTTTGCCTGATAGGCTTGGAATGACAAAGATGAGACAAGCTGGCTGGTAGCAGACTCCTGAAGGGACACGTACATCTGAGAGGGATGATCACACTTACTGTGTTTGTTGATGCAGTGAAATGATTTGTGTCCAGATAAAAAAATGAGTCTTGACACTGCTATTGTTGGGATGTTGAACAATCACCTCTTATGTGGAAGTTTCTCTAAACAACAGCCATATGAAACATAATTTAATATCAAATGAGCTCATACATTTTCATTTTTAAAAAGACTTTCCTACAACATCTTTGTAACAAACAAGAGGAAACAGTATAATTGTTGGGGACTATTTTCAGCAGTGGATGAATCCACATTTGGTGCTCTAGTGAGTATTTCTGGCAGGAGAACAGTGTGTGTGGGATTGAGTCAAAATAAACTACAGTGTGTGTGGTCATGGTAATGAAATAACATGTAACCCAGTGTAACAGTGTTTAGTTTTTGGACAAAAGTGGGGCTATATGGCACCCTGTGGTCCCTCATCTCAGTCAAGGCTCTTCTGTGTTCCTGCCCGTCAGTGATGGAACGAACTCCCCACTGAAATCAGGATGAAAGAGTCACTGCCCACCTTTTCAGACCGCACTACCCATGAGAGCGTTCAATGTTTTATTTCTTTTCTCTTCAGTTCAACGTCCACATGCTGCAACCTGTTCAGATTATGGAAAACAAGGCAATATTTTACCTTAATTATGCTCACTAGAGATTAACATAACACTACCAGCAAGTGACTTTGATAGCATTTGCCAAAATTTCCTCAGAGATAAAACTGGAGCAATTTTCATTTTAGATCATTATCTTCTCTTTTATCCTGTTCTTTTAAAATGCTTTATTGCTTTTATATCTGGTCTTAATTCATATGTTGACTTTAAAACATGTTTAAATTGATTTGCTGAACGGTGCTTTACAAAAAAAATTGAATCATCAAAAATAATGTCAGTGTTTTTATGTAATTTATTATTATTAATGTGTGATATTTTTATTATTATTATTAGTAGTAGTAGTCGTAGTATTACTAAAAGGAAGAGACGAATGTCTGGAGAAATACCAGTAATGCTCCTCAGCAACTGGGAGGTGTGTTGCTGAGCTCAACAACAAAGACAACAGACTTTGTACTGTAGCTACAATGGACAGTGTGTTGTTAGCAGTGCTATTAAGATGAAGTACCATACCAGCATATAAGTGCACCACAGTGACATTTTCAGGTATGTCTACATGCAGTTTAATGTGATGAAGCTTGAGCAGCTAATTCGCTATTTAGGCTGCAAACTGATGTTAGCGGTGCACTTTTGTCTGGTGAAGGATTGGTGGCTCATTCAAAAAGCTAACGTGCAGGACAAGACGTGTTCATGTTTGTAAGTTAGAAGAGGGAAGGAGACTCTAGCGGGAAAGCTAACACGGGTTGTTGTTTAGAGTCTGTGGCTCTTGTGTGGCAGGATGCTATCAGGCTCAGTGTGACCACCTGCTCTGCTGATAAAATGGCACATTACAGCTGTAGCAGACGAAAAACGAATACTTTCAGTTGGACTCAGATTACAGAACAGGAGCAGGACTACAGACAAACACCATGGAGATGGAACTGAATATATCTGGTGCACTGTTACGTCTATTCTGGGAAATAAACAGTGAGTGAGAAAGCAATAGTGGTTGTTCCTATAGAAACAGTTCTTAGCTTTGAGATAGTCTGTCAAATAAGTCACTTTATTTTGTGTATATCTAAAACTTATATTAGAGTAATACTGCAGTACTGAAGGCTTGCCTTAATAAAGAAATCTAACTAACAAATGGTGACTCCCTGAGGGTGGTGGGTTCACATTCAGTCCAACCTCATCTAATCATCTAACAGCTTTCTGCATGCGTTTTTGTGTGTGTTTGTGTTTGTGTGTGTGTGTAAAAAATTAAAAGAAAAAAACCAACACATTACCACAGAGCATGTCAAACTGTTGTTGAGGGGAGTACTGGGATCTATAAAAACCACTGCATCGCTATGGAAACTGCAACCTCGCATTTAAGAGAATCCAGTCCATCACTTCCACCACACACAGTGGAAATGAATGTTAACAGCAATAACCTGCTGTAGCTGCTGATGACTAACTGCTTCACCTCATTTCTTTTCCAAATTCACCAACAAATCAAAGCAATAATACTCTCAACTCATTGTCATTTTATTTTCTTAAATGGCCCGTTTAAAGATGTAAACTAAACTAAGCATGAAATTAGAAAATATAATAATATATTTTTTTAAAAATATATACAATTATGTAATTGGAATACATATATAAACCTCCTCTGGGTTGGTGGTTTCATGCTGTAGTTGCTGCACTTTTTTCTGAACTGCTGCACTTGTGATCCCTTTTATTTCTGGCATTATAGTGTTACTGCATTGGGTGAGAAGTATGAGCACATCTCTAATGAGATCAACCACAAACATTATCCCTGCATTATATCTTGTATTTTTGAGTTTATGTATCTAAAGACCATATAACTTATTAGATCAGAGTTATCAGTGCAGGGCTTGTTTTTTCTGCACAGTTGGGGCTTGATACATTTTGCATTTCCTGATTTAAAATGGTGAAATTGCAACCGATGTTACTGTACCATCGCTACTCTGACTCCATCCTACACAGCACTGCTACTGCCACTGTTTGTAAGGCCGCATTCACACCAAATCAGGCAATGTGGGAAAAGTGATAGTCCTCCCATTCATTTGAATTGGGGTAGTATATTTAGGCTGTGCATTAGCATTAGCATTATCAATGTTAACCATAGATTGTAAATGTGCACCGTGCTAACCAAGCTAGGAGCTAGCGCTATAGTCAGCTACACCTTCTCATCCAAATATGGTCACTTTTGGCTACAAAAATCAAACATGATGACAATCAAATCAAAGATGGGGATGGACAAACATGGATGTATAAAGACAACTGGGTACAGCTTCCGAGGCAGGGCCCCGTTCATTCCTATGAAAGTTGTTGAGTGGCGCATGAAGCCAAAAATGCATTTCCCACTGTAAAGAGCTCACCTGGGTGAAAACATACTGTGCAGGTTCTATGGGCCGTGTGCACCCATGGAGCGTGCTCACTAGAGACTTCTGCCAGCTGAGACAGCTGACTTCCAGTTTAGCCCTCCGACTAACTTGAATGAGGATGAAACAGTTCAATCGTGCAGCTCTTCAAGACTTTTGAAATGTGATTTGGATCAAATTCTGACAGTGAATCAAGTCATTTTGCAGGGCTGGTGAAGCTCAGCTGATTCACAGACACTGCTTTCACAGTGTAAGCCTATGGGACAATGTTGTTTTAGGTTGTTGTAATAACATGGTTTGGCCACTATGTCCAATTTACCTCAAAGCCTGGCACTCGTCTTGTATCCAGTTCTCTTTAAACATCCATGTGGCTACATCGCTAACCTCAAGGCTTCAAAACAGCCGCTCACAAAGCAGTGGGTGACATCACGTTGACGACGTCCATATGTTTTCACAGTCTATGCTCTACTCGCAGTGCTTGTGACTTGGTGTGTGTGTGTGACTGGGGCAAGTAGGGCCTGCGAATAAATTCACTGTGCACAGCTATATGATGAAATAAGATTTTACTCATTTTCAATACTGTAGTAAAACATTATGTCAACATTGATAATGTGGGAGGGAAACACTGTATCACACAATGTGCACTTATAGAGGAGTAGGTAAAGTAGCAAAGCATTCATCCACCTGTGATTAGTAAATTACTGCTGGAACGAGGTTGATGATTCACTATGGTTTTTACACAAGATGTTTAAAAGGCGATCCTCTTTTCACCCCCATTTCTCATTTGGTTTAGTCTATTTTTGATAACAGAATAGCTGATGACATCACTTAGTCTATTCCACCTGTTGAATTGTGCACAGGCTGCCAGTGCTCCAGCTGTCCTGCTGTATATACAGTTGAATATTATGTAGTGCTGCTCTGGCATTTTCTGTACAGTTATTCACTTCATGAGAGCTATTTCAAGTAAAGCCTGGTAATCACATCAACTCGTTGTTACTCTTGCATCCCCGAGTCTTTCCAGTTAATAAGAGTGATGATGATCATAGTCTGGATGTAGGTAACCAGCTAATTAGACGAGTTAATGCAGGTTTAATGTTTTATGTAGCTGGGTGTCAGTGAACATGCTGTCAGCTCAGAGGTGGTGAACCCTGTCAGTCACTCTGGATACCTGGGTAGCGGCTGGTGTGAGTGGCCGAAGAACCAACCACAGCGGACGACGGCGGAGCAGGATGGACCGCCATCTAGTTCAAAATGAGTCCAGCTGCACTCAGCGCTGGAGCATGGAAACACTAATGAGCCATTTGTTTCCAATACAGCTAGTTTTGCTATTAGATAACATTAAGATAAGACTTTAATGTTTATGGTTGGTCATGCTATTGTCCTGCATAACAAACCCATGCTTGAAAGCAGACAGTATTGATCCATTTTGTAGTTTTTTCCTCAGATTGAATGAAATACACTTGTCATGCCAACACTGGGATAGACTTGTTGCTCTGTCGTTCAGTAATTCCTCTCCTTATCTGTGAAATAGGACGTAGTGAAGCTGCAGCTTTGTGTCAACATGGAGCTGTGATGGTTAGCTTAGCATGCCTATAGGTAGCAGCGGCTGCTAGGGGCTAAAGCTACCCGTATTTAACCTGCATGCAGCTGTAACAGGGCTGCAGTGTTGGCAGCGTGAGTGAAAACACACAAACTCACCTTCAGACAAACCCAGTCAACAAAACTGTGAACACCACGAGCTGCAGCATAGCTGAAGCAAGGGTACAAAACACAACATTAGAGATCTTTGGTGTTTTTATGAGAAGTGTAAAAATCAATATCACTTCAATATCTTGCAATGTGTCTTTAATGATACATTTTGCATGATGTGCATGCTACAGTATGCATGAGGCAAAGCAGAGCTAAAATGTGGTTTATGTAATATTATATACCATAATCAACAACATGACTTCATTCATACATAGTGCGAGAATGTGAGAGTGACGAGAATGTATTTTGTAAGTGATGATGTCATGATGTTTTTTGTTTCAAAGTCCTGAAAACAGCACTCTCTATTCTGGTGTGAAAATATAATGGAATGATTGATTCTCTGAGGAGCATGAATGTTTCTCAGGGTGATCTTCCAATCACACTTCTTTTGCACAAATGGACATTTTGACACCAGAGAAAAGGGTGATCAAAAAGATCAAACGCAGCAGATTCACGGAAATCCTCCAATAATTATCTTTGTATTGACCAAATGGTTTGTGAAGGAGACATTTAGTTTGATGGTGGTCCTAGAAAGGTCATAAAAATAATTAGGCTTTGTCCTCTGGGGACCATCCATACCAAATGTCAAGTGGTCATTAGATCTGTTGGACTTTCTATTGGATGGACTGACTGTTCATTTTTAGGCTTTGGCACTTTCTGAACAAAAATAAATGAATTTCATAATATATAGTATATAGAGGCAAAGTAGATTTTCTTCGAGAGGGCTCTCTTGGTGTAGATTTAGGTGGACAAGCCCTTTAACTGGATACAGGTGTGTTAGGAATGACAGTGAGCTGAGCAGACAGGCCCTGGATGGTTGTATGAGTGGGAGGTTTAGCCGTCATCCTGCAGACAAAGCTCTTTCTCTGTGACATGCTGCTGTGAGCTGCCCTGTCATCACTGATGTGCTCCCCTTCTCCACAGGACCAACCTGCAATTGCAACATCAATAAAAGCAAGACTTGCTCTGTTCACCGCACACACACTGTGTACTCTGCCAGCAGAGGTTCTGTCAGCCGTGCACACAGCGCTGAGGCTTTAGGATATGAAACTATGGTACCTGCAGGTTTCAGTAAGACTCATTTAAGAAAGACTTTCTGGGACTGAATAGAGACCCAATGAAAATACAATAAGTTGTAACACTACAGATAGGCAGAATGAGGTCATTAAGAGACTGTTAAAGGGAAATGAAGCTTGTTATTTTATGACTAAACACTGTTCTGGATTCGTTTTAGACATGCAAAACTTGATTGCAAGGTGAAATAATAAAAAAGCTCCATAAAGTGACTTTGGAGTTCCACTTCAGGAATCAAGTTCAAACAGCTCACAAATATGGTTTCATTTCAGGAAGAAATAAAGCATTTGTTGGGCACTATTTTCAGTGGCGGATGAATCCATATTTGGTGTTCTAGTGAGTATTTCTGGCAGCACCACAGTGTGTGCTGATAGTGATGAAGGAGCATGTCAGCCAGTGTAACAGCAGGGCTCATTGATGAGTGTTTGTTTTTGGAGGAATAACATGTATCATATGTCATATATACAGTATATTGTTGGTTTGTGTCTGCACATATTTGTAGACATGAAGACAAATATAGAATATACCAGACTTTTAACTCATATCTACAGTGTAAAGTACAGATACTTGCATCATATGATGTGTACATATTGCATTATAGGAGTTGCTTGAAGTCCTCATTATGATGTTTTTTTAAACAACGCTCCTATTGGCTTGTTTTAATGCCACACAGCAGTGGAAGAAGTACTCTGATCCTTTACTTAATGGACAGGTTCACAATGTTTCTTAAAACAACAGTCAGGAACTCACATGAACATTAAACCAGTTTTTCTTGCTGTAATCATTCCTCCTGTTCATACTGACCAACCATTAGAAGATCCCTTCATAATGACCTTACAATGGAAGTGATGGAGGACTAAACCCACAGTCCTCCTTCTGTGTAAAAATGTATTTAAAAGTTGATCTGAAGCTAATATGAAGCTTCAGCGTCCAAATGAGTCAAATCTAGTAGATATCTTTCAACGTTACAGTCTTTTTAGTGTCAGAGTCCCTCTTTTTGTTTCTATACTTCCACCTGCAGCTCAACAGGGAAACACTGTCTGAGGAATGATTACAGTGAGGAAAACCTCTTTCACTGTTCATATGGACACCTGACTATTGTTTTAAGACAGATGTGGAAAATTGTGAACCTGGCCTTTAAGTGCAACAATGCAAAAACACTCCATTAAAAGGTATAATATGTAATTATTCCACATTAAAATGTTTAAAAACAACTAGACCTATGTTCTATATGTTGTTGAGTTGTGTACTTACATTATCCCAAATGTTTCCAACAATATTCAAACCCAGAGAAATTTATAATTTAATAAAAGTAACGGACCTTTTCAGATAAACAAATGTTAGCAACAGCTCGGCTAACAGCCCCAGCACATTTGATTTTGGAGAAGAGGAGACTTCTGTGGATAATTCGGCTCCCAGCAGAAACCGGACAAACATCTGGAACTTATGTTATATAACAAGTGTTAGCAGCAGCTCGGCTAGCCGCCCAACATTGTTGGAGAAACACTGGTTTTTAAGGTAAAACAGCTTTAATTAATATTTGAACGATTTTATTCTGTGTGTACGTTTGTTTTTGGAGAAGAGGAGACTTCTGCGGATAATTCGGCTGCCGGGAGAAACCGGACGAACGTCTGAATGAAAAGTTACAGAGATATAAACCGCTAAAGTGTTAGCAGCGGCTCAGCTAACAGCCCGTATCTGACGTCCGGCCGTCACCAAACTTTGTAGAAGAAACACTGATTTGTTAGGTAAAACAGTTTTAATTAGTATTTTAATGATTTTAAACTGCGTGTACGTTTGTTTTTGGAGAAGAGGAGACTTCTGCGGATAATTCGGCTGCCGGGAGAAACCGGACGAACGTCTAAATGAAAAGTTACAGAGATATAAACCGCTAAAGTGTTAGCAGCGGCTCAGCTAACAGCCTGTATCTGTAGTCAGTGGGTCGCCGTACATCGTCGGAGAAACATCGATCTCTTAGATGAAACTGTGTTATTCAGTGTTTTTACCTGTAATCAGCGGGTCCGTTTGTTCTGGAGAGGAGGAGACCTCTGTGGATAATTCGGCCCCTGGTAAAAACACCCTGAACCATGAATTTCGGGGTAATCGTATCCCGGTGAAGCTGATTAATTAACAACGAAGACAACAACTCCCATGATCCCTTGCTACTTCACACCGTAATAACACGCCGTCTTTTGTTATTGTTTTGATGGAGAGACCCCTAGCGGCTGAAATTACATATTGTGCGTTTAAAAGTAAATGCACTGCATGTAAAATCATACTTCAGTAAAAGTACAGAAATATTATCAGCTAAATGTACTTTAAATATTAAAAGTATCTGCAGTTATATATGTATATATAGTTAGCTAGTTTAGTTCAGTTCCCAAAGGTCACATGATAAATCTGAGATGATCAGTGGGAGAGGAAACAAGAAAAGACAAAGTTCTGACACACAAATGTGTTTTGACTTTTCTAATCCTTGTTTACAAGACACTGATTTTACACAACATAACTACCCACTGATTATTATTATTATAATAATAAGAGGTCTTGTGTCAAAAAAGTTTGAGCCCTGCTAATTTAATCTTGATGAATGCATTATGTCTGAGTTGAAAATGAGTTTTAATGTAAAAATTTAATTTCAAAAGCAACCAGTGACATAAAGCTGTCAGATAATAGTTTCTCCTCTGAAGCAGAGCATGTTTATATGGCACCCAGTCCTACCTAAACATCTGTGTGTGTTCATTCATGTTTGCATGGCACTTTGAAGAGCTGTCATACTTGCACTAACAGCCTGTTTATCACACACTCCAACACTTGATTCTGCAGTCTGGCTGAAGTCTGCAGTCTGATCTGTTGGTAATGATGCAGTTATTCTTCTCATATGCTAACTGTAGTTATTGCTGTTTGAGGAGGTTGTTGCTAAATGTTAGCCAACTAAATTTAACATGTACATTTATGACCAACAGTATTATAATTTACCTTGGTGAAAACAATGCTTCCGGTCTGTGCCTCCTTTGTTTCACTGCAGCATGTCACACTAATTACCACAATTCACAATCTTCCTTTAGAAAGAACATGAAACTTACAATAAAGACACGATTGTATAAAATGACAACTGACAAAATGCTACAAATATTTTTTTTTTTTACTTTCTCTAAAGCATATATAACTGCAGCCTGTACATTTTAAAATCACAGAAGAATTTCTTGGGCATTCATTCATTCAAAAAAGTATACTGAGATGAAAAAAATAAACTGTACAGGAAAAATGGCAAGGCAACATCTGAACAAATGCATTTAAAACAACAACCCATCCCAAAGTAACCCAGTATCATAGAAACCCCCCCCACACACACACATATGTGATAGCACAACATCGCGCTGAACATTTCTTCAACCCAAATAAGTGCAGTGAAGAATAATGTTAATACCATTCTGTGAAATATAACTGTGTAAAAAATAACTGCAGATAGAAATTAAATGGATAAAAAAAAAATTCTGTCAGGTTCATTATTTTACAGTTATTTCCATTTCAAACAACCTCTCAAAAAAAAAAAGCTTTTCTTTTGCTCGGAGGCAGCGTGTCTCTGAAGCACAGTTCCTTTGGTAACACTTGTATTCACAGTAAAATTGGTTTAAAATGATGCGGCCCACAATGTCAGCGCCTTTCTTCTTTTCATGAAAGATGATAAAAAAAAGGGTGGGATAAACTGAATATATATAAGAGTAAAAATGTACAAACCACAACTGTAGTTACTTTTCAACAATTCAGAAAAAAAAACCAACCTGAAATTAAATAAAACTCACTGTCTAAAAGGCAAAGTCTTTTTCTAAACCCACACAAATCCATTTGGGAGGAAGTATTTAAGTCCGTGTCGAGTCTCTTTGGATGATTGAAATGAAGCCCATCAATAAATGACAGAGGCCCACAGAGGACATGCTAGATGCTACTTTTTTTTTTGGTTTTGTTTTGGCTTATTAACTCTCGGCTATTTTATCATCTCAGGATAACAAATATTGCTCAGACTTTTTTTTTTTTTTAAAGTCAAACTGAAATTCATCTTGTTAGAACATTTGGTGGTTGTTTTTTTGTTTTTTTTTTACACCTACGGTCAAATCTGTTTTTGGTCCCAAGTGATGATGTCAATACTGTAATTCGATTGGCGTGGCCACGGAAATAATTTGCTCCATTCAATTTAATTTCAACAGCCTAAACTGGAAGTTTTGAGAACACTGTTGTTACTGTTAGTTCCATCTAAGACCTCAGAACTCTGTATATTAGCAAGTCACTCTATATGTTACACTGTGAGTCACATTCCTACTTGTTGCTGTGTGGACAGTCTGGTCATTTGCCTCACCTCATTTAGGCCTATGGAAGACAGAAAGACAGCTAACGCTACCTAGAAATAAACAGAGCTAATGTTAGCGAATGGAAGGCTAACTAGCTTCCACTTTCATGGACGTAGAGTGCAATACAAACTTAAAAAGATAATTCCTATATTTCTCCTCTCAACTAACTGTGGACATTCTCAATGCTAACACACCACCTCCATTGTAGTGATACAGGAAAACACAAACCCTAGCAAAACAAAGTTTGAGAGCAAGCAGTGCAAGATAGTTTAGTAACTGTAGCTATGCTGTTAGCTAACAGCTAATAGCTAATCCAGGGGGCTAATTTCCGTGTTTATTTTAACCAGACAGAAGTGTTTATTACTTATGTACAATTGAAGTTGATTTGGAGGATCACACTGGTTCCCTCCATTAATGTTGTTGGTCCACATCTCCAAAACGGAGGTGGCAAACGCAAAGTTAGCATGACCCACAGTCCAGACAGACAAGTATGACAATAAAGTACAGGTTGAATTCCAGAACGCAAGCACTCACTTGTCACACACTCAGAGGCTTGAGGGCGAGACACTTTTACTACAGATTTCTCTCTTCCCTCTTTTGCTATTTGCCTTATTATACTTTATATTTCATTACACAATAAGTGAGAAGAATTCAAGTTTCAGTTTGACTTTAAAGCCACTAATGACACGCTTTTAATCTCATCTTGAAACATTCTTTTGTGGTAAATTAAAAGGTCTTATTTTCCCAGGATTACTGGCTTCCCTGCTTCATGGTCAGCTCATGGAGTGATTCCTCTCAGCCTTCGGAGAAAGAGTAAAATGACCGTGGAGACATGGAGTGTGTGCTGTGTCCCAGCCTTGTGTCCTAGCTGTGGTGCTGGTTCTGACTCTTGATCAGGCTCAGCTTGCTCCTCAGGCCCTGGCAGTAGGCAGACAGGCTGCTGTTGTCCTCCAGCAGCTTGCTGTGCTCCTGGATGAGTCGAGATGAAGTCTGCTGCTCCCTCTGGTCTTCCTCCAACTCAGACATCAGCTCCTGTCTAAACAGACCGAGCAGCAGAAAGCTTCCGTCACGTTCACTGCCATCATGGCCACTTCTAAATGGACGGTGAGCTGAAGAGTCAGGATGGGGTTAGCCTAGCTTAGCATTAAGACTTCAACTGACCTGGCTCTGCTCAAAGTTTAAAAATACACCTACCAACACCTTTAAAGCTCACTAATAAAATACATTGTATCCAGTTTGTTTCCCAATATTCCATGGGTATAGTTAATGTGTGGTTTCTACTACTTTTCAATGAGATGTTAAAATACACACCTCCGTTTTAACTCCTCACTTCTAATGGATAAAGGCATCCATTCACAAACATGTTACCATGGTTACCAAATGATCTTACATACATTTATATTGTAAATCATTTACACAGCTAAGGAGAGTGCTTCCTTGACAGTTCATGATAAGCAGGCGGATTTTACAGTAGCTCGGTCTTTTGAGTTCATGCTAACTATCCACTATTACTAAATCCTGCGGTTTGACTTACTTCCTCCGAACAAGGTGAGCGATCTCTGACTGGACTTTGAGGTACTCCTGAGCCATCCTGATGTGCTGCTCAAACACGGCCATGGACTCCTTGGAGTTTGGACACGGGGCTAGAGGCTGGAAGCAATCAAAAACACTGTATAACCATAACCAGCCTTCCTCCAAAATACAACCTCAATGCAACAAAAAGCGAGCAACATGGCTCCACACGGTGAGGAACTGCCTGAACAAGTAAGAAACCAGATTGTGAGACTTCATTAAGAGGGGAGAGGGTAGAAGATCATCAGCAGGCTACTGAACAGAAGCCTGATGAATACTGGCAGCACGTTCTTTGTTCAGATGAAAGCGTGAGAAATGAGTTTGGATCAGATGGTCCCAGCATGTTTGGTGTGGACACTGACTGTATAGTGCTGACAGTAAAGCATGGAGGTGGGAGTGTGCTGATATGGGCTGCATGAGTGCAGGAGGTGATAGATGGCACTATGAATGAATGAAAAGATGACTCCCAGTCTCAACGAGTGTTTCAACATGACAGTGATCCCAAACACACTGCAAAAAATCACATAAGAGTTTTTAAAGAAAAAAAAAAAAAAAGTGAAAAGCATGACCTGGCCAAGTGTGAGCCCTGACCTGAGTCCACCTTCAGAGTGTTTTAAAGAGGAAGGAATAGCAACTAAATCTCCATAGATTTGTTCTAGACTGGACAATCAAAAGTAAAGGCAGGTCTTCCATATATTGTAAAATAAAATAATCTCACTCATAAAGGCTGTGCTGACTTTGGTTGCAGTTCGTTCTTAAATATGGACCTTTCATTGTTGTTTAATTAGTCAAACATTCCTGTTTTTTTTATTAATTGACTACATTTTTCTTGGGTTTTGTCTAAAAACAAATCAAACTGTGGACAGGAAGCACTGATTTGATGACTTGACATTTTAGTGAGCAGGGCTGTACTCGGGTTTGTTGTACAGTTACAGGGACACAGCGTGTGTTGGAGGATGTAATACAGCTGTGATCAGGTACTTCAGCACAACGTAATTAAATCTGATAGTGATCACATACAAATGTTCTGGAAGTACCAGACAACAGCAAAACATCATTACTAACGGTTCCATCTAATGAAGACAAAAACAGATTTTCAACTTACCTGTAACTGGTGATCCAGTTTCAGGTACGCCATGCTGTCTAAACCATTGGTAGCTAAGGAGAGACACACACACACACACACACACACACACACACACACACAGTCATTGTCACTGGAAAAAATCGGCTGTAGCACAGAGCGCACACACATCTGCACAGATAGAAACACTGTCATGTTACACTGTAACGCCCCTTAGTGGTGTATTGAGGACAGTGCGACACACACAGGAAGTTGATGACCCATAACTGGAGGTGAAGGTTCTGCTTCTGTTTCCACTTACTAGCCTCATTCTTTGAGGTGAGTTCCTGAAGCTAAATATGGAGGAGCTACTAAACACAAGTTCCAAATACTCTCAGAGGAAGAAGGAACGCCACAGTTCATTTGGAACACGTCAGCCGCAGCAATTAATAACACACAATGTTTGTTTACATAAGTCTACATATGTTTTGTTTTTTTTCAATAGACGGACAGAAAACTGCATCCAGCAGACGCTTCTCTGCTCCGTTCATCACAGTCACCACTCAGGCTTGTGATTCAGGGGCTCGTTTCACAAAAGCAATTTATGAGCGCTGCTTCCACACAGATGGCAAATAGTTCCACAAATGTCTGTCACTCACAGACTGCTGATGAATGTGTGAGTCCTACTGTGATCATCATCTCGTCATCTGGGGGTTTTTGGAGCTGTTGCTGACTTGTGTCTGGTGGTCCAGGTCACAGCAGCTCATTCTCTCTCTCTCTGCTGGTTTGGTTATGTTATTTTAGTTTCTTTCCTTCAGCACTGAAAAGCTGGCCCACTCAGGTGGGAGCTGGTCTGTTGGTGGTCTTGTGTAAACCAGGTTACTCAGAGAAACCAGTTTATGTGAGTAATGGTGGAAGGTGTTTATCTGCAGTGTAGTAACCTGGTTACTGTACGTCTGCATACATACACGCAGCAGATCAGTAATCATGTGACTCTTACTGTCAGTAACTCTATATTAGCTCCGCATCAGCTCAGTATCAGCTGTTATCCCTTACCTGTGGGACTAAATGTCATCCTCCACTCTGATTGGCTGGTGGTGGCTGCAGGGCTGCTGCAGTGGGTGGGGCTTTGGGAGCGTCCTGGTTGACTGTCCACGCTGGACACCCTGGGCGGAACGGTTCGCAATGTCGCTGTCTGCAGGGGAATAAAAAAAAAAGGCTGAAATCATGAAGTAGAAGTAGAAGATGAGTAAGACGCTGCGCTATCAGCTCTTCTACTTCTCTTACCTTTGAGGGTTTGAACTGTAGTGGGAACTTGGCCTCGAAGCTTTTCAGGGTTTCCTCTTTGCCAACAGAGTTTCTGCGTTCTGTGTTGTCATCGCTCTTGTTACTGTTGATGGTGTAGTCAGCGTACGAGCCTGCGGACAGCAAACGCTCGTGTTTAAAACGGAGGTGTGTAGAAACAAACGCGCTTGTGTTAAAGCTGCAGATGTTCGGCTACCTGTGCTTGTGGCTGATGAAGAGCCACTCCTATTTGCTGAGGACTGGTTAGGCAGCTTGAGCGGCTCATCAGAACCCGGGAAGTACTGGAAAAATCAAAAAGTTCACCACACATAAGCAGATTGTTTGAAAAAGAGCTGGTCACAGTTTGACCTCAACCATAAAGCTTGATTACATTTATCAGAGGAGACTTGTTGATTCAGTCAATATGACCACATTCCACTTAGCATAACTAATATAGACTCCATCCTGTATGCTAATGTCTAAGCTGTCACAATGTCATTACAGCTGCAACAATAAGTTGATGATCTTAGCCAGAGGATGCTTTTGGTAAAGGAGGCCCTGGTGGTGAACGGTCAGACCGGTGAGGACAGCGCACCTTCATGAGACGGCTCATGGTGTTCTTGACCTCCTCCATGGACGGTCTCTGGCTGGGCTCTTTGTCCCAGCAGCGGGTCATCAGAGTCTCTATGGGTTCTGGGAGGTCTTTGATCAGAGGAGGCCGTGTACCTGCGTCACAACAAAAACAGTCAAACAACAGGATACAGCTCTACTGATGAGAACACTGGCTCCTTGTGAACAACATGAGATAGTGTGTCTGTTCACCTACACCTTCACTAGTACAGCTGATCCCATTGTGAATCAATAACAAGTCTGAAGCTCTGTGAACCTTTTAATCCATCCAATTATCACAGTGGCCACTAAGGGCCAGGTTATGCTCACTGTGTTTAAGACTTCCCAACAGCCACACTCTGAAGCTACTGGATCATCTGGCTGAAGCACTTCTGACATAGTCTCTACCAGCCACACCTCCTTAACCACCTTGGATCAGCCAACCACTTCACATCACACCTCTCCAAAAGTCAACTGTCAGAGCAGACACTGCAGGAGGACTCCACTCACCTCTGTGGACGGCCCACATTATACAAAACGCTGAACCGCCTATCTCGTCGAAGGGTTTTTTGCGCGTGATGACCTCCCACAGGATAATGCCCCAACTGAACACGTCGCACTTTTCACTGTAGTTACTGCCTGAAGAACACACACACACCAACATCACATTTATTATATTGAGGGCGAGAAATTCAGGATTTCCAGCAAGTTAAAGTTAGTAGCACAATATTTAGAGAGTGAAGCCAATCAGAATCAAGTCAAGCTGCGATGTTGACTCTTAAAAAAAAACATAAGATATCAATGAAAAAAAATAGACAATTAGTCACTAATAGCAGCAAAACATTTCTGCCCTTCAGTAGCGACTCAACAGCACTGATCATCATCAGTTGGAGCTTCTTGTGATGTGTGGCTCACCTTCAAACACTTCTGGTGCCATCCAGGCTGCACTGCCTTTATTGTTGGTCATGTAGGTCTGAATGTCACACGCCGTTCCAAAGTCACAGATCTTCAGCACAGTACCGCGAGACACAAGGAGCAGACTGAAACAGTACAGAGGACAGAAAAGCATCTTATATACTACAGCTCGACTGTTATACTTCAGCATCTGGAGGACAAATATATTGATGAAGTGCCTGCTCCTACCCTCCAGTTAATTTACTTCAATAAAAAAAGGAAGAAACTATGTAACTATTCTTTTCTGAATGCTGTAGAAGTCCACATGAAGTCAATACATTTCATTTATCCTTTAAAAACTGTGCAACGTCCACTCTTCATCATCAAGACTCTTACTTTGGTGGTTTGAGGTCCCGGTGAATTAAGGCCTTTGGTTTCATAGCATGCAGATAAGCAACACCCTGGGCACACTGCAGACACCAGCTCATAGCGTGGGAAGCTGTGTAGGGGGCTTGCGGCTCAGCGCTGTGCAGGACTGTGATTGAGTGACAAGCAGACAAGAGAGGTGTGTTTACAGTGTGGCTGTACGTCCTTTACGATGAAGAAGAATGACTGGTCTGACGTCGTTGATAGGGATACATCATACTTCACGTGACTTACGGTTATATAAAGAGCCACATTCTGCATACTCCATGACCAGACACACCTGAGAAGAGAAGATCTTGTTACCTCGGCAATGAAAGTAAGATAGTCACACATGGGTCATCTGTAGCTTCCCTTAAAGCCTCTGTTAGTGTTCAACCACCTGCAGCTGACAACACATTCGCTGAAACAGAGATGAAGGGATAAACTAATGGCTCTACTGTCGGATCACCGCAACTGATGTCAGTATTTCATCAGTCGTCAGGGATCAGTCTGGCATCTTTGCTTATATTGACAACAAATCCCATTAACAGAGCAAAACAACAGCGTGTTAGTCTCACAACACTTCTGTGAGCTACTGGAACAGGAGGAAACAGTGTATTTGTTGGGGACTGGGAAATCCACATCAAAAGCCAGACGTCAGCAGCAAGTAGTTCTGTCCTTTCAATCCACACCGACTCTGACCACAGAAGCGGCCGTCTGTCAGCAGCAGCTGAGAGGACAGCGGCTCGACCAAACAGTCTTCACCAGGCCGACTGGCGGCAGAGATTTACTCAACCAAAATAGTTTTCATGTTCACAGGAAAGACATTGTTTGTATTTATTGATTCATTGATTTGATTTTTTTCCCGCCTGCCGTAGCGTATAGTGAAGAGGGCGAGCTCGCAGCCAGACTGGGAGCCTTCATCAGTCAATATAGATGTGGTTCATTAAGTTCAGTTCAGTTGGGAACATATAAATAGCAGGAGATTTGTGTGATTCAAACAGCTTCACTAAACTTGGCAGAGGAGGAAAAAATACTCCATGATAAAAATGTGGGGTGTTCCTGGATGATGTGTGTGTCCTCACACTCACTGTGAGTCTGTTACAGATCTGTGAAGCACTTCTTCTAAAAACACTTTCTATGTGGATTGGCTGAAGACTAAAGCAGCTAATGGTAACACTGTTTTAGTTAAATAATCCAAATCTTGGTAGTATGGCACTTCGGCTATTGTTGTCATGTCAGTGATGTTCCGCTGACAGCACATACTGATCCTTACTGACATAATCCACTGCTGTGGTACACTTCACTGATAAACACACTTCTGTTTTCACCAACCACAGATTGCAGTGTGTCTTACACAGCGATAGGAAATTCAGTGTGTTTGTGTAGAGTCCTCACTTCCCTCTCTAAGTTCTAACCTCGCTGTCAAATGAGCTGATGAATGACGGCTTCATATGCGGAGTTTTTTTTACATTCAGGACTTTGGATGATACCAGACATGAGAGAAGAGAGATCTATGACAACACATCATTACATACATTATCCTCACTGTTATGTGTGTTATATACTTACTGGATTGTCACAAGAGCCAAACAGCTTAACAATGTTGGGGTGATTCACCCTGGAGAGCTGGCGGAGCTGCACACACACACAAAAAGAGACACATGGAGAATATATACATGTTACTATGAATGTATTAATCCAGATCCTGATGCCTTTCTCTGTCTATATAACATTGCTGCAGCGGATTATGTTTTAATATACTGTACGTATTTTAAAAGGTGATAAGCAGTTCACACATTTACACTGATATTTGAGGATTATGTGTGTATTAACTGTACTCAGAGCAGTATTTAAAGACCAAGCTGTATTAGTGGGAAGAAAAAACAGGAAACAAAAAAGTAAGTCATCCTGCTCAGTGTGTGTGTGTGTGTGTGTGTTCATGTATGGCTGTGCAGGTTGGGACATCCATGACATAAGTGCAAGCTGACCTAAAGCACTATACATGTATTCATGTGTAAAAGAGTAAAAGAAAAAAAAAAATTGTGCGTCTTAAAAGTTAAAAGTTCCCACAGCACTTGAATGCACCAACAATCAGAGCAGGCTGCAGCACACAGGGAGATCCATATATACACACTTGATTTGAACTTTTGAGTGTTCAAGTTGTTCTGTCTGCAGCAATGTTGTGCAACCGGCAGCAGAATGTTGCAAAACAACCACAGAAACATCTGTGCTTATGTTTCCATCAACTTTATCAGATATAGTGAATTATTACGTACAGTTTCTAATGCAACAGACACTTCAACAGGCACAGAAGTGCTTTTTTATTTATGATACCAGTAGATGTGTGGCTGCGATGAACCACATGTGAAACATGATTGTTCGGGTTACATTTAAGACAAAAGCCTGTTATTTTAAAAACACACAGTCATTACCAGGACCATGTGTACGCTGCACTCTGACCAGTCAACTATTTGGTTCTCAGCAGTTATTTTGCACAGATATAGTCAAAGTTTAGGAATTTGAATTTTAAAATTATTTATTTCAGAAATAAAAAAATACAACATGCAAAATAGTGAAGCATGTTTTTATATATGGCACTATGGAGGTATTTAACTGGAGGGGGTTACTGTATGAATGTGTGATGCCTACTACACACAGAAACCATGGTGATTACTGGATCATAATATGTCCAGAGTGAAAAGTGAATTCATCTCTTGTCACTATATTTGAGCTGCTGTATTCATATTTCAAACTTTCTGGACAACACTAAATTTCCTCTGAGATCAACTCTGCAGGGTTCCAACTACTCAGATGACTGAAGCCCTGTGTTTATAAAGAGAATGAACTTAGTGAATATGACTGATCATGACTGTCACAGCCTCCAACACATCCAACTATAATGTATGTTAATGGATTCTCTCTGATCCCAGCCTGCATCCAAGAGCACCACAGGTGCACCTGGCCACAAAAACACTAAGAGTGCACTGTGTGCACACCCCCAAAGCACTCTAGGATGCACCCGACTGTGATCTGTGCCACGGTGCTGGCTTCACAAAAACACAGTCCCAAATGTCTTGTTGTGGCCAACCAACAGCCCAACACCTAAAATACATTCAGTTTACTACATCACTCCTTATGCTTTTCAGACGTTATAAGTATTATTATTATCCTAAATGTAAAACAGTGCCTGTTTCCATCCAGCAGGACTTCTCCAGCTAACGAAGACAGCAGCTCCTCTGCTCCAGCTCGTCACTCAAATGACCCTGAGTGGCAGAATATGGTTGTAATGCTGATATACTAAAAGCAAAGTAGTTTCCCTGAACTACAAAGCCACAGGAACTACACTAACACTCCTGTGTGTGTGTGTGTGTGTGTGTGTGTGTGTGTGTGTGTGTATGCTCTTTGCTTGTTCACACACTCATTTGGCCATCAGAGTATTTCAGCCCCAAGCACTACAACAGAGAACCTGAACTTTGTCCCTTGATGCTCTGGTTACTGAAAAAGTTCCCCTACCCTTATAAAAGTTCCTGTGGTTGAAGAGAGGCTTTAGCAAAGCATTGCTACAGTTCTGAACTACATAGCTGGCTGCGAGTTTTATTGCAGCGCACATAGAGAACAGAACGACAAGAAGTGTTTGCAAGTACCTCAACGAGGAAAGCGTTTCTTTCATTGTCGCTCTCGATGGTCTTGATTGCTACATCTTTTCCTTTCCACA
The DNA here is from genome assembly GCA_029490765.1 of Euthynnus affinis. Classification (NCBI taxonomy): domain Eukaryota; kingdom Metazoa; phylum Chordata; class Actinopteri; order Scombriformes; family Scombridae; genus Euthynnus; species Euthynnus affinis. Next base: position 2,542,555 of record CM055851.1, on the reverse strand, counting down.
CAGCCTTGTAGACAACTCCAAACGTGCCTCTGCCAACAGCCTGGAGGGGAAAAGACAAGAGGTGGTTATTCAGACAGAAAACTGAGCCACAACCACTGCTGTCTGCACAGATAACCAACAGCTCCAGGTTGTTTGTGGTTATGAGATTTTGTGAACATTCTCTATACGTGCTTTCTTTATCACTTGCTCTTGACGACTAGTTTTAAGACCGTCGTAGCTTAGCTTTTATTGTGTTGAAATAACAAGGCAGGATATGCTTGCTATACGCTCGTTTGTCCATCAAATACAACTTCTACATACCTCAGCCACAACATAATAACCAAGCATATAAGATAACCTGTTTAAGTCATTTTTGTCAGACATACTTTAAATAGACAGAATATCCATGTTAGCACCCCCTGTTACACACCAGTGCATATCCCTACATTCATTTGTGTTGAAGCAAATGACCACAAAGCAAACTGAAGGCTATAAAACAGTCTAGCACAGAAACAGTGTTGATAAAGCAGAGAAAAGGGGAGGATGTGAGGGTTAACAGAGGCCAAGCAGCACTTTTTTTTACCCCTGGCAGGTTAAAGAGGCCGAAGTAAAGAGGACACAACCCCTCAGTGTTGGAGGGGAGCTTAGATGCACTTTTGTTGTCTTGAAAGCAGAAAGTGGAATTCACCAGCTCACTTCTCGACACAAACAACTATCCAGGATACGTTTTATGGCTAGTCTGAGGCCTTGTTCTAGTTGTTCGAACTGCTTTTAGGTTCTTCAGAGGTAAATGTCATGTTTCATGGTTTTGCTCAGGCCTCGGTTTATTATCCTCTCTCTGTATCTCACATTAGAGGACAGTGGACGCTACAGTTTCACTAGCAGATTTTCTCACGTAGCCCCATGTCTGTCTTTATCTGAGCCTCGCTCGTCAACAGAAAGAATGCGTAGCAACATTTTAAACATTCAAACTCCTGACGTTACTCTGTAACATTTTCCACAGCGCTGCAGAGCTAACGTGAACGTCCTCTCCTGACGAGCTGTTTGTTGGTCAGTAAGTCACTAAGTTTACCGCTTCGACTTGGATGTCTTCATGCTGGATGTCTTCAAACAGGCAGCCAGCTGGAGTCTCCACCATCGCAGCAGGAGCGGCGGCACGACGTTGGAGCCGTAACCCGAAGCTTCTCTTGTGGTTATCGGTTCAAAATGTGACAGGGCGAACGGTTTGCTGGCTCTGAAACAGCCGCTCTCATCTGTTGCTGTGATGTGAAATCAGGAAGTGGGCACAGCTGTTGCCAAATGACACATATGTTGGCTGAGTGCTCGTGAACATCCCGCCGAACAGAGGGGAAAACAGCGGAAAAAAAAGAAAAGAAAAAAGCTCGTGCGTGCAGGATTTCTGATACCGTGACGGAAGGAATTTAAGACTTTTAAACGACCTCAACCAACATGAATACTGTACATGGCAACGCGAATTATCCGTTTAAGAAGATGTCATACAACCGTATAGAACCGCTCCGCTGCTGCGCGGTCTTGAACGCAGCTTTGTTTTGTTTCTGCTCCACCAGGGGCGACAAATAATATTTCCATCGCTTATACGGAACAGCATACTGACCCCCACCCCCCCACCACCCCACCCATACACCACCCACACACAATGAACTGATCTACTAACAAGTATTGTCATGTGTCTTATTCGTCCAGGCCATAGGGCTCCACTGTCGTCCAAAAACGATAAAAACACCTCAGTGAGCCACACCGTTACACTGGGTGACATGTTCCTTCATTACAATGAACACACACACACACACACACACACTGGAGTTTATTTGGACTCAATCTCAGACACACACCGTCCTGCTGCCAGAAATGCTCAGCAGGTCAGTGATTCCCAGCCAGGTGTAGCTACTTACTTACCCCAGAGGACACTTTGCAGCTGCCAGGCTATGCGTGGAAAGATTGCAGAGTAGGCTGGTTCCAATAATTTGATCTAATAAAAAACATTTGTCATTAAACAATGCTGTATGTCTTCATACTGAGTCAGCTCTGACACCAGAACACCCCGGTTGCAACCAAGAATATGTGAAGAACAGTGCAAGCAAGCAGAGAAACATAGAATTTGGATAAACTGGAAAGACCTAAACACTGACAGTTCAATCATATGAAAAGAACAATAACATATACATATATGAGCGATCAATAATTAGTTATGAAGTAAATGGCACATTTACTTCAATTATTAGTGTCTGAATTTCATTTATAATTTCATTCTACCTACATTTATTTGGGTAGGATTCACATTTGATCATTCTAATTCATTAGAATGAAGTGACTTCATTAAACTGAATCGCTGATTACCTTTCAACATGTATGATAAGGAAAACAGAAGTCTGCAGACAAGGGAAGAAAGCCTCACGTCAGAGTCACATGACTGGATAACTTGTCAATCAGCAGCCATCTGCTGGTCAATTATGGGGACTAACAAAAAAAATACAGGTGCTCAAGAATGAACCAGAACTATCATTTCATGACTGTATTCAGATAGTCAGGCATTCTGATGGTACATTATCATGTAACTTGTTCGAGTGACGTTTGTGGTACTGAAGTACTGAATTGCTATCATGGTGTGGTTGAAACATTTGACTTGAAAAAGTGATGTAAATATGTTTGATTCAAGATTTTTCATGAAAGGAAATGATGGTCTTTGTGTTAAAGGACAAAGCTTCTTCAAAGAGTGTTAGATTTCATATTATGTGACATAAAAGAAATTGTCAGTGTTTGCAAACATGTGTTCGCACTTCATCTGGTACTCAAATAGTTAAGGTGTAAAAGGCAGGGCTGGAGATAAGCCTAGCATCCACTACCACAAACAAATAAATCAAGTCATAATTCTAGAGAGAGAGTAAGTGTGTGTGTGTGTGTGTGTCACTTTAAATAAAGTGATATATTATGACATTATCAACTCCTGTTATTTTTTATGATGTTTTTGACCCAGCTAATAATGTAATAACCAGCCAATAATATAAGAATTTATTACAGCATGTACAAAAAGTTATTACATTATTGGTTTAAAAATTTTATTGCATTATGGGTAAGTTATTTGATGATCAACTTTTATTACATTACAGTGGAAATATTATGACGTGATTGGCAGTTATTACATTGATGGTAGTTATTACATTATTGGCTTCTCCCACTAAGTCTGAGGACATCTGCTGGGCTGGTTGGGAGACACAGAGCCAGACTGGGACACAACCATGACACTTTCTCTGGGTGAGATGAGCAGATAGATTGTTTTAAGTACAGAGCTAGGCTAGGCATGCTAGAATCACAACATGATTAGCGTATCTTAGCATTAAGAATGGAAGCAGGGGGGAAACTTATCCTGGCTCCATCCAACGTTTAAACTGCAGCTAACCTCTAGAACACAGCTTTGGGTGGTTGTCTGGAGAAGACAGTACCAAATGTTTAACCTCACTGTGACTGCAACTGTTGTTCTCCAGATTGTGTTGAACAAATAAGATACAGTGTGTTAATTGGTGAGATTTGAGGGTGTTTTATTACTTTTGACAAAGGCTAGCTGTTTCCCCCTGTTTCCAGTCTTTATGCTAAGCTAAGCTAACCACACCCTGACTCTGTACTTAACTATCTGAACATCTCCCTCTCAGGGAAAAAAGAGAACAAGTTCATTCCCCAAAATGTAAAACTATCATTTTAGATGGTTAAATAGTTTGTAAAGAAACTTTGAAATATTCCAAACATATTAGAAATAGAACAAATTTCATCCAATCTGTCTAATATAATCTGTGTCTACTGAGCCATTTTTACATCTTTGTACAAAAAATTCACTCTTCCTTCCTTGCTTACACTCATAATAACATAAATATCTGTAAAGTTCTGTTTTGCACCATGTTTCTGCAAAGCTTGCACACAAACACACACACACACACACACATACATAGGCTCCTGCTGTGCCATGGCAAGTGAGAGTCAATCTGCACCACAGAGAGAGGCAAGGCAGTCAGCCCAGATCCTTCACATAGAAATCAGTCCACAGGCTGTTCCACACCACTGAGGAAGTCAGGGAAGGTCTCATTTTTTATGTTCTGTTACAACCCATTTACTCACTGGCAATAAAAAAAACTATTATTACATCTAAATTTCTGCATAATTCTTACATATAGAACCTTTAAACACGTAACATAAAATAACACATGAAAAAGAAGCACATGCTTTAAGTCAAAGAAGCCATTTCCCATGCTAGACCTCCACTTGGCAACGAGAAGGAAATGTCTCTACATCTTTGGACAGAGCATGTTTCACTTACAGACACACACACATAAAAACTAGTGCAACTTGAATCCATGCAGGAGCGCCATCTGCATAATTTATATGCCTACAACTTCTTTGTGATGGCATCTTTCAAATGATTTTGATTGCACATGCTTTTCCTTTGAAGAAAAATGAATCAGTCCTGTTGTTGGTGAGGTCATTTTTGAGACCACCACTAGGGGCACCAAAGTCCACCTTTTTAAAATCCTGAACATATAGACTTTAAAAAAAAAGTGTTCTGTCACTAGTTTAGTTTTGTTGCTGGTCTTTCCCGGCTGTTGTCGAACATGTTGTGCCTCCGCTGCTTTCTGCGATTCATTTTGGACAGATCCTTATCGAACACCTCTCCAGAGCGCAGGGCAGACACCAAGTCATCAAACTCGCCGCCCTCCTCGCCACCTTCGTTTGCTTTGGCTTTTCTCGCCTTCTGCTCCCTGTCTTTCTTCAACTTGAGAGGAGAAAGAGAAGGAGAGGATGGATGTTAGGATTCATTCATCCACATGTGAGGTGACCATCAGACTCGGTATATCAGTTCATGCATAACTGGGAAAGTGGGAAGGCCGACAACTAACAACTATATGTAAAAATCAGTGTGGTATCCTTTGAAGTGACATCTGCCTGCGGTACATCTCTGTGCCTGTGTGAGCTGATGATGTCCTCTCACCTGTGCCTCCATGAGTGCCCGTTTCTCCTCTTCCTCTCTGCGTCTGGCCATGTTCTCGTTGTCCTGCTGGGCCTCCGAGAAGGCGGTGAGGAAAGTGTCGAAGATCCCAAAGAACTCATCCGGCTGCAGCTTGGACGAGTCTTCTCCAAAGTGTTTCAGCACTTTACCGAACTTCAACAAGAGAAAGAAAGAGTGACGGTGGAACGGAGAGGAAGGAAAGAGAGAAAACATGAACGAGTCAAATACAGAAGAACACACTACTGTGAAAACATTAAGGCAACACGTTCCAGAACAAGAAACAGCTGCAAATAGCAAATCACATAAAAAAAGGAGAAACACTTTGCCTTCAAATGCTTGACATTTGAAGGCAAAGTATAAAACTGTAAGTCACCATTGCCAGTGGCCCACTCACCAGTTCTTTGGCTTCGCTGAGTGACTCCTCTACCTCAGAGAAGCTGAAGGAGGCCACAGTGATGAACTGACTGACCACCGGGACAAACTTATCAGCAGGACCCTGAGAGGACTGAGCCTGCTGGTACTGCAGCTCCTGGACATGAACAAACACACAGGCGGACACAGTGAAGAGTGACTTTGAAATTTGACACACATGCGTTTTATTGGATGTTTTTTATGGGTTTACGGATCCTTGGTTGATTAAACATCCTCAGATAATACTTCATTTTAATTTCTCTCACCGCCTCGACACTCTTTAGACCACTTCTCAGATTGCCGATGTCCTTCTCCAACTCCGTCATACTGGAGAGACGGTGAAAGAAAGAGAGGGATGGGGTGGGGAGAGGTCATGATGAAATGAATAGACGGCAACACATGACATTTGTGGTTTTAGGTGGAGTTGGAACTGGAACTATTTCTTGTTTAACAACAGTTGGGTGCAGTGACTCTGAGGACTTTGGGGAGGTTTTGTGGTCACGGTGAGGTCGTCAGGTTTTGCTATCATTGTACCTGCACGGAGACCAAAACCTGTCTGTCGGTTCTTACTTGACTCTGGAAGCTTCTGGTACATTCTGTAACTCTTCACTGAAGGCCGCCACCTTAGGAAACTTCTTCTCCAGCACACGGATCATGTAGTGGAGTAGAGAGATGTTTCTGCAGACACACACATTCATCAGTCATTTCTCACTCCTCCTCAGACCTCACAGCACACATTTTGACTTGTTATCATTGGGGAAAAAAAAACACAGGTGTTACTAATAGCATGAACAATGAGTCTGTTCTATTCAAGTGTCCCTGTAAACCATGCCAGCATGAGGATGAGTCAGCATGCAGAATACCAGGATCCTGATCTGAGCTAATTACACCTTAATCTACACCTGTGCTCTTCATACTGTCTTGTACCAACATGTCTTCCAAGTCCTATAAAATCTATGAGAGCACGCTGTGAACCGTACTTGTCGATGCTCGACTTGGTGTCGGCTATCTTGTTGAGACTTGAGACTTTAAACCCGTAGGCATTTCCTCGCTGTCCTTTGTTCATATAGTTCCCAAAGGCCAGGACCACCTCTAGGAGCTGACGCAGTGTCCTGCTCTGCATCACCTCCATGGATGCAAGACACAGAGCTGAAACCACAGGGACAAGGAGGGGAATGTCACACAACATGTCTTCATATGCAACATCCTTCTCAAATGCAAATGTCTTACATCTTGCAGTGATGTCTAATAGTAAAACAGGAGTAGCAGAAACATTGAGAGAAATTTATTTATTCATAACATGCTATGTTCTCAAACACTGACTTTAGGGTGGAAAACAGTACCTTTGATTTTAGGTTTGACCTCAGCCACTCTTTCAGCAAACTTCTTTTTGAAGTACAGAGATAAGAGTCTCTGTTGGTAGTGGTTGATTCTGGAGAAGAAGAAAACGGACAGCAAAACTGTAAGAGAACTCAGATGTAAGAGTAACTATCAGTCATACATCTTTGAGTCTAAATAACTGTTTTGTCAAAGTTAATGTAAAATGTTGAAGTATTTTAAGTGCTGTGTAAAAGCAACATATATGATGACATACCATGAGAACCTGACCTTTGCCTACAGCTGTGCAGCAGTGCCTACATCTTAAAGAATAACTACACCATTATGTGCTGCAGCAGACTGTGGTGACATATACAACCACACCCAGCTGTGATCATGGGTGTGATCAGAGGCTCAACTGACTTTCAACCTAGTAACCCCAGGACAGCAATGCTTTTCCTCTGTGTGTGTACGCTCTAGTGTGTAATTACTCTCCAAGGTGTAGAACACCTCCTCTATGTTCTCGCTGTGCTAGAAGACAATAGGAATCCAGGATGTGTGTTCAGAAGTGCTGCTGCTGTGTGTGTGTGTGTGTGTGTGTGTGTGTGTGTGTGTGTGTTCTGGTGCGTACCTGCTCATCTCGTACAGGAAACGGTCTGCTTTGGCCATACGCTCCAGCTCATGCTTGTGTTCCTCTAACAGCTCAATGTCACTTTTCTCAGGAACAAACTTCAGAAGCTTCACACACACACACACACACACACACACACACACACACACACATAAACACAAACAGTCATTAGTGCATTTCATTTGATTTTTTGGAGTCTAGATAATAAATAAGATAAGTCTCCCACTGACTCCTGTCTCCCTGACAGCTCTCTGGTACAAAGTCTGTGTAATTTTTCCAGTTTCCAGAGCCTATGTGTGAATACCTGGGTGTGTTGATGACATTTCATGCAGCTGGCACTGGATAAAGGCAGCTGGCCAGCTAAGCTGCATTGTTCTGACTGGGCCTGAATGCTCAGCTGTGCATTAATGGAAGAGAAGACTTCCTGTGATTTCTCATAAAATAAAAGCTGTTTTATTTCTGGTTTTCTCTGGACATTATCCAGAGTCCATGTGTGAGAACAGCTGTTGACTTATTATCACCTTGTTATGGCAAATGCAGCAGACACAGAGCAACACTAACATTCATGTTTTTACCATATTCATTCTCCATATATCTTTAGTTTGGTCATAAACACACAGGATTCCACACTGCAGTCGTCATTTGAAACATCTCCAGTATGTCCTCAGGCTGTATGTCTGATGACGTGTTTATGTACCTGCTCCAGCATGTCTTTGGGTAAATCTTCCTGTTCATCCATGGTCAGGATGGCGTGGCGGATCTCCTCGTTGGTCAACTTCAGTCTGTAACACAAACACGGAACATTATTTAAAAACCTGAAATACCAGATTCTCTGGACACTAGGGGGAAGCAGACACTACTTTACCAGCCTGCATGTAGGGATGAACAACATGCTAACAGGCTGCTAGCAGCAACAGAGAGTTTATGTCTGGCTTCCATCATTTCCATTCTGCAGTGTTTTTTCATTCATTCATAACCCTCACACACACACACACACACACACACACTGACCGTGAGAGCAGAATGTTACAATTCTGTGCACGGCGGCCATCAATAACCGACAGCTCCTTGACTTTCTTAGCAGAAGCGTGTTCATCCTCAGCCTCTTTCTGCTAACACAGAGAAACATGTTATAATAAACACAGCACAGTGCAAGATGACAGAACTCTGTCATGCCCAGATTGGGAATATATATATGTAACAGTGCACATATACACATGAGACAATAAACACAATCTCTAAAGAAAAGGACATCATTTATTCATGAATAGAAAATGAGTAGCTGTGACTCAATAGCTGTGACACAGTGAAAAGAAATCTATGAATGGATGAATGGATGTGTCAATAAAACACAGAGAATGAATGGAGGCGAAGGAGAAAACTCCATTATTGCTGAAGGCGTGGCAGGGATCTTATACGTTTAGTGTCACTGTGTAATATGTTACTTGTGGCTTCTGGTAAGCTGAGAAAGTCCTCTGGAAGTCGTCAAGATCCAGAACTTGGAACACCTTCAGATCATCGATCTCTGTCCATATGGTTCCTTCTAACTTGCCCTAAAACAAACAACAATGCAGCGTGACAAAAAAGAAAAAGAGAACTTCTCCGTGCAGCTTCCAAACATATCTCTGTAGCTCTTGAATCACTGCAAAGCTCAGTCAATTCCCAGGATAGCTTGTGAGCTGCTGTTTGGTGTTCATGAGTTAATTATGAGCCATAAGGCAGCAGTATGTTGCTTCTGTGTTGATCATCTTTATATGATTTAATGAATAAACTATGTTTGCCTCTCATGGATGTGTATACATCATTTATTCATTTTCAGGATTGTAAATATGTCAATGTTAAAATGTCATGAAGACATCTGAATTCAACCAAGATGTTGGTTCAACCTTTTTAGGACATGCTTATCTACAGTAAATGTGTGCTGTATACATAAATGTTCAGTGACTAGTTAAAAAGGCCTGCTGATGATAAGCTATGTTCATTGAAGAAAGGCGTTAAGGTGACAGCGAGGTGACCCCTGGGACTGGCCATGCTAGTGGTGTGGCTCTACGGCAGTGTTGGCCTGTTGGCCTGTCGTCTACTTTCTACAGATATTCATGGACCTCAGAGGTTGAATCATACTGACTCTTCCTGTTGAGCCACCAGCAGGTTGACATCTGTAGTTTTTAGTGAAATAACAACTAATGCATTGCTAAATCTGGTGCAGACATTCATGCTCCCTTCAGAATAAACGCTTCACTTTACGACCAAATACATGCAAAACTAATGTTGATGGTTAGTGTTAATTAGCAAATGTTAGCATGCTAACACACCAAGATAAGATAGTGACAGTGTCATACCAGCTCAGCATGTTAGCACTGTCGTTATGAACATGTTAGCATGATGACACTGCCCATAGGTGTGAATGGTTATCTGTCTCTACTGCTATATGTCAGCCCTGTGATCAACGGCAACCTATCCAGGTGGACCCTGCCTGTCACCCACTGTCAGCTGAGATCAGCACCCACTCCCCCGACACCCACTAGAGGACTGGTGGGAAAGAAAACGGATGGATGGAATTCTGGTTTAAATACATGAAGACCAGCATAGCAGTAACACTAACAGCTGTAATAATAGCAGAGCACTGTAGTGCTGTATGTAATATGTGTATGTAATTGTATAATAAGAGCAATAGTAGGAGTTGTAGCAGCAGTAGTAGTTATAATAGTGATAATAGGCCTGACAGTAGTGAGTACCTCAGGCAGTTTGCTCCAGTTGAATGACTTGAGTGGGTTTGATGGCTGAGGAATATTCTTCTTCTTCTGGGGGGCAGCTCCTAGTGGAGCTCCTGGAGGAGGAGGTGGAGCAAATGGAGACATGCCAGCGACTGGTGGGCCTCCAGGAGGAGGAGGTGGTGGTGGCGGAGGAGGAGGTGGAGGAGGAGGAGGAGTTACAGACAGGGTAGGAACAAGAGGTGCTGCACCACCAGAAGTCACAGGAGGTCCACCTGGAACACTGGAGGTCTAACAAGACGACAGAGAAGAAGAACGTCATCATGAACAGACAGATGAATGATTATTGTGATGCTGGGGTGAAAAAAAAACAACTAATGGAAGAATTAAAAAAAAAAATCCTGCTTGGGGATGATATATTCTATCACATGACTGTGTGTGAAGCAGATCTATGACATTTCTATCTCACAGGTAAATGTATCTCATGCTGGTGAACATACAGAGTTGAGTTGCTGCAGCCGAGCAGACAGCTCTGCCACTTGTAGTTTAGCTTGCTTGTGGTCATTGCTCTCTCGCTCCAGCTTGTCTTTCATCTTGTTCAGCATGGCCATCATGTCTTCTTTCTCTTTATTCTTGGCCTCACACTCCCTCTCTTTCTTTTCAAAACGCTGCTGTAAGTTGTGATGCTCTGGGGGGAAAAGAGAAGGTGAGACGGATGGAAATGAAGAGACTTACCATGTAGGACAGTGTTCATTCTACAAACTGTAGAATGGACAAACGAACATGTAACTTTCTGTGTCTGCATTATTTATCGTGATTTCTGTCAAGAGTTTGGACCCTGGTGTAGCTGCTTGCATGTGAAGTATAGTTTGTGAATTATATGGAATACTTATGCATCAGCTAAATCTGTAAAATACCTTTTTTTATCATTTAAAACAAAAAAGAGTAAAACCAGTAGAGCCAAAGTCTTGATGTTCCACTTTTTTCCACCTCTGGTCTAACAGCATGCAAATCCTCTCTGCATCTATCTAGTGTATAGATATGTGTGTGTGTGTTTACCTTTTCTCATTTTATCTGCTTGTTCTTTCCATTGTTTGACTTCATTCTCCTTAACCAGCCTGTAGACACAAACACACACCAACATGACTAATACAGTCTCCTACACATGTGGACACAACAGGGTCATCCAGGGTGATGTGAAATGTAGATGAACTGTTCTGCTCTACAGTCTAGAGAAGGAACCCTGGAAACTTACATGCGAACAATGTTCTTGACGTTGAAGTCCTCCAGTGGAGCAACGTCCGGGTTTTCACCTTTGTCCGTCTGCAGAACCAGCTGCTGAACTATCCGGTCCAACAGCACCCAGTACTGAAGGGTTTTACTGTTCTGCTTATCTAGAGACACAGAGAGGGGTCAGCGGGGGAGGACAAGCTGCTACAGCCATGCATCAGTCATATCAAGCTGCATACAGTGTGTTGTGACAGTCTTACAGGGCATCATGAGGCAGTGCTGTAGTGCAGACAGGAGGTGAGGGTAAGCTTCAGTGTGATTCAGATTCTTCTTGATCAGCTCAAACATCTGGCTCGCACTTTTAGTTTCTATATGAACCTGAAGACATGGACCATCAGAATGATATGATTATGTGATGTGCATAAAAATGTGATGCATAATATGTATTTATTATAACAGGCTACAAAAATCATCAAAACATCAGTCATACAAAATATGAAATATAATATATAGGATATGATATACAGGTTGGAATAAATGACTTACTGAATCAAAGCGTTTGGACAGCAGAAGCTCGTCTTCATTCCTCAGCATCTCAAAAAAGTCCAGATGTCTGGAAGAAAACAAGCACAGAACAACTGAACTCAGAGAGCAACTTCAACTCTAACTAGTCAAAGCACAAACACAGTTCCATGTTTGATCAGTTCCATGTCTCTACACGCTAGCACCTTGTTCACTTTCAGTGGTGACGTACCTGTCCAGGGTGGAATTATCATGAGAGTGGAGTTTGTCAATGACCGGCTGAATGCCCAACATCAGGAACTCATAACGCAAATGGATACGGAACTCCAGACTGGTCTGAAAACACACACACATACACACATGGCAACATGGCAATGGGACGGTTAATGTCAACAAGATGAAGTGAATTTAGTTAAATGTTTGCTTCAGCAGAATATCACCAACCTTATACTCAGTGAGTACACCCAAAAACAAATCCTATTCTAACACTCTATAGAACTCCTAGGAGATATTTAACATGATCACATGATGATATGCAGAAAGTGTGAGAGTGTTTTTTTTTTTCACCTCTCCTGCTCCTTGGCTGAGCACAGCATTGATGAAAGACATGATGGCGGTCTTCAGGTTGACCTCATCTCTGTAGCGACCTGTGGATCTATCCAAGTCTGTCAGCAGAGTCTGCACACAAAGCAGAACATACACAGCTTAAAGCACCATGAAGCGTCACACGTTTCATGCTCATGTTGAATACATAGATTTAATTCTTAGTTAGAGATTGTACTTTTCTTCATCCATTTTTACAGAAAATGATATGAAGCACAAACAGACCTGAAAGCGTGTTCTCTCTGAGGCAAATGTCTGGTAGTGCAGCATGGCCTCCAGAACTTTCTTATGGCCTCCTGGCACCAAACACACTGCACCCAGGATCTCTAACACCGCAACCTACAGGAGAGAGGAGGAAGGCTTGACTCAAAACCACAGGATGCTATGATTCCTGGTTCCACAGTGACATGAGGAGGAAAAGTAAAAGTTAGACTTCAAAGAAAGAAAATGACAAAATCTGATGATCAGAATCACTCAGGTAAACACGCAAATCACCAAAAACTAACTTTTAAGTAACTCTTCAATAATAATAATAATAATAATAATAATAATAGTAAAGGCACATGGCCATACAGAGCCCATAGTAACACAGACCTACAGAGACCTTAAGTATGTGATGTGACATGTGTAATCACTCTAGTCATTGAATAATTTGACCTCTTGTCCTCACATTGTATAATATCAACAAGCCAGTTCACAGATGATGTGTGACATGTTTATGATATCAACACAGTCATCTACAGTATTTATACAGGCCTTCGTCTTTCCCTGATGAAGACCACTTGTGTTCTAAACATTGTCATGTCCATGAAGAATGAAAGAGGATTTCAGAAAGAGAAAGTAATGTGCACGTATCTTTTTGTCCTTTCGTCCGTTTCTTGTCAGATCACTTTTCCGAGGGTATGACTAAGGTAGTGCAAGATTTGCTGGTGTGTTTGCACACATTGACTCACCCTTCAACCCTTCCCTCATCAAATTACTCTCAGCTTTTGTCCAGAATGGTGCCCAATCACAAACAGCATTCAAGAAACAACCACATATACACAACGTCTTCAGGTGCTTCATGATTAAAGAGTAAGGACCGTTCCAAAGTCTTTAATGATGTAGTTAGTGTTGCATCTACCTTGGTCTTGATGTTCTCAGTGGCCAGACTTTGTGCGATGATATTGATGCTCTCGCAGTGTCCCAGGACATGAGCTCTACCCTGCGAGTTGTTCATCAGAGCTTTGATGCAGCCGATCAGTGAGGTGTGGATGTGAGACTCCGTGGTCTCGTAGTCCATTGACTTGAGGAAATTCAGGATACAGGACAGTCCGTCCAACTCAATGAAACGTGTGACAAAGCTGGGGGAGAGCGATCAGAGTGACAGGCTGTGGTTATATTCTACATATTCAGAGTAATGTTCATGTTAGAAACTGGACTTGTACCTCATGGGCTGCGTCCTCAGGGCGGTCTTCAGACCCTCTACGATCTTGTGTCTTCCCTGCTCTTCCTCATCCTCCAGTGCCAGCAGAGTCTTCCTCTGTGGGAGGAGGGGGTGAACAAAATCATGTCAAAGTGCAACTTTCATCAAATGTTTTCACCTTTTATAAAGCGATCCAAGTAACAAAGCAAAATATCTGTCTTTCTGTGTCTGTGAATGAACTGGAAACAGATTCTGAGAGTTACTCACAGCAGCGATGGACCTGAGCTGGTCAATATAAAACTCTGGCCAGCTGGTTGCTCCTTTATTCTCCTCTGCTTCCTGAAACACACACACACACAGGTCAGGACTATATACATGCAGACAATAAATCTACCCATATCCTATCTGTAGACCCCTGGCTGCAGTGCTCCATGCAGGCATGTCAGGGTTCACTAGGAGAACTGACGCTAGAAGTTTCTTACCATTTTCTTACTACAATAGATCTGCCATTTTTTCTCTGCTGGCAAAGCAAACATGGCGACTCGGTGCTCCTCTGTAAGGTCCAGCTCATCCTGGAAGAGAAGAAGAAAATGAGGAGGAAGAAGGAAGAAGAGAAGAAGCAAGCTGATTGGACGTTTGAGGTTTATATGAATAAGCAGCGTTCTCTGGTTGTCTGCTCACCACCAGCTCAGTGAACATAGAGTCCAGCTCTTGGAGAGGGGGCATGGGTAAGGCGGGTTCCAGTACATTCATAGTGGTGATGTTATCATGGCAGTAAGTGATCTCTGGTTGGTCACTTCCTTTGAGGCAGCAAGAAAACAGAGATGATAGGCCGCTGCCTTGTTGCTGCTTCTCCCTGGACGCCATGGTTACAGCCAGAGGATGATCAGAAGTAGTGACTGGAAAGGAAAAAAAAATCAAATATCAGTGAAAAGATGATGTCATTTACGCCCAACTAAAAACACACAACAAACAAAATGTTTTTCTGACGTCTGTCTCATCAGTTGAAGATCACCAATAAGCTCATGGATGTGTTACTGTGTGAATCCAGGGCAGATTTTGTCAACAGCTACTGGTCATGTTGATGGGTTTGATATTCATGGTGCCCAGAGGATGGCTGCTATTTCATCAAATAGATCAATTCACATCAGGAAAAGTGAAGAGCATATGAACTATAAGTCAGGGTGTGAACTTAAAAAAAAAATGCACCTGTTATTCTTCATGTCTGCCAGCCTGGTCCCTCACAGCCCATGACTGAAACTCTTAGTACATTGTTCCATCCAACACTGTTGACACTTTTCTACTCCAGAGTTACATGAACACTGAACACTTTAGGAAGCGCAGCTGAGGTTTCCCATTTCGAATTAGTCTGTTCAAAGATGCAGCTTGATGAGCAACCAGATCTCCAACCTCAGATACAGAGAGTGTGAACTAATATCCATCCATCAACATCACAGGCACACGCACACACACACAACATCTCTTACACATGAATACATAAAATGAACATTAATATTTATTGGTTTGATCTGCCGTCAAACATGTCTCTAACATTCTCAACGACACATCAAAGTGAACAAACACACACACACGCGTTCATTTGGGTGTGATTAACAAACCACAACTAAACTAAGTGTTCTCGTTCGCTCCACTGAGTCATGAGGTGTGGCTCGGTGCACTTCTACAACAGTCATGTGTTCGATCGTTTATTTAACGGTCTGATTTATGACAGACACTGCACTTTGGTATGTTGTCTGAAAAAAAAACAGTTTCAGTGTAAACTGTGAGCTTCCACAATCCTAAGACATGAGCACAACAAACAGAGTTATGTGTTTCTACTATATACATGATCTTCCCAGCAACAGGCTGGTCATACACATCGTAGTGCCTTATGGTACATTTTGTGTGGTTCTTAGTGGTGATACTGAGCACTTGCAGCTCTTGTGCTACATTCTGTGGTGCACATAAGCTGGAGTTATGTGATATTCATTTCCAAAATATTCATAAGTCAATGCCTGGTGGTGGAAAATGCCAGCAACTACTGTACAGACTGCTGGACAGACTGAAACACTGACTGACTGAAATCACCATTTTTAGGCCTGACAACCAATTCAATCAATAAAAGTCCTTTTACAACGGATGTCTGTGGATGTTTGTTAACACACTGTACACTCAGGTTCCCTGCATCAGTCACGTAAGTGTTTTTTTTTTACATAACAGCATGTCAATGGTTGCTGCAGGACTCCAATAATGATCAGCACAGTCTGTGTGTGTGTTCATGTTGCGTATAGATTGATGGAAGGCTTATAATTCATCCTGATGCTCAGATGAACCAGCCAGCTCAGGGTTCGCGAGGTTTAATCAATACTCCATTGATCTCTGAAGGGAAAGTGTGTTTTCTCTGGCCTGAGTTCTTCCACACGGAGGTCAAAGGTCATTGTCAGCCACACAGAAGTCAGCTAGCTGTCCTGGAGCTCAAGGACAGTTCAGTCAGTAAATGTTTGCCGGAGCTTGTTGTTTCCCAACATGGATCTATGTTGTTGATGAGGCTGCTAAAGCACATGTCCTCCCTCTGTGTCTGTCACTGTCCCTGCTCGAGTTGTATCAGCTCTCAGATGGAAGTCACTCTGGATAAAAGTGTCTCCTAACTGATACCAAAGATTGTAAATTGTATCAGCTGTATCAACATAATTGCTTTTATGGAATTTATTTCAAGTTTCAAGTTGAAATATGACATATCAGCAATACACATTAGTAGATCAATTCACTGTTAATTATAAGAAAAAATGTATCTTTACTCCGCTAATGAAACAGCTGACTGTATCATCATCCTGTAGAGGTTGTGCTTGTTACTTTAAGAGCACTCCACTTTGGCCAGGAGGCAGCCATGCTAGCTGCTTTGTTAGCCGCCTCCATGGAATTTCAGTTGAATTTTGACACATATTGAATACCATAAATAAATGCTGCTTTCCCCAAAATGGAACATTAGGTTGCTGCGATGCCACTGGACCTTTATGAGCTGATGTTTTCAGTTTTCAGAGGATTAACAAACTGTGATCTGTTAGCCGTCTCATCTCTGTCTCTTCTTGTCTCGTTCATGGTCTCAGGTTTTCATTATATAGTCAGGAACATTCAAATGAATGGGAAAGTCTGTCCAAACTTTTGACTGGTACTGTATGTGTTCAGGTGAGTCCATAATATAGGAAATGATTCATTTGTCACCACTTTTCATTTTAATGACCTCATGGCCTTTGCTCTAGCACCACCCTTAGGAAAACTTTTAGCCCCCCAGTGTAGTTTGTTATGTCGTCCATGTATGTATCGGAGGATGTAAGGTACTTTTCAGATTCCAGGGTTTGATGGCAACAATGATGTGAGCCTCCAGTCAGATATGATCAAATAAATGTCATACTTTGAGTTGGATCAGATGACTCAACAAGCTAAGAGTGACCTGCTAGCAGTTGCCAAACAGTAACACTACAAACTCAGCTGTGTACTCTTTATTTGAACTCCAAACTGTTGCCTCAGACAGACAGATCTGTCAGGTTCCAAAGGCCAACATAACAACAGCATCCAGGGTCAGTCACAGCCCTGCTCTGTTCCACTTCACTGACCACTGAACTATTTGCAAGGGAGATGTCAATCACAATAATCCTGACAGATACCACAAACGTCTCATGCAAGTCATATTGTACTTTTTGAATGAACCAGATAAACATCCTTAATCAAGTAAAACAGAATACAAGTCAATATAAAATACTGATGGATAAAGCTCAGGGACGTAGCTGCGGTCATGTCCTCTGTGTTTCTGGGTACTCTGGTTATATTTTTTCATTCTGTATTAACATTTATATACAGCATGCTTGATATGTTTTATGTCTTCAGTATCTGTAAATATGACTTCTTTTATTCCATTTTTGTACCTGAAGGGGTCCTATTATTATTATTTTTACTCTTATATGTCACATGCCACTTTGACTGCTGTTTCAAATATTGAACATTTTACTGCACTACATTTAATTGACAGCTTTAGTTACTTCAGTACGTAATTCAGTATAGAATGGTCTACATTATTTTATTTATTTATTTATCAGGTTTTTATATATTCTATAGCTTCACATTAGTGTTCCATATGTATTCAAATCCGATGCTCGTAGTATATTTATCATAAAGCAAGCAAGCATGTCAGCATCGTCATTATCATCAGTAGGGTGTCTACTACTTCACTTTTAAGTCCATTCCTAGTGTTTGTGCACTGCGGGCTTCAATCTTCCAAGTGGCAGACTTGGACTAGGATTGGCTCCAAACTAGTTGTGATGTCACAAATCCTGCTCATAGGCCCCGCCCCTTGAAACTCAGACTTTCCATGAGTGCAGAGAAACTTTCCACATTCAGCAGATGAATGTGAGAACAGCTTTCTAGTGTCAGACTCTGCACATACATCATTCTGCACAGTGACACTTCAACATTCATGTGAAGGAACAAGAAGCAAAACATATTTTTGAGTGGAGGGCAACTTTAAGTAGGAATTTGAATGCAGGACTTTCTGGTAATGTTTTTTTTTTTTTTTTTTACAGCATTGTACTGGCATATTTACATCAGCAAAGGAGTTCTTCTTCCACCACTGTGGAAATGGCTTTGAAACAGCATTCAGTCATCATGTGGTGAGATACAATTTACAGAATAGCTCAGTATCTCTAAAATCCTGCGGGTCCTGATAAAACACATGAAGTGAGATAAAGTCAATGGATCATCTTGGCTTTCTTACCTTTGTGATGACAGTTCCAGCTCTATGTAATGCAGTGAGACGTCATGTTCAGTGTGTGTAGCAGTCAGGTGTCCGGTCTATACATCTATAACAGAGATCATTCACTCTGCTGTCACTGCATGTCGTTCCAACATTATATCAGCTGCTTATCACCGAAGATGTTCTTCAAAAAACAATCTCAATAACTGTTTTTATCTAATCCAAAGAGAGAAAGTGAAAACAAAGAAGGGACTAAAGGACACAAAACAATGCTGAAACCAGACTCAAACTCCAAGAACCCAGACCTTCACAGAGCTCTTAGGGCTGAAATCGAAAAATTAAATTGTTACTCTGTATCTTAAATCAGCCTGTGGCATCTTCATTAGAGCTGAAGTCGTGTCAAATGTTCAGAGAGAATCCACACTCGTAATCCACAGAGAGTTTGTTTGTTGGAAACTGAGTAAAAAAGTGGAATCCACAAATGTTCAGAGGAAAAAAAAAGTCACCTAGATCTGATTTGATTCAGTAGCTTCCTCAAAGTTTTGCAGTAACATCCAGGTGTCCACGAAAAAAACAAAAAAACAACAACAACACAAATCATCTTTCACTGACTTCATCTATCCACACAGTTCTTGCATTTCTGTCTCTTTTCTTTTCCTCTTTTCCACTCTGATGTGTCCATGAGTTCAACTTGCTGTGTGTGTGTCAGGTAGAAAAAGTGACAGATCAGCCTGGGTGAGTGTGTACAGTATGCGGAGAGTTCAAAACACACACTACTGCATTCCTGCTGGAGGCAGTCACGCCTAGACCTCACCCACTGCATTGTGTGTGTGTGTGTGTGAGAGAGAGAGAGAGAGAGAGAGAGAGGCGTGTGTGTGACAGTGTCTGTGATCATATCTGTGCAGCATCTAATCACGTCTGATAAGCAATATTTGTTGCTGTTTCAGAAGCAGTTGGTTTCACATGATCATGCTCTGATCAACAATAGAAAGTCTGAGTGGACAGTACAAATGTAGTGTTGCTCTTTTTTTTTAGCTCATGAATCTCATGTCCTGCTCTCATCATTAACTCTGGTTCTTACATTTTGTAGAAAAGCTAGCAAAATAAATATATTTTTTAAAATGATTTTTTACAATGCTAATTTTTTCACAATTCTTATATTTTCTTAGTGGTGGAGAGTAACTAAGTAACTGTTTGCTCAAGTATTTCCATGTGATGCTACTTTCTACATTTCAGAGGGAAATATTGTACTTTCTACTCCACTACATTTATTTAACAGCTTTAGTTACTTTTCACATGAAGATTTGACACAATGGATAATATAAGAAGCTTTTAAAATACAACACATTGTTAAAGATGAAACCAGTGGTTTACAACCTTTTCATCCTAGCTCATAGGGAGGATAACATTAGATAGCAGCTATCACAGGACCTCAGCTGATAGACAACAACTTAGATGTTCTGATGTGTCTTGACACCACCTATTTCATGCACAAAGACCATATTTACACTAAAAGAATAGTCACGAGGTCACCTGTCGTCCCTTCTGCACTTTACATGTAGATGAAATATTTTCAACAGATTTTCCTGAAAAACGCCTTCTAACATCTGTCACCAGGTGCTGATAAAGAGCACAGTGCACACCTCATTCACACAGAACAGTATCTTCATTTGAAATCAAAACACTTACAGTATCAAAGATCAGCGTGAGGAGTCGTCTACACATAACACAGCATCTTATCAGAGAGAAGGAGGACAGACAAATGGAGGAGTGGCAGGTCCATGAGTCACTGCTGGCTCACAATCCCACCAAACCTCTCTTATATGTCTTCAAGACATTCATTGTGTGGCAGTGGTGGGGAACATAACATAAGTGAAACAGCCAGGACCCTGAATAAAGAGACTGATTGAACAAATCAGCTGTCTGTGAACACCAGGCCAAAACCACTGCCAGCATCCTCTGAGACAAGGTCAAAGGTCATCGAGCAGGGGTCAGTGGATGCTCACATCTGACACTAGAGGTCCAGTTAAAAACTCTGGAAAAAGCTAGTAAACCAGTATTACACCTCATAGGCTACCTACAACAACACTTCATCTAAAACCAAACCCTCTAAAATGTCCAGTTGTTCCTCTCTTGTTCCCGTTAGTCTTGTTTTCTTTTCCACTGTACCAACATATCAGTATCAGTAGGAACTGGTTAGTATTTTACTGCTACTTGATTCATGAGACATAAAGTGTTCCTGACTTCTGACATCATTCTAGAATCCTGACTGCAACTCTGCTGTAACTTAATGAACAAGGACTCAGGTCAGTGCGGCTGTAAACCAAATGCTCAGCAACACTTTTCACATGGTGACACATTGAAAGTCACTTGTGCAAACGTTCACCTCTTTGATCACCCCTGACTAATGACCTGTGAGACACTGGGGGTATAAATCTGCTCTTCAAAATGACATCCAGATGTTATCTTACTGTTATGTCATCAAACGTCATGAGAGTGCCATGAATACCTTCAGACAATTATTCCCCCCTTCTTGAGTTCATGTGTGTGTGTGTGTGTGCACATACATGTGTGTGTGTGTGTGTGTCATGAGGCCAGGTGGCATTCCAGCACACTTAGCTGGTGTGCAGTTTGCAGTGCAGTGAGGGGTGTTGTTCTTTTGTCCATAGTCTTAAACACTAGACTGATGTGTGACATCAGCTTAGTGAGGATAAACTCATTATCTCTGAAGCTGTCAACAGTTTGTTTTAAAGCATGGTTGCACACAGTTTACTGTCCGGGGCTAAAAAGAAAAAAAAAAAAAATCTGCATCAGCTACAGTAGTTTGCTGTTATCAGTCCATCAGTTGGAGAATTACTGTGAAACAGTTCTGCTATTGTTCAAACAGAACTGAAGTGAAAGTCTAAAGCCCTGCTAGCGCCCCCTGAAGGCTTTAATCTTCATTACAGCACCATACACTTGTACCGTATTACAGACAACACACTCACTGATATGGTTATTGCTATAAGCAGCAGCCAAGGACAAACTAATGTTACACAGCACAGCATAAAACAGAATGATTAATGTCTTCCAGTGTTGCTCTTTACCTTTAGTGCAGCATACATGGTAAAACTAGTTCACATCTCACTCTCGTTGTTACATCCAGTGCTTGAACTGGAATAAAAGGGTCAAGCACTCTGAATCTGCAGCACATGATGGTGTGATGACTCTGCATCCTACCTGAAATGTATTTACACTAGTTTATAGTCAATGTTGGAACTTAAATGTTCAGTATATTGTCATCATATTTTTGCAATCAATTTTTTACCAAAGGCAATGACATCTCATGAATTGAATGTGTGAATTTGTAATAGTATCATTAAAAATACTGACACTGAGAAAGAGTGAAGGGAAGGTTATAATGTTTGGAACATGAGTCAAAGCAAATAAAACATCATCTTGATTTACAGTGTGTGAACACACTGGATGGTTAACAATCACTGCTTTAACCAATAGTCTTCAGATTCTTCTTCTTTTGTCACTCTTAATCCATTTCAGCACATTGTTGCTACTGTTTTAGCCTTTTTACTTAAATATGTGTGTGTGTGTGTGTGTGTACCAGTGACCGTATGCAATGAGTATGTAAGTCCAGGTACTTGTGGGCTAAACTGCCATTACTGTGCACTAGTGAATAACATCCTCATTCAGGCTCTCAGGTATTGTCTCAATGTGAGGAGCTTCCTGTTGAGACAGTCCTGACCACTAGGGGAGGTGATTGATCTGATACAGGACAAGAACAGCATGATGTCGTCCTGTTTAGCTCATTCTCTGCCCTCATGGCACAGATCACAGCAATCAGCAACCATCAAATTGCAAATATCAAATATGTCACTGATATATGTTCATACATACTGTTCATATATACAAATTGTACTTTATATACCACAAACTCCATGTGCTGATGAAGACTGTAAAGTCAGTTTCAAAAGGGTTTAAAAACATTAATTATTTTTATTTTCAACATTACTTTTAATTCAATTTGTCAGATGTGTCACTCGTATTAAATGTGACACTTCAAAGGTGCTCTGCAAAATAATAAAAAAAATAATACTTAACTTTGTTGAGTTGTGAGGTCATTTTCAAGGAGTTGAATATGAAAATGGCAAATCCATTTAATATATGGGAGGATGTAACAACACATCATCCAAAACATTTCCATCAGGTATGAGGCGGCCTGTGATGAATAAAACAGGGTGCTGTCCTCTGACACGTCTCCTGCTCTGGCTGTTTGCCTTTAAACAGTTCTCTACAGTAACAGTCTTCAAAGAGAGATGACCTTTAGGCTTCAGTGCAGGACGTGAACGGATAAAAAAGCTCTCATGACACAGGACAGCAGCTCCCCTGCTGCCATCCTGCTTCAAACTCACTGATTCCTCCTTTCTTGTTTGCTCTAAGAGACTCCTGGGGTCTCTTAGATGTAGAAATGATGCACACTCACAACTGCCATTTCCCACAAATAAGCATCTCCTCCCCAAATATACTGTAACATGATACCCTTCAAGAATATTCATGTGAACAGAACTTGTAGTTAATCAGACTCTGAAAGCCAACATCATTTTGTGACCAGCTGTAGGTTTTTGTCGCATGTCATACTTCATCTCCGTCTCCATCATCGCTCTGTAATCAAGACATGAGCAGCAAATATATACAAAATGTCAATTCTTTGTGTATGTCTATGAATATGTAATCCTGTTGCTGAACTGCTTAACTTTATGAACAAAGATTATGTGGGCCTTCTGGACTGAATGCAACTCCTTTGAACCAACAACTGACTGAACTTACTTTCAATTCAAGAGCAAAGAGCATATGAAGCAGCACCATAACATTTTAATTGCATAATCAAATAAAAACATAATTTGCAAACTAAATGTTCATTTGATGATGTGTCACATTGCATAAAAAAAACAACAAAAAAAAAGAATGATGAAACAATTTGAGACAGAAACATTATTATAATTTCCACCTGTGACATCAACTGTAGCCCGGTGTATAGTTCAGGGAGCGTGGGAGATTGTTGCCAGTGTACAGGGGGGGAGAACAGTAACATTTTGGTATTGAAAATAAAACCTGAACTGAAAAAGGAAAAAAAAAAATAAAGCAAAGACATTTAAAAAATGACATTCTTATTTTATTGTGATGTTTTTTTGCATTATGATGTTTTTCAACATCGATCTTCAGATTTAATCTTCATGTCTGTCTTTTTTCACTGACAGTTTTTTTCCTATGCTGTCAGTTTTCTTTTTCAGTGTCACTGGTTTTCAGTTTCAACTTTCTGTCAGCTTTACATTACCCAGTATGCCTTGCAGTCTGATGAAGATACTTGAAGGTAGATTTTATGCAAGACTGTTGTACTTTTCTCTCTAGAACTGTTAACATGTCACTTTATTAAGATTTACTATTTGTCCAGCTGAAAAAGTTTTACATTGTAGATTCCAAATATGTGGTCAGTTTATCCAAATAACACCTGTTTGTGAATCCGGGTGAGAGCGGCCAGTAATCTCAACTACTAGCAGCCTGAATCCTCAGTTGATCAGCCAGTCAACATCCATCATCATCATCACTGAGAGAACATGAGACGTGTGCAACTCTTTGTTCATTTACTGCTGGCTCTATGTCTCTGTAGTATTTTGCTATATGACATGATTCCTTTTGGAAGATAAATGTTGGTCTCACAGATGACATCTAACAGTTGTAGCTGCAACATTAGTTTATCTAAATGTGAAGTGAAGCTTCATGTTTTTACTGGTCAGAACAACAGCACTGCCTCTGGGGTTGTATGTGTTCACATATTGGCACATTTCAAGGATGGGAGGACACTCAGTTTGGATAAACTGACCTTGTATTTACTTGACATATTAACAGTCCTGAAGTGAAAATGACATCAGTCTGGCTCAAAATCTCTGCCATGATGCCATTGTCTTGGAAATCATCATTGAACCACAGAGCATAGTGGGTAATGTAGGCCCGACAAGGGCCTTCCTCTCTACATCAAAACACTGACAGAAAGTTGAAACTGGAAACCAGCGACACTGAAAAAAAAAAACTGACAGCGTAAAAAAACCTTAAAAAAGACAGAAATGTAGAAAAAAAATCTGATGATTGACACAGAAAAACATCATAATGCAAAAGAAAAAAAGAGAAAAAAATCACAATTGTAAGATTGTAATTTTAAAATGTCCGTTTTATTTTTGAGTGGAACTTTTTTCAGTGCCAATACAACTTTTTCCAGTTCAAGTGTTTCGGTTTTTCAATGCAAACTTCAGGTTTTGTTTTCGATGCCAAATTTTGTTTTTGATGCTAAAATTGAACCATCACTATTCTAGCCCCACAGGGTAGCCCTGTTAGAAACTCTGAACCCTCCGTAGCCATTAACACACTGACTATGACACTTGTCAACCACTGTTGATAACTTGTGGTCATTTGTGTTTAGTAGCTGATTGCACTTCAAGTAAACTAATCCATATGTCTGATGCACTGCTTCATTAGCAATCTAAACTTGTCTCAGAGTGGATCTATTCATTGTAAAAGAGTTTGTCTCTGTTGTAACAGAGATCACTTCTGGTTCACAAGCTGAAAATATTTCTGTGCTTTGAGAATGTAACTCAAAACATGTGGAGACACATTCAAGCTAATACCTTTACACAAATTAACAATCATAAATGCAATAAAAACTAATGTCATATGCCATGACTGAAAAATAATGCCACAATAGTCAGACATACACAAATGCAAGTCCTCACACCCTAACAACAGAACAGGTCGTTTGTCATTGCTGTATCCAAAGTAAACCATATGAAACAAATGATCTGAGCACGTTCTGATGCTCACAGAAGGTTCGGTCGTGGTAAAACTGCTTGGTAAAGGTTAGACGATAATCATGGTTTAAAGAAATCAACATTGACTGCTCATGAAAAGAGAAATGTCAATTGTGTCCCAGACATCCAACCAACCATCCAAGCAGCCACCCTGACCACCTCCCTGATGACCGTATGACCGCAGAGCTGGAGAATGCAAAGCAGAGGAAGTTATCATAGCCTATTAGCTGAGCAGCTGGACCATTAAAGGTTCCGTCTACCTCTGACCCTGCTTCTGATACAGAACAGTCTCGTCAGTATTCACATGACCAAAAGAGGTCGCTTGTTTAGGAAATAGTAAACAGGTCATTTTTAAGCATTTGAGCAAAGAGCCACTGCTGTGGTCTCTCTGGTGAGGACAGTCTGAGAATGAAATGTACAGTACATTACAGTTAAAGCATGGAAGAATTAGGATTAAGGAAATGCTCAAGTTTTTATCAGTTTTCCACATCCACATGCTGCATTGTCATTTACATACAAAATGATATCTGACATGATGACCTTGGTAGTACAACACAAACCTTTCATGGCTATCTAAATCACAGTGGGAGTTCCACAGGTTCCTGCACATGGATCCTTCGCAGGGCTTCAGGGTGTCCTCACCAAATAAATTCATTTTCTTTCATCATCATTTTGCTCCTGTACAACAATAGCTTTTTGAATAAGTTATCACCCTCACAAAACTATTCAGTAGAACTCCATCTACAAACTGATTTGTTCTTTGTCGATTGTTGGGACAAGATCAGGTGGTTTGGCTCACAAACATTTTTTAAGTCTGTAAATGTCACAAACCAACAACAGCATTCTTTAGATCCATACCAACAAACGGATAAGATGAAAAGCGACTATTAGATGGTTCAAAAATGTTCCAAAATGTCACAGGCTGGTGTCAGCTGTCTTCATTTTTGGCGCACTGACAGTGTTGGGTAGTGTTGCGGTGTCAGACTGGGCGTCCCTGCAGAAGAACACAGCAGGGTTTTTACAGGCCCACATCGCCACCTCTCCTCCTCCTCCTCCTCCTCCTTTTCCTGGACTTGAACTCGACAGTCGGCTGTTATTATTCACCCCCACCCGGCTCACATAGCGGTCCCTTATCCTCTCTGCTTGGTTAAGCCGGACCTCGCGGTTCTGCGTTTGGCTAGACAAGTAAGCCGCTATATTTCTGGTCCGATAGCCCTCCTCTCGGCTCCGCCCCAGTAACATGGATATGTTGGGGTTCCTCAGGGCATAGATCAGAGGGTTGATGGCTCCATTCGCCCAGGCTAGCCAGATGGCGACTGTGTCCATTGCAGGGTTGAATGTGTAGTCCCCCATGGCTGTAACCAATCCCATTAAACAATACGGCCCCCAACAAAAAATGATGAAAACGATCATAATGAGAACCGTGGTGGCTGTGCGCATTTCACTGTAGAAGCGCAGCAAGTATGCGTACGTGGTCACCGGCCTGACTCGTATTTCAGAGAGCCGAACTGTCTTACAGATGTTATAATGGCAAAAACACATGAGGGAAAAGGGCAGTAAATAACAGACGACGATAAGGCAGATGCTGTAGGCTGTTCCCATGCGTGAGGTGCCGGAGTGGAATACATACATACAGTGGTAGAAGCCTCGCTTATGTATTTCTGTAGGTGTTCGGACTAATAGATACCAAGGCAGAGAGAAAATGACTGCCGTTAACCACACAGCTATCAACAAGCGAGTGGCTTTCTGGCGCCCTATTTTAGCCTGTGGCTGTCTGACTATGGCGTAGTACCTGTCAAAAGAGATCAATGTCATAGTCAGGGTGGAGATGATGCCAAAGCAGGTGTTGAAAAAGCCATTGGCCACGCAGAAACGGTCCCCGAACATCCAAATACCGTCCTTACTGAAGAGCATGACGAAGGAGAACGGCAGGCACAGAACAGCTGTGAGGAAGTCCGACAGCGACAGCGACATGATGAAAGCATTGGTCACTGTCCGGAGCTGCCGGTGTTTGATGATGACGACGACGACCGCCGAGTTACCGAGGCTGGAGAGGAGGAAGATGGAGAGGAGCACCAGGGCCTGAGCTGCCACAGTGATGCCCTGCAGGACCGAGTTGCTCTCAGCAGCGCTCAGCACCGACGGAGTCGACGCCGGATGGATTTGGCTGAGCTCGCTCCCTCTCTGGTCTCGCAGCGCTGATATGTTTACTGTGGTTCTCACTGTTGCCTCTGTAGTGGCAGTTACTAGGCTGGTCACTATGGAAACAACCCTAAAAAAACAAAAATAGGAGAAATCATTGTACGACGAGAATAGCGTGGATACAATTAGTACTTCGTGCATATTGAAGAAAATTATAATATTTTTTACGATGGAGTGAAATGTTTTGACACTAGTGTAATAGAGTAGTTTCAACACTGATAACAAAAGCATACTTTTTTGGATACCTTACTTTGCCAAATATAACATTCTGAAACTGTAAATATTATCTAAATGTACTTATATAACAAATAAAATATAGTAAAAAAAATCTAATTTAGATTCAAGTCTATAACTATCTCAAAGAATGAGTAAAAAATTTTTTATTTTTATTTTTTTTTATTATTTTACTTTTATTGAACTACCTTCCACTAACAGAATGCTCTGCCTCTCTTAGTCAAATCATTCAAGCAGTTCAACTCTCTTCTGATGCCACCCACATGCAAATATGTACAGTATAGCTTTAATTCCAAAAGCAGAGAGGAAAAAAAACGGATCAGCGGATGAATTACCTCGGCACGACAGGTGAAGCGGTGCTCAGCTGGTTGTTGAAGCTCAGACCTGAGGTGTCAGCTGTGTAGTTGCTGCCACTGCCACCCCGCAGGGCCGTGCTAACAGGCGAATCCATCGATGAAGCACAAAAACAACAAAGCAACACTCATCCCTCGTCTCACACACACGTTCAGATTTAGAGTCCGTGCTGGCGTCCCGGGTTCAAACATAGATGACAACTCCTTCTCATCCATTTGTAGTTTTCAATTTTCTTCATCTGACCAGCGCGGGCTTATTAGGCCTGATTGAAATAACTGTCATAGTGCAATATATAGTTTGTTCTGGTTAGTGATAATGTAAAACAAATGTGTTTAGAGAGTAAAAGAAATTACACCTGACTATTTTTTACACCGCTGTTGAAAAGTGTCAATAATTGGACCTGTCAGTAATTATGTGTAACATCAATTATGCTCCATTGCTAGAACGGCTTGTGGCTATGTGGCATTTTATGTACCACACAGCTCTCTGGTGACCTTCTTCTATTTAAGCCCAGCTCTAGGATTAAGAGGTCGTGACTGATGCCACCATCGATCGACAGGAGCCCCTCATGAAAAAATGAGTGTGAAACGCCAGACAGATTTAGCACTTTAGTCACATAAATTCAACTTCAAGAGTAGATTATTATCTAGAATTTCCAACTGTGATATGATTCATTGCTCCTCTGAGTGTCAAGTAGATGGAGCCACCTGTTGGTTTTGTTTGTTTCATTTGAATTATCTTAGTGGAGATCTATTTGTAATCTCATTTAAACACGCACTGGCCAAAATGTATGTTTCACAACTATTATTAAACTAATAAGCTGCACTAAATAACAATAGTGCTTTGCCAGTTTCTGCCATATGATATAAATATTACTACATTTCTGTAGTTGTCTTGTTGACATATGTAATAATAAGGCAGGGTAATGTTGTGGCTACACTGCTTGGAAATGACACACATTCTGTAGCATTTATATGCAGTTATGTGTGATGTGTCACTACATTTGCAGCTAGCATTATTGAGGTGTTCTCACAACAAAGCTTCATAAAAACATAAGTGAGCACATTTAGCTACAGGCCTACACCCAGAGAACAGTCAGATCACTGAGAACTTATTTGTATTTTGTGAACATTCCATCAAAATTGGAGAGAGAGTCGTATTCATATCTTGCTGAAGCATCATGTTTGCTAAATGACATGTTCCATTCCCAGCCTGCCCACAGTCACAGTCTTGTTTTGAAAACCTACACGGAACAAGTCGTTGTCTTTAGACGTTATCGAGGTCCAAACTGTTCTCCTGATGTTCCAGCTTTGTTCTAACGGAGCTCAAAACGCCTTTTCTTCTGGATGTTTTTGAGAGAACACAGCCTGCATATCCAGCACAGCCACGGCAGCGATATATGAACAACTCCATGTCGTTACAAACAGCACTGTAGGCTACATGTAGCGTTTCCATTTGGCCTTTGCAATCCTGCATAAGGAGAGAAGAAGAAAGTCAGTCCATTTCTTTTCCATCAGCTGTTGTCTAACGCCGCCGAGGAGATGGGAGAAAACAGCAGCTCCCACCCTGTAGGTTTGAGTGAGGAGAGAGAAAGCCTAGCTTTGCCTCTGCCTCTTTGATGCTCCCGTTTTAACATCTGTGTAACCTCCACTCGCATCTGTCGCTACCTGCGTCTTATCCCCCCCCTCTCGTTCTCTGAAACCACGCCTTCTTTATGAACCATGTTGCCATGGTAACTGGTGATCGATTTTGCATCTATGTCCCTGTAAATAAAATGACATTATAAGGTGAAAACTGATGTATAGCAGCCTGCGTATATAGCAAGTGGCTTAGTACAAACAATGCGTTTACCATTGTATTAAGTTATCTCAGTTATTTAGCCTTTCAAACAAAAGTGAGCAGTTGCCAATGGTCGGGAACACAGGGGCAACATAAACCGCCCATTTTGAGTAAAATAGTTTCATAAATCTCTTTTCATTTTAGGGTAGGTTATGTCTCAGAGTTTTGATGGTTGCTCCAGCTAGGTCTGGCTCTTAATCCAGTTTGACCACCATGACACCAGTTATGGAAGTCTGTCACTGCCAATATTAAAATTGAAGATTTATTTTATTTGCATACATGTAACTCCGTGTAAGACTGTCTTTCATCACTTTATTGGCAGACACCACAGATCAGCATAACTGTCCTGCATGTTCGGTCTTTATCTCTGGCATAATAGCTCCCCGCTAGGAAAAATTCAAAACAAAAAGACAAAGGGAAACGAGTGTAAATGAATAAAATAAAGTTAATAAAATAAAGCAATCCTTATACCCCACACACATCATTCCACTATACATACCTAGCTGTTGATCTGTTGTGTCATAGCTAACTAGCTGCTGAGCTGTTGTGGTATAGCTAACTAGCGTTGACCTGTTGTATTATAGATAACTAGCTGCTGACCTGTTGTATTATAGATAACTAGCTGCTGACCTGTTGTGTCTTACCTAACTAACTGCTGACCTGTTGTGTCTTAGCTAACTAGCTGCTGACCTGTTGTGTTATAGCTAACTAGCGTTGACCTGTTGTGTTATAGCTAATTAGCTGCTGACCTGTTGTGTCATAGCTAACTAACTATTGACCTGTGTTGCTTTAGCTGGTAAAGTGAGGGAGTGAGTGAGAGATTCTATTACTCGTGGCAGCAAACTGTAGACTTGTTGCATTCTAAATGCTAAATGTGAGGTAAAATTAAACCAAGATAGAATACAGTTGTTTGAACATATGACTGGGGGGGTCCACTTGAAAATACTGTGTTGTGTTTGGTTCCTTATCCAGCGCTGTGTTTGGACCAGTGTTGTGACCAGTTGTGTTTCTCTCAACCCAACCAGGGCAGATGGCCGCCCACGTAGAGCCCAGCTCTGCTTGAGGTTTTTTGACCATTTAAGGGGAATTTTTCCTTGCCGCTGTCACCAAGTGCATGCTCATTGAGGAATGTTGGGTCTGTAAAAAAAAAAAAAAAAAAAAAAAAAAAAAAGCAAAACAGTCTAGTTCTGCACTATGTGAAAAGTGCCCCAACCTCTGTTGTGACAGTAAATAAAATTGACTAGATTTGACTTGACTTGACTTTTTGACATCCTTGTCACAACATGGTTATATGCATGCTGCTTGCAGGACAAGTAGAAGATAAGGAGGAGATTCAGAGGACAGATTCAGCATCTGTGGTCTCTGAAGATGATGATCCTGACTGTGTCCAACAGGGTCCAGATGCGTAGAGTGTGTCTGGGATCAGCTTCACATGACTGTCTGCATAGTTCACTACAATGTTTGAAACATCAGCAGTGGGTGCCCTCAGTGCAACAGATCCATGGATCACAGTGATGAACACACCCTGGTTATTTATATGATTGTCTATGAGGAGACAACAACAAAGGAATACAAGTCAAGTCAGTTTTATTTGTCTAGCCCAATATCATAGTTCACAAGTGCCACCAGAACAAAATAGGACCTGAGGAACACTACTTCTATCACCATGGAGACCTGGGAGGAGGACATACTACACATGTACACAGGGGAGACTCACATCACACTATTCACATAGATGGGAAAAGGGCAATTATTCACACAGGAGAGAGAGAGAAGGATAAAGACATCATTCAGAGAGAGAGAGACATGAGGTCAGGCTGAACTCCTGCAGGATGGGAAAGCAGATCCAAAACCTCAGGAAATGGCACCGACAGCCTGGCAAGCAGAGTGGATCCAGGATGGATTCTGGTCCAGTGAAGAGATGCCTGAGAGACAAGAGAGGACAGGAAGAGAAAATAGGGAGAGAGAGAGGGAGGAAAAAGAGAGGGACGCACAGCTTGGATGCTCATGTGCTTGTAGAGTAAAACAGAAGGTTAGAGAGATGTAATGGTTATCAGAACAGATGCAGTAATCAATCATTTCATCAGCAGGACAGCAATTAGTAAATTCATTGAAACAGAAACTGATCCACCGTGCAGAAGCCTACAAGGTCATGACACTGTTTTTGTCAGTACTGTCCACTACAGTCTTAATAATGATGATTTTTTTTTTTCTGTCCAGATCAATAACACTACAATCAGTTATATGATGTGATATAGAGATGTGTATATTATAAAGGGAAAGTCACAAATGTGTATGTTTCAAGCAGGGCAGGAATGTAATGGGGGCCATGGCCACCATGCCCCGTCACTTTGACCTTATGCTCCTCAAAAAATGATATGCCCTGAAGCCGCAGTGGCTTTGATGCCCGGCCTGCACTGCCCCAGCTGATTTCACTTTTTTCTCTTCTGCCTCTTTCCTACGATATGATTTTAGACACCAGTGTCTTTTGTTGAGATTCTTAATTCTTATTGGGCAACGTCAAGTGAAATGCTGCAGACATAAGCAGTGGTGGGTTCGATTTCAAGCCTGGTATGAATCGCTGTAAAAAGCAGGCAATATATGACAATAGTTTGACACAAATCTGGTGCTGGCCAACCAGGAGACTTCATGGAACTCATTCTGATCTGCCAATGCTTCCGTTAACACATGTAAAGCTAGCTATTGCTGTAATCTATTGTACTGAAATAAACAACCTCCAATATGGAAGTGCAACAGAACAGTCTATGAAGTAAAGCAGTGATAGAATGGTGAGCAGCTGGCATCACTAAAATGAGGCCAAACAATCATCCATATGGTCCAAGGAGCCCAAAACATACACTGCAGCCCAAAGAGCAAGTGGCCTTGCTCCTAAAATGATGAAATAGTAGGCCTGGTTCCAAGTATTAATCTTTTTTGTATGGTCAGAATTGTTGCAAAAACAATCAATTTGAAACAAGTATGATTATGTTTTGTCTTTCTCTCTCTCTCTCTCTCTTTGGGCTTTAATCCTGGCAGGTCATTTTTTACTCAAGTCTGCAAATTTCAGTTTGATGTGTAAATGTTTTTTGTTTTTTTTCTCTACATAGCTAGACAGACAAATGAATATAATGAATTATAATAATATTTCTTTAAAGCTGGATGATGACATAATTTTGCTTCAAAGATATTACAATGAAACATTCAGCTATGAATCAAATAATATTAACAAAACTAAATGAAGGAGACCAGAATAAACAGGGGGTAGAAAGGCACAATGGTCATTTCTTTCTTTATTTTTGGAGAGAACATGGACAGTGTGTCTCCAGTAGATGGCTGTCTTACAATAAAAAGGATGAAGGCTGCATTTCAAACGCCATCATCTGTATTTATTTTAAAAACATTCTAATTAGTATTGAGATAGAATTTATCCCAATAAAATATTAATTAAAAAAAACAAAACACATTTAACATGTCCTTACTATCTTTGTTATGAGTTCATACACAATGTTAAATTTGATATGCCCCATACCTCTGACCCCAAATTGCATAATTAATCCTGGTGACTATTGATTAAAAAAAATAATAATACAGTGTCTCTTGACAAATATCACATTCACAAAGCCATTATGGCTACCCAGTACAATGGACTGGCAGTGGCTGGTAAGCACCTGGATGGACAATCCATCTGTTCATGTTGTGATACATGAAAGCACCAACGAGCACACTAAAAGAAGCATCATGAAAGTAAGAGTGACACATCATCACAACATTGTGAAACAAGAAAAACTGTTGCTAATTTTCTCCATCGCACTGGACTCTAACAAGAGTTTAACTGATTAATGTAATGTAATTCTATAGATGACCTGTGGAGGGCAGCAATACACCTTTGCTGCGTCTTATTCTCTGCAAATTTCATCAGGAGAAGAAGAAGAACACCGTGACTTCCTGTTTGTGTTACCTTGTTTTAGTCTACATCCGGTTTGTGCATTAAATGAAAATATATGAACTACACCGAGGCTGGAAACATTTGGTTTACTCGTTATTTGGGCCAGAATGAGTAAGTGTTTTTTAATCTTACAATAGTTGACTCGTTAGAACACCCTACACTAGCCACTAACGTTAATAATAGCTAATAATAGTGTTGTTTTATTAGCTAAATAAACCGGCCCAAGGAGACGTCTCTCGTAAATAAAATGGTGACTGCAACGTTAAACATGACAGTTTAAAGAGCGACTAGTGAAAGTAATATGCGCCATTTGTTACATTGTCCTTTGATATTTGGGTTGTGTTGGTCTTGAACTATCACTGAGCTTCTTTCCAGAAAGCTTGAAACGTTAGTGTGAAATAACAAACGTAACATCTTTATCTTTGTGAAGATGTTGTGAAATGACAGTGAACAGAGTCTCCTCTCTGCTGCTGTGTGGGAGAACAGTCAAACTGTAACGTTCCACCTCTTTTTAAAGTTGCATATAACTGACCACCAAATACTGTTGACCTGAGAAGCAAAATGCTTTCTGCTGCTCACCTCAGCTTTCACATGGAAAATGTGAACTACATGGGAACTTAGAAACACTGCAACAAGAAATAAACTGCTGAGTGTTTATGTTTGAAATCATAGACGTAACGTTAGCTGTAGCAAAGTGCTCATATCTGCATGTGATGCTACTTTCTACATTTCAGAGGGAAATATTGTACTTTCTACTCCACTACATTTATTTGACAGCTTTAGTTACTTTTCAGATGAAGATTTGACACAATGGATAATATAACAAGCTTTTAAAATCCAACACATTGTTAAAGATGAAACCAGTGGTTTCCAACCTTCTTACAAAAAGCAGTGTGTAGTCGGGGTCACATTTCACATGTCTATGAGTTGTTAACAGCTCCACCAAATAGTGATTTTTCCCTCTAAACTCAAAGATTAAACTGAAAACAGATTTGTTTATCAGAACTTTGTTTATTCTTCTTTCCTCTCACATTAATCATCTCACGACCCCTGCTGACCCTTTGGACTGGCCCTGACCCCTAGGTTGAGAACCAGTGGACTAAACTAGCTAAGTGTATATAAAGTAGTGTAAACTAGCTCCACCTCCAGCAGCTACAACAGTAACATGCTGCTCTAACACTGATGCTTCACTATTAATAATCTAATGATGTCATATATAATAATATATCAGTCAGAGGGACCAAACCACTACTTTTACTGCAACACTTTAACTACATCAAGCTCATAATACTGATGTACTTTTACTGTGGTAGGATTTTTCATGCAGGATTTGACTTGTAATGAAGTGTTTGACATTGCTGTATTGGTAGTTTCACTGAAGTAAAGGATGTGAATACTTGTTCCACTGCTGACTTCAGTATATAAGGTGTTATATGAGGTGTTTGCATCTCCTTGCAGCTGTGGCCATGAGCTTAACATGTCCGGGCCTGTACTGTGGCAGGATGATGGTCAACGGATCAGTGGAGGGACAGTGTGGTGTAAGTAGTGAACATCAGATGTGTGTTTGTGGTTGTGTGTGTGTGTGTGTGTGGGTGGTGGTGGTGGTGGTGGTGGTGGGGGGGGGGGGGTGGGGGGGTGGGGGGGTGGGGGGGGGGGGGGGGGGGGGGGCTTTGTCCTCAGTGCGGTAAGAAACAGAATTGTTGTAATTGTGGGTAAACTTTAAGTGTAGTGTAAACAGTAGTCTTATTATAATGATAATAAAATAATATGAATTGTATACTGAACTCTCTCTCTCTCCCTCTATTATACATTTACATTCATAACAGCTGCATGGATGAATACATGAATATCCAGCAAACTCTTCAGACATACAGCATGTGAGCTAATAGGAATAAAACGATCGCACGATAGAACAGTTTTTTATGAGCGGGTCACTGTTTTATTTCTATGTAGACACTGGTGAGGTGATACAGGTTCTCCTGATGGATTCAATCAATATTTCAATCATCTACAGGTGGTTCATAAAGGCAGAGAAGAAGAAGACTGTAAGCTAGTTAATGTAAACAATACGGGGTTTAAAATACTGTAGTAAAGTAACATTACAAATGTTTTATGAGGAAGGAAATGTGATGAGAACTCTTTTTTTTTTTTTTAGACCTGTAAAATGTCAGTGGCTTCATGTAAAGCTCTCCAGAGGGCAGCTGTACATGAAGGCAGTGACATGACAACCTGTCAGTGGATCCACACTGCTCACACTCAGCATTCATGAAGGCTTCAGCTGCAAAATAAGTTTTTAAAAGCCATCAATGATGCAGCCTGTAAAGGAACACAAGCAGTCTTCTTCCTCCTCATCAGAACACTTGAGCTCCCTGCTGTTCTGTTCTGGCTCTCTGTCATGTCTCAATGACTCTGTGAGGAACTTTACTGTAAGAGTCACCACTGTCTGACAGGAAGTGAAATGTCTTTTTGACTGGCTGTAATCAGCTTATTTGTGCATGCAGACCTCCTGCACCCATTAATGCACCTTGACGATCTGCGTTGCCATGGTAAACGGTTGGCTGGAGACAGTTTAACTCTCGTGTGACACCGTGTTGTGATACGTTCTCATGTTCTGAAAATACAGGCTTTCAAAAAACATCCTTAGCAGTTCTTACTTCTTCAGTTTCAGTTCTTCCTGTGGTTTATGACAACACACTTCTCACTAGTCTCACTGTCTTCATCTCTTTATCTGATTAGAAGGTGAAACTAAAGTTTCCACTGTAGAAGGCAGATGTGCTGTGAAACTGCATGTATTCTACATTCAGAGGGTTCTCCCTGCATTAAAGGGGATTTAGTTCTACTTCCTGACAGCAGGTGGTGACTCCAGAAGTTAAATGTGACTTGTGTGTGTGTGTCTCTGTCTCTGCGTCTGTCTTGTGCTGTCAGGTCTGTCCTCGTGGAGAGCGGGCCAACGTCCAGAAGGTGTGTGAACGCTGCACAGAGTCCCCCGAGCTCTACGACTGGCTCTACCTGGGCTTCATGGCCATGTTACCACTAGTGCTGCACTGGTTCTTCATCGAGTGGTACTCTGGAAAGAAGAGGTATGGACACAGAGGATTACACACACACACACACTTTTCTTTGTTCTACACTCTTTTGTCCTCCTTCACTTCCATTGACAGCAGATTTGAAGGAGATCTTTAATATCCAGTATGAACAGGAGGAATGATGACAGTTCCTTCACTGAACCGTCCTTTTAAAAATGTTTCAAGATAGTTCAGATTAATTACAGCTTGGGTCTGTTTTTGATCAGTTATGATAATATGTGGAAAGATAGTGACTTCACTAGTCAAGAAACTCGAGCAGTAAGATGATCAGACGGGTTGGAGACAGTTTATCCACTTCATCTGGAGGTCAAACTGAAAGAGAGAGCTGATCTGAATGAACTTGATGAGTGGACGCTGCAATAACATATGATTTTTCTTTAATAAAATAATGTTTTATTATTACTTTCCATGAAGAGAATAATGATAATAATGTAAGAAACAAGGGATTTACTATATTTTTTGGCATCAGGTTTGTTTGTAGGTGAAGCGATATGATCTCTGGACTGATGGGATATCAGATGAAGCACTGAAGCACACCAGAGGTCACATGTATAAAAGTCTGTAGATCATGACTAAAAACCTCAATGACTGAATCTCAGTCATTGAGGAACTGGACACATTGTACACAAGCCTCATAATCACTCACACAATTAAAGAGAGAAAATGAAACATGAGGTGTGACCATTCTCACCACACACTCTTTATTGTTTATGAATTGCGGTTTATGTGTGGGGAATGGTAATATGCTACTAGCTAGTAAACGTAGCGTCTTATGTGTCATGTATGTATGTATGTGTGTGTGTGGTTACTGTGTGCTCTGTCGCCTGCAGCTCCAGCGCTCTGCTGCAGCACATCACAGCCATGCTGGAGTGCAGCGTGTCAGCCGTGGTCACGCTGCTGGTCACCGAGCCGGTAGGGAAGCTCAGTATCCGCTCCTGCCGGGTCCAGATGCTGTCAGACTGGTACACCATGCTGTACAACCCCAGTCCAGACTACATCAACACATTACACTGCACCCAGGAGGCTGTGTACCCACTGTAAGTACTCACCACACAGCAGCACACTGCTGTCACCTCCTCTGACTGACCTTCACCGCCATTCTGCTTCTTTTCTGATCGATTTGATTTTTTTTTTTTTTTTATCATCGATTCATCTGTCCATTTTCTCGATTCATTTCAAATTGAACTTGTAGGACGTGAATATTCAACAGCCTCATAAAAAACTATCAAGACAGTCAGGAAATACATCATATCATTTTATATTTTTACATTTTCTCACCTTTCAGAAGCAATCTGTTCATCATAATAATGGAAGAAGCTTGTTTTACATTATGAGGCTTATGTCATTATAAGTATTGTTGATTCACACAGTGGGACAGTGTGCTGTTGTGTCAGACTGTGTGCAGGGGAACTGCTGCTCGTTCCAGCTGCAACCAGCAACGTCCTTAAAGCGGATCTCTGAGGGTTTTTTTTTTTTTTTCCTTCTGCTGCATTTTATCAGCTCAGTGTGAAATCTGGCTTTCATGTGAAAATGAAAGAAGTCAAAAATAGATAAATGGAAACATGCTATCCCCAACATATAGGGAGGCCACATGATGAAGCATCAGGAGAGCAAGACCCCCCCATCAATCATCATATACTACTGCTTTTCTCTTGTCCATGTTTGTTTACATTTTGGCATTTTTTGCTACTGAAGAAGCAGCTTGGACAAGTTGTGAAGCCTCTGTAAGCTCACCTTCACCTCTCCAGCAGCACCCTGGGCTCCTGACTGTGTCCTGTTACATCTTCCTGTGGTTGAAGTAATGTCCACAGCCATGAGTTGCACACAGTGAATATTTCATCCCTCACCTTCATTCACAATCAGCGTGTCTCCATCTGCTCCATCCAGTAGGATTGAGTGATAGACCCCATTAGTGACGGCACACAGGAGTAGTGCTCTGGCCACAGGAGTCTCACCACAGCTCTTCTATGGTCTCACTAGGCCACAGTTTCTCCTCATTAATGGGGATGTGAAAGTAATAATTGTCCCATGCTCTACAATCATAATACAGACAGAGTTTCTATGTAGAAGAAGAAGATAAAGAAAGAACCACACTTCCACTTGAATCATTCATGAGTTGAAGTAAACTGCTGAAAACCTCAAGTGCTGATTTATATGAAGATAAGACGTCGCTGCAGATGATAAACCCTGGAAGTGAAGCAGAGAGGAGCTTCACTCTGCAGCTCTTTGATGTTCCTTTGATCAATCAACTGTTCACCTGCACAGTAAGATGAGAGACGTGTGTGTGTGTGCGCAGTGTTGCACTGAATCAGTAAGAGAGGATTACTTTCTTCAGACCATCACCAAGTGGAAGATTGTGTTTGTGACACAGAGAGCAGCGTGTACCTGCAGCTTCACTGCCACCCTTAGTAAGAAGGCTAAATGATGGTTAGTGGATGCTGTGGAGACCCACAGGTGGAGCTCACTACTGCTCACTACTGTGACAACAGTCTGCACTGAATTCTGCATTGACTGTGTCTGTGACTCAATCTCTGTTTATTTGCACAACATCCAAACAGAAGATAAAATATGAAATGTGAGATAAAAAAAAAACATAACCAGTTAAAACACGAGGAAATATTCATTCTTCATCATCATCATCATCATCATCATCACAACAACAACATGATATTTCAGGAACATTCACATTCATGTGCCCATCTGAGCAAAGCAGAACAGGAAGTATGGCAACACAAAGTGATGCTTCACAATAAAAGACATTTGAAACAAAGAGAGAGGAACTAAAAGTTAACGGGGAGCAATTTCTCAACACTTTTTAAAAAACCTCCGAGCATAAATTTATGATGACTCGGGAGTTCCTGTTAGAAAGACTGTTACTGAAAGAAGCATAAAAACCCTGGACAAGCTCTCATCTCTCTGGGGATCAATCTTTTTCATGCTGCACTAACTTATATGAAGATGAATAATAGAGTAGAGCTGAAACCTATCTAGTTTTCATGTGTCTCCTAATAAAACATTGGGTCTCTCTTCTCTTCCTCAGCTACACCATCGTGTTAATCTACTACGCCTTCTGCTTGGTGCTGATGATGCTGCTGCGTCCCCTGTTGGTGAAGAAGATCGCGTGCGGCCTGGGCAAATCCGACCGCTTCAAGAGCATCTACGCCGCTCTCTACTTCTTCCCCATCCTCACCGTGCTGCAGGCTGTAGGAGGAGGACTGCTCTGTGAGTATCAGTGATCGGTAGAAGCAGCCAGGATTCATCCGTCCAGCTTCAAGCGTAAGTGCACAGATTGCTCGGTGCGGCTGTGAGTGACGGTCTGTGTATGTGTGTGTGTGTGTGTTTTCAGACTACGCGTTCCCCTACATCATACTGGTCC
The DNA here is from genome assembly GCA_029490765.1 of Euthynnus affinis. NCBI lineage: Eukaryota > Metazoa > Chordata > Actinopteri > Scombriformes > Scombridae > Euthynnus > Euthynnus affinis. The sequence continues at coordinate 2,502,094 of CM055851.1, read as the reverse complement.
TGTCTCTGGTCACACTGGCTGTTTACATGTCTGCCTCTGAGATACAGGTACTGTTTGTTTCTGCACTCGGTCAATTTTACTGTGAAAGTCAGTGAATTAGGTTTTGGAATATGTGTTATTTAGAGTCTGGAGTGTGTCATTATGATTCATTTTAATCATGGTTCATTCATAAAAAAACCTGTTGTATATGTTAGATGTGCTGCTGTTATGACCCTCCTGATCTTCTCTCTCTTCCACTTCAGTCTTTTAAGAACCTGGTCGCTAAGAAGAAGCGTCTGGTCGTGCTGTTCAGCCATTGGCTGCTCCACGCCTACGGTATCATCTCTATCTCACGACTGGACAAGTTGGAGCAGGACCTGCCGCTGTTGGCCCTCGTGCCCGGCCCCGCCCTTTTCTACATCGCCACCGCCAAGTTCACCGAGCCCAGCCGCATCCTGTCCGAGGGCGGCAACGGACACTGAGGCGCTCTCATCAGAAAATGAATTTTCACTCATTGCTGCTCCAAAATCTGTCAGTTTGTGATTCTGAGCCATCGGTAGAGCCACTGCAGGTTTGAATCAGTTTCTGGGTTGATGTCCAGACAGTGATGACATCATGAGGTCTTCAGTATGGCTGCGTGTTTAATGTCAGGAAACAACTTGATCTCTCTGCTCCAGGATTTGAATCATTCGTGTGTTTCCATTCATGTAAACAGGCCACATGCTCACTGATTTAAACAAGTAACCTTCCACCACATTATTATTCATGAAAACTAGTTCCTCACTCTCTTTGCATGATCCAAGTGAAGAACTAGACTACTCACATAAAGTATTTACAATATTTCATCTCAGCATGGCTGCAATTAAAGATTGTTTATTCAAAGTAGATTATCAGTTTATTTTCAATTATCATATAGTCTTTGAGAATAATGACAAATGCTAATCACACATTACCAGGCAGAGCAGAGCTTTAAATGAGCTGTTTGATGTGAAGTGATGATGAAGCCAAACAGAGAGTGGAGAAGCTGGAACCACACACAGATTTTTACTGTATTTTCTATGAGTCAAGCAGCTTATTGATTATTGATACATTTCCAGCTCTACATCTCATCTAAATCCTGTTTATTTTGAGGAATCCCATCTTTCCTGCCTCTTATATTTATTTAACATCAACCATCAAACAGAGTAGACATATTTCCTTCATATATATATATTGTTTTGCACCTTGTCAGAAAGTGAAATGAAGAGTGTCCTGATTGCTCAGAGCACCTCAGGCTGAGGCGGTGGTGTAAAGAGACTCACTCAGCTTCATGTATATAATAAAGTGTCATACATGCAGGTAGGTGATTGTAAAAAAAATGTAAATAATGTGCGCTTGTGTATTGTACTGTGTTGTATTGCCCTAAAGATAAACACTGACGCTGTAGAGAGAGCAGCAGCTGTCTGATCAACCATCACTTGTTTTGTTCCTGAAGTGGAGGTGTGATGTTTGCACAGCCTACATGGCTTAACGGAAGGTGTGTGTACATTCATGTATATGCTTGTAAATAGTGTGTGTTCAGTATTGTTGGTTCTACAGTGAGTGTAAAATTCAGTCAACCTACCTGTATACGGTTTGAAGGTGTTCTGTGTGTGTGCTCACTGAACCCCGTCAGCGTGAGCTCACACTTTGACTATTTATGCGTTTCAGAAACATAGATTTGCCTGACATTTGACTACCTCAGGTTAATGTAAGCTCCATCCACAGGACACGCAGAGCAGACGTCACTGCACCAGTTGTTCTCTTCTCATCAACCATTAGAAGTACTGGAGCTGAGCAAAGTTAACCACAGAAGTGCAGGAACTGTGTTGAACACTGGGTGTTTTTGACAAAAAAAAAAAAAAAGGTGCTCAGAAAAATCAGAAATGGAAACACATCTAGAATTCCATGACAACTGTTCAAACTCCATCTGCTGACAAAGGTAGTGTAACGTGATCAAAAGCTCAGACGTGGCTACTGATGGACCATGTGCTGAGATGAATGCACTTTCACTCAATCAAATGTTGTTTTGCGTGTGTGTGTTAGTGAGAACATGTAGGTTTTCTTTCCTTCTGATGTGCCTTCCTCCTCTTTCCCTCCCTCCATCTCTTCCCTTTTCTCTCTTTTCTTTGTGCTTTCCAAACCTGACGGGGCAGGTGACAAATTTTACACTCTTGGCTTTTTGGCATCAAAGATTGATATTTCAAAGCCCGACAGACCACCTTAAAACACATGTTGTAGTAACTTGTTTTTTTTGTATTTAATGTTAATGTTTTGTGAGGCTTCTCCACAAATAAATGCAAACACCAAGAGGAGCTGGAGTCTTAGTTGCCAGATTTGTTCTGCGTTCATTTAAAAGTGATGCTTGCAGAAGTTGCACAGAATATAGTGATGAGTCAGTATTTCAGTGTGTCAACACTTTGTAAGAATCTTTCTATCAAGATTCTCAAATTGAAGTCATCCTGTTGATTGAATTAGAACAGGCCTGTGGCAGGTTACTGAATAGATTCAGAGTAGGAAGTGGAATGAAGTGCTTGAAATGTCAAATTTCTAAAATGAATTCTAAAGGTGAGGTGTGAAGAGAGACTGAAACAGACATGGAATGATCTGATCTTCAAGTATTTGTTAGAAGATTGTTCAGCACTTGTTTCCTGATAAAGATGAGGTGATGTAGGCTGCCTTCACACATTTTAATAGGACATAGATCGAGTGTCATCTGCATACAAATGATAAGTAATATTGTGTTTGCAAATAATATGTACTAGTGGGAGCATTATATAAAGAACAACAGGGGGCTGAGGATTGAGCCTTGAGGAACAGCACATGTCAGAGTGGCCAGAACGTTCTGTTATCTGAAGCAGCGTCCCTGAGGGCCAACCCTTCTGTCAAGGTGATCCAATAAAACTGCATGATCAAAAGCTGAGTTAAGATCCAGTAGAATAAGAGTTAGTTAGTGATTGATCATTTGTTTCCTAATAGAGAGAGAATAAATAAAGAGATCAATTACCTGACTGAAATGCAGCTAATTGTTTTAGTGCTGTTGCTGCGTTCCCAGATATGAATCATATATTTGGTGGGGAGTTTTATTGTCACTGATAGATACCACGACTAAAACCATGTGAGTAAGACCTGACTTCTAAAAAGCTCTGACTTATTACACACTGACAGTAAAACAAGATGACTGGTCTGCTCCTTTAACCTCAGTAACAGTCGATGGTCTACAGTTTGATAACACAGCACAGAGGTCATGTGACAAACGAGCTCATCATAGATCACATGACCCTCCCAGAACAAATCATTTCATGTGTATGACACATACATGTTCATTCACATTTGCAAAAAGATGCTGAAGAACTGAGCCAAAGCCAAAACACATTTTTTTTTAGGAAGGCTCACTTTTAATGATACAGATTGTAATACATTTAGATTCAATATTTATTTTGTTATGCATAAAACTCTCAGTGCAAATGCCTCATAAACAATAATGTATAATCATAATAACAGAACAAGGACAGATGCAGCATAGCTACAGTAAGTCAGTGATGACCATACTGTGCATCAGTGATGATGTTTCCCCTGGAAAAATGTAACAATCAGTAGTAAACTTAAAAATCTCTGCATCATTTTCTCCACAATCAGATTTGAATCTTTCAGCAGAAAGTCCAACAGAAAAGAGTCAAATATGTTGAACTTTAAAACTACCTGAGACCACCAGAACAAACAAAGTTCAAATCCAATTCAAATCCACCTTTTAGATGCTCCCATACCGTTTGTGACTCAAAACATATTTAGAGAAAAGTTGCTACAATCACCTTTTTTTTAAAAAAAAAAAATCTAACAGATTTTGCATCAGATTCATACAACTGGATGGAAACATCACGCAGCACAGTATAGGTTTCACTCTTTGCAACAACAGCACATTGGTTACAGTTTTGAAAAGATGGTGGTCAGAGTGGTTAAATAATGTATAAGTCAACAGTGATTTGAAGCGTGAGAGGGCACATCTTCAAAACACTCACTCACCCACCTCATCAAACACCACACTACTTCCTGTGCTGGAACAAAATCAGTGGGTGTGAACAGCTTACACACAGAAGTTGCACATGCGGGTGATGGAGAGAAGAAGGGCTGGCCTCGTCTTCATCTGTTTGAAGAGTGAACACTCAGCTTTGGATTGATGTGTTTGCGTTAGACGAACAACAGCTGAACTGACGAGGTAATCACAAGGTTTATAGAAGGAGGATGTTGTGTTTGATGAGATATGATGATTCTTAAAGAGGCATTAGTGTACATTGAACCCAACTAAAAACACTCTGATGGCTTCAGATATGGCTAATGTGGAATATCCCAGTTGATAATTATGTGTCTTATCTGGTAGAGGGAGGAGGCTGATTATGCGTCATCTAGGTCATGGTTATCCAGGGAGGGTTGAACTGAGAGTCACTGGACTTGGTTGTAGATACTTGAAGACATTTCACTTCTCATCCAAGAGGCTTCTTCACTTCTCACTGACTGACTGAGAGTCAGTCCCAGGTGTTTCACTTCTGTGAGGTTGTTTAAGGTCATAGATACCACGCGAGTGCCACACAGACCAACACTTAGCTTTTGACTCTCACCACCCAGTTTAAGCTAGGGGTTACCAGATCCCTGCACCATAAGGGACACTCTTTCAAGACAAACAGCATACATATTTTGGATAGAGAGGACAAATGGTTTGAAGGAGGCAGTCTACATCAAAGTAGAGAAACCATCTCTCTACAGCACCACTTATCCCCCCAACATACAATACCGTCCTTTCATTCCTGCCCACCACGTTTAACAAGCGCTCCAATTTGGCCTCATGTGACTGCTCACTGTAGCTTACACTGGGCCTCAGGTGACTCCAACAACTCTTAGTGACTGACTGTTTCAACAGCCAGGAGCACTCACAAAGTGGGTATCCATGACCTTGAGAATGACCCCACAGAGGTTATATACCTGGGACTCCTGTCCAGTCAGAACTAAAGAATCCACTTGGATGAGCTGCCCTCAATTCAAGCCTCCTTTAGTCTGGAAGAAGAATTCATCACATTTTCAGATACATGGCTAATTAGGATCAAACAACATTTGGTTTTAGCTTGTGCATTGTAGTTCAACATTAGCACAAGGAGCTCTGTATGACTGGAAAACATACCAGCTGTCTCTCCTACTAACGAGCTGACGTTGATGGAGGTCAATTGTAAGCATTCTTCATTTCATTATCTCTGTAGTATCCGCTGTGTGTGTGTGTGCGTGTGTGTGTGTGTGTCACATCAATAGCAGACAGAGAGCAGAGAATGGTAGAGGCAAACATGGCTTATTTAGAGGTCTTCTTCATTAAGAACCAGCTTTTGCAGGTCGTTCTCTGCAAAAGCACAGTGGATTGTAAATAGGCTTGGCAAATGTCAGTTTGAAATTCTATTATTGGGACAATTACACTTCCCTGTCTAAGCATCGGACTTCCTCCCATCGATCTATCACAGAGTAAAAAGTTTTACAGTGAAAAGCCTTCACGAAAGCATACCGTACTGTTTGCCATCATATATTCACACATTGTTTTTTATGATTGATTATTGGAGTGATATTACTGCTGAATTTGCACACCACAGGAACATCCTGCATGTTAAAGATCTGTATCTGTTTTTAAGCCAAACACACAGTTGTTGTTTCCTGCGTTGGGCTGGCTGGCACTCCTGAGCTTCCTCTCTTCTCACATGTCATGTTCCTTAAAAGCAGCTGACCAATAGCATTTCAGTCATGAGGAGAGCAGCGCTCCTGTCACTGAGAGAGGAGAAGCTGCGCACCGCGTGCATTCGCTCTGGATGAAAACGCTCCGTAGCGTCATCATAAACCTGCTGTGTCCATCAGCACCATGAGTCCTGCGTGTGTACGTGTGTATGTGTGTGTGTGTGTGTGTGTGTGAGCATTAACCAAAAAAAGAACCGCAGGCTCCAACTCTTGATCAGCAGCTCATTTACTTCTGGATGTAGATGATGATGATGCACAGAGTTCCCACCAGTCCAAGCGCCTGGATGCCAAGGAACCAGAGGAGCAGCCAGAAGAAGACGATCACTACCGGCTCCACTATCTTGTCCCCAAAGTACATCTGGCTGAAGCCCATCCCCCGCAGACACTTGTTGATCATCCCGAACAGAGTCCCCATCCGCTCGCAGTCGTCCAGCTGAGGCTCTCTGGTGGTGGGGTCCTCCATGTATGGCCACCTGCTGCTGGGGTCGCTGGGAGGTCGTGGTCGGGTCCTGATGCCGTCACTCTGTGGAGGCCCAACAGGACAGGTTATACACACACTCTCACACATTTTTCATATATGGGATGGCTTTATGGAGTTGATGAAAATATTTAACAACAGTTTCTGTTTATGAAATCGTAATTACTGGCTTTGTTCAACCAACAACCATGATCTCTACATATAACTGTATAATGACTAAATGATCATATGAATACAATTTGAATGTAATGTACTGTTTCATGGACAATTAGTTCAATTTTACCAAACTGTCATTAGAAGTAGTTGATATGGATTAAGTCCTCTACTACACAATCTATTATATATGAAGGTTTACTGTGATATACAACACACTATATATGACATAATAAGCAGATGGAGATGATGCAGTAAATGAAATATGTGAGGAATACCTCATGTAGCAGTCCAACACTGCCAAAAAACAGAGCTGCTGAACAATATGCAACACTGGCCAGAATTATTAATAATAAGTCTTCTTAATGCACAGAGATATTATGGGATAGACACAACCGTATAAATATAAACTCTGTCACCCAGTGCACCAGGCAAAAGCATGGAGTCATTCCTCACACTTCATTCAAGCCCTGCTGCTTCTATCACACTAATACATTGTCTGAACCAATGAAGTGGCAGATACAGAAGACATGTCTGTACAGAAACAACTACATACTTTATGGTTGAAGTGATTTTGGAAAACTATGTCCTTTGTATGTCCACCAGAGAGAAATGTAGGACTAACAGTACTCTGTACTCAGGCACAGAGGTGCTTTGAGCTAAATGCTAACATCAGCATGCTCACCACGACAATGCTAACAAGCTGATGTTTAGCATGTTCACTATCTTAGTTTAGCACGGTTTGCTAACATTTGCTGATTGGCAATAAAGATGAAGTAGAGTGCCTAGCATGCTGCTAGCATAGCCATCAGCATCAAAAGTCTGGTTCAGGTCACAGACAGCAACTATCTGTGCTGCTACTGAACACTGTCAGGTTACAGCCTTCATAAGCATGTTACAGCTGGAGTGTGCTGGGGTTAAACAACCACCAGCTCTTTCACACTGCTTTCATATATTAGAGCCTGTATCAGTGAGCTTTCACAGTTCCCAGCTGGAATTACAACTTACATACTGACGAGAACAGTAATTACAGTCACTTCCTTATTATGTCCCTCAGCAGTTCCCAGAGTGCAATGGGAGAATCAGAGAGCATGAGCTCGCTGACTTGTACAGTGTGTTTCCTCAACGGGCAACACTCCAACAGTTCAAATAGTAGCAGTCACCTCATTATGAGGCTGTACATTCTTTAAAGTGCTGGCACTACAGCCTGCCTCACTCTGAGCCAGTGTTGCTGGACTCAACAGTGTTCTCACTGCTTCTTATCTCACTGAGTCGCTAGAAATTGTTTTGTTTGGGTTGTGATTATTTGGGCTACTTTTTGTCCCACTTTGGCAGAAACCAGAGGTGATATGACCTCTATACATGCAGAGAAACACCTTTCCTAAATGGAAATGAAGAATTGGGCTACATTATGACAACTGGGCTTAGATTTGGCTCTGTTTTGACCATCTGGCAACACTGCTGTGGGCAGACATCATTATCATGAAACTCCTCAGAACTGTGTTCTCACTGGCCCATCTGTTTCCTAATGTAACTGAATCAGTATCATAATGAGAGGATGGTAGAAGCAGTCCCTTACTACTGAACTAGACAGAGATATGAGACACACCCCATCATGTCTGCCGTGGTGCACACAGTCACTCTGATACATTTCTTCTGCTGCCTTTCAGAACAAAGCTCACAGTCCATACAGGCGGGAAAACAAGCTGACTTCTAGACAGCAGAACACCTTTAAAACCTCCATACCAGCAAGACTTTACCACTGTGAACAACTGAGACATACGCCACTAGGGATGGCTATTGACAACCAGTACTGAATGGTACCAGTTCCTGACTGGTCAGTACTGAAATACTGATAAGCTCCTGGACAAACAGTGCTGCCATCACTATTTATGTTACGTTAATTCATTCTAACATAGCTGCCATTTTCTAACTGTCCCCTAATGATGACGATTACTCGCGTAACTGTGTGTTTACATTCTGAAAATTTTACTAAATTTAATGAAATGCAGCTAAATGTAAAATATGTCAAAAGGTAGTAGTGTGTACAGGAAGTGATACCAGCAAACTATTGAACTTGTTATTTGTGAGAAAAAGTAATCATGAAACAATCTTTTCACATCTTTTCAGGGCATGTCTTTTATGGAGAGTAGTATCAATAAAGGGTATTGATAAGTATTGGTATTGATAAGCAGTGTCAGCATTGATATTGTTATCAACAACATCCTAACAATACCCATCCCTACTACACACTGATAGAAATCACAGAATCATGTCAAATACAACTTTACTAACAATGTAATGCTGCCAGCAGTTAGAACTAATGTAATGACAAGCCTTTTTTATTCAAGTTTACATATGAAATAACTAAACTGCGCCAAGGCTTGAGTTTAATCTGGTGTTTACAGTGTGAACTCTTGTTGTAATGAGACCTGCTGATAGTAGCTAGCTACCCAGAACTCCAGATTAAACCTCGCCTTGTCATAGATAACGTGTCACCAAACTACATTTACACTTGCTGTGCTGCCCGGCCGACACGTTAGGTCCACACACACACACACACCTAACCTAGTAGGATATGACTACTTGAGATATGACTTTAAATATGACGGGGTGTGTAACGTTATCTATCTATCTACAATAAACCAGACAGCTCCTACAACCGGGCTCAAGAATATCCCGAATTGAGTACTTATTGTTGATTCGTTTAAGCTCATAAGTCGTGTTCTACAAGGTAAGTATCGCCCGACTTAAACAGACACATTCATTATAACATGTTTGAGTGGAGTTTCGGACAGACCGCTCCGCTGTCACTCAGGGTTACAAGTCAGATTGATAACGGTCGAGTCGCAGTAAAGTGACTTTACCGAACACACTCGCTCTCTCACTAGTACGGGGTCTTACTGTGAGCTAAGCAGCACCACCATTGACTCTTGGTCAATAATAGTGTCACAGACGACCGAGGTTAGCATGAAATCTTCTGACGTTCAGCGGAGCTACAGCTAGCTTGCTCATGTACTTTACCCGGTGTCGCTGCTGGTGTGTTGCGGTCTGCCGCGCACCGAGGACGGGCTGAGGGGCAGTGTGACATCTGCTCTGGTTTTCAAACGGCTGCTCCTCAAATTCACGTCGATGAAAAACGTACTGGTCCTGTACAGGCGGCGTTATAGCGGACATTTTACAGCGAGTCCACTGACATTAACTTTCGGGAATCAAACCATACAAGAGCGTGAGGTGATTGTACGCCCTGGGAGGCGCGTTCGCGACAGGTTCACGCGAACGCAACATCATCACCATCCAATTGGAGCAAAGCCGCAGCGCCAGCACTTCTCTATAAACAGTCTACACATGTCAACATGCGCCACCTGCAGGCCAGGCTAGGCATTACAGCAGCACTATGTGTAAATGTAGCAAGTGGTGCACATCAGTGACCATTTGCCAGTTTTTGTGAGCTATGACTGCGATTATTGGAAGAATAAAGATGCCAGTAAATGACAATACAGCTGAGTATTTAGACACGAATCATTAACACAAAAAATGGAAAGGAGTAACCTATATGAGGAAAAAGATACTGACAAAGCCTATGAAACATTTCCAAAAATATTTATTCACTTATTGATATGTACTCACTTTACAAATCATTATGATTTGTAAAGTGAGATTTGTTATGATTTTACACTGTGCAGCACCAAATAAAAAGTTACAGGCTGGCTCACTGTAGGCCATCTCTCTCCCAAGTAATGCACTCATATAGACACACACACACACACACACACACACACACACACACAAGCAGAACCGAAGTCCTTTCCTACCTTTAAAAAGTCTTCCTCCCGGTCTTACTGGCGGGAAGGTCCAGGGCTCTAACAATGTCACCTTCCACTGATATCGATGTCAAGTCAAGCATGGTTCCGTTTCAACATTGATCGCTAACAGATGTCTCGGGGGAAACTTCCAGCTAAATGCGTCGTGTGGCTGCTCGTCGTGACGACAGCTGGCTCCGAAAAGCCTTATCATTTTACTTACTAATCAATAGATGTGTTTATTATCTACACTAACCATTTAGGTTAGTGTAGATAAGTTAAACTGTGCTCATCAAGAAGCTTTCACCTCGTAACGTTTCTTATATTGTGGAAAAAGAAACGCAGAATGTAAGCTGGCAGTGCAGCTGTAGTCTGTCATTCCAGGCAAACAATTGGTCCACATTCAACCAATTAACTGTTTAACTTGTAACCATCGATGTGGATACTGCAGTTAGATTCAGCGTTTCATCTCAAACAAGCTATTGAAAAAGATTAATTTCAGAAAACTAAGTGAGGAAGTGTGAAGGCTTTTGTTGGCGACACCGTCTTATTTACATGATGTAATACCAAAAGGAGCAGGCGGATATGTGCTGTTTGAACATGCAATGATTAAAGACGTTCAGGAGGAAGTGTCACAACAACCGCGACGCGTTAAGCGCAAAGTCACCGGATAACTCGGTCTCACCACAAAGTGTTTCGGTGTAGCCAGTGTGTGTGTGTGTGTGTGTGTGTGTGTGTGTGTGTTTGTGTGTTTGTTTTAACTGACAAGATTCAGCTGAATGCCTTGTGGCTGCTCATAGTAACGACAGCTGGCTCCTAAGAGCCTTATCAGTTTCAGTTTATTCAAATCAATCATTGTGTTTCGTTTATTATCTCACCAACTATTTATATGAGATAAACTGTGCTCAACAAGAAGCATTCACATAGTATAGTGCATTCTGCAGCTGGTCCAGAATGCAGCTGCTCGTGTACTAACTAAAACTAGAAAAAGAGATCACATTTCCCCCATCTTAGCTTCACTGCATTGGCTTCCTGTAAAATCAAGAATAGAATTCAAAATCCTTCTTCTTACGTACAAAGCTCTTAACGGTCAGGCACCATGGTATCTAAAAGAAGTCTGTGCTCCCAGAATGCAGGTCTACTGGTGGTTCCTACAGTCTTTAAAAGTAGAACGGGAGGCAGAGCCTTCAGCTATCAGGCTCCTCTCTTGTGGAACCATCTCCCAGTTTCGGTCCGAGGGGCAGACACCATCTCTATGTTTAAGAGTAGGCTTAAAACTTTCCTTTTTGATAAAGCTTATAGTTAGGTCTGATCTGACTCGCCTTGGATCAGCCCTTAGTTTTGCTGCTATAGGCCTAGACTGCCGGGGGACTTCCATTGATGCACTGAGCTCCTCTCTCCTCTCCTCCATCTCTATGTATTTGTATTTTTATTACTATTAATGCATGTTACTAACTTTACTTCTTCCCCGGAGTATTGTGCTTTCTGATCCACAGGAAGCTTCATAAACCATAGACCATGCTGATGTGCTGACGTCCTTCTTCTGCCCTCCGCCAGCTGTTCCTGCTATTGCTGCTGCTTGTTGCTTACTATTGTTGTTGTTGCTGCTGTTTTCTTTTCATTGTGTACAGTTGGCAGTGCAGCTAGTCTATCTTGTGATTTTTTAGTTATCCTCAATTGCAAAGTATATTCAACCAATGAAACTGCTTTGTCATTGTGGTCGGAGAGTGTGGTCACACGGTCAGTATTCACGGGGTTTGACCAGTCTACAGTCTGTTTAACTTGTGACCATCAGTGTGGATACTGCAATGAGATTCAGCGTTTCGTCTCAGCAAGCCATTTAATAAGACTGATTTCAGAAAAATAAGTGAGAAATGTGAATGCTTCTTGTTGGCGACACCATTTAATTTACATAAGGACCAGACAAATGTATACTGTGATGACCATGGGATAATTTAAGACTTTTTTGGGAAGACGCCAACATGTTCTGTTTGTGTTTTCAACAGCTGCTGTAGTTGCGACACCGTCCTCTGAAAGTCACCAGATAACACGGTCACTGATTAAACTAACACACCGGCCAGCATACTAGCCGCTTTCCCACGGCGTCACACGGCGACAAAAACTTAGAATAACGATAACTGCCGCGAACTGATGTTCACAGGGTCAAACAACCTATTAGAAACAGAAAGAGGACAAGAAGAGTGAAACTAAAACTGTCAAGGCGGCAACTGTTGCTAACAAACCAACCAAAATACCGCACTTTCCGTTTCCGCTCATTAGCGGTATAGAGATACTAAACGCGAGGTCTCGCTTCGCTCTAAATCGAGAAACCACAAACGGACAAAAAAGTACAAAAGAAGCATTAGTGTTCCTCCCTGCCCAGCCCTGGACTGACTACACCGATGCTGACTACACAGCTGGTCCCCAACCTGGAGAGAAGGGTCCAGCTGCGGTTTGTGGACCAGGGGGCATGACGTGAGGAGGCGCAACATGGGGAATCATCTAATCTGAACTAGTGTGTGTCACATCATGTATGCCAGACAAATAACAGTTAAGAGACACATATCTATACTGATCCTGTGGAAGAGGGTATTTAATAGAGAGGTGCGGTACATAAATGTGATCAAATACAACACAGGATCTTAAATACACACATCTGTTAACACAGTTTCACGCAGTTTTATAACACCTGAGAAATAGAAGAGTTTTCGTGTTTAACTGAATCCCCATCAAGGTGTTACTTTCTCAACCAGACCAGAGACTATTTCTGCCCCTGTATCTAACTTGTGTTTCTGGCAGGCAGCGGAAGCAGAATGCTCAAGCATGTATGTAAACAAATGCAGGCTTTTTTTTTTGCACACACAGCTTTTTCAATATTAATTATAGCTGTTAATTGACCCATGAACAAAAAGCCCCCAAATAACATAAAACACATTTACATGCTTGTTATATCATTGTTGTTAAATATGTGAATTAGATACACAGAAGTTATTTGGTTCATTATTTGCAGGTTGATTATGTGTTGAAGTGCAATCACAGTCACAGTAAATATTGTAAACTCTGTTGTCATGGAACTTTCCTGAGTTTACCACTGGTATTTGCCAGTGTGTTGACTTCCTTGAAGCAGGGCAAGCCTGGTCTTCAAGGTCCTCCACCTTTGCAGCCACATCCTTCAGAGGATGCAGTGCCTGGACGGGGCTACAGCTATTGTTTGTTCTCTTCCTGACGGCTGAGCCATGAAACATATCATTCATGCACTCACACTATATCAAGAATAATTTGCTGAAAGGACTAATTATTCCTCTGATGCTGCTGATACAGGAAATGTGAGACAAAGAGAGAGAGAGGTGTGACATGGCTGAAATGGATGATTATTTGCTTAGAACTTTATGTGGACCTAAACTCTGCATACTGGATATTTAAAGACCTGACACACATTGTTGCACCTTTGTTCAGCAATACTGTAATGTAACAAACTACATGTACTCAAGCACTGTACAGTTTTACAGATTTGAGGGACTTGCACAATATACATTACTTGAAAAATTTCCACTTTTTGATACTTAAAATTCTACTCCAGTATCTGTCAGAGGAAAATCATTTCATTTTCCCTACTCATTACTTTGTTGATTCATGTTTTACACAGAGAACAGACAATGACCTAGATATTACACTGCTCACTAGCATGAGGATGGTCCTTACACATGGATGCACTAGTATTAAGGATGGATCAATACAACATAAAATACTGTGACAATCAATGAAGCCATATTCTTGCATAAACAGTACTTTTACTTAATTTAATTTAGAATATTTTTCTTGTAATGACTCTTACATTGTGGTGCTGCTCATTTTACTTCATTAAAAGATCTACAAAAATAGTTTTTACCCTGAGTGATCAAACCACTCCCACACAGTCCTGATAAAACAGAATAGGTTTTGAATGTTGCATAATAACTAAAGCTTTTCAATTTGATTGGTTCTTATTCAGTCAACAATCTTTAATATTATAGAGAAATACTGAAGACTTGAAGCCAAGTTTTCAGCGGTGCACGCAGTCATATGAATAATACGTTCTGTGACCCAAACAATTACTGTCAAATTAGTTTTATAACCCACTTAGTCCGTAGTGCGGAACAATAATTCTAGAATGCGAGTTCCAACCGGAATGTTTTGGTTGTAGCATGCCGTATGCTAGCTGGGTTGACAAAGTTAGCCCGGTTAGCCTGCAGTGTCGCTGCCGTCAGAATGACAGTCGAGAGACCCAAAACACTGACCGAGTGCAACACTGTTATCGAAATATGCGCCCTTAGCTCCTTATAGAAATAATATCGCATCTCCAGCCTCTCTGTCCTCTCTGTGACAGCTGGCTCTGAGAGAAGCCGTTCAGAACAACCATAAATACATTTGATTTGTGACGTGGTCACACAGAACGTTGTGAGAACGAATTCTGACAGAGAAAAGTCTAGTTAAAGTATTGCAGTAAAAGTAGTGGTTTGGTCCCTCTGACTGATATATTATTATATATGACATCATTAGATTATTAATAGTGAAGCATCAGCGTTAGAGCAGCATGTTACTGTTGTAGCTACTGGATGTGGAGCTAGTTTCAACTAGTTTATATACAGTTAATATTATTAATTATTAATAAATCAGCATTAAAAAAAAAGGTGTCAGCAGGTTTCCTGACTCCTTGCAAGAAACAGGAAGCTTGTTTTTCTTTTCCCACTGCAGCAACTAAATTGTGTCAGCACTAGTTCTGGCCAATGAGCCATTGTTAAATGTTTACATTTTGCAAATTAAAGACTAAAATTATATTTTCTAACTTTCTTTTTTTTTTCTCGGTGTACCAAAATTGCACCAAATCTTGAATTCTGTGAACCGTTATACCCCTTCTGTTAATAACAACAAAGTTAACAGTCCCATTTTAGGATCATACACTGATGCCTTACACTGTTGTGTGATGTATAATGCTGTTTATGAAATACTCTGCAGAGTGGAGTGGTGGGGTCAAACTGTCTTCAAGGTCCCAAAAGACTTGGGCTGGCCCTGATGTTGTGATTTGTTCTTCTGACAGTGAGGCGTGGGATTACATGCCGCTTGTAAGCAGTGTAATCCCAGCTAATCTGGGATTCAGTTTCACTCTGCACTGTGGACACAGCCTCAGACTGGACAGGACTGGGAATATGGAGATACTAAGGGCCTGTGTGAATACGGGATTTGTCTGAAGGATGTATCTGCTGGTCATTCTTCACATCTTGCAGTCTTCACTGTTGGCGGTCCGCTCCTGTCCAGCTTTATGTGCCTGCGCTTATGGGAACACTGGAGTAGCAGAGCTCAGGTTGAGTGAGGTTGACTTCATACGCTGTTGTTCATTTCTGCTTGAACATAACTCGTTATATCTTAATATATTTTAAGAATGATCATATTATAGAAGTAAAACAATGCAGTAGTGCTAATGTAATAAATATTGTAATCAAATCTAAGTAAATTCTGTCACTGGATAGCATTCTATATTGCAAATAGAAGATGTAATACATAAATCATATTCTGTGGAGGAAGAGACGTCATGCAATAAGATTCCATTAATAACTGCACGTTTTGATATACATGTTGTAGACAGTCTTCCCCTGTGGAGGCTGCAGGGTCCCACCAGAAATATTATACATTTTTTAGTGATTGGTTATTATAAATCAATATATCTATAAGAAGTGATTTCTGAATGAAAACAAATCTAAGTTATTAAATAGTGAATGTGATCTGGACTATCTAGATGTGTTGGCTTAACTTTTGGGGAGCTGCCATGATGTCCATATTTATATACAGTCAATGGTATTTATTTGTCCAAACTTTCAGGTTGGTGCAGTGCAGTGACCCTGGAATCTCAGCTGTTCCCATTAATGTCCCAGCTGACACAGTCAAGCTGCGGCTGGAGAAGACCCTGATCTCCAGGGTGCCCCGAGCAGCCTTCTACAACCTGTCAGAGCTGCGCTTCTTGTGGCTGACCTACAACTCCATCACATCGATCCACCCCAGCAGCTTTGTGAACCTGAAGGCCCTGCGAGAGCTGCGTCTGGATGGAAACCTCCTGACAGCCTTCCCCTGGGAGGGGCTGAGGGACATGCCCCGCCTTCAGACTCTGGGCCTCCACAACAACCGTCTGTCCAGCCTTCCTGCCCACGCTGCACTCTTCCTCCCCAACATCACCTACCTCGACCTGTCCAGCAACAGGTGTGTCCAACTGCTAAAGAATCATGTAACCTCAGTGGTGTTCAACAGACATGTTCAACTTCTCTCCTCCCTTCTCCTCCTCTCCCCACTCCTCTCCTCCCCTCTCCTTTCCTCCTGTCCTCCTCACTCCTTTCTTTTTCTCCTCCCCTCTTCCCTGTCCTCTCCTCTCCTCCTCTCTCTTCTCCCTACTCTTCTCTTCCTCTCCTCCCCTCTCCTGTCTTTAGGCTGACTATATTGCCTGCTGAGCTGTTGGACCTTTGGTTTCCTCTCCCTGGTCAACAGGGAGGACCAGTACAAAGAAGAGTTTTGGGTACAGTATGTTTTGGATGAATAGAAAGACATTATGTGTTGCTCCTATCAATAATGGTAGATCAGCAAAGCCATGAGGGAGAGTGAATGTGTAAATGTCCTCCTGGTCAAGACTTTCTCAGACAGTTAGTTGGTTTACAGTAATGTGTATAATGTTTATAGCATGTAAATGGAACCTGTGAGTTCAACCGTTTGACAGAAATGGACACGACTCCATGAGTGATTGTCTTTTCTCCATTTCAATGTCATTCCATTTTGAGGAGGAACAAAACATCATTGAGTGAGCACCATTAAATGTACTTGTAGTTTACCATCCTCTTTGGAAAAGTCCTCATGAACACTAGTAGTATTGTGAGCTTGTAAGTGGAAAAATTCAAAAGTTTTGTAACATGCTGATTTTTTTTTTTGAAAGGATGAGCCCCCACTATTTAGTTCCCTTGGTGCTCCACTCTTTTCTAGATAGTGTTGAAATGCAGAATAAGTTCAATCATTCACAGTCTTTGAAATGAGAATGTTAGCATTTGCTACAGTATTTGTCACCACCTGCTGTCAGCAGTGTTCAATGGGACTTTCATATATAAAAAAAAAAAAAACCACCCACACGACTTCTGTTTGAAAGCAGCATGATGACGCTGACATTATAAGGAGCGGGACTTTCATATCTTTTTTTTATGTTTGGTGCTAAATACTAACCACAGCACCTGTCACTCTTAACATCACTGTTATCTTCACTGTGAAAATATATTTGGCAGAAACTGTCTGTAGTGACAACAACACTGAATTCAATTACACAAACCTGTCATTACATCCACCATTTCTCCACCCACTGTGTGACCTACAGCAAACATTTCAATAATGAAAACAAGCCCAATTTTCCTGGATACCCAGGTCTCCATGACAACCCCTGGTTGTGTGACTGTCAGATCTCCCTGGTGATGTCACTCTCCATGTCCCTGGGGAGTCCTGTGGTTCTCATGGACCAGCTGCTGACGTGCAGAAGGTCTTTGGGTCAGTCAGGGATGTTGCTGACCCAGGTCCAGCTGTCCCGCTGTATGAGGCCCTCTGTCCAGCCTGCAGCCACCAGAGTCATCTCTCCACTGGGCAGCAACGTAATCCTCCGCTGTGATGCCACCGGCTACCCTACACCAACTCTGACCTGGATCAAAACCTCAGCCAATGCTGGTGAGAATTCCATGGTCCCCTCTCAGGTGATGATCTAATGTTATGAACATTTGGAGTTTCAGTCGAGTCATTGCTGTTGTGATCTGGTTCTCTGTACAGATTGCTGCCAACAGGACATCCTTGACAACTCTGAACAGCTACCCAGGAATTTGGAAAGTTGTAAGTTCCACTACTTTGTCTCATTACAGTTTTAGATAGTACTAACATAACGTTGTGAGGCTGAGCTGATACATTAAGAAGAATGATGAAAAAGTATAAAGTAGGATGAAAGTTTGTGTTTCTGGGAACAATAATGCTGCATTTTACATTTAAACCAGTGGTTCTCAAACTTTTTCACATCAAGGAACCCTAAACTGACACCAATTAGACCACAGAACCCCTTCTGATAAGATTTTGTCCCAGGTCCAGGCCCAGGAGTTTTGCTTCACATGTTTTATTACAGAAAGTGCATGAAACCCATGACCAAAACAGTCATACATTCTGTCATTGTGTGACTTATGGATATACTGAAAAAAAAAGATTCCGCTTTTTGCTTGGGACCCCCTGGAACCTCCTCAAGGACCCCAGGACCCTACTTTGAGAACCACTGATTTAAACAGTTCAATAGAGGCAGTCAACATAATGTTCCAAGAAAAAAAACAAAACAAGCACAAAAGACAAGGTAAGACTCAGTCAGTGCAAGAACGGAGGTTGCAAACATTGTAAATGATTGACTGCATTGGGGTAGAGTGATTGTGGTTGTTAGTGTGTGTATGCATTAGGAATAGGGTGTGCGGGTGGGGCTGGTGGAGGGTGATGTGGAGGAACAGTGGCTGTCCACATTCTACCAAATGGCAGCAGGATGAACAATCCGTGGGATGGTTGGGAAGAATCTGCAAAATGGCGGTGCGGTGTCTGTTGAAGATGTCCATGATGGATGGGAGAGAGCCCCTGATTTTATCTTCTTGGCTGTCCTCACGGTCCGCTGCAGGGACTTCCATTCAGTGATGCAGCTGTAGAAGATGCAGCATTCTGGCATGATTGTCCTTTCCGTCCAGGTGGAATATCCCCAGTGACATACTATGATATCATCAAGGTTATTTTCTCTGACTACAGAAGATGTTGTACAATGGTTTTCATAGACTATGAAAGACAAACTGAACTTAACATGTGAATCAGTGAAGTCGTACTTTTAATCGTTTTTGCTAGGACAGACTCCAAATAGACTTTAGATAAATGCAAATACACCCCTACTGGTAGCTAAAGTGAACAATTCCATTCGAATGAACTGCTTTGAGAAAATTATGTAAATATATTTTTATATTTGTAACTTATAAATGCCTTGAGATCCTGTCGCAGGTCACCATGCCAGAATACTTTGAGGTGAAACACTGTGTGCTGAGAGTTGACATTGTGCTACTTCTTCTGTTCTAGTCATGCAGGAATCTCCTCGAGTCGGAGTTCGCTGGTCAATAATCAGCCTGAACGGGTTATCCTACAAGGATGCTGGTGAATATCGCTGCCAGGCACGCAACATGGCAGGAATATCCGAAGCTCCCATTAAGCTGAAGGTGGTGGGTGTTTCAAGACTATCTCGACTCCCAAAGAAGAAGTCCCAGAAGACTCCACCCAAGTCATCATCAAAATACAGGAAGCCAAACCAGACTCTAGCTGCCATCCCCACCCCCTCAATGAAGGAGAAGCAGATACTCCAAAACATCACACCACCTGCCCCAGTCACATAACAACACCCAGACAGCTTCTCATCATGTGTCTGAAGTCTTCCCCATAGACTACTATATTAAGATGCAAAATGAACCACACAGATTCAAGACTTATCCGAGCGGTCAGACAGCTCAACCACTCTGATTGTGAAGTTGGTGGTGTCAGTTACTTCAACAAGGAAAAATAAAACTGAATTGACTGTTCTAGTTTTAGTGTTTCAGCCTTTGTTGGGTTCATTCAAAATAACACACTGTATGTTGATGAGACATCCAGCTTGGCCAGTGAAGAATCAGGCCGGTTCAGCAGGTTCAGTTTCAAGCTTTCTTCTTCTTCTTCTTCTTCTTCTTCTTCTTCTTCTTCTTCTTCTTCTTCTTCTTCTTCTGCTTCTTCTTCTTCAGGAGCTCACGTTCAGGCTTTACTTGGCTTGTAACTTGAGTTAAGTGTCAAATAAGGTTTAGTCTGACTACGCTCAAATCATCAGCAGCGTCTTCTTCAAAATAAAATACTGTACGTGTTTACTTCCAAATTAATTGTGGAAAAGTGGAAAATACAAGACTTAATGTTTGCTAATAAACAAAAACAAATGAACTTGTTGCAATAAAAGATTAAATATGGATATATTTGGTTGAAGAAAACATAAAAGAGATGTCTTCAGAGTTTTCTTGAGTTCTTGGAGGCCAGCTGAAAGAGGAATCTCCTTGAGGCTGTTTTTATAAGTTACAATAAGATGGGAGGAGTTTTAGGGATGTTCTACAAGGTTTTGTGCTGAATTTTTGATGAATATTCAGTGTCTTTGTCTTAGGGGCTTTAGGTGTGGCTGCTGGTTTGCAACCTGCACTGCCTGAAGTAAAGGAATTTAAGGAAATCTCATTTTTACATGCAGAAATGGACACTTCAAGTCACTGTTTGCCTGCTATTTCACATTAAAGCTGTAAACACATTCTTTCATAATGTCATGCGGTCATGATATTTCCAATTAATAATGGTCCTGTATTTATAAAACCATTCAAAACAGTTAAACAGTTTACATCATTCCTGATAAGCAGGCCCACACAGAATCTGCAGATTGTTTTACAGTTTTCAGCAGTGATCCAGAATGAACATCTGTAGAATTCTGCAGAATGTTGTTTTTTTTGCTTGTAATGTGATAGATGATATTCATTTAAGATAACAAAGATAAGCAGTATTAGTATAAAGGATTGATAAAATCTAAGTCTTACATCTGTTTAGTAGATAGTCATACATATATGAAAGTTATGCAATTCTTCTTGTATTTACATGACAAATAACGTGTTGCCTAATGATCAGACATTTAACTTACATGAATTTTCAGGTTTGCCTCATATTTGCAGGGAGAATTCACAAAGTCCTCAGCAATGTGGATTAGCCTATGGTGTTGTTGATAAGAGTCTGTCTTCCCTCTAAGGTGGGAGTTGTTTTACTCTCGTCCAACTCTGGCCATGCTTTCAGTTCATGTCATAACTCAACTTATTGAAATGGTTTATTAGGTCTTTCTGAGTCTGTTGAGCATCACTGATCAAACCCTCACTCAGGGTTACAAAGGTCACTTCTGCAGGCCGAGGGTCTGCTCTTATGAATCTGGGGAGTCTGACTCTTATTGTTTAAGAATCAAAGATTAGTTAACAGAATTAAAAAACAAGCGGTTGTCTTCCTACATGGATGTTTCATGTGTCTGTTGGTATGATCTGAAAGTTCATTAAAAGGGGGTTTTTGAAACTCGGAGTTTACAACATGAGTCACAAATCCAGCCTGAATTTCAGAATGTTTCAAATGTTTAGAACTCAGTGTTACATGTGTGCTGCAAATTTAGATTTTTATTCCATTTCAGAGCAATCTTTTAATTTTCTAGTGGGTTGCAAAACTGAAAAAGACAAAACTGGCTCTTTATTTCACTTTGAGCAAATAAACACTTTAGTTAGCACCAAAAGCATTTTCATTGACATCTGACACAAACACATCTCTTCCTGTCTCATCCACAAGGAAAAAGCTAGTGTTCAATGACATGACTTGCAGATAGTTGCATCAACAGATAACAACAAATCAAACAGATTATAACAGAGGAAGAGCAAGAGCTCAAGAGAAAGCCTGTTATGATGAACACTTGATATCCTCTTTGACAATGTGACATGTCCAGTAGATGGCAGCAGTGGATACTCTCCAGGTTTTGAAAGAACTCTTGAAAGAAGATTATTTGCCCTTATTTTAATGCGCCAGTAGCCATTAGCTGGCTATTGTCTTGTGGATCTATTTTATTTACTTTGTGTGCTTTGAGTACCAGTCTCACCATGCTTTCACTAGAAATTCATTGCCCTGATAGAATACAACTTTATTATCCACAAAAAAGGAAAATTGCCTTTGGCGGTTCATTAAAACATCAAACACACACACACACACACACACACCACCACCAAACAACAACACTCCAAATGATAAAATACAAAACACACCATTTAAGAAAAGCATCTTGAAATTTTTTTTTTTTTTTTTTTAAAGTCACTGATCAGTCTAACATCTGGGAGAGCATCTTGGGAGACCCCAAATACAGATGTTAGTCTTGTGTGTTCTTCATAAGCTCTATGTATGTTTTTCACATAATGCTTGTGTTCTGCTGTCCAAGGCCAAAAATACATTATGTATGAGGAAAACTAGTTCCAGCTGTTCAAGACTTGCCCTACATACACCCATACTTACACAATGGAAAAATATGTGGTAGGAATCCTTGTGTGGATCACACAGGCCAATCCCTCCTCCAAAAGTGCAAACTAGGACTGAGGTCAAACAAGTGACTGCTTGTACTGGACACTACTGGTGATATCACTTACACCAACAGGTGCCAGTTTGAAATTACCCATAACCCAGTAGCAGAATGAACTGCTGAAAATAAAGTGTTGGAGGCACATTAAACAGAGAACTACATGAAGAACATGCACCCAGTGCATGCTGGGAGGATAGTGCATATTCAAACCAGCAACCTGTCCATTAAACAGCACCAAGAGACTCTTCATGAAACAATCCTAACTTAGTGCAGACATGGCTAACAAGGGCCAGGTGGTTTTGTGCAATGTCCTCAGCACTCCATTTGTCTGCTGTACAGCTACGCCCAAATAAACACTGAAACCAGTTTATCTTGCTGTGATCATTCCTTGTGTTTACACTGACCATTAGAAGATCCCTTCATAATACACTTACATTGGAAGTAATGGAGGAGTAAATCCACAGTCCTCCTCCTGTGCAAAAATGTATTTAAAAGTTGATCTGAAGCTAATATGAAGCTTCAGTGTCCAAATGAGTCAAATCCAGTAGATATCTTTCAACGTTACAGTCTTTTTAGCACCAAAGTCCCTCTTTTTGTTTCTATACTTCCACCTGCAGCTCAACAGGGAAACACAAAGAGGAGAATTTGATGCTAAAAAGACTGTAAATGTGTCAGATATCCACTTGATATGACTAACTCAGACTGCTGAAGCTGAATAGAAGCTTCACATTTGACATACAAATGACTCTGTGGACACATTGTGGATTTTGGCTCTATCACTCACACTGAAAGCACATTTGAAGGGGATTTTTTTAAATAACCAGTATGAACACTGTTCATATGGACACCTGACTGTTGATATAAGAATTGGGAAGCTATCCTTTAATATCCAGTTAGATCAGAACATCCACACATGGTTATTATGTAATATTAAATGTCTGTTTTTCTTGTTGATGGGACTGATAAGAGTGATCGGAGTGGCTGCACTGGGAGTGAGCTCCTAATTACATCTCAAACTTGGATCCAAAAAAAAGAACATTTTTTTGACATTTTGCAAATTAACACTCAGAAATCTTCAGAAAGGACATTGATCAGCAAGAACAGGAAAGAAAACATCATCTTTTGATATATTTTTCAAATCAAAACAACTAGCTAACTGTCAGCTAACTGCTGTTACCAATATTCCAAAGGAGATACAGCACTAAAGAAGCTAACAGAAGAGTTTTTTGAAAACAAGAAGAAAACTGAAAGGGTCCTTTCTGGTAATGTAATCCATGCATGCTGGAGGCTCTCTATGCACCCTGGACTCAAGAAGTGATGGCATATGACTGTGGAGCAATCACATTGATGGAAAACAACTGGGACATTGAGTGATTGAGCTTGGGACAAATGCTGGCTCATGGCCAGTTTACACTCCTACAGTGAATTTTCATCATAACTTACTGGCACATTTCGCAATCTGTTCCTCTGTCCTGTGACACAGGCGAGCCCAGGTACCAGAACCAATCACTGATCCAGTGGACTGGTCATCTGCCACCCCATTTTGGAGAACAGCAGATCTTCTCTTCATGCTGACCCTGCTCTCCGGAGATGTTCAGCTAAATCCTGGACCAGTGACCCCTGGAGTGCTGCAGAATTTCGCTGATTTGTGCCTGAATGTGTCTCCTCTGGTACCAGTGATGAATGGGCAGCAGCTCTCTGAGCAAGGCTTCTCCCTTAACAGATTAAACTTTGTTAACACAAGGCACGATGGCTCAATGAATAACTTTTTGCTACTGTAGAAACCATGATAGGTCCAGTGTCTCCCTCGTAAAACCTGCTGCTGACACCACTGTCTGTTGAAACCCTGCAGTGAGGAGGCAGAGGTTATTCATAACCTTCTGTCAATCATGCAAAAGTTTTATGGGACGAGCAATAAGCTAACTCATCCTGTGTCTGACAGCACATTTCAACAAGATAAAAATAATGTTATCCCAACAAATGTCTTTAAACATCATAGGTGTCTATGCAGATAACACTGTTTATGATCAACTCACAGAAGTCTCTAAAGAGTGCAACCTCAACACAGAATTATTGGGTGATTTTAAGGTGAACTGGGAGGATAATACTAAAAATGATCACAGAGAAATTCCAACTAGAACAACTAGTAAACTAGGATTACAAAATGCTTGATCTGATATTCACTAACAAACCAGAAAGAATAACTAAAAGTTATAATTTAATCACTGGCTTATCAGATCATAACCTAACCCTATGTGCAAGAAAACTGACTGAAAGTAGATTTAAGACTGCAGCAACTAAGACACTGATCCTTCAGTGAATGTCCAGAGCTCAGCAAGAAGAGTTTACCAATGAAATGAACAGCTTGAACTGGGAGGATGTGCTGTCCTCTGATGATCTGATTCAGTATAACATTGTAAAGCTTTGTGCTTCTAGAGCTTCTAACTCTACATAATTGCTTTGTCCTCTCACCTGAATGTGTGTTTTTTTGCTGTCACCTGACTGTGACTGTAATACTGTTTGGTTGATCTCACTCCTGCTTCAACAAATCATTTCAACTTGATTGTGCCATGTACTGTGTTTGCATTTGAGTGACTGATGGGATGTGCTATTAGTTAACAGTGTCCCCCAGTGAGCTCTGGGACACTTCCACTTTCCTGTGGTCTTAACAGGTACCTGTGCTCTGTGACAGTAAAAGTAGCCACTTGACTGCTTGCAAACACTGTGGTGGGTGTTGGGTATTGACAAGACTCCAGGGAGTCGCTGCACCTGGCTGTTGTTTCATGAAAAAAAAAGAGTACCAGGGATGCCCTGATGGTTAAAATAGTGATAAAATCACAGCTATATAGGAAATGGTCAAATGTTCTAACAGACAGAGGCGGTATACGATATGAGGTGTGTGACCGAACAGAAACCTCTAACCACTGAAATTCCTTTGGTCTGGAAAAAACATCACGAAGAAATTTTCCTTCAGCCTGCCATCAGCTGGCTGTGGAGCAATGAGCACCAACAGCAGGTGTGCTCACAAGACCGTCACTGTGGAGTGAGACATGAGAACAGATTCACCAGGTTTCATGTCTTTTCAACACATTCAGTCCTGAAAAGAACCAAGTAACTGTCAATTTTGAATATTTCTTGACATTTGGATCCCTTTCCAGTCTATCTGGGACTTGTCGACGTTTAGTGCAGGTTAACAAAGTTTTGGAATTAAGTTAGTGATTATCTACTAATCTTTATGACTCCTGATAAACTAGAAATCATAAAACATCAAATTACACAAGACAATCAAGTTTATGGAAGTGGAATTATTAAAAGACCTTCAAGAACACATCTGGGCCTCATTCACTACTATGCCTGTACTTTGCACATAAAATAAGTACGCACACAAGATTACTGTCTTATTCATGAGATGTGGAGCAAGTTGTCTTTTAGAGTTTCATTGCCAAAAATCGCAGAATATACATATTTGCAAGTTTAAATCTCCCAGTTTGCTAGGCAGTTCGTCACCGTAACAGTTATTTGTTTTTCACCGTATCTCTAGGGAGTTTCTTTCAGTCTCTGCTGAGAATTAAGAGTTTAAGGCCAAATCCTTATCTGCCTTTCCTCCCCGGACTTTCCCTTTAAATTTCCACTACAGTCATCCTGGAAGAGACCGCTCTCATCAGGATAGATATCTGTCATTATAGGATAAAGGTGATCACTCACAACAACTTTGTATTGATTCACAGTGACCGTTCCCTTTAAGAGGACAAGTGGACCCAAACCATACCAGAAAAATGCTCCTCAAAGCACAACGGAGACACCAGACCCCCTCACTGTAGGGATCAAACGTTTTTAAAGCAATTCTCCTTTAATTTGTCACCTGTCTGTATACACAAAAAACACATTTACACACACAGTCTTTCTGTATCTAACACACAAAGATCACAGTTTAATCTTTACCGAAAATGTTGAGGTAACATGTTGAACAACAGGACACAAACATATCATTTTATTTAAAAGTATGAGTTTTTGCCTTTGTTAAAATGATGGCATTGATAAAGTTCTCAAATTTGTTTGATTTAGTGTGATTTTTATGTCAACACTATTTACCCATAGAGTGTTCAATTTATGCCATAGGACTAACTTTTTTTGATGGGTCATTGTTATAAAACCATAATAATTAGATAACTTGTTTTAATTACATAGGTACACGACAACCTGAGGTATATATCATAACTATTATATGAACAAAATACATTAAAATACAGTACAGTAAAATCATCAAACGTAAAAAGTGGCTCATATGCTGTCACATTGCAGTATGGAGATTCTCATATATATAAGCTAACAGGACTGTAAACATATTCTCATATTCTGACAGAATCTGAGTGACCAATAAACGCCATTGCAATAAAATGTAATTCACTAATAAGAAGAAGCTTTACAGTAATTATTTTTATATAAGGTCCAGTATGAAGCTTTAGCGAGCTAGATGATTGTTGGATGTGGATATCTGAATGCTTATCAGGCTGAACATCTTCCACATCACAACCAAAGGCTCAAATAAGATAAGATAAGACCTGTGCCCACCAAGGGAGAACGTAGCTAGAGGTCACAAGCTTAGCTTAGCTTAGCACAGATATATTATATTCCTATAGCTGAGTAACAGAGAGAAACCAAACCGTAATGCAAAGATTGAAGATCCAAGTTTTGGAACTTTGACCATGTTTAGCATAGATATCATAACTGTATATAAATAGCAGAAAACAAAAGAGCAATAATACTTTATAGGTTCTGAAACACATATGTCAACCCAAATAGTCCATTACAGCTACACTTGCCTGAATGCACCACAGTGTAATCATACAAGCCTTAAACATCATCAGAGACAGACAGCCAGCATCATGAGTGAAGTGTATAGATAGACATACACCGGCACCAACATGCTCAGTAATGTTAAAGTGACACCTGAACATAGCCTGGCACAGCGACCACATAAACCACACACATGCATGCGCGCGCACACACACACACACACACACACACACACACACGCATACACACATAAACCGGGCCCAGCGCCAGGATGAAGTGACTGAGGGGGGACTTAAACATTAAGAGGGGACAATTTTTTTCATAATTAACCATGCGATACTTTTTTTTTTTTTTTAAATCATGTCGCACTCACTCCCTACACACAACAAACTGCACTGTCCATGGTTCTGAAACAACAGCTGAGAGAAGCCACATGTATCTCGACCAATAATTATGTTGTTTTTGTTATTTTTCTATAGTTACATAAGGCTTAAACAGAGGGGGCAAAAAATACAACTGGAGGGGCCATAAAGCCTTTATCAGTTCAAATCAAGTCCATTTCAGAGTCAATTTTGGCCCATAACACAACAGATGTAACAATAATTGCTCATTTTTGGGAATTATATATATATGTGTGTGTGTATGTATGTCTGTATGTATTTATATGTATGTACACGTGTGTGCTATGTTTCACCAAAGCTTCAAATTTATGGCATTAAATTTTAAGCAGCTAGCTAATGGAAACCAGGCTTCTTTGTGCAATGCTCTGGCTGTACACTGAGTGAAAGAGTAGGAGTTGCTCACTGCTTGCAATCTGGCATTTGAGAAATGTATCATCATCATCATCATCATCATCATCATCATCATCATCATCATCATCATATGGTAAACAAAAAGAAAGAAAAAAGAAAGAAACAAGAATTGTCTTTGATTTGAAATTGAAACAGTATTCATTGACTGCTATTCGCTGGATGATCCAGGAAAAAAGAAAGCCTCCTGATTGGGGAGTGCCAAGTCACAGCCACGTGCCAGATGGTCACCTGAGGGAAACTATAATGGATAAGTTATCCATTATAGTTCTTGGACAAGTGTCATAAATTATTTATAAAGTGGTCATGAAGACATGTTGGCCATCTTCACCTTACACATGAATCATTTCAGCATTTATATTTCTGCCACCATCCTGAACATAAAGGCGTCATGCTTCACCCACATGTGGAAGAATGGTTGAACAGTGTCTGAACCTCAGCCTGGTTTGAGTTCATTTAGTTGATTTCAACATCATATTTAAGAGTCAATATCATATTTAATGAGTGAAATTATTCTTAAGTCAATCATGTGTTGTTACCAGTTCATACAGGTC
Organism: Euthynnus affinis; assembly: GCA_029490765.1. NCBI lineage: Eukaryota > Metazoa > Chordata > Actinopteri > Scombriformes > Scombridae > Euthynnus > Euthynnus affinis. Next base: position 2,473,535 of record CM055851.1, on the reverse strand, counting down.
TTAATCCCTCAAAAATTTTCTTTATACCTTGTGAAATTTTAAAACAAAACAGTCTGTACATCTGTTTCTTCTGTGAGGCCCACTGAATGTGAAAACCTTTTTCTTTCCTTTCTCAAGACAGATGTACGGAAGCCCTGACAGGCAAGTGAAAAAAAAACTGCTGATCCATTTTCTAAGTCTGATCTAAATTGTTTTCTCTTTTGTGTTTATGACTTAAGAACAAGTGAAAAACAGTTTTGCTAGAATAATTTTTCCTAGCTCCTTAATAATTTTTTTCATCTGTGAAACAGGTGGGGAAAAAAAGGTTTGCCAGGATCATTTTCCCCGGTACTTTTTTCATCTGTGAAAGCAGATTTTTGGGTTAGGATTATCTTTCTAAGTGTTTGTTGTTGTAATACTCAATTTGGAATTTCTAGTGGCCATCAAGGGGCGACTCCATTGGCTGCAGAAAGAAGTCTGATTGTATGGAAGTCTATGAAAAAAATGACTCTACTTCTCTCTTTATTTATTACCTCAGCAAACATTTTCCACTATTCTAATGAGTTTATGGTCTCAATCACTAGTTTCAAGTCTTCTTCAATACATAATAATGTTCATTTTGTAAATTATGGCCCTATTTGGAGTAAAATAGATTATAAAAGAGCGTATGCTTTAGGATGTGGCTACCTTGTGATTGACAAGTTGCAACCATGACGACAACATTGATTACGTAAGGCAAGGCAAGTTTATTTGTATAGCACATTTCAACAACAAGGCAATTCAAAGTACTTTACATAGATCATAAAAGGCATTAAAACAGAATATAAAAGCAAGACAGGTGAAAAGACATAAAAACACGGTTATGTAAAGTAACCATGGCGTACAGGTGTAACTGCTGTGTTTGGTTGTAAAAAAAGACTCTTCAAGGAGGTTGGTATGTGCAGTAGCCTACATTTTGTTTTAGGCCTGCTTATCATTAGCAAAAATTAGCATTAGCCTTAGCATCATCAGTGTTAACCATAGATTGTAAATACACTGTTCTAACCAATCTAGCAGCTAGCGCTATGGTTGGCTCCAAAACTCAATACTTTCAATTATTATCAGCTTTTGAGAGATAACATCTCTAACGGTGTATTTCACCCAGCCTATCCATCTATAAGGCACACCTAACATCCATCTGTTCTGTATTCAACTACAACTCTTTGTCTCAAGATAACAACGAACATAAAAGCTATTAAGACCTCTCAAATAATCGTGAAATTACTTTGTAATAAAAATAATTTGCTAAATATATATTTAAGTTTACATCTCCGTCATTTCACAAAATGGGTGACATCACAGTGACTATGTCCATATTTTTTTTACAGTCTATGGGTACACTTCAGCCTCCTGTGGACGAAATGAGAATTATAACGAATTATAACGAAAAACACTTTTGTTTCCCTCAAAATAAAAAAAAATGCCGAACTCTTTTCCCCATCTGTTTTTACAGATGTAAAAAAGTAACTCAGAAAAATGATCGTTTTTCACATGGCAAAACTTTTTTTCCCACCTATTTCAAAGATTGTGAGTGTCTACTGCAGATATTTTAGTGGAGTTCAAGGATGAGGGAGTCATAACATTTATCAGTTATGTCTTATCTCTCCTGCAAACCTGCTAAGACAATAAAGATACAATATGATCCTCAGCTCAGGGTCATACTAGTTGTATAACCTGGACTGCTGAAACTGCTTTGGTCCTTAGTTTTTTTAGAAACAAAACTAAACCTTTTGAGCCGTAGTACCACCCCGTAGAGGCTACAATGGTCACGTGTTGGACAGACCTAACAACATATTAAGCTAATGGTGGAATTGTGGGATCTAATGATGTAAAGTTTGTCATGGAAAAGAAAGACCATGGGCATTAAAATCAGAAGGAATTATCCTCTCGGCAGTCAATTCATGACCATGCTCGTAATGGATTAAGAACTATATATGGGCGACAAATTGAAGGAAAAACCTGCGTGAATGACTGTCAAATACAAATGTGTCCACACAGGTCACAGGGCTCACTCAATGGTTTGAAGAGGATGGAAACGATGTGAGTCATGCCCTATGGCCTTCCCTGTGACCAGATCTCAACCCGACTGAACACCCGTGGGTGATATTTGTTAGACAGTGCTCTCCACCATCACAACCATCAAAACACTAAATGAAGGAACATTCTGTTCACCCCTCCAGCAGAGTTCCACACACTTGGAGAATCTAAGACAAGGAGAACTAGAGCTGTTCTGGAGGCTCATGGTGGAACAACACCATAAACCTTGTTTAGTCTGACACTAGAGTTGCATGAAGACATCAACACCGTATCCTGGGAATTAAGTACATATCCATATAAGATTCCACACCTCACATTTTTACATCCAGTTCTTTACTTTTTCTAACTGTGACTTTCCCTGACCATAGCACAGTATTTTAGTTGTCCAACCCTAACATTACCTTAAGCTTAGTTTATGTGTTATAACCATGATCTTGTCTAAACCTTAAACTATTGTATAAGTTTCCAAGCACAGGTATTGCAGAAAATGTTGACACTGGAAAGAAATAATTGCCTTGTCATTGAACCTAATCCAGGAAATTTACATTCTTATCTGACAATGGGGTTGTAAAAAAGTATTCCTATCATTTACTACCAGGTAGAACAACCGGATGTGCCAATGGGAGGCCAATAAAATACATGCAAGTACATATTCCTGGTAAATGACTTTGTCATTTGTTTATCAAGATGAGGATCTATCTATCTATCTACCATTCAGTGACCATGTCCGGAGAAATGTTTCATCATAGGATAAAGGTGATCACTGAGAACAACTTTGTATTGATTAGCAGTGACTCTTCTTTCTAAGGGGCAAGTGGACCCAAACCATACCAGCAAAATGTCCCCCACAGCATAACAGAGCCACCAGATCCCCTCACTGTAGGGGTCGAACATTCAGACCTGTCATCCATCTGTATATATATAGATAGATACATAGAAACACGCCACGCTACCTTGGACCCAAGCTAACGCTACCTTACAGGTGCTGCACACCTGGGCTAACATTAGCATACTTATTAGAGGGTCTGCATAAAGATTGAGACCATAATGACCATAAATAGTTTTGACTCAGTATTTCTAGAGAACTCCAGTTGAGTCAGTTGCTGCTAGGGATTTTTGGAGCTAGCATTTAGCAGCCCTCAGTGGCACTGCACTTAAAGGCATTTCCTCATTAGTGTCAAGCTGTGGTAGTTGCTGCTTGTTTTAACCAGGACAGTTTCCTGTCCAACTGTAAATGCCTATTAGACTTTCAGATTGTTGTGCATAAGTGAAAATTTTGGCCGGAGGGAGGGCTAGATCAAAGGTCAGCGGCTCAACAAAGTTTAGGATTCTCCTCTGTAGATCATGAATATCCACATCAAGTTTCATGGTCATCTTGCCAATAGGTGTTGAATTATCTTGCTCTGGACTGATGTGTTGGACAAACAACTAACCACCTGTGTAGATGACTAACATCATCATTCTCCTGCCACCGGAGCAGTTATAGTTAATTCTATTACTGTGGTGCAACACAGTACAGCCATTGTTTTCCTTTTCTTTTCACACAACTCTGTTGCAATCACTGTTATGTTGACCAAAGAGCAAATGCAATAACAGGCATGTCCAAACAATAGACCCTTTCCCCTGAGTATCCACTGTCAGCAGGACAGATTCCCCAGTTGACAACTCACTTTGAAATTTGAATGGCTGTGATAGACTCATACCAAACACACACACACACACACACAAAATGTTGCACTTATTACCATGTGTTATGTACTTTGTATTTTTGCAACAGTGTATAAAGTTTAGCTGCTGATTGACAGGCAGATAGTTGATGTTTAACAAGAGGAGGTGTGTTGGCAGCACTGAGGACAGAATAAATCTCTCGCTCAATGTGAGATTCTCTCCACTGTCTGACAGATTCCCTCTCCTCACTTCTCCTCCTCTTTCTTCTCTCCACCCCTCAGCACCACAGAGGCAAGCTTTGGATCAGTTCACACAGTTAATCTAAATACAGCAGGAGCCAAAGCCTGCAGCTCTGACTTCAGGTCAACATTAGAGGCTTTTACCTGGAGACAGTCGTATTTCAGTCCAGAGAAGTGTGAGGGGCTTAGAGGTCGTCATGGTTGACAACATGGACTTGGAGAAGCAGCAGAAGACTTACTGCATCCGCGGCAAACATGTTGTCATCATCTGTGTGACGGTGGTGGTGTGCTCTTTGGCAGTGGGCCTCGGGGTGGGCCTCTCGGGGTCTGACACCACCATCACACCAGCCCCCACAGCAGAGCCTACACAGCCCCCTCCATCTGGCAGAGGGCCCTGCACGCCTTCCTCTGACTCCAGCGGGGACTGGAGGAATTTCCGTCTGCCCAGCTATGTGAACCCGATCCACTATGACCTGCACCTGGAGCCAGACCTGGTCGATGACACCTACACTGGCACCGTGGAAATCCATGTGGAAGTCAGAAAGCCTACTCGCCATCTGTGGCTCCACATCAGGGAGACATTTGTCAGTGCCATGCCCAGGCTGCAGATGGTGGACAGCCAGGGGGGGCAGAAGGAGATATCTGTAAAAAGCTGCTTTGAGTACAAACCTCAGCAGTATGTGGTGGTGGAGGCCACAGAGGAGCTGCCCATCACTTGGCCAGGAGAGGCATACGTGCTCAGTCTGGACTTCCAGGGGTGGCTGAACGGCTCTGTGGTGGGATTCTACAGGGTCATCTACACTGAGGAGGGGAAAACCAAGTAAGTTAGCAAAACAACACTTTATTACACTTAGAAGTATTTTGACTCACCCTATGTGGCATCTATAAGCAGCGTATAAAAATGAATTGGTGCTGTTACAAAGATACCTTTAATTATTCATGAATATATCTATCAATCCATAACTGGTATATAAATAAATATCGAATAATAACATAATCCTATAGGACCATATGTCTTCATGTTTTTTTTTTGTGATTTTGGAACAGATGAACAGTTTTAAACCCACCTGTAAATGATTTGTATAAACAGTTAATGATTGCCTTATAACACAAGTTGTGTCTGTGTGTATGTAAAGTAATATCTTTATACATGTTGCACCATGTTAAAAAGTATTATTTCAATGGAAGATTTGTTGACTAATACACATAATGAACATTTAAAATATTTGTTTACACAACATATTAGTGTGTTAAACCATTTATTAGGTGTTTATCTACTGTTTATAGATGTTACAATAAATATGCTATATATACATTATATAATTTGACAGTGTATATAATACAGTGTGTATAATTTTAAAATAACAAAGAGAAAATAACAGGCAAACAGAAAAGAAAAGAAAATTAACTAAAATTACTTGACCACTTTTAGCTCAAAACCCACGTACTGACATGCTTTACTAAAATAATAGTTTATTACTATTTCCAGTAATCTCCTGATGCTCTGGGATAATTATATTGATTGATTAATCATTTAGCATCTTCGGGCAACGTCATTAAATAATAATGATATCATTTCAAATACTGTATATTGTCCCCAAATTCAATCAGATTTATGGGCATCTTATTTGCTATAACATCTTGCATTACTGTGAATGTCAACTTTTTCAAAAATGTATGACTATGCACTTTTACCGATAATGGAATGGGTTTTGATTTCTTCAACAGCCTTAGGATGAATTTCATCTTTATAAAAGAACAGATGATCAGTGAGAGGTATCTGAAAATGTATAAAAATCATTATAGTCTGAGATTCATGATTTTCACATAACAATAATGGATCAGCTGGTGGGGACAGCAAAAGACCAGCCACTATTGAGGGTTCAGTATGCCTCAAATGAAACATGAGTGTGTACCATACCCAACACTTTTCCAATGCCAGAATTAGATAGTCTGTGTGTTTGTAACTTTCTGAAACAAGCAGGCCCACTTCAGGCAGTGACTGGCCAGGTGTGTGGGGGTGAGAAAGTAAATGAGGTTTGAACTTCTCTCTCAAACCCTCTTTTGTCATTCTTCACAGAATTACTTCTGTCACTCTTCATGTAAACAACAAAGTGCTAGGATGTCTTAGAGGAGAGATCTGATCTGTTTGTGCCGTTATTCCCATTTTTGCTATTGATCACGTCTCCTTCCTCTCTATGACAGCAGGCTTTTCATCCTGTCTTTGAGTGTGGCCATGTGGAACAGGTATACTGTACACCCATGGTTGGATGAAAATTCAAACTAGTTCATTTCAGTGGATTCACTGGTTCCACTGGTGGGGTTCATCAACTGAAAAAGAGCAGTCACCCTTAAACTAACCAGACACCGTACAGATTAAGCCTGATATTAATCCTAAACTGCTTGTCAAATTTTAGAAATGGGATTTAATTTCAGCCAGATTGGTTGTGGTTTGATGTGCAGTTTGAGGTCACAACACCTGGTTAACGGCCTTAATGATCAAATATCTGGCTGTCAGACTATTTGTTGGATTTCTGGCAGGTTATACATTTTGTGTGGTGTAATATTTTGTCTCTTACAGTATGTCAGTAGCAGCAGCTGCAAACAGGAGGGTAACAGAGTAAATGAAGTAGAAATCAAGGCATGAATGACCTGTTCAAGAACTTAAAAAACCTCACGCACATTATTGAGTCAGACGTTCCATGGAATGCCTGGTTATAATTGCATTGCACATTTATCAGATTTCAGTTTATGATGATGCCTGCTGATGTCAAATTAATGGAAAACATTAGTGTATTAGTGTAGCAGCACTAAGAAAAGAAAGAAGAAAAGAATGTTTTTGTGACTGTGTTGACTAAGGTGTTTTCAGTAATCAAGGGTAAAGTTTTCATTCTCTATCTTCCTTTTGCCTCTCACTCTTCTTATTTCTATAATTGAATTAAGGACAAAACAAAACAAATTCCAGTTATTAAACTTCATAATAAGCAAAAATCAAATGCCATTGTTAATCTGATCAGAGGAGTCATTGGAATCCATTTGGTAGGGTGCCTTGGAGACAAAAACACAATTTTTTTAGCTGTATAAAAAGACAACATCAATCAATCAATCAATCAATCAATCAATCAATCAATCAATCAATCAATCATTTTTTATTTATATAGCGCCAATTTACAACAAAAGTCATCTCAGGGCACTTTTCACATGGACCGTACTCTTTAATCTGTAGAGACCCAACAGTTCCCCCCATGAGCAGCACTTGGCGACAGCAGTAAGGAAAAACTCCCCTTTAACGGGTAGAAACCTCAAGCAGAACCCGACTCTAGGTGGGCGGCCATCTGCTTTGAGCGGTTGGGTTGAAAGAAAGAAAGAAAGAAAGAGAGTAATCATAACAATAACAGCAGCAATAGTAATAGCAATAGCGGGGGGAGGATGACAACAGGACTTTGAAGGACCGCGAAGGCTCAGTCTGCATCCCAGGGTTTCCTGCAAGATGAGAAAGCACAAACAACTCTGGGGAAAAAGCCAAGGTAGTAACATGCATTGATGTTACATGAATGCATACAGATAGAGGGGAGGAGGAGGACAAAGGAGCACTGTGCATCATGAGAAGTCCCCCGGCAGTCTAGGCCTATAGCAGCATAACTAAGGGCTGGTCCAAGGTGAGCTTAGTCAGACCTAACTGCTTTATCAAAGAGGAAAGTTTTAAGCCTACTCTTAAACATATTCATACTGAATCTGGGAGATGGGTCCACAAGAGAGGAGCCTGATAGCTGAAGGCTCTGCTTCCCATTCTACTTTTAAAGACTGTAGGAGCCACCAGTAAGCCTTCTAGTGGGGTAATATGGTACTATGAGCTCATCAAGATATGATGGTGCCTGACCATTAAGGGCTTTGTAAGTGAGGAGAAGGATTTTAAATTCTATTCTAGATTTTACACAAAGCCAATGCAGTAAAGCTAAGACGGGAGAAATGTGATATTTTTTCTAGTTTTAGTCAGTACACATGCAGCTGCATTCTGGGCCAGCTGGAGAGTCTTTAGAGACTTGTTAGGGCTGCCTGATAATAAGGAATTGCAATAATCCAGCCTAGAAGTAACAAATGTGTGGGGTAGTTTTTCTGCATCTTTTTGGGACAGGATGTGCCTGATTTTTGTGCTATTATGTAAGGCAGTCCTTGAAATGTTTGTTATGTGGGAGTTAAAGGACATATCCTGATCAAAGATAACTCCCAGATTCCTTACTGTGGTGCTAGAGGCCAGGGTAATGCCATCTAGATTAGTTAAATCATTAGATGTGTTTAAGGTGTTTAGGGCCAAGCATAATAACTTTACTTTGTTTTGTTTGAGTTTAGTAGTAGAAAATTGCAGGTCATCCAGATCTTAACATAAGTAACATTATTTACTCTGTAAGATTTTTGTGACAGAAAAAAGTTTCAAGACACCATACAGATGATCACAAAATCTTTGCTCAATTAGCTTAACTCAATCTTTGAGGTAATTGGTTGAAATGATACACTGTCCAGAATTAATATTTTGAGTAACAAACACTCATGTGCTCTGTATTTGTTGTGTGCTCCTTCACAGAGAGCAGCTGTGGTCAGCTTGGATTCATGTCAATTACAAAGGATTCCAATAGTGACATATGTTCAGATTGCAAGAAAAAAATGATCAAAACATACTTAAATCTTGTCAAACCACTCCAGAGACATAATCCATTTCTCATCAGCTGTGCTGGACTCTACGTATATATTTAAACAGTCATTGGCTAAATACATAACCTCATACACACTGAGCATGTGGATGGACACTAGAGATTACTTTGCATTCATGGGTAGAGATGCTGACATGAAAACTTAAAGTCCCCCTCCACTCAAAATGATGTATGTGCAGATTTTGTTTTCACATTCATCTGCTGAAGGAGGAAAGTTTCTCTGTGTTCACCTTAAATCTCAGTTTAATACAAGCATGATTGTGACATCACAACTAGTTATGAGCCAATCATGATGCAGTATGCGATTAACAAGTCTGATATGGAAATTGGAAGGCTCCAGTGTACATACAAAGAGAATGAACTTTTCAATGAAGCTGCCTTGGTTGAGTCCACTAAAAGATGCTTTTATTTTCATAAGTAGTTGAGAAGTTCCTCTGGGATAAGGCTCAGTCAGGGGAGATAACTAATGCAAATTAACATAGAGGACAACTTTTGTTCTAAATTAAAGATGGCAAACTGATACAATTGTCTTTTTTATTGACAGAGATTCTTTTAAAATAAAATTTCTGGTCTCAAACTCTTTCTGCAATAATCTGTCCTCTATTTGATCACCAGAAAGATTGCTGCGACAGATCATGAACCGACAGATGCCCGCAAGTCATTTCCCTGCTTCGATGAACCCAACAAGAAGGCTACTTACAAAATCTCCATCACTCATGATGCTGACTATCGTGCTCTGTCCAACATGCCAGTTGAGGTAAAGTCAGAAATGCTCTTCTACTTCTTTTTCTTCATGTTTCAGTGCATTTGTCATGTCAGTAAGCAGACATTTTTTTGCTGAAGTTGAAACATTTTCAACTTTTACAGATGCATCATTTCCCAATGAATGCTGTCCAGGACAAATTGACTTTTGCTAAATTCGTCCCCTGCTCTGTCAGGTTTTGGATTTCTCCACATGCTCCTTAAGTGGTGCGCATGGAGCATTACCTAAGATAATGCTAGGTTTGCCAAACACGTCAGTTGGTCTTCATCCCCAAATCCTTTCTCTTGTAATGATTCATGGGTCATCAACTGGTGAGGTTTCTAATTTTTGCCTGAGACATGTATCTTTAGCTACAGTCTTTTAGAATCATACACCATCTATATACCATCATGTACATTTAAGACCATTTGACAGACTTCTATTAATCAGCTGGAAATATTAAAAAGTCAGTTGGAGACAGAGTTTCCAACCAACCAAGTTTCCAATGAGTTACTATTAAACAGATAGCTCGCGACAGCTAATCAAATCTGCAATTGTCAACTGTCAATATTGCCAGTTTTTGTCTATAAAAATGTCTGCTGTTAAAAAGGTCTATCACAAATTAATGAGTAGCAGTTTCGTTCCATTTTCTGCCTTTTTAATTTAATTTTTATTAAGTTGATTCTGGTTGTTTGGACTTTTTAGTTTGTTATTCTAGAGAAAATCATGTAGTCCTGCGACAGTTAAAATAAACACAAAGTTTTTTACAGCTACAATAATTACTGCTATGAATCCCTGTTTTGCCATTTGCCATATTTGCCATTACCTTGCCAGTAAAACTGTTCATAATCCTGTTGGACTCAGTATAGTTGCAGTAGGTAGACGGAGCATAATTTCTAAAACTTTCCCATCGTTAAAGGAAAAAAAAAAACAAAACAAAGAGAGGGTAAGCTGGGCTTGGAGTGAACACTATGAATACTAAAAGCAGAGGAATCAATCTTGTGCCTCTGTTTTTGGGCCAGGGGATCCACCCATTTCTACAGGCAGAGTGACAGCCACATTAACCCATAGCCTTTCCCTCTCTCTAGGGAAAGCCTCAACAACTGCTTGGCAATAAAGTGAAGACCTCCTTCCAGCAGTCCATTCCAATGAGTACCTATTTGGTATGTTTTGCTGTGCACCAGTTCGACTATGTGGAAAGAACATCCGCCCGAGGAATTCCTGTGAGTTTACCGCTATGTGTCACAATCAGTACAGTTTACAGTGAGAATTGTTGAAAAGATTTGAAATGAATATACTATAAGATTTACATACACACACTTTTGAGTTTTGTCTTCCTTTGTCTTTGCAGTTGAAAATCTATGCCCAGCCAACTCAATTACACACCGCAATGTATGCAGCCAACATGACCAAGGTCATCTTTGATTACTTTGAGGAATACTTCAACATGACATACTCCATCGCAAAACTGGGTATGTTTAGCCAAACTCTGCCATAATCATCATCAACCTCTTATCACTCCACATTAAAAGGGTAGTGTCTGACTCCCTCAGCAAATTCTATGATTTACATATTGCTATACTATTACATACTATGTTAATAATTTCTGATTACACAACATGTAATTGATCTTTTTCTTTGTTCCACCTTTGTGATCATGGTGAAGCCTACTTTTGTTTTAGGGGTCACACTTCCCAAATAAAAATGACAAGTCTAAAAGTCCCTGCTAGGGGCCTCTATGTTCTCAAATACACTAGAATTGTGATTCTGTTCCTGGGAACAGCTGACCAATGGTATTAATAAAAATTTAACACATTCAGTAGATTTAAATAAACAGTAACACTAATATACACATAGTGTTCAGTCTAAACACTGCTACTTTTGCAAAGAGTAAAAGGCCTGACTACTCTTAAACTGTTTCTATAGGTCACAGAACAGGCGTATAATTGCTGCAGGGAACTTGCTCCCCCAGATCAGTAACATTGACCATTATTGCTTTATTTTAACTTGTTGATGTCAATGCAACAAAAATAAATATATCTGTGACTACTGACACAAAAGTGAGAATACAGGTGACCACTGAAACAAAAAAATATTACAACTGTGACTTCCAATTAAGACTAATTGCCTGAACAAGGTTGTAAAAGCACTTGTGAACAACCACAACTTTCTCAATTTTGGCCTGGATTGTGTCTAATGCAGCATGGCTCCACATGGTGAGGAATTGCCTGAAAAAGTAAGAAGCCAGATTGTGAGACTTCATAAAGATGGGAGAGGGTAGAAGATCGTCAGTAGGCTACTGAACAGAAGCCATAAACACAGTAGCAGCAGTGGTTAGGACCAATAACAGAAGGTGCAGAGACCGTCCTCGAATTCACTATTTAAGCAACCTTGTTTTGAAAAACAGACGGCAAGTGCTTCTGAATCAGCATAAGGATTATCTGTGGAAACAGTGACTGCTCAGACAGTGTGAAGGACACTGCATGAAGTCAACCTCTACAGACCACGTCCAAGAAGAAAACCATTGCTCACAAAACGGCACAAAAGTGCAAGATTAAACTTTGCCAAAGAACATGAAAAGAAGCCTGATGAATACTGGCAGCACATTCTTTGGTCAGATGAAACCAAAATAAATTAGTTTGGATCAGATGGGGTCCAGCATGTTTGGTGTGGACCTGGCCAGGACTACCACAGTGACTGTGTAGTGCCGACAGTGAGACATGGAAGTGGGCAGGGGAGCCGGATTAATTTCAGAAGTGTGGGGGCCAAAAAGTGTGTGTGTGCATGTGTGTTTGAAGGCCTTTTCATACTTTCCGCATCTGTGGACAGTTGTGGACTTGCATGTTGACCATGGATACGGACATGGTTCCATTCATACTCTTCGGGGGTCTGCGGACACAGACCCATTCCATATGTGTGCACTAGTAAATAGGGTTATGGCATGATATCTTTTGAGTTGTGTGTATTACAAACTGATGTGCAGTTTTTTTCTGATCAGCCTTTAAACACAGTAATTTGTTACTCCAACCGCACTTGCTAGATCATATTTCATTGTTTCACCAGCACTTTAAACAACACGCCCACACCAACACAGCTCCTTGTATTGTTTTACACAGGACTGTTTTCAGCAAGGGCGAAATCTTGGACTTTTAGCCACTTAGAATAAAAATGTCCAGACAGCTCTGATGGAGCTCAGCCATTGAGGGCTGCTTTATTTCAAACAATTCCACTGCATAAACCTGGAATCTGTGTGTGACAGCTGACCTCTCTATCTACAGTCAATGGTGTAGATGGGTAGCAGAACACAGAACATTAATTACAGTCAGATCCTGACCGATCCAGTGTTAATGAAGTTACTGCTGCTGTGCCGAATGCGCAGATCAGTCTCTCAGTTTAAAGACACTTACTGTTTCTGCTGCTGTGTGATTTTGGCAAAGTCAAAAGCAAAATATATGTTAGTTGGTTTGTGATTATGGAGAGTTTGTGTGTGCCCCTCTGCCAATTAAAGACACACAATTTGAGGCTTTTGTGCTCTGCAGTTATGGACCAATCTGTGTGCTGAAATGTGGAGAAAAGTCTGAAACAGTTCTGCTCACCGTAAACAGTAACTTTACTTGTTTTGTGTGGCACCTTATTTCTCCCTCTCCCCATGTTGCATTAGAATACCAGTTTTGATGGGCAGAAATATGCGGAGTGTGGCTCAAACCATTTGGGGCTGAAGCAGTGGCAGCCCACAGGTCCCACAGGATGGACCCAAAGCTTTGGCATTGTGCTGACAACTCCTGTGTTCACTGTTGCTATTGACATGAACACAGATGAGATGCAGCAGGTTTTCATTGATTGCGGAAAACTTGCTGCAATGGCCCCTTGGCCCCCCTACCTCGGGTGTATAATTCATAGGGGAGATGGCATTTATAGACGGCATTATGAATGTGAATGTTTGTACACGCAATTACTGAATGAAAAGATGACTCTCGGTCTCAAGAAGCTTGGCAGTAGAGGAATTTTCCAACATGAGAATGATTCCAAATACACTGCAAAAATCAAACAAGGGCTTTTAAAGGAGAAAAAACTTAAAACTATGACCCCTGACATGAATCCAATAGAATACCTTTAGAGTATTTTAAAGAGGAAGGTTGACCTTGACTAAAAACAAATACAATTGTATAAAATGGACAGGATTTCTAATTATTTAACATTTTAGCGATACTGACCCGGGATGTACTCAGTTATATTATATTGTGGAAATTCTCTTGGAATCATAAATATCCATTCCAACTTTCATGGACACTATTTTTTATGATATAATTTTACAGTCAGTCACTATCTCCCTGTTTGAATGACTAAAGCAGTAATGCAATAAAAAAATCTGATAAGCAGTTACTCCAATGCACTCTCTGTGTTGTTTTGATCCAGATAAGATAGCCATCCCTGACTTTGGTACTGGTGCAATGGAGAACTGGGGCCTCATCACCTACAGGGAGACCAACCTGCTGTACGATGAGAACCAGTCGTCCTCCTACAACAAGCAGCGAGTGGCCAGTGTTATCGCCCACGAGCTGGTTCACCAGGTACCGCACCACCACCAAAAGCAATTTATGCCCATCTATATCAAATAAGCTTTTACAATGTACTGTACATCCTTAAGTAATGAGTAACAGATTTAGTTTATCAAGGAACATCAGAGACATTATTATCTCATTCAGAGGTGATAAGGATTAGAACAGATCATATATATCCAGATAAACTGCTAGAGTTCATAAAGATCTGGAGAAGGGGCGAAAGTCAGAAGCATTGCCAACATAAATTCCACTGTCATCCCATTACTTTCTGGGATATCAGTTATCTTACTGTGATAGAAGATAAGAGACCTTGCTAGATGGGATTACCAAAGTGGGCTGCTGCTGTGTCAGGGCCAGAGACAATCAAAGGTCTCAGAGTAGGCCTCTCATTTGTTTAAGTATGGAACTGTATGGAAAACAACTTCAGACACCACCCTGAAGAAGGCAAGACTGCTGAAAATGTGTGGTGATTAAAGCATGGTGCAGAGGAAAAGAGCTGTGTGACATGTTTTGATAGACTTACACTGAGGCTAACAGTGGCATACACTTCACTGTGTGTGGTTTTCAATATCAAATGTAGCAATAAAAAACCCCACCAGGAATGAAGTGAAAATTATACCTTTTAAACTGTAATATAAAACATCTGTGCAGGAAGAGTTGAGTTTTATTGCCATATCTTAACAGTGACTCAGTAAATGGTTTGTGACTAAAGTGTTGTGGCCAGAGGAGAGACACTGATGTTGCACTGATGTGCTGTGGAAAAAGTAAATGCTTGAATGATGCATAATGCTAGTTAGACTTTTCTAAATTAGAAATTCTAATTTGGTTACTCATTAGAGTTTCCATAAAATAATGTATACACATCAAACATGAGGTGGCAGCATTCCAGTATAACAGTACTAGCTGGCTTCTGGGGCATTTGTCAAAATAAAATGAAGTTACCACTTATAATCTGCAGTGTGCACTGTGGCCAATGACAACAATTTTTAATGTTTAGTGCCAACACTGTAAAAATATAAATGTATTTCTGCAATATCTGTGCAGGGAAACTGCAATATCTGTGCATGGTTAAGTTTAGGGAAAGACTGTCTGATGTCCATTCACCACCCCAACCTTCACATCTACACAGTCTGCTTTGCCACACAAAGGGCATGCTGCTTCCTGCATTGACACTTTAACATTGGTACTGGAGGTAAACTGTCCAATATGAATTCATTGCTAGGAGTACTGGGCTGGATGGCAACAGGATAAATGTGTAAAGCACAGGCAGAAGTGGCCCATATCAAATATTTGTTTGCCCTTTACAAATCTCTATTTACCTTTCCTTTGTATGGCTCCTAGAAACTCATGGTAAATGTCTTTTTGCAGTGGTTTGGGAACATTGTGACTATGGATTGGTGGGATGACCTCTGGCTTAATGAGGGCTTTGCCAGTTTCTTTGAGTACATCGGTGTGGAGAAAGCTGAACCCACCTGGGGCATGGTGAGTTCCCAAAGCTGCACTACATTATTAGTCACAATGACAGAAGAGTTTGAGGACTTAAGTCCCCTGAAACTTGTATTGTCTCCTCCTGCGGTGTACAGCGAGACATCATGATCATCAGTGATGTACTTCCTGTCATGGTGGATGATGCTCTCCTCTCCTCTCACCCAATAATTGTGAATGTGTCGACCCCAGCAGAGATCACCTCTGTATTTGATGCCATATCATACAGCAAGGTAACATAAATCAACATAAAATCAACATAAAACAGATAAAAAGTGTCAAGCATCAGAAAACAATGAATATACTTCAACATTTTCCAGGGAGCATCCATTCTGAGGATGCTGGAGGACTGGATGGGTAAAGAAAAGTTCAGAGACGGATGTAGGGTAAGTCAGAGTCAATCCCCTCTTATACAATATAATAAGTTGTCTAAGTGAAGTATGAATCTCAACATGGATCTTATTTACAAGATGTGGGATTTTGGATCTGAAAGTGAATCTTTTTCCTGAATGTCCTATCAATAAAGCTTCAATGTCTATAGTATTTGACTGATAAAAGCCTGTCTTTCTTCTTCCAACAGAAATATTTAAAAGACTACCACTTTAAGAATGCCAAAACGGACAACTTCTGGGCATCTCTGGCCAATGTATGTTCGAGTTTACATCCATTCAAAGCCTGACTGAAAACCATTTTATTAAGATGAACTCTTTTGTGTTTTGTTTTCTGATCATTACCCATATTCTTCTCTCTCTGCTCAGGTGAGTGGGTTACCAGTTGCGGAGGTAATGGACACATGGACCAAACAGATGGGTTATCCTGTGCTGGACCTGTCTGTCTCAGAGGAGACTGCCAAACTGAGCCAAAAGCGCTTCCTCATGGATCCCAAAGCTAATGCCAGCCTGCCTCCTTCACCTCTTGGGTCAGTGATACAAAGGAGATTAAAAGCCCTCTTTCACTGGTAGATAAAGATGACATTGCCATAGTTTGGCTTAACTAAACAATCCAAAAAGTCCAAGGCCTGCCAAATACTGTACTCAGCAGCTTTGGACATGGTTGGTAATTATTTTGATCTCAAGAATACAACCTTGTTATCAGGGCCCTTATTAAACCTCTAAGAGTGACAATGAGGAATGCTCTAAAGAAGTAACTTAAAAATGAAGTTCTTCTCTGAGTGGGAGCAATGACACATTTATGAAGTGACTTATTCCTACTTAGAGCAAAGCAGAAAAGTAACTTTTAAGAGCAACTCTCAAGTGATCACATGATTAATCACATGAGGGAAAAGCCAATCAGAGATATAAACTGACCATACATCTGTCATATTCTACATTCTTTTCAAAACTCCTTACAGATTTAAACCTCCATGAATAATATACATGTGACATGAACATCAATCTAATATCATTATAATAGATGAATAAATAAATGATGATGATGATGATGATGAAATAACAGGAAGTTATCTGAAATGGAAACTAAATTTGAATAAATGATATATAAATATAAATGAGAATCTGCTACTCAACAATGGCCTGAAAAGACTTTAAGTTGTATTATCTAGCTTTTGTATGATAGTGCATTAATAACAATGCATTTGTTTTTGTTACAGCTACAAGTGGACCATCCCAGTCAAATGGCACTCTGTGAAAAGCGACAAGAACATGTTGGCTATGTTTAACAAGAGCAACACAGGTAGTTTGCTCAACTTCAGAACTGTGTAATCATCTTCAAAACATTCAAAATAATCAAAAATATGTATTCAAAGATAAAAGAAGAAAAATAAGAATGGCATTATTTAATTATTATTATTTTAGCAATTATTTACATGTTAGTTTCATATTTTATTTTCATTGTTTTCTTCTCAATTTTTAGTTCAATTAGCATGAACAGAAGGTTTAAATTTTATAAGAAAAACTGTCTGAAACAAACTTTCCATTGTGACTCACACACTTACAGACTCATCATGATCTGTGCTGTTTTTCAGAGCTTATTATTGAAGACTACTCATCTACTCTGGATGGCCTGCTGAAGGTCAACAATGATCACATTGGATTCTATAGAGTCAACCATGATGGCAACATGTGGAACGCTATCAGCCAACAGCTTCAAAGCAACCACTCGGTAGGACTGTGCAAAATAATGATATATATATCGTGTGATGATAGAAAAACATCTATTGTTTAATATTATTCTCTATTGTTTATTTCATCGTGTTGCAAGTCACAGTCTTTATGGTAATATTTTTCATCTACTTGGCTTTTTACTCGTGAAGCTTTTATTGCATTTACTCTCCAACTCTCCACTTCTGAGCGCTGTGTGTGGAGGGGCTGATCCCTGCCTGCAGTGAAGTACATAAAGAAGGAGAGTAGCATGACCATAACTGACAGCAAAATGCATACAGGCTATGTTTATTTATGTTATTTACCTCATTCATGTGCACTTGTTTCATTTCAGCTCAGTGTGAGAGTCTCTACTGCGTTTTACTGTCATTTATGATCGTGCTATTCTCCTCTGCTTTCTGTGGTTCACCGCAAGCAGAGCTGAACCCTCTGTGTGTGTGGAGCAAAGACTATAAAAAATAATGGGCACAGCCACTATGACATCACTGGTGACCATGTTTGGAAGATGGAAGATTGAATATGCAATGTCATACCATCAATGCTGTCATACTGCAAGACCCCCTTATTTCCAAAACATTAACATTCATTATATTCCATATATTTTAAATACCTGATATGCGCATTATTTAAAATAAGTCAAAATGTTTGAATCTTAGTCTTCTGTATTATGCTTTGTACCTACAATGATAGCATCGTAGCATTGGAGCATTTGACTGTGGTTCATCGTCATGGTTTCACTTGCAGTGAGATTTATCAACAGGAAAATCTTCAGAGAACTGACTGTTGTGTTTCTTGCTTAAACAGGAGTTTGATGCAGCTGATCGCACAAGCTACATTGATGATGTTTTTGCTCTTGCAAGGTAAGATTTCAACCAAAACTACACTGCACAAATATTCATGTCAAGAATCATATACACTGGTTTTGAATTATGTTTCATTTCACTGTTCAGGGCAGACATCATAGATTATGGTAATGCCTTCAACCACACCAAGTATCTAACAAATGAGACTGAGTACATAGTCTGGGACCGTGTGGCCTCTTCTATTGCCTATGTTCGGGACATGCTGTCAAGCAACGCTGAACTCTACCCAATGTTTCAGGTGAGCGATCTGCTAAGCCGTCTGTGCACTGATGTATCAAATTTCAAACAAAAAAACCTTTTCATACACAATAGATCTATAATTTCAAACCACCTCACCTCATCTGCTTCGCCAGTTTCCCCCGTCTCCAAAATGTTTGTACACATTAGGTCAGAGTTTCCGTACAGGTGTGCACATTCTCTCATCAAGTTTGTTTTTATAACTTTTTCATGGGAAGTGGCGCACCTTTCAAGTCCCATTTTGTGTGTGCACACTAGTTATAAATGAGGCCCAGGGTCACTTGTTATTACACTTTCAGCTAGGGAGCCTATGACCAAAGCAAAAAGTAGAGGTGACAGGTGACAACCCTGTGTTGTACCTCCACCTATCGGAAATATTATAATACATAATATCGCCAAAATAATATGTGTAGAATGTTCATTTGCTTCATCTGTCATATTCATCTGCCTCCAGGGTTAAGCAAAAAAAAGAAAAAAGAAAAACTGTCTGAGGAGTTATTTCCAAAACTGAGAGCAAGTCAGAAAATATTTTTTTCCATCTGCAAATAGAAGGATTTGGCTACATCATAGATGATCAAAAACACACCAACTGTGAATGCATATTGTACATTGCAGACTGTATAATTGGACATTATAAACTTGACAACCTGGGTCAGTAAATTGTCATACAGTTTTCCTGTTAATTAAGAACCCTGCCTTTGTTTCTTCTCTCTAGACACTGTTTCGTGACCACGTTAAAAATATTTCAGCTCAACTTGGGTGGCAAGACGAAGGAGAACAGATAGAGAGGTACATCAGGGACAAACACAGCTTATTGTCATCTTTTCATCAGATTTTCATATTTCAGAAAACACATCAAATCTTTCCTTAGTGTCCTTTTCAACATACAGTCAGTGAGTTTGACAACAATAAACAGTAATGTGAACACAAAGTCTTCTTCATTCTTTTATGCTAACCTATGTATTGACTTAACACCTGATGCAGAGAAGTGGTCCATGAACCTGTCATGTGACTATTGGATGTGTTTGTCAGGTTACTGAGGGAGACTGTGCTCAGCATTGCCTGTCAGATGGGAGATCCGGTGGCCCTGAATCAAGCCTCTCAAATTTTTGACAAGTGGATCGATGGAAGGTACAGAACATAAAACCCAAATCAAACTAAACATGTTGATGAATTCTTTGAACCAATACAATAACATTATGCAGGTTTATAATGTGTTTAATGAGATGATATTTGTGTTGTAAAGTGATAACTGTTATATAATAATTAATCAATCCTTCATTGCATACTTATTCGATTTTCATTTTAAAAAATGTATAAAGCTGTTCAAACTCACAAATAGTCCGTTCATTCCATAACGTAAAATTCAAAAAATAGCAGAAAAGCCTGAGCAGAAAACAAACAAACTCAACATTAGAACCTTCATGAAGGTGGCTTTCATTGCAGGGCTGTTAGATTAGACTTTATTCGTATATGTTTATCAGGTAATCAAGTGTATATGCATTTCACAGTAGGTTTTTCTAGTGACTGGAGTAGGTCCAGGAGCTGTGCATGTAATGGAACTGGTAGCCTCACATTAAAATGTCTTGATCTTTTGGTCTCCAGAGACGTAGCAGTGAACCTGAGGCTGCTGGTTTATCGATATGGCATGAAGAGCTCAGGCACAAAGGAAAAATGGGAAACAATGTTCCAGAGGTACAAGGACTCTCCTCTGGCTCAGGAGAAGGACAAGTTGCTGTATGGACTGGCATCTGTGGAGAATGTGGAACTTCTGCACAGGTAATCCAAAAATCTTATCTTTACAGAATGGTTGAGCTTATAACCCAACAAATGTTTTATTACATCATTTTGCCTGTGATGACACTTGGTTCGACTTGTTGTGCTGGGGTTGTAGTAAAGTGAAGCCATGGTGGAATTATTTTTCTGGTGTACTGTAGCAATATGGGTCTTTGCTCCGTAACCACACCTCAGATGCATATCTGTGTATTTATTTGGCTTCACTGGGCTTAATCATCCAGACTTCCTGTAGGATCTCTCCACGGATGACTTCTTCTTAGTTTGGGCTGGTTGTTGGAGTGGTAAAGACTTGCAGCCATCATCATGAGCCCTGTTTTTTTTAATGGAAAGACTGCTCCCATGTTGCTACTTAGAATACGCTTTTGGACTTTTCGCTCTTAAAGGAACAGTCTCATATTTTGAGAAATACACTTTCCATCTCCAGAGCCAGAGTCAGAAAAGGCCAAATTCAATTTAGTAGAAAGAGATGAAACTGATATTTCAGACATAAAGACATACAATTTTGGCATGCACTATGGGCACACATCTGTGATCAAATATTCAGCTTTTGACCATATCACTTCAGCACATGGAACTTACCATATATGGAACTTCTACATCCTGCATTTGAGTCCCTCATAAGTCTGTGAGATATGGTGGAGTAGAGATGTTGAGAGAATAAACATTTTTTTTCTGTCCAACAGGCTTCTAGAGGCAACTAAAGATGAGAATGTGGTGAGGAGTCAGGATCTGTTCACTGTGGTGAGATACGTGTCCCTCAACCCAGTGGGCCAGAGCATGGCCTGGGACTGGACCACACTCAACTGGGACTACCTGGTCAACAGGTCAGTGCATCATCAAGGTCTTTGAACTGACAGGGAGACTCAACAGGACCAGAAAAGGCTACGAAGAAACTGAGCTTAAAAATGCCCTCTGTGCTTCCATTTCATTGAAAATAAAGAGCCAGTCAGTTATAATGTTAAAGCATCATCAGAAAGCAGGGTGGTCATAGAATTCATAATATTAATAAAAAGTTGTCTGGTTCCGCTTTAAAAACTACAATGACTGGATGTTTTAGAAGTGTTTTAGAAAATGACAGAGCCTTAAAACTATATATTTGTGAGCTATTTTAAAGATTTACTTCTTCAGTAGGAACCAAATGGGCATGTCCTGGACCAATTTCTCCACTGAATGCAGAGATTATTATCAATCGCACATCCAATGCTTGTTATCATAACAAACCAGATACCAGACGTCCAAAATGTCAAAGTAATGGATTACTGTCCTGTATCTTTTCCCTTTTGTCCTTTTATGGCAAGCTCGCGACTAGACTAGAACTACACCTGGCTCACAACATAGGCTTCATTGACAGTTTGTTGGTATCCATTCTAACAAGCTGGGTAAGCAGCAGGCTGAGTGTTTACTCCACAACCCCCCTACTCATACCTCCCTCCTCCATTACAGTGCCACTTCAGAGAACCGTTTATTATGAGAACTCCCCCTGCTGACCCAACCTGTCATTAACTCCTTAAGCTATTGATTTCCCCATTCAGACTATTGTGACAGACAGGTCTTCCTTTCCCCACATGACAGTGTCAAAGTATGTTTCCTCCTTCACCTGCCACCCTGTATAATCTGGCGTTTCTAAATGTGAGGTGTCTCTCGGAGTAGTCTTTCACTCTACATGATTTTATCTCATCCACCCACCAAGATTTCCTATTTTTGACTGAAACATGGCTGAAACCTGGTAAACACAGTCAGCTCTTGGAAGTATGTCCCCCTGAATATGTCTTTTACAGCTCCCCTGGGCCCAGTGGCTGTGGGGGAGGCTTAGCTCTCATTTTCAGAAACTGCCATAAATGCACCCCCATTGGTACTAATGATTATTCCAGCTTTGAAATCTTGATGTTTAAAACCGGTGGTTCATGTCCAGTCCTTTGTGTAGTTGTGTATCACACTAGGCTGGGTGCCATTTTCCTCACTGACTTCTCTGAGTTTTTATCCTCAGTTGTCGTGAATCATGACAAAATTTTAATCTCTAGTGATTTTAATATTCATGTTGACCTCTCATTGAATGTTAGAGCCACTGAAATTTTGTTTATAATGGAGTCTTTTAACTTTGTGCAGCTTGTTTCTGGCCCAACCCATAAGCGTGGTCACACATTAGATTTCGTTTTCATGCTTGGTATGACCTTTCCCTCTCTGACTGTGGAGGAGATGGGGATCTCAGATCATCTATGCGTCAGGTTTTCCACCTTGTTCCATACTGTTCCCAAACTGTTCCCAAACCTCAATTACCTGCTTCTTACTCCCACATGATAAACTCTTCTACTGCCAAGCAAATTATCTGATGCTTATATAGCTTCTTCCCTATTCTGCAACAGAGCACAGAGGAGTCAGTCATCTGGTTAAATTCAACTTACTGTATACATCTTGGACTTTGTTGCCCACTCAAAATCAAAAAACGTAAAACTTAAACTCAACCCTGGCTCAAAGATCACACCCGCACTCTTAGGCAATTATGTAGGAAAGAAGAGAGTAAATGGAAAAAGACATGCTTCAAGTCTCATATGTCATGATGAGAAGCTGTCTTGTCAATTATCAGCAATCCGTTAAAGCAACGAGGGCAAAATACTCTGCTGACATTATTTCCAGAAATCCCCACTCTCCTGAAGTACTATTTGACACAGTTAATACAGCCTGAAAACCTGCTGCTACTGCCTGCCCTGTGCCAACCAGTCACTTGTGATGAATTTCAAAACTTTTTCACAAGTAAAATTGATAACTACTGATCTGCTATTACACCTACTGCCTACGAGCCCTTTGTCTTCCCTCCCAGCTCTGCTGTTCCAAGTAAATTTGAGCCTGTGTCCCTTGCTCATATTAAAGACATAGTGTCTCACACTAAACTCACTACTTGTCCCCTGGACATTATTCCCTCATGACTGTTGAAGGAAGTGTTCAATACTATAGGTCCTACAATTTCACTCATCCTAAACTAATGGTTCTGTTCCCTCTTGCGTTAACATGTGGTAATACATCCAATTATTAAAAAGCCTAACCTTGATACAACTGTTCTAAATCATTTGTTGCCATTTTATTTAAAGTCATGGAAAAAAAATGTCTATCCTCAGCTCTTATCCTTTTCAGAAAATATCATTATTGAGAAATTTCAGTCAGGCTTCAGGGCACGTCACAGCACAGAGTCAGCTCTACTTAAAGTCTCCAACAACTGCTGTCTCTTGACTCTGGTAAATGGGCCATACTTATTCCACTAGACCTTATCTCCACCTTTGATACAGTTAATCATACTATTCTCCTGAACCGTCTTGAGCACCAGGTTGGTATCCAGAGTAGCGCCCTCTGGTGTCTCGTTTCCTACCTAACAGATGGATCTTTTTATGTCAAAACTAGAAACCTCTTCTTCTCGTCTGCTGCCATCACCTGTGAAATACCTCAAGGCTCCATTTTAGGGCCTATATTATGCACCTTAAACACGCTCCCTTTGGCTCTATCTTCAAAAAATACAATATCTCCTACCATTTCTACACAGATGACACCCAGCTATACCTCCCATTAGAACCTGGTGATAATAATAACAATACAGTTAAGTCCCCATGTCTTCAATTAAATGAAAGACTGTAGTGGTCGTATTTGGTCCCTCCAACTCCATCAGGGGTATAATTTTCCAGCTTCCAGGTTCCAGCTTATATGTACCACCAAATTCAAACCGTTACTGTCATTTAATGACTTCAAGATTGTCACAAATGTCTTCATTTTCTCTCAGCTGGACTAATGCAGTGCTCTTTATTTGGGTATTAGCCAGTCATTCTTGTCTTGCTTACAGCTGGTGCAGAATGGTGCTGCTAGAATATTGCTAGAATCTGGTATGAGGAAGAGAGACAGCATCACACCTGTACTGGTGTCCCTGCATTGGCTACCGGTCAAGTAGAGGACTGAGTTTAAGGTTCTATGATTTGTTTTCAAAGCTTTACACAGTCTGGCGCCCCAGTACATCTCTGAGCTCCTCTGCCCCCTTTCTCACCCCAGACCTCTCAGATCCCCAGACCAGCTGCTCCTGGCTGTCCCTCAATTGAGGCTTAGTTGTAGGGATGATTGTGTATTTGCAATGGCCACCCCAAAGATTTGGAACACTTTCTCATTTTCAGTTAAGTGTTCCCCCTGCGTAGACACTTCCAAGGCTAAACTTAAGACCCATGTGTTTTCTCAGGCCTTTGAGTGTCCTTACGGTTTTATGTTTCACTTTTTATTCTTCCATTTTTTCCAACTGTTTTCCTCTGTGTTTTTTTTGGTATGCTTATGGGATAGTATTGTTTTGTTATCTCTATTGATTTTGGCTGTTACCATGTTTTTTTTTAAATTTTATTGTACAGAACTTCAGTCAACTGTTTTCTTTAAAATGTGCTTTAAATGTGATTGTTCCTCCTTTAGACTTTGACAGCAAACTAACAAGTGTCACATGAACATTATATGGTGTGTTTAGTGGATAACTACCCTCTGTGCAGAATATGTTGGGTTAAACAGTAACATGTACACTACAGCACCATGTGATACTACGTCAACAGGTGAAGATTAAAGCTGTTTAGGAGATAGAATGACAACTGCTTTGACAGCAGTTTGATGATAAGGATAAGGACAAAAGGCAGAGCGGCGTGTCTTATAAACAGTCTTGTTCAGTGAGCATGGATACAGCCATTTCCTCATCTAGTAGAATTGTCCATAAAAAGTTCTATAGTGTTGTTATGAACCAGGAAGCTCTGACCTAATGTTACCTCCAAGTTGCTGCTTTACACAGAGACATTCCAAAGTCCAGAGCATGTTGTAGTGTGAACATCTGCTCTCACTTTACTGAAAATGAACACACACACACACACACACACACACACACACAAAAAAAAATACTACTTGTATTTTTTCACAGTGCAGAATGCGCTGAATTATAAACAGCATTCTGATTTATCGGACAGACAATGACGCCTTCAGAAAGACGATAGTGATGCTGTTGTTCTTGCTGTATTTTGCTGATCATGTTAATGCATTTTCTTTTTAACAGATACACCATCAATGATAGGAACCTCGGCCGCCTACTGAGTCGAATCTCAACCTCCTACAACACAGAGCTCCAGCTGTGGAAGGTCAGGACTGCTCTTTTTTGGAATACAGTTAGACTATTTCGATTTTTATGAATGTTTTGAATCAGTTTGGGGCTGAGACGTCAGTAGTGGTACCCTTGTTGTCGCCATAATTTGCACAGTCATACCAAACAAAAAATATTAATCCTCTCCGTTGGTCTGAAAGATGATCAGCTTCAGCTACATCTGTTACAGTGTATTCCAACTGTGACACACAGGGAAATTATTTCAAAATATGGTGTTCTCTGCTGTGCTATCACCTGTACAAAAGCTTCAAAGATCTGCCAGAAGGTGTGTGTTTAGCTATATTTTGGTAAAACAATAATTGTAGCAGACAGTAGAGGTTTGAATCTGCCACTGGGGGATGTTGAGTGCCATAAGATTAAGGGACAAATGTTTCTGATGTATTTAAAAGTCTATCCCACTCATCCCTATGCCAATATTTCATTATTAAATAAACCCAGTGAGTGGCTGCACTGCAGTTCAGACCTGAGCTTATTCTAGAGCAGGGGTTCTCAACCTTTTGCAACTTAAGGTTCATTTCTGAGGACAAAAAAGGAGAGAAAAAATAAACTGGGCTGTAAATATGTGTTATGCCACTGTCAGCTGTAATGACCTAAATAAATATTGTGCTTACCCTCAGTGAGACACTTGGGCTTGCTTCTAGGAAATAATGAGATCAAGTCATGGTGGGATGGGTGAGAGGCTGAGACACAGAGTAGCATTCCAAGTTGCTTTCAGTTTGTTCCTTGCCTTTGATTTTGTGACTATCACAATAGAAACCCCTGACTCACACTGATAGGTGGTGGTGAACAGCAACAGAAATCTGATCGCCCGTTTTGACAGAGAGAGATACTGACTGGCAGCCAGTATTCAGAATGAAGCAAGCATCAGGCTGCTGTCTGCTGATATTTCCATCAGTTCATTTTCCAACACAGTGGACAGAACCAGTGATACTCATGATACTGTATCACTGTAATGAAGTGTTAACTGTCACTGTCATTGTGACTCACACAGTTCATTTGGATATATTAGGCTGGTTATATTCAAACATCATTATGCTCATGCAAACATCATATCCTGAATATGAATAACAGCAATACTGTACATGTATGTGTGCAGGCATGGCATCAGCTTGAGTCATGTAGTTAATCATGACAGAAGTTGTAGAGACCTTCACCCTGACATTAGAGGGACACTATGGACGTCACCAGATTGGGTTCAGTTCAGACACTTAAGATGAATATAGTGTAGGCATCAGCTAAAAAGCCAGATGTTTGTTCTGTGAAAGTAAAAACAGGAACTAGCTGCCTGTAGCTTTACTGATAACTGCATCGCCAACTACATGTAGGGCAGTTTGGACATCGGTATGTTTACATCTGAAGCTGTAGATAGCTCAGTGCCTGTTCCTGTGAGAGAAGTAGCAACTCACTAGATGAAATAAAATGGTTCATGTGTAATTAGGAGGAAAATTAATTACACCAAATGAATCAGTCTTATTTAAGAAAGTCATGAACTCCAAATACAGTGACTTCCATCCCCGTTGTTAAGGAACAGACGAATAGATCGACTTTGCAATAAAACCAGCTATTTATTGAACTGCTGAGGAATAGGCAAAAACAAAGAAAACTAATGAAAATACATGTTTACAACTAAAATGAATGGATGGATGAAATGGGAAAATTAAATGAATAAGCTGACGGAATGAATGATTTAATGAACGAATGTCAAAACAAGTCAAAGGCACCATGAGGGACAATTACAGTGACTAACTAAAACCAATTTAAAAATGTATGTAGAATGAGCTCTTAGCACCAACGCTCAGGCGATAGCATGACAGATGACTTCTTACTATTTCGGTGGGTGATGAAGGGCTGATGATGAGGGGCTTCCTGGAAAGTGCCGAACAAGGTGAAGTAGAATCAGTGTGATCCTTGGGTCGTCAGGGTAACAGCCAGATGAGAAACGCTGCAGTTTCAGTGAAGCGCTGCTCTCGTTTGGGGTTTTCTTCAGGAGAGTGAATCCAATGCTGGGGAGGGTTTAGACTCACTGAAGCCGCATAGTAGACTAAACACACTGTAAGGTTGTGTGCTTTGGTCTTGATGCATTCAGAGGAAAGCTGGAGAGTTGAGGCTGAGCTCTGACTACCAAAAGGGTCCTTGGAAAAGTTTTTTGTTTAACTATGCAATAAAAATGGGGGATTACAACAATAATAGATACTCAAATATCAAACAGAATGGCTTGGCTTGTGGCTTGGGCATCTTTGCAGTCTTTTGCTTCTTAGTTGAATCTCTTTCTGGAGCTCTCAGCTCTCAGCCATAGAAAAAAAAGGACAAAATGGCCGAAATGCCAAACCACCCCAGCTGGCAGGGCTGAGAGGAACACAGAAGAAGCAGCAGTGGTCAGCAAGCCAAAAAAAAAAAAAAAAAAAAGAAAAAGAAAAAAAAAAACAGGAGAAGAAAGAATGATAAAACCTCTTATAGTCTAGGAGGCGTGTTTTGGAAGAAATAGTATCTTTGGCACTCTTTTGTAATAACGATAATAATAATCATTTCTTCAATATCAAATAAATCAATGCAATAATATGTGCAACTTAAAATTAATATGTAACTTCTAATATCAAATGAATTAAATTGTTCTGAAACACAATAAAAGTTAACATGGGTTAGATGAGTCAAGATACATAGATATAGATTTACACATTCCTGTGCCATCACAGCATTTCAGACACTTGTTGTGCATAAGGAGAGGAGAGAGGAGGAGAGGAAGCAACTCCAAAGAATGTTGAAGATCTCTTAAACATTCAGTTGCCTAGCAGAAGAAGGGAGGATGAGAGGTTGTGAGGTCATGCATTTCCAAAACTGCCTTGACGTCAGAGGTCATTGTGTGTGTATAAATTCCAGCATCCACACAGACAGGCTGTTAGATTAAAATATCATAATGTTTCTGAAAGACTTTCTTTGTCTCTTTGTATATGGCACTAATATGTGACAGTATTTTTTAAGATTTTTACAGTATTTTAAAAACTACTGCTGGTAAGAACATTTCTTGCACCTTCTGATTGGGCCAAAATGTTTGAATATAGTGTTGCTGCAGGTAGAGGTTGACAGATGATATCCGTGCTTCTTGTAACATATTTCTACCCCCCTGGTCTCGTAGATGGAAAATTTCTTCAGACTGACTCCAGATGCCGGTGCAGGGGAGATGCCAAGGAAGCAGGCCCTGGAGACTGTGAGGAACAACATTGAATGGATCAAGAGGAATGAGGAGGAGATTAAAGGGTGGCTGTACAGCAATGTTGCTTAAGACTGCACCGATGCAGAGCAAGAGCATCCACAACCCCCTGTAGATACCCCCCGTTCAGTGCACAGGGCGAGGTTGAGTTGAATTTATAGTCTTTTTAAGGGCCACAGGAGGGGGCTGCTGATCTGAATCGACATTGAAAAAGAGGATAACAATCAGAACAAATCAAACACAAAGCAAATAGTGACAGCGATGCCCTTTTCTTTCCCTCTACTAATTAATTTTCTGTTCATTTCTGCAGTCATGCTCATGACTAGGATATTTATATATTATTCAGCCCCTACTTCTCCACGTACTTTATACTTTTTATTATTTTGTCTATATATTTTTGTAAAATTTTTAACTTATAAAGGAAATCTGAATTATTTTGTTATCAACAGGTCACAAATGCAATATTTCTATGATACACTCTTTTGAATTGAATTAAATTGACTTTCAGTCTCAGGTGTTGGAATTCTCATGAGCAGCTGTGGACCGTATCATGGTGCAGGTACATGATGCACTTTGGAGGTGACATTTTGTTCAGTGAGGATTTTCCTTCACCTGGGCAGGTGACATGATCATATAATGAGAGCCCAGTATTTTATTCATTTGTACACAATGTCTCAACAAAATGGAAATGTTGGAAATAAGGAGTTGAATGAATACATTTTTACTAAAATTACTTTGTGTCATTGCCTTTTCATTTTATTTTTGCCTCGCTAGCAGTAAAACTTAAAGTAAGACGCATTTGCCTGCAGCTTCACAGCAGCACAGCTGATAACACTGCAGCACATTCACATTTCACATTCCTCTGCTGAAGGAGGAATGTTTCTCTGAGCTCCCCTTTAATCTCAGTTTAACACGTGTACCTATGAACATAGTTTGGAGCCAATCAGGGCCCAGTGTGCCACTTACACAAGTGTGACGTAGGAGATATCTTGTATCCAGCAGTTCAACTCTTGAAATGAAAAATATTTTGATATTCATAGATTCTTATTATTTTTATATATGTTAAACAATGTCTGGAGGGGATCTATATATAATAAATGTAGTATAACAGAGTATATAAAGTCATCCAATATGAGGATTATAGGAATATTATACAGAGCTTGAAATGATAAAGTGAAAAAATGTTTTGGATTTTTTTCATCATCATATTGAGACCAAACTAAAAAACTTTTGCTGGGCAAAATATGAACATTACGAATCACTTACCAGATACCAGCTTATTACAAACACAACATGTCAGTCTCTATATTGTTAGTTAGTTTTCTTTATTGTCCTTTGGGAAATTCCTTTTGTGTGTTTGTGTGTGTGGCAACTGTCAGACAAATAAAACAACAACAGAAGACATTACAGGTAAAGACAGACATCGAACAGCAGAGTGCCCTATAGTGTCAGGCAGTGTAAAGCCCCACCAACAATCAAAAATCAAGTACAACATCATTCAAGTGACAACTATCATATCACAATGATTTTCTTTAACAGAGTTGTAGTGGAAGATTCATCTAACTACTGTTACAATGTTCACGTCGTAAGCGGTAGGTTGTTGAAAAGCCCATTGATAATTAAAACAGATCATGATAGGTAAAACATTTTAAATGCAGGACTTTGACTTGTAATGGAGGATTTTTACACTGTGGTATTGATACTTGTGTACTTGAATCAGAGTAGAGTTATTCCTTCTTATCTATTCTCGCCTGGTCTTCCTCGAGATCAGGAGATGACCGTGTAGAGCAGTTTTTTTTAGCATGTAGACCACACACACAAGGTTTTTCATTGTCAGTTTGTTATTGGCGTCACTTGGGCAAAAACAATGGCAAAGTGGAATTTACACAGTAAACACCACAGTGCATTCGTTTATTCAAAAGAAAATAAGCTACAATAGACAGAAAACCTCTGATAGTGATTCAAGTTGTGCCATCATAGCACTGTTCTATACATGCTTTTAATGCAGGGTGTATTAATACAATCTGACACTTAGGCAGTTTCATCTCACTCGGTCAGAGGTTGTTGAGAGGTCGTCATGGGAACCTGGGTATTGATGGTGATCCGCTGCCTT
Source organism: Euthynnus affinis (assembly GCA_029490765.1). NCBI lineage: Eukaryota > Metazoa > Chordata > Actinopteri > Scombriformes > Scombridae > Euthynnus > Euthynnus affinis. The sequence goes on along the minus strand of CM055851.1, from coordinate 2,442,579 downwards.
GTTTGACATCGAATCATCCCTATGATGGCTCTTCTGAACCTGCAGCAAAAGATCAGTGAAGTTACTGAACACACCATCCATCCAGTCACTACTCACAGCAGAGTGCGGCACAGCATCACGACATTACAATAACAAAACCAGGCAGAGAAAAGAGAAAAATGAACTGACTTTTTGTTGGCAATGACATAAATGCAGGGGTTGTAAAAGGTGGAGGACTTGGCAAAGAGTGGAGCGATGATAGCCATGGGGGCAGGGATCGTCTTGGGGTCACCAAATGATGCCCAGAGACACACCATGGAGTACGGAGACCAGGCCACCAGGAACATGACAATCATCACTATGGACATCTGCCGGCCCCAAACACAGCAACACAGTTTTCATAGGATACAGGAACAATTCTGTATCTAATATACAGCTGAATGTGTCCTTTTAGTTATATCAGATTTAAGAATGACACAGCCTCAGATCTGATGTTGAATTAAGCAAATACACATTAAGGTGAAAAATAGGTATGTTCAAACTGTTAGAAACCATGGGGGAAAGGTTCAGCCCTCTCTCTGTTTGGTTTTCCTGTCAACCCACATCAGGTTTATCAGACAAACTCGCTGCATTGACGTCCACTCAGATGCTCACAGTATCTGGTGGGCACTAGATGCAGCAACATTACATTCCAGGTGCGATAAGACTGCTACAAAGTGCATAGAGAGTGTTTCCCAAGTAGCACATCTTCATGTAACCTGAATTGTCGGTTCTTTTTTTGTATAGGCTTCAAATGTGCCCATTGGTAACGTTACTGTCTCTCTCAGCTGGGGATGCCAGCAGTTTTTCCCCAGGAAGGGAGTTCTTGAGAGAGTTCACCTTATCAGAAGAGGTCTGGTAATCCAAAAAGGCTGAGAGCCATTGGTCTTGCTCAATATCACATAGACTGTCTCACTGGGCTTTACAGGCCAGCAACAAAGCACAAGCCTGACAGAAAACACTGCAAATAGACTGAGAAATGAAGTCACTGACTTGTTAATGTTTTCCATAGCCAATCAAGATGTTGGCCGACTTTGTCTAACCACTAAAGCTGTGTGGCAAGTTCACTCAGTGACAGCCTGAAAATGGCTGTGTTTGGCTCAGTTTTCACCTTTGTTACATCCATCTGGTCCGACCAGTCAACGTTGATGCTGTCTAGGCAGTTGCTAGCTTTATATCTCCTCACAGTGGCTGACACATTGTAGTAGCAGTAAAACATGACGGTCAGAGGCACCACAAAGTTCACAGCAATCACTGCCATGGTGTAAGAAATAAAGGAACTGTGGAGGAAAAGCAGAGTTAGTTACAGTTAACAATATATTGACCAATGTCTCATGATATGGCTGGCCAACAGGCATCAGCATTAGTATTAGCACTAGTATTAGGATTAGTATTTATATATGCATTTATGGTATTTTGGCAGTTACCCAGAACAATACCCACATTAAACAGAAATCAGTTTCCAGTGATTAAAACAGTGCTATGAATCCTAATTATTCCAAACTGAATGCTAAGTGGGGAATTTAGTGGCTTTGCTAATTATGGTATAGTTACTTATGGTACTAATAAAGGAAAATATTGGCTTATTTCAGCCTGATATATTTCCCATAAATGTGGCCATTGTGGCTCTATGTTTCATGCTAACTTTTCAGTTTTGTTATAGAGATTCTGGCAATTTACAAAAAGACGCTTATTCCACAGAGCGATGACCACTGGGGCAAGGTGCTGAGACTTCCACATCTTTCCAAATAAACACCATTTTTATATGAATTGCTTGAAAAAAAATTGTCTCTGAGTCAGAATTAAATTAAAGTGAATTAAAGGAACTAGCCACCAGAAGCAGCCATTATGGCTAATTGTATTGAGATCTATATTTGGGGCAGTTTGCCAGCCGATTGGACAACCTTGCATATTCACTGCACACAGCAGGTTGTTTTCATGTATGAGGCTGACTTTCACCACAGTTAGACTGTAAGGAAACCAAAAAAAACAAAGTGCAATGATTATCCCGTGGACTTTTATGAGAATGATTGTTCGCTTCGAATGGCCAACCGTATTTATTTGAGCTGGAGTAGAAAGAGAGGAGAAAAAGGAGGAAAGAGGAAAAACAAAGAATGGAGGCAGGAGGCAACTTGACTGTCAGGAAAGTCGACGTACAGTAACGGTTACCTCAGAGAAAGTGCTGGTGTTGCAGCCACTGCTGTTTCTACTAGACCCAATAATAGAAGTGTCCAGAGATGAGAGTAATCCCAGCTGTGTGACTACACATAGATTTAAAGTGTTTATCAACATTGTCATCCTCGAGGCTGTTTCACCTCCTCAAAATCAACGAGGTAAAAAGAGCAAAGCCGACTGGCCCAAAAATATGATTACACCACATAACTGTGTGAATTATTACAGTAAGGCTGCATTCACACCAAATCATGCAGTATGGTGAAAACGCCAGGTGTTCCATTCATTTGAACGGGGGTAGTGCAGCTCGGCTGTGACTGTTTTGGCCGCTGCGGCGCTGCACTGGACTGCGGCCGGAAGGTTGAGCCACAGTCAACTTCTGGAGAAACTCTGCCATGAGTACAAAGCTTGATAACGTTAGTAAAGGCAGACTTTGTTGTTGACTTAAAAAAAGACGAGTGAAAAAGAGAGAGAAGCTGTGGTTGAGTGAGCTAGAGAATGAATGATGAGAGGGAGTGCTAAATAAAATCTTATTTTCTGATTGTTTGACAGCAGTTACGTTCTAGAGCACAAATAAACACACCCACAAACCCACACACCTCCACTCAACGCTGAGGCTGAATGATGCAGCGCCTGATGTGGTGTGAATGCAGCCATCCAGCAGTATAGCCTATAAAAACTTCACAGTGTATCATGTCATTTTATCCTTGATGCGTGGAAACTTGCAGACATGAACCATTTTACAGAATTTATCTACAAAGTTACTACTACTATAGCAGGAACTGACACTGAGCTATCCACAGCCTTATGCATGTAAAACAAAAACAAAAACTAAACGGTGTGTGTGGATTAATATGCAGAGTAGTTTGATTAGCCAGCAAGCTGCCCCACATTAAGATTTCTATACAGTTAGCCATAACGGTTGCTAAGGGCAGCTAGTTTTTGTATTTACTTTCACTCAGACTCAGGACCAAACTTTTGAAGTAAGTCATGTAAAAATCATGTTTATTTGGAAAGACGTCCCAGCAGCTTGTCCCAATCATCACTGTTGTGTGTGATAAGCAACTTTTTGTGAATTGCCACAATCTCTATAATGATAGAGAGAGAGAGAGAGAGAGAGTTTTCTTTTAATAGTAGGTGAATTTCTAAGTAATGTAATCCTCCTCCAAAGTGTTTGACCAAAAGATTTCAACTCAAGGTCTACTTACAAGCTTGTACTGGAGCTTTTAAGCATGTCACACAGCCTTCTTCAGCAGATGGAGTTTGCTCAGTTGTCATGGAAACTACTCAAACTTAATTACTTCTGAGCATTTTTAAGACTTGTCCATCCTTGATGGTTTCAAAGTTGAGCTTGAAGGATAAATCTTGACCTTGGAAACAACATCTGCTGATGAAGATGTGCGATACAGTTGTAATTTCTGGATCAAGCTAGTAAGTGGACCTTGAGTTGAAATTGTTGTGTGGAATGGGTGTTACTGAAAAGTGAACTTTCAAGCTCAACTTTCAAGTCACAAAATTGCTCACAAAGTGGAATTTAGCCAGTTTAGAACAACTAAACCTTACTCATGGTTTTACAAGATAAGACATTTTCCCACAACATCAGCAGTGCAACCTGATTTAGTAACTTTGAACTAACTTGTGATTATTGGAAAGGTAGTGACTAATGGACACACTTAGACATGAATAAGCTGCAATAGCCACTATAATCCAATCATGGTAGCATCAGTGTTAAGTAATGACAGTAATCACAGTTTTGTTAGTTACAATTACTATCAAACATGCTAAAAACTGGGACACAGTGTAATACAATAGCATATGCAGTCTATCCACAACATAACTCACGCATCATTCTTCCTCCAATTGATGGTGCATGTAGCTCCAGTGGGGTCAGGGGCATAGCCAGCCCAGCCCACTACTGGCATGGTCGACCAAAACACAGCATTAAGCCATGCTGCCAGAATAAGAAGGTTGTATGATCGCATTGTCATCTTCTGTCCTGTAGAGATTAATGACATATACAGTGCATGCACAATGGAAGTCAGTATATTGTAAATATAGAGCCCAGGTCTGTAGAGACTGCTGTAACACTTATATAACATTGTGACAGGTTTGCACTTTTTTTGCTGCTGTGAACACTTTAAAATACATTGCTTAAGAAAATATAGATGTATTTGTGTAGTTTCTGCATAAATCAACTAATTCCATCTCTTCTAAATTCACTAACACTGACCATTTTTAATGAAAGTGTTGGATGAACAACATTCTGTATAATTTTGCTATTTTTACAGCCAAGTGGGCCTGAAAATAAAGTGTCCTGAGGATTGTGCTAGAAACATAAAGGTGTTATATGTGATATTATATTGTATCTGTCCATCATATTTTACGACTTGCCACCAAGGTGATAAAAGCGGAACTAAGAGCAGATTGAATATCATAGGAGCAGTAAGTAGATACCTATGTCTGGTCTGCATATGGTGAGGTAGCGGTCAACGGCAACCACAGTCAGCAGGCCGATACTGGCCATGCCAAAGAAGATGTTGAGTGCTGCATAGATCTGGAGACAAAACCACAAACATCAAAATGTCAAGCTAAATTAAAGGACCAGCTCAATGTTTTTGCTGGATCTGGCCTATTGAAGTACATTTATATTACTGCTAATCATTTTCAAAAGCAGTGTTTTAACAATACCACACTACATACACAAAGAATGGTCTAAATCTTTGCAGCAGAAGCAGATATCCTGATTTACAGCATGCCACTTTTGGCAGATCACTATGTGTTGAAATTTTAAAAAATTGTGAGTTGTATTCCATTTGAATCACAGTGTTTTATTTGATTTGTTCTGTAATAATTAAGAAGAAAGTATGGATCTATTTGGTAAGTTTGCACTTTATTATCACACCATTGTAATGTGAATAAGGCAACTATCACTTCAGATACAATGTTGACTGATGGATTATCCAACTCCAGCATGTCTGAGGACCCTTGTCATGAATTACATATAGTGCTTTTCCATTTCCACTGCAGAAATCTAACAATCCATAACCTGGGGCTTTCCATAACCTGAACTTTTAAAAACTATGTGAGGGGTTACTGAGATGTAGGCCAACATTGTATTTAACAGACAGAGATGTTTATGCCAGATACATATATGCCATTTAAAAGGAAACAACGGGATTGACCACATAGTTTTATAAGCACTATTTGGTAGGCCAGTGAAGTCAGCATTTGTGGGACAGACAGAAATGTAAGAATTGTTTTCACATTTATATGACCATGACATACAAGTTTACATATGGATGGAGAATTGAGGACACTGACGATACCAGCACCAGGAGGATGTTAGTCCAAAGCACTTGAGCAACTTTGCTCCACTGCTCATAGTTTTCTATTTTTTATGAGTAAATAAAGATTGATTTCCCTGATACCTCTTCTTCCACAGCAACAGAGACAGATTACACTTTTTAGTTTCTTAACTTTGCCAAATCTTAATGAGAGCAATCAGAGTTTTCTGGAAAGATCTTTTTCCATTGGTGAGTAGAGTAAGTAGAATGATTAAGGCATTCCCCACAGGTAAATGTCCTAGACCAGTTGGGTTTGGAGCTGAGTTCTACCAAGCATTTCATTAGATTTTAACATCTGTTGAATAATTCAATTGCAAGAAAAACACTTCTATGTTCTCTTTACAAGGCAAATGTATGCCTGTTATTGAACCCACTGCTCTTACTCATTATTGGTCGCATTTCCTTGCTCAATTTTAATAACAAAATTTTAACAAAAGTATTGACCACCAGATTAGTTAAACATATAGCAACACTTAACCACTATCCCAGGCAGGCTTTTCCTTTTCTATGTGCACCACTTGTTGAATATATTGTATTCTGACTGGAGTAAAAACACTCAAGCAGCTGTCATGACATTGGATGCCCAAAAAGCTTTTGACTATCAAATGGCTGTATTTATTTGGGACTTTGAGGAGGTTTGGATTTGGGAAGATTTTTGTAGACTGGATTTATCACTCTCCTAAATCCTTTGTCATAACAAATAATATCTAATCAGAGCCATTTAGTTTGTATCGGGGAGTGAGACAGGGAGAATACCTGTCCCCTTTGTTGTTCAGTATAGCACTAGAACCTTTAGGAATTGGGTATTCCAGTTAGTGCATCAAAATGTCTAGTTTTACTGTATGCTGATGATCTACTTGTTACCTTATTGAATCCTGAAGTGGGTATTCCTTATCTTTTTCAATATATTGAATCATTCAGTACACAATATGTTGGGCTGCAAGTGAACTTATATCTATTGAAGAAAATACAATTTTCCAGGATTGCCCTGCTAAGATTGTTCAGGATTATATCTAATATTTAAAACTCAAAATTTCTAAAAATCCTAAACATGTTTTTCAAGGTAAAGGTCTGGATAAATTAAAACACAGCAAAGAATACTGGAGGACTTTGCCCTATTTATGATCGGCAGAGTAAATGCCATTAAGATGCTATCTCTACCAAAAAATTTTATATCTCTTTCAAAATTTGCTATAATTTGATTTTGATCTTGGCTAACTTTTGTAAGAAGCTAGAGACAATTATTTAATAATTCATTTGGGGATATAAAAAATACAAGTTATCAAACAAACAAACAAACAATAGTATTGGGCAGTTAATGACAGGGCATTGGCATACTGGTAACAGCGTTCTCCAGACCACAAATTACTCAATCCTGCCCCCTGCAGCTAAAATTAGAGCAGAGTCATGAATAAAACCATATACCTCACTGTCCTCCTTACTTTTTACAAATTATGCATCTGCCAATAAATGAATAAGTCACAGTTTTGTTGTCAGAGATTCACTGAAGATTCTTACTCAAATTAAACATATTTACAAAGTTCCTAGTATTTCAATAAATACTAAATATTTTTCCACAACAACATCTTTATTCCAGCATTGTTGGATAACACATTCACTACATGTGAATGGTGTGTAAATGGGCTTTAGTGCATAAAAGACTTTTATTTAGACAATAAGTTTGCATCCTTTGGTCAAAATACCTGATAAGAATAGGTGATAGTTTAGTTCTAACAAGTTGTCCCCGAGTGCACTGAGAACAGTGGAAATGAAAGCATGGATACATGATACTTTCCATATTTTTTGTGTTGGAGGATATCCTTGAAAACGAGATGTTTAGTAGTAGATGGGCTTCAATATACAGAAAGCTGCCATTGTTCTTTAAGTTATTTTTGGGAAAGCTGACATTTATCTATGCTATCTAACTCAGACACACAGTATTTTAAAATGAAATGATTGTGAACAAATTTGAATAGATGACAGACTTTCCCATAGAGACACTTACAGAGGACACATAATGCACATTTACAGGTCTATATTTATATGGGACTCTAATGGAATACCTTGATTTACATGATTTACAGTTAAAAACTCCTTATTTTATACTGGCCCTTTATGCAGCCCCTCAGTTTGACCTCTGATACAGGCTGTTTTAGCTAACTATAGTAGTCGGATTTCACTTCTTTTTCTTGTTCTTTACTCAAAATGTAAACTGCTCAAATACATCCATACATGTTCGACCCCCAGATCAGATTTGATATATGAGAGAGCACAACATAAACAACACATGGAAAAACCTCACAAACAATCTTAGCAAAAAAAGGCTACAGACTGGTTTGTGAGCATGTGTGAATGATCTGACATCAGTTTGATAGGCAAGGAGAGGTAACTTTGCAAAAAGAACATTCAGAGTAGGTTGAAGCCCTGCTTCAAAATGATAAAAAGCATAATAATGCCCCCTTTAAGAGCCATACTGTATGTATAGTGTAACTGATAACACAAAAGGGACATCATATGTTAAAACATTTGAGTGTAGCCGATGCTCTGGGTTTCCCAGCTCTGCTTCTTATTCTAGATTAGTATCACATGGCCCAGTATTACTGTGCAATAACAAGAACTGAAGAAAAAACTTATAATCTGCCAAAAGAATCTGAACACGCGGCCTGCTGCACTGCAGCAGCTGAATGTGAACGTGAGTCTGCCGGCTCACAGGTTTAGTCTCATGAGCAGCTCAGGTTAGTCACACTTTTGTAGGTTTTAGTAAACATTATGTCATGTTGAGCTACAGTAAAGGGCTGAGTTCAAACTCGGTTACATGGATAATTTACATCTATTTACACACATTCCTCCTCATAGGTTTACATGACACTGTGGTTCAGTGTCAAGACAAACACATTCATGTTTTACAAAATGATGTAGGTATTTAAAATAATACAGAACTTGTGGGAGATTGTATGTTCTATCAACTGGTTTAAAATATATTTGAAATAATAAGAACAAGGAGTACATTTTCATGTCTTTGTTTAAATATCAGTAATAGGATTGCTAAAAACCCCTGGATATTCCATTTTTAACACTGCTAAAGCAGCTCCCATAGGAGGGGTCCATAAAACGTGCTAATGTTTTACACAATAAACCAGTTTGCAAATGTTAGCTACGCATTAACCAAGCCTACACTGTCGTTCATCTCAGCTTTAAATGTGGTGCCATTTATATGAGTATCCTTTGTAGATGTAGGTTGTTTTATCAATGAAATAATGTATGTACATGGGAAGGCACTCACATACTACCCACCTGACAACCAGTGTAGCCAAATTTCCAGCTGCCATGGATGTCCGAGGCAGCGGACATGGGATAGCCGATACCAGCCACTCCGATGTCAGTAAAAGCCAGGTTGATTATAATGAAGTTGGTGGCAGTGCGGAGCTCCTTAAACTTCACAAACATCAGCAGGACCACAATGTTGCTCATTAAACTGATGACGCCTGTAAAGAGAAAAAGCACAATGTCCCAACACATATATCATTATATCATCATCATCATTAATCATATACCTATTCCAAACTGGCTGAGTTACAAAGTGAATGCAGGAACTGCAGATTCTCTGATAGCTACAAAAGAAATTACTGTATTGGATTAAATGCAAAATTGTCTTTTTCTATTAAGCCTCTCAATGGTGAATTTGAGAATAATTGCTGAGGTTGGTAAACAGGAGCATGCTGTTTCCTGGTGCTTCTTTATGTTCAGAGACATTAATGTACAGATCTATGATACACTGAACCAGAGATTAACAGGGGCGTGGGCCAACTGTGAGGATCCAGAGGGAATGTGGCCTGAAATGTGGAGTAAAACTAATAACTGAATAGTAGACATTAATTGCCTGACATTAATTACTGAAACGTACGTAATTAGCTACACCTGTGCACTTCCTGCTATGACAAGTCAAAATGTTTGCTGTGAAAAAGGTCCAAGAATCTGATTCATCTGAAAAGCATAGACAAGAGCGCTGTGATGGCGGCAAGCAAGGCAAGGCGCTCAAGGTTTCAGGTTAGTGGTAAAGCAACATGATGAGCAACAAGCAGTACAGAACAAGATGGACAGATTTTCATCAGGCAAACATGTCAGGCAAATCTTCAGTAGTGTATAAAGAAGTATCTTCCTCTGTGAATTTCTGTGAATGTAGGGGACATGAAAACATTTGGGAACCATTCGACTCAAGGGCAACATATAGTTACTGATGGCATAAGATGCACCTCAAAACACCAGCACTCGCATTTTCATATGTGAGCCTGCACACAAGCACCATCTTGTTGTATCAATACAGCAGCAGTGTTGGGCAGCAATGACCTAACAAGGGTTAAGGTCTGTAAATAGAGCTTGGCATACAAGCTCTATTTATCTTCATAAAATTGACAGATCAGAAATGAAAATAAGCATCCAGAAACCAATGTTAAAGCTATTTGGTATAACTGTACAGGATCTTTACATTTATCATGCTTTAGTATTAGCCAATCCTGTTAAAATTCCAACATTGGATACATTGCCAAGATACGGATAAGTTACATAATGCTATCAGAATAGCTTTTCACAGGATAATAATAAACTCATGCTTTTCCTTTCACCATTAATGGCCATGGGAAGTATAAGCTTTTATTTTTATTTAAGCTTTTACTGTACACATTTATGTGATACAGTCACAGTAAGTGTTTCACTGCATGTTTCATTACACTCCAAGTATTCAAAACATCATCTAAGAACAACATACATAAACATACTGCAAATACAAATACTTTATAGATGAACATAATACCATGTAGATCAGCACCTATACCTGTTGTAATATGATCAAACTTTTTGTCAGCAATACAAACCAATTGTCAGCAGTGTGTGGCCAAAAACACACAAAAACAGATGGAATGTTTTTGAAGAGAATGTAAAATACATGAAGGTGCAGGGTTATGTATTTTTGTATTCATATTCATATTCATATTCATATGATACACATTTACAACCTCTTCAGTGTCACAATTAGCATGTAGCTGTAGTGTATATACATGCATATTATTTCAATGAAACTTTAGTCCCAACATCATTTTCCTAAACATTGATTCAAGGGGTCTCCAACCAGCAATATGCTCTTTAAGTTTGTTTTTCGCTAGCGAAAATTAGTATTAGTTTGACAGTCAGTATGGTTATCACAGTTAACCATAGACTATAAATGTACATTAGGGTCAGCTCCACCCTCTCATCCAAATATGGTCATCTCTGGCTCCAAAAATCAAAAATGGCAGCAGTCAAAATGCAGACTCAAGGCTTCAAAATGGGAGTCCACAAACCAATAAGTGACGTCATGGTGGCTTCATCCATTATTTTTACAGTCTATGGTCATGACCTACAAAGTTCTTGCACTCCAGAAATCAGTTGATTAATTTCTTGAGGAAAAATTCATAAATGTACTTATGTTCTATACTATAGAATCTAAGAGACACTGAGCTGGATTTAAAGTGATTTCCAGTCAACTGTCTTAAAGTTTTGTTCACAGTGTTTAAACTGTTTTTGATGTTATTTCTTATGAAGAGTCCAACATACAGACCATTACTCAGTGAATAAAATTGTCATCCTGTAGTTATCCTGTAGTTATCATCATCATCATCATCACCTAAATTACAAATAAAAAAACTATAATAATAATAATAATCATCATCATCATCATCATCATCATCATCATCATCATCATAATCATAATAATCATAATAATAAGCACTAAGCACAACATTGACATATAACTTTATAAAGTTGATTTGGTAAACTCTCTGGCAAACAGTTATACATTCTGGAGAGCAACATTTATTTGGAGTTGTGTTTGTGTCCAAAGGACGATTGTAAGTCTGATATCCACTTTGCTTTTAGCTCTGGTTTGGTCTCCACCAACTCCTGAGGGAAATATCTGCCTCTTTATTTCTAAATGCTCTGTTCACCAGCTAGTCACTAACTTTGTCTGTCTGCTGTTTTGTGCTGAATAGGTAGTGTGTAGTGGATTCATCATCTGGAAACAGTTGCTGCTGTTGGGTTGTCAAACCAAAACAATAAGTTATAAGCGACTTAAAGACTGAGACCTGAGGGGAACTGCAGAGTTGGATGATAATTCTCACTATGAGTGACCCTCATAGTCATCTACATTCATCTACACTATACATAGTCATTTGGTCCATTGTTAAGATACAAATATTGATTAAAGCAGCTTTAAAGAATGCCTCAATGCAAGCTATTTCGAAAGGCTATTGTTTTCTGAGAGTTACAGCAAGTATTGAATGTACATACAGTAATATTGGCACAACAGCAAAAAGTGCTCCTGCATGCACACAGAAGAACATAAAGTCCAGAAATCACACTGAACTGCACAGCACTGACAATATGGAGCAAATCACACTGTAATCTATCCATTACTAATTGTCATCTCTGTTACCTGCAGTGATAAGATATCCAGCCACTATGTTGTGCTCCAATTGGGTAAAGGCACTTTCCCCCCCATAAGGTGAAACACCATCTGAAACATTGACTCCAGAGTCAATCCCCATCTTCTGAGGTGTTCAAAAAACAAGAAGGATGACACTTGACTGAAATAAACAGCCTTCACAGTGTTGGAGGAAAAAAAGTACACAAATCCTGCAGAATGAAGCAGAGTGACAAATATGTACAAAAGAGATGCGGAGGGTCAGTATTGCAAAATGCTGCTTCTACCTAAAATCTGTAAGGTATTGTCGTGGAGAGGTGGGGGAGGTACATGTGCAGGGATGGGGTGAAGAGGATTATTACATACCACCACTCCCCTGTTTACCAGTTAGCAGGAGGCTGTCTGTGTGTAACATGGGCAACAGGGCTACACAAGAGAGGATTACCACTCACGTGGAATTGCTTGCAAACTGGGCTCTGGCCAATAAGCTTTGACATTACAAAAGTTGGGTCTGAACTAACTCAGACTGAGGACAATTCACTTCACAGAGGGCAAATACTGCAGGTACAATTAAATCTGGATTACCAGCTGGCACCTGCTCCAGAACCTCAGACCATCAGGATCCACAAAGGCACCACGTTCACTGTGTGGCACTTAATTTGATGAGTCATTTAATAACTGTAATGTAAGGGCCTTTAGGTGACTCTGCATTGTTACCTAATCTAGAGGCCTTGTAGAGGGGCTTTATGAGGTTTTAGTAGTAAACGTTTTACTACTGCTACTACTACTACTACTACTGCTACTGTACTACTATCTGCATATTATACTATATCATACTCATGACACACTCAGTAAACCAAGATTTTTGTCAACAGTTGAGCATATGATGTCAAACCCTCAAAATCTTGAAAAACCAGAGGGAGTTCTTTCTGACACATTATCAGATGTTATGTACTGGTACTTCCCACACACACACACACACACACACACACACACACATACGCTTAAACATACTTAATCTTAAATAATTGAAATACTCGACACCATCTAGTGTAACCTGACCACCCTATCTGCCTTTATAACTTCTAATAAGCGTTTTCAGTAAGTACTGACAAGCTTCTTACACCTCTCTATTGGGATCTTTGCCCGTCCTTCATGTGCAAAAGCCTCTAGCTCATTGATGTTTGACGGCTTCTGTGCTGCAAATGCCTTCTTTAAATCCCATCAAATATTTTGACTGAGAAGGCCAACCAAGCTTTGGTTAACTTGGAGGTGTGTTTGGGATCACTATCTTGCTGGAGTGACCAATGATCACCAAGGTTCAATTTCCCAACAGAGGGCATGAACGTTCCTCTTTAAAATGGCCTAGTATCTCTGGGAATACATGATGCCAGGTACACAGTCATGATTGCCAGTTCCTGTAGCAGAAAAACATCCTTATATGATCAATGACCAACCTCCATGCTTGACCGTGGGGACAGTATTCTTCTGGTCATAAGCCTGGCCTTTCGCACACCACACATATCGCTGGTCTGTGTCCAAACAGTTCCAGTTTAGCTCCATCAGTCCATAGAACTGTCTCCCAAAACTCTGCAGGCCCATCCAATTCCTCCGGCATGTTCTAGTTGACCTTTGTTCCTTGTGGTCAAGTGCGGAATGAATCTTGGATTCCGGCCATGAGGTCCTTGTTTATTCAGTGCTTGTCTTATAGTTGCCACTGGAGGACTTGTCCCAGCCTTCATCAGGTCATCCTGTAGGCGTTTTGCAGTAACATGGGGTTTTTTCTTAGTTGTCCTGATTAAGTTCAATAAGGGCTCTGAAATTTTAAGCATTTCCCCATGGCCAGGCAGGATTTCAGCTGTGCCATAAATGTTAAACTTCCTTATAATCATCCCAACAGTGTCTCTTGGAATGTTAAATGTTTCGGAAATCTTATATCCAATGCCCTTCAGATGCAATGAAATAATTTCCTCTAACAGCTTTTGTGGAACCTCCTTAGTCTTACCCATGTTTGCAACTCACCTTAACTAACCTTCATGAGTGGGGTTTATATTGATTGATTGATTGATTGATACTTTATGCATCACAGCTGAAGCAAATTAAGGATCGTTATAGAGTTCCCAAAGGCTTATTTGTGTTTTAACTCCACTTTAGGCCATAAAAAAGGAAAAAAAGGTTTTAAAAACACGAATACTACATCATACATGTTCTTTGTTCACTCAACTGATAAAGAAGTCATCCGAATAAAAATATAGCTCTTTCAAAAAAAACTTTTATTGGTAAATCCTTACAGTCTTTGGGGGGTCCAATATTTCTGATTGCAACTTTATCTTCTCACTTCTCACAAACTCCTCCTTCAGCTTTGTTTAGTTCCCCCAAATTTGTCATGTTTCTTCAGGCGGTGTGGAAAAAATGTCAGTTCTCCCATTCATTTGAAAGGGGGTAGTACATTTTGTCTGTGGGTGTTTTGGTTGCTGCGGCGCCACACTCGACTGCGACTGGAAAGTTGAGCCAGAGTCAGCTTTTGGAGAATAGCAACCCGAAGCAATAATCGCAGCCAGAGATCAGACTGATCAGAGCAGTAAACTCTGCCATGAGGGAGCACAAAGACATTACTAAGTGAGGAGAGGACATTTCTATTTGTTTGATAATGTTAAAAGTAAAGTTAGGCTTCGCTGTCTGCTTCCCAACTCGTTTTAAAAAAGATAAGAGAAAGAGAGAGAGAGACAGCTGAGAGCACCAGTGAGAGAGAGAGAGGGAGAGAGAGAGCAGCAGTGGTTGAGCGAGCTAGAGAGTGAATGAAGAGAGGGAGTGTTGGTAGAAAGAAAGCCAGTGAATCAAATCAATAAAACATTATTTTCTGATTGTTTCACAGCGGTTACGTTCTAGAGCACAGATAAACACGCCCACACTCCCACACACCTCCGCTCAAGTCTTTGAGTACCCTAAATAAAATTTGCTTTTAAACAACCTGTAACCAAACTATGTTGGGAAACATGGCGGACTGATGAGGCTTAAGGCCGGGCTGTAACAGTTATCTAGCTGCAATGTCAGTTTAGAATGTTTGTGAAGATATATCATTTATTTTTCTGTACAAAAGTATCTGAGGTCTAACAGAATGCAAGATGTTAAAGTCCCCCTCCAGTCAGAAATGAGTTTTTCATCCTGTTCCTTCAGTTGGATATTTAAGCTTCTCTGTGCAGAATGATGTATAGAGCGTGACGCTAAAAAGCTGTTTCACAATCATCTTGCTGAAGTTGGGAAGTTTATCTGCTCATCTTAAATCTCAGTTTAAAGTGTGAATTTATTTGTGACATCACAACTAGTATGGAGCCAGTTGTGGTCCAGTACATACACTGTACTTCTCAGTGTGTGCTGTCCAAAAGTTAAACTTCTAAAATGAACAATGTTTGCCGAAGATCTTTAGAACTAATCAAAATGATCTTTATTGGCCAAGTATGTTTACACATACAATGAATTTGACTCCAGTTTAGTGGCTCTTAATGTAGTTACACATAATAACAACACAACAGTTTGCAGAAATATACACAAGGAATGACTATATACAAGGGAAACTGTTCCTGTGAAATGTAAACACGATACAATTAGTACAAAATGAAGAGCAAGTGTGCAAAGAGTGATGAGATAAATATTAAATGGGGGGGAAATGACGTTACTTTATATACATATAGTGGATAATTGTTTGTGGAAAAAACCATTGACTGTAAGGGGAAAAACTTTTCCTTAGGAGGACTTGTGTACGTCACCATCCAAGACAGCAGGTGGCACTGTGAGCCACGGTGAGGAGCTGAGCTCGGTGGTGAAGCTGCATTTCCGCTTCCTTTTCATACTACATTCGATCTTTCAGACGTTAAGACATCTCTTCACCGCAGCAGACAAACATGCCGGGCCTCCTGAGAACTATCGCTAGCCGTGCGGCCCCTGTCCTGCGAGGACACACCGTCACTCAGCGGGCTAATGTCTACACTAGACCCGCCAAGGAGAAGATCGGGCCTGTTGTAAGTCCAGTTTGTTATCATGTTAATGCCAACTGAAAGGTTAGCTAGCAGCTAAGCTGTCCTTGGCTGACGAGGTCAAACCGCTTTCTGTAAAGTCACTGTTAAACACTGTTATGTACTTATACGAGCTAACTTATTTAATAACGTAACTTTGTTTAAATCACCGTATATGCGAGTAATTGTTACATTACCGCCATAAAGTTAAGTTTTCATGCTAGCATAAGAGCAACCGTTCCTTCGACACGGTGGCTCTAAGCTAACTGAGCGAGCTATAATATAAGTGTATCTCGTACCGCTCTCTAATGTGTGTATGTTTAATGATGAACCAAAAACGTGTCACGGTGCTAGTTTAAAGGACAGTTGCATATATATGAATTATACAGCATTGTTATTTAAGATGTGACCTCAGTTATGCCATAATGTTTGCGTCAGTGCCGCAGGACATTGTGATAACGTTACCCAACGCTGAAACTGGAGAACCTGTTCTACTAGACGTGGACTGAGTATAATGGGCGATGCTCATTTTGCTATTTGATTCTGATACAAGTATTAGTTCGTTACTGTGTAATATTCCTATGAAGGACTACGTTTTGCCCTCTTCATCTTGCCTCATTGTCCCCCCCGCTTCTTCCTTAGTTGCACCAGTAGCTTTCCTGAACTGCACAGTTGAAGTCTGCCCTCTTGTGGTATAAAAGTAAACATATGTGAACATAACTGGTAGATGAGATAGATAGATACATGTACAGATCCCTGAGTTAGCTTCATCAGCATAGAATCTCTGGCTTTCTTCCAGCTCCAAGCTGTGAGGTGCAGTCACACATACCATATCCTATATCTGTCCTCTTTAGCCGACTGTAGGTCCACACTTAGCTCGTGTGTCCTCATGTGACCTATCTCCGTTCACCGGAGGAGACTGCAGACCTTTGAGCTGGAGCTTGAACTTGAATGAACTTCCATGTTCAAATATAACATAGTTTGATGATGTCACGCATGATGTCACACAGTCATGAGTTTTGTTTACATTAGTGTCAGGTCTCTGTAAGTGTGGTGAACATACGCACTGCAGTGTTACAGTATTATTGATACAGTGTCGCGTCAGCAGTGCTCTCTGGGAGACAATGAGTCAATGAAGACACTGTTTGTAAATGAGCTCAAACACATGGTTGGCATTTCTCTACTGATAATTGTCACCTATCAGTAGAGCTCCACTGATATCAGATATCAGTCTGACCTGACAGGCTGATCAGGTATCCAGCACCATTATTTTAATAACAATTTAGTAAATGTATATCTATTTATTCATTTGTTACATCTTGTAGGAAATCAATGTTTAAGTCAAACCTGATGTTGGCTTACACATTAAGAATGACCCCAGTCTCTTCCACACAGTGAGGCATACAGCTTATTAATTAAAGCCAAAGCTCAGGTGTCAGGACTAAAAAGTCAGATTGCTGCGTCCCTGCCTGTCAGCTGCATTAATGCCACTATCAATATATGTAACTAATAACAGTCAGTTTTTGTGTTTGGCTCTAGATGACATATCTGAGAGTCAGTGTTTGTAGGAAGTAGAGAATTTTTTTATGTCGTGGTTGATCTAGGTGGGTCAACTTGTAATTATTTTCATTGTCAATTCATTTTTTTCATTTTGTTTATAAAACTGTTAAGGTAACATTTCTGAATGTCTTGTTTTGTCAGATCAGTAGTCCAGAATCTTCAAATCCTGATGGAAATCGTAGAGCAGCTCCTTCTTTTTTTTTGTTCCAAACAACAATAAAAAGATTTTGTATGGTCTGTATAGAAAAAAAATACTAGAGTAAGAAGCAGAGGGAGAACTCGACAAATCCTGATATGAGCATTGATTTGAAATGTGGAGCAGCAGTGTAAACATGGCCTTTGAGTACTGTCACATGTAGGCTTAGATCAAACTGGCTATCTGTAGCAGTGAAGATGCTGATTGGCTGTCAGCTGACTGAACGCTGTGTCTCTCTCTCTCTGTGTTATCCAGGAATCCGTCGTCGGATTGGGCATGTTCTCTCTAGCGATCCTGGGACCATCCGGATGGATCCTGTGCCACCTGGAGGACTACAAGAAGAAAGATTAAAGTGGACATTTTAACAGTCTCATACCTGGTCAATCCAGCTTCCTGTCTCCAGACACACCCTGGGACCATCATCGTCATGTTCCATACCTGAGAAGGATGAGGAACAAGTTTTACTTTCACTCTTCTACCTCTGTGACAATTCCACTCCAGATCCCAACAACCATCCGTTTCCAACACATTGACTCTTAAGCAATGAAAATTGTATTGTACTGTACATCTTCCCTTACAAGAAGTATGTTACAAAATTAAATTTTAAACAACACTGCTGCTTGTTATGTGTATATTTTGTCTCCCTAAAATAAGGCTGTTAATCTAGAATCTTACAGCTTATTTTTTTTAGAATAATGGAGTTTAAACTTGACTTTTCTGCTGGATGTTCCTTCAGCTTTAAACACTGTTAAACTGAGTCCTCTGGTTGTCTGCTGGAAGGACAATAAAGATCAAATATCTGCCTTCTGGATGAGAATGAAGACGATCCTGAAGTAAAAGTAGCCATGACACAATATGAAGATATTCCATTACAAGTAAAAGTCCTGCTTTCAAAATCCACAATACAGAAGATGTACTGACAAATATCAAACATAGAATAAGTGCTTTCAGACATAAATATATATCAATTCATGTTCTAACATGAAACAGTAATTTAGCTGGTTATGAATCTAACCATAGAGACCACTTTACATGTGGTTGAGTAGTTTCATCTGTATGCATCATATGTTATAAAATTGTAATATGGGATGTAACCAGTGAGTGTAGCTTTCAACAATGGAGTCTCTGAAATGTAGTGCAGTTTAACTGTAAAGTAACAAAATAGAAACAGTTAAATATAGAAAACACCTCCAAACTGTAGTCAGGCACATAAAGAACTGTCTTACTTGAGGTTAGCAGTTAGCCTGAGTGATTAGACCATTAGATGGAGCCATGCTGGGAATTCAGCCAATGACGTCTCTAGTTGGTACCACTTCTCTACTGCATGGTGCAGCTCAACTTGACTCACTGGGAACCACTCTTTTTTGGTTTTCCATGAGCCAAAGTTGTGGATAGTAGCTAGTATCTGGTACTTTAGGTATCACCTCCATCAAAGTTCCAAGTGAGCTGAGCTGATACTAATGGTGATATTAAAACACTGCAGACCAAACTACCATAGCGGCATCAGTTTTTTTTCTTTCGTCTTGCTGCCTTCAACCTTCTGAAACATAATTTGTCTCCTTGCTCTGACAAACAACCATATAGTGAGAATCAAGAGCACCATCCCTTAGATATCCTCCATTGTTCCTGTGTGTGTTCCGTTGAAGATGATGTCATGACAGTTTCATGCAGTGTTGTGATGATGATCAGCTACATTGAGGGGGTGTACCTAACCCTATTAATTAATATAGACCTAGATACCATTAGAAAGGTTTTTTGCACTTAAAATGTATTTAAACTTAGAAATGTAACCTTCTTAAAGGTATACTACGCAGGATTTTCCTTAAGAAAACAATGTATACACTCATATAAAAGAAATCCTTCTCAATCATAACTGTCCACTACATAATGTGTATAGTAATGATAATGTGTTTCATAGATGATTTGGCAACTTGGATGAATCAGACAAACATCAAACTTTTGGATCAGGTAGTGTTGGCAGGTGTGAAATGGTGACAATGACACTGTCATAAAAAGTGAGACTAGTTTTTTCTCTACTTATTTCATAGACATATCGTTATTATACATTTTATTACACGTGTTAATTAAAAACTTTCAATTATTATTACTATTATATTTATTATTTATTGACTTTGGCCTACAGGGACTTCCGTACATGACCATTGTTAATCACCTGACCGGTGGTGGATCATGTGACAGAACTGAAGTCTTGCAACATCCCGTCGGACAAATAGCGTTTTGTAACAGGTGAAAAGATGTTATTGTTCTATTTGTTCATGTTAACTACTAACTGTCAGTTTGAGATGAGCAGATGGACACTAACCGGCTAGTTCACAGGAAATGTGCATGGAGCTAAACTTGCCGTTGCTTGGCTTGCTAGCGTTAGCCACCGCCCACCAGACTCTATTGAAAAATCCAACAATTGAGTAGCATCTTATTTTCAAACACTGGACGGAATGCAAGAATATTCATACCAACAGATTCATTCTTTAAATCCGCGTGCGAATGACGTAAGAATATCCGCGGCATTCATCCGTTTTCTTGTACTTGTTTTTTTGTTTCTCTGAGGTAGGAACGGAAATCGAGTGGTCCAGAGCTGCGGTACGAGTCCTGACTAGAGAAACACACGGTAGAAAAGACTCATTAATGATGTCCTGATCTGGATTAAGTTTGAGTTTAAATATGATGCCGGAATTGTCAAAACGTGGATGACAAAAACAAACGTAATGCAAAATTTCTACTCACTTTACCATATTTTCATCATCATGGATGCCAGATTTTTTTTTTTGGCAGCCATGACGTTTTTTTTTCTTTCTTTCTTTTTTTTTTTTTAGA
Source organism: Euthynnus affinis (assembly GCA_029490765.1). NCBI lineage: Eukaryota > Metazoa > Chordata > Actinopteri > Scombriformes > Scombridae > Euthynnus > Euthynnus affinis. The sequence goes on along the minus strand of CM055851.1, from coordinate 2,421,987 downwards.
TTTTATGATTGGCACATCATATCTGATGCAGAAACTGAAAGCTGCCTGTGTGTCTCTCTGTCCAGCATCATGTTGTTTCAGCTGACAGTGTAACATCACCTACTGCAGACTGTAATATTCTCTCTTCTAACATCTCTGTGACTGTCACATGACCGCCTCTCATCACAGAGCACTTTGCTTCAGAAAGATGTTTTTAGCATCTCACTTCATGTCAGAGCATTCTGTCTTTATTTCTGTCTCAGTGTAGAGCTGCTCTAATGTCAGCTGGATACATACTTTCTAATTATTTCCAGTCTCTTCATGTCTAAACGTGTGTGTTTGTCTTCTGAGTTCTGTAAGCAGGACTCGAAGCTGTGCAGTGTTTTGACTTGTGTGAATGAAACTCACCCACACACGGAGCGGAACGCTGGAGCTTTATGTGGCATTTTTAGGGTGCTTGGATTATGTTCATAATCACATCTCACGAACACACACACACACCTCCTCATGAACAGGTCATCAGACTGAAACCAGCGATTCACTACACTAAGGCAGGAAGTGAAGAGTTTGTTGACTCCCACGTAGGATTTTCTTATTTTCCTCCTATCGCTTTGTGCAAGAACAAATAAGAAAGCAGTCATGCGTGAGGGCCGCTGGGTACTGATACACACCATAACAGATGGCCTGTGTCTGCTGCAGTAGTCACTTAAGTCTTTATTGAGGTAAACGTATGTTTAAAAATGGATTTTGACATCATGTTCTCCGTAACTTTGATCAGCTTGAAAGTAATGCAATTTGTTGCAAGTGTTTTTTTTTTTAATGGAGTATGCTGCGATGCTACTATGCTGTGGTATTTTCTCACATTTCTATCCAATAAAAATCTGTCGCTGTTTTTACTGAATCATCACATTCCTCCTTGTTGTTCCAGTAAAGCGACACAATGAGGCTGGTCATTCTGGACGACTATGAGTTGGCCAGCGAGTGGGCAGCGAAATACATCCGCAACAGAATCATCCAGTTCAAGCCCTCTGCTGACAGATACTTCACTCTGGGGCTTCCTACAGGTGAGCACCAGCGCCCTTCTGCCAGAGTCAGTGGGGTGAACGATGCATGTCACTTTTCCAACTTCGATGTATATTAAAGTGTCTCATCTCTTACAGGGAGTACTCCATTTGGCTGTTACCAGAAGTTAATTGAATACTACAAAAATGGAGATATTTCATTCAAATATGTGAAAACCTTCAACATGGATGAATATGTAGGTGAGTTAAAGGCTGACCAGTTAACCTCTTCACTTTTCTAAACAACAGGCAACAGGCAAGATATCACATGTCCTGTGAAACTGTTAGATATTGCCAGTGTTGTGTTGTGCAATGCATTCAACTAATGGAAATACAGTAGTTATTTGGCATTGTCACTCACACACACACACACACACACACACACACAACCTTGTACTGTATGGGAAGAGTAAAAGAAGGAAATTCAGGTTCATTTCATGTCACACTATGTGAGATGGTCCAAGGAAACATTTTAGAAAACTGTTGCAAAATAAAAGTCTATAAAATAATGAAAAAAAGATTGAGCATCACATGTGTTGAATAACTCAGGAGTCATTTAAGACATTTACATTAACAGCAGTGACTTGACAGTACTGTGTGCAGAGCTTCATCTAGTTATAAAGAGTTGACTTCACTCAGTTACGGACTGTTCAGCATGACAGTAAGACAGGACAGACTATCTCCAACTATCTTGTTCTGCAGGTCTACCTCGAGCTCACCCAGAGAGCTACCACTCCTACATGTGGAACAACTTCTTCAAGCAGATTGACATCGATCCGGCCAACGCTCACATCCTGGATGGAAATGCGGAGGACCTGGAAGCAGAGTGTCAGGCCTACGAGCAGAAGATCGCAGAGGCCGGAGGAATCCAGTTGTTCGTAGGAGGTCAGGAACGAGAGGTTGAATGTTTTCATTGTTCTGTCTGCCAGATCTCATCAGTCACACATAGTCTGCTGCAGATGTCTCAGGGATTGTTTGTCCCATGTGTGATATAAAGCTCCCTCCTTGTAGCTCACTCCTTTGTCCTGTTCCTACTCGTTGTCTGTTTGCAGGTATTGGCCCAGATGGTCACATAGCATTCAATGAGCCAGGTTCCAGCCTCGTTTCCAGGACCAGAGTGAAGACCCTGGCTAAGGACACCATTGTGGCCAACGCTCGATTCTTTGGCAACGACCTTTCCAAGGTTCCTACGATGGCTCTGACTGTGGGAGTAGGAACTGTCATGGATGCCAAAGAGGTCAGAAGGGAGGACAGTTGTTTCATTCCTCCATTGTCCTGTATTAAGATCAACTTACTTCAACTATTTGAGTATTTCAGAATCATGAGCGTAGATTTTGGGTATGGATGTTGCTTGATTGTCCCTGCCAATATTTGCACCGATCTCAAATGATCTAGCCCTAACCTCATCCAATCTGACTCCACCTAATGTTAATGTGTGTTTTCTGCTTGACCTGATGATCTGTTAACCTTAAACCTCAAGCTGTGGACAGTGTTGACTAGCAGTGGAGGATCTCCAAACCTCACAGAATTGACAAGTGGACAAAACTAAGATCATTTGATATTAACTTCAGGTGTTAAGTGTTGATAACTAATTTGTGATTGCTGCTCAGACATGCTGTTTAATTAAACGGCGTCATTACTGTTGGTGAAATTTCCTCCCAAAAGCAAATAAAGACATCTGTCCTTTTTTAAAGAAGAAGTGCAGCTGAGCCAGATAATAAGAATGTTCTGTAATCAATCCAAACATCAGTTTCTGAAGTTAGTGGGAGAAATATTTACCATATAATGCCATATCTCCCCTTTATCATGAGTGGATCAACAGCAGAGGTATTATTGCATGTGTGTCATCTATTTGTGACTGTCTGGCATCATTTCATGATGAAAATCCTGTCAGCAGCAGCCTGAGCAGAAAGATCTCACCATAAGTTCAGTAGTTGAATAATGAAAAATAATACAAACAGATGTTTTTGAGATGATCTTTGAGGTTTTAACATCACTGTGACTGTCATGAAACTCATCTACAAAGTGAAATGACAGAATCTCAGGTGAGGCTTGAAAACCTTCCAGCAGAGACTTACAGAGCAGCACCTTACCGACAGGTTCCTATACATTTATTCCATATACATACTGTCCCTCTTCTCTGCTCAGGTGATGATCCTGATCACTGGAGCACACAAAGCCTTTGCTCTGTACAAAGCCATAGAGGAGGGAGTCAACCACATGTGGACAGTATCAGCCTTCCAGCAGCACCCGCGCACCATCTTCGTCTGCGACGAGGACGCCACCCTGGAGCTACGTGTCAAAACTGTCAAATACTTTAAAGGTACCAATAACAGCGACACTGTGGTTGGCTTATGGAAATACAGCCGGTCCACACTGTGAGCAGCTGTTCAGAGGGCTAGAAGTTCAAACCAGGTCCAAAAACACATTTCTAAATTCAGGTTTAATGATATTCTGTATGATCACTGAAACAGCTTGCTGTGTCTGTGTTGACACTTGTGTGTCAGCAGTAGTGGCAACTGAACAGAAGATCAGAATTCACAACTCTAGTCTGTTGTTCTTTTGATCAAGGATGGGGTTTTAGCAAATATTAATCCAGAATGGAATGAAATATGATTTAAAGATGTATTAAAGGCTAAAATATACAACTTAAAGATATCTTCAGGATCAGGTTTTTCTGGCTGAGAGGGAAGAGGACTTTTTTATTGGCCATAACTAACGTTTACAACCTGAAAATGAGATGAGCAGCATAATACTGTGTTGGTCTGAATATAAGACAGGCCTTTTTTTTCCTGGAAATAAGTCTGAAAAAAATTAGCTTGTCTTATATTTGGGGTCTAGACTTGTCAGTATACATTCACAACAACAGATGTTGCTAAAAATCTGTAAAACAAGCGCTCCCCTCCCAACTGAAGCGAGTCACCGTCTGTCACTACAAGGAAAAACAGGCCTTCAGCTGCTGCTTCCACAGATCATCAAGGCTTGCAACAGAGATCCTTGAATGTGACCATCTGGCTATTCACAAGTAGTTTCACTACTACTCTCTCCTCTGAGAGGTCCGTTCATAGTTGAACCAAGCATAGTTTTAACTGCATATGCCCCCATCTACATTCTGAACAACTCTCCATTGCTCCAGTGCCTTGGGAATATTGGTTCCAATCAACAGGTCAACCAAGACATAAGTAATCAATGTCTCATGCCCCATGTCTCAGATTCTCCTTTGGCTCGCATTGAATCTGTTTCTTTTACTTTAACATGAAGTATGCTAAGGCACTTCAAACTGCATACTTTCAATGAGAGACGCTCCCTACAGTCTTTATTCATGTGTCTGATATACAAGCAGCCAAAACACACACTGTGTTCTCTTAAGAAAGCAATTTTCTCGCTATGCACCCTCTTTTCCAATTGAAAGCACAGATCCACTGTATGTCCACCTCCACAGACAGGCAAATCCTTGTACCAGATGAGCTTCTCGCCATGTTCCAGTTTCAACTTTAAATTCCACTGTTGTAATGTTAGTAGCAGAGCTACTCTCCTTTGCCCTAGAACGATGTTGAAACTTTAATTTCCTCACATCCTTGGTTGCTGCCATTGAGGGAGTATCCTGTATACCTCCAAACAGTGGATCACTTGGAATCTTAACTTTTCTTTCAATGAAGTCAACAATGTCAGTTAAAAATAGCTCTCCAGCCACAACCACAGACTACAGTTCTCCATCTGTCCCTGTTTGTAGGGCAACTTTTTTATGATAGACATATTCAACTTGTACATGTATTGCAACATACTCTGAGAAAGAGACATCTTCTGATTGTATTGGCGGCCATGAAAGAGCCTTTTCCATGTAGGCAGAAACACTTTTCTGTGCATTACCAAAATGCTCTTGTAGCAAAGCCCTAGCCTTGGCATATCCTCTGTCATGGGCCATATGCTGACAGCTTCTGACAAGTCCCCTAGGCTACCCTTTGGTGTACTGTTCGAAGAAGTATAAGCGGTCCTTAGGGTTGTCAGTCTTCTCCTCAATGCTGTACTCAAAAGTCCTTATGAATGTGTGATATTGTAAAGGGTCACAGTCAGAAACCTCAGTGTCTCTCCTGGGCAAAAATGAAAGAAACCGTTGCTGAACTAACAAGGCTGTTATTTCATTTTGTTTTTCCAAGAGTAATTATGTGACTGTGATTACTGCTGCTTGGCACCAGTGCTGCAGAGTGATTGCTTTGGTGCTGAAATTGTGAATGTGATTGAGTGTTTTTTTTATTGCACTTCATCTTTTGGACTCTGAGTGTCTTCATAACGTGAGTTGAGGTCGCAGATCCTGAGCTACGTTTTCCACTTTAGGTCTTGTGCCTGAAACATATGGATTGGGCTGGCCACCTGTTGGAATGTTTGTATCAGGCACAAAGGGTTCTGCATCAGCACTGTTGAACAGTGTTTGAATTTTCCTTTGTCCTCTATCAAAATAAGAGTTCATGCATTGGAATTCACAGACATGTTACTTAGCATGTCCTTGCTGCTCGTCTTGTTCTTCTTATTCATGCTTGTCCTTTTAATAGCCTTTGTCGTGCAATGAGAGCGGCCATGTCAGCCTCAGCTTTAATGTGTGCGGATGATGTTGAGACGCTGGACCTGGTTCCAGCAAAGCTCTGCTTGCCAGACCCTCTACTTCCTGTGTTTGACACACTGTCGCTTGGTTTAATCTCAATCTTGTGACAGTTGCTTCAACATTTTGCCCAGAGTGTTTTGAAACAAGAGATTCTCATCATGGTGTACATCAGATATCAACATGTGGCAACATTGGCAATGGTACTGCTTATTTGTCTCACACTTTCAGAAAACCATTGCTTTATATCCTTGATAAATCTGTTGTTATTTTTGAGTACATTCACAAACCATCCATTTTGTTTTCCTGGTTCCTCTTTAGGAAGTAAAAAGTAAAAGAATCAGCTGGTTTCTTCAACCATTTGAATCAAATTCTCAAGTTGAGGTTGTACTTGTGGGGCATTATCATCTTTTTGCATGAGATCCTTTATTGTCTTTATTAGACTATTCATTTTGCCTTTGCTTTACACTCTCTTTGGAGCCTTTACATTTATTCACCAAAGCTTTGGTAACTAGTTTGATTTCTCTTTTGTGTTCATCCATTTTTGAGCCACTGACATCTGAACGTGACTTTGATCCACTTGTTGCCATTTCCTAATTGCAATGTACAACAAATCATCCAAGAATCCAAACGGGCCAATAAACAGTCAATCCACTTACACATCCCTAATGGACTCCCACCCCTCTCTGTCAATACCAAAAAAGGTGAACAGGTCAATGCAATCAAATATAAGCACTACCATAATACCACCCAAGCCCCAGTGGACATGTCCACCACCTACAATGACAATACAAGACTATAAAACACAGGCGATATAGGAGACTCATATCTGTCTCCTACACAGAGAACAGACAAACATTAATTAGCAAAGCTGATCTAATCTTGTGCTGATGTCTGACAGTCAGCTAAAAATGAGAAGCTGCTGTGCTTTAAATTGTTCTTTGCTAATACAAAAGAGTGAGGAGAGATAAAAGGTTTAATAACAGATTATTATCATTTAGCGTCTGAGATTGATGAATCTAGGAATCAGAACCAAAATGGAACCAACTATCAGAACTCATCCCAACGTTTGAAGACATTTGACAAAGGCTATGTTCATATATCCAAATCCAAATCCATTTTTTTCACTTTGTTACATCATAAGTTAACTACAAGATGAAGTTTGTGTCAAAAAAGTAATGAGCCAGATTTGTTAGACCTCACACATAGACACAATGAACTAACCGTTTCAGTCATTTTCTGTTTAGCAAAAGTGTGTCTGTTTATTTCATATGCTGTTTTACTCTTTATCATTGTAGGTTTAATGCACGTTCATAATAAACTGGTAGACCCAGTGCTCAGCATCAAGGACCAGTAACACAGAGAAGACCACCAAGGACCACAGACTTCGACATGATTCCTGATCCCCAGTCCCTGGTTTGAAAAAGGCCTTACTACTCTGGTCTGTGAGGAAGTGGCCACAGACTGCCTGCAGGCATTGTGGCGTCAGACTGTTACGGTTTAATTAATGAGAGATAAATGAGCAGGCGTCTTGCATTTCAGATGTAATCATGAAACAGCTGCAGTCATCAGTTGCACTGTGGAGGTTGAGGGTCTTTGTTGAGCAATTTAAAGGGATAGTACTTGTTTACTTCTTGAAATCACTGCTGGAGGTCTCAGTGGGCTCTCTTTTCATTTTTCTTCAGTGTGAGAACTTTGGAGGCTAGATTTAAAGTCGTGATGGTAAACATAAAGCCTTCATGGTTTGTTCAGAGTGAGGAGTGAAGCCGAAGTGACTGTTCTCTGTGGATGAAACAAATATATACATTTATATACTTTTCTTTATGTTAGCTTTCAGTGATTCAGTGAATGGCCAGAAGAAACAAATACTATACATATGTGTTATAACTTTCAAATTAAATGTGTAAACGTGAAACTTTTCTTATTACAAACAAATAGTGTTGAAAGTCAACTTCCACACTTCCAGCCTTCATCTTCCACTGCTGAACACAAAACCACATCCAAACCACCGAGCCTTCACTCAATTGAACTTGAATTTTCAAAACAACACCCTGTTTTTATATGAGACACACTAGTCTCAACTCCAGGTCTGCTTATTAGCTTCGTCAAAGCTCTCAGGGTCTTCATCCACAAATAGAGTTTGCTAAGTTGCTGTCATGTGACCCAAATGTTGGACTTCAGTTGCACGATAACAAGTGGTTGTAGCTGCTGGTGTCTGTTGTCCTGCAGTGTTTATCTAGTCTCTGAAGACTGTGAGACGCAGTTGAAAGCTGAGGGAAAAAGCTGGTCAGTGAAACCTTTAGAGTTGAGACTATTTTGTCACATCCTGAGATCAAGAATGATCTTCAATGCTAAAACAGCCCATTTAGTTTTAGGCTGTGATTTGGCCTGCACCAAACAAACCAAGCATCAATTCAATTCAAAGCAGCTGAGCTTTTCAAAATAAAACAACAAACATATCTACTTTGTTTTTTATTTTAAACAGTTGCTGCTGTTTCTGTTCCACTGCAGCAGATGCTTATCTCACCTCCACACTCCTGTTCTGTGTGTGAAATGAAGGGTTAACTACCGTCAGTGTAAAGTGTAAAGAAGACCTTGATAACTAAGTTTACAGTGACTGCAGCACCTGGATTCATGATGCATCTATTCAGCACCTCACTTTATAATCAGTTTTCTTTTGCAGCTGTTAAATACCTCCAGTGTAAAGATCAGCTTAGTTTTTCATCTTTTGTGTTTGGTTACAACATTCCTCCTGATTACAGTTGTAACTGTAACAGTTGTAACTGTAAACAGGCTGTTACTACAGTTACTACTTCTAGTCAGTGGTTTTACTGTAATTTCTAACTCTTTATTTTCTAAAGACAATAAAGATTTTGCTAAGAATGTTTTGCTCTTGTTTTTTTATGAAGTAAATATTTGAAGGTGAACGGGATAATGACAGATTACACTGTCTGACACTGCTGTTCTATAATGCAGTTCCACCGTTTTCCACAGTGTGGCAGTCATTCCTCAGCTCTCAATGGAAACCCACAGTATGTGTGTTTTATGAGATGGATTAAAGAGAAATATGGTATATAGACTAACAAACACATCATCAACACCATCAAAAGTTGATTTGAGTTAAAGAGATATTCTAGTGACACATGCATTCAGAACACTTGTACCGTCAGAGACAAACTGTATTGCTCCAATGCAGGAAGTTAAAGTGTCACAGCAGCTAAAGGAAGAAGAACAACAAATTCATAGAATAAATCAGTATCTTTTAATATCTAGTACATTTATGTGTGCCTACTACATGAAATAAGAAGGTACTGCATACTACATCAACTCACATACATACAAGAAGTGCAGGGAACAGAATGGAGTGGTGTGTATGTGTGTGTGTGTGTGTGTGTGCAGGTAGCAGAGTTAGCAGTATGAATGAAAGTTTGATTTATTTCTCCCAAGCTCATCTGGTATGAGGATTTATATTGTGGCCAGTTTCACTGAGAGGCTTTTCAATTGATTCAATCTGATTAAAGGAATAGGTTGACATTTTGGGAAATACATTTATTCACTTTGCCGTACAGTTAGATGAGAAAATCAATATCTACCTCTATCTATCTGCCCATTAAACATGAAGCTACAGCCAGCAGCTGCTTAGCCTAGCTTAGCATAAAGACTGGAAACAGTATTTGAATTTTTTTTGTTGTTGTTGTTGTTGTAAACTTGAGCATAATCTTTAATGTGTGAAGGTGGTTCAGCCATAAAGTGTGCAATGAAAAAGTGAATGTGGGTAGAGGTTTGATTGCTCCACCTGCTGGATTCTGGACTCTAGTAAGCATATAAAATGAGGGGAGGTGTAGATGTAGTCATGTGATGTAGCAGCTTCATTTTCATTCACTCCAAAAGATTTGCCAGGGACGTGAAGTGGTATTTGGCAATATGCAGGGTTGGGTGATAGACTCAATATATCAGCTATCTGTGACTGGCTCAGTCTACAGCCAATTAACCTATCCTTGACTGAATAAAACCTCCAAAATAAGTGTCTTTACACTTTTGGAGTGCATAATTTACCTCTTAACAGCACAATGTACTGTACAGTACTGTGTGGTCAACAGTGTCACATATCCTACTTGAATGAGATGAACATCATTCAAAACCTTAAAGGACGGGTTCACAATGTTTCAAGTGTGTCTTAAAACAACAGTCAGGAACTCACATGAACATGTAAACCAGTTTTCTTGCTGTAATCATTCCTCCTGTTCATACTGACCATTAGAAGATCCCTTCATAATGACCTTACAATGGAAGTGATGGAGGACTAAATCCACAGTCCTCCTCCTGTGCAAGAATGTATTTAAAAGTTTATGTGAAGCTAATATGTCGCTTCAACGTCCAAATGAGTCAAATCCAGTAGATATCTTTCAACGTTACAGTCTTTTTAGTGCCAAACTCCCTCTTTTTGTTTCTATACTTCCACCTGCAGGGAAACACGGAAACACTGTCTGATATGACTAACTCAGACTGCTGAAGCCTCATATGAGCACCTTTTAAATTCACTTTCACTTGTGGATTTTGCTCTCCATCACTTACATTGTAAGTGCATTATAAGACTGCGTCCTGCATCCACACATCATAAGGAGGTTTCATTTACTGTTACAATTACCTAACACATTTGTTGCAATTACACCCACCAAATGGATGAATGAAATGTGAAATATGAATGTAATATCACACCAGGTCGTACTTTTGGTTTGACTGTATGCAACTTCATGGATGAAATGGAAACAGGTGATCACTGTTACATTCATAGTGTCCTGAGTATCATCAGCCTTTTGGAAGTTCTACACATTTCGCTTCATATTTACATCTGAGTGTGTTTTCAGTGAGGGCTGCTGCCTGCTTGAATCAGGTGCAGGTTCAGTGTGGCTCACAGTAGCTGTTTGACACAGTGAACAGTGATGCGTCTGCATTTCAGCACCTCTGAAATTCATGCTGGTAATTAAATATGACATCTATAAGAAGTGAGTAATTACTTTATTATAATGCGGTGAGACCTGATTAAGCAGCCAGCAGGATGACAGCAGCGCACCAACCTCTGTGTTTTCTTCTCTGATGAAACAATCTGACAGTTGCTTTTTGGCTTCTCTAATTTGAATGCGTGATGAAGCAAACAGAATGCAGGTCCCTCTGGAGGTGATGTGCTGGGAAATTACATTTTTGATGTACAACAATGGCCTGGCTAAAACTAGAAGATATAGTGAGTAGGAGGGGTATTAGGGCAGTGAAAGTCAATTTTTATTTGAAGTATATTAATGAAATAATCACCCCACCACCAAGATGGAAGCCTTCATCCTTCATGGAGCAGCTGACAGGTGTTTTAATACAGACTAACAAAAGACAACTGAATCTAGTTCATCATGTTTACTGATGTCATCAAAAGAGCACTCCAACAATTTGGTGTTGCACTTTCATAAAGTTGTGGGACAAAAATGGTCTCCTATAATGCAATAAAAGAATGTTGTTTCATTAAACATCCATGTCTGGTAAATGTCTGTAAACCTGAGCCCAGACATGGCAAAGCTCTTTCAGAGCCACAGAACATATTTATGGCTGTTTGAGTATCACACCACTAACCATCATTTTTGACTGATTTCCATATAGCGTACCCATTTCAACTGTTTTTTTACATCTTCAGTCATGTCTGCAGATATATCTGTAAGTTACAGGGTCATAGATGATCTATTTAGCCTTTAAAGGAGAATGACATGCAGTGTGTTTTATGTTTCAGTTGAACCTACTTGTGGACATGACGTATCATTTTCTAAAGCTGAAAAATTTTACAAATATCAATAAATCCTAAGAGGAGACCCAAACCAACCAAGTGTTTCCTTACCCTGTCTGTGGCTCACAGCCCTCACAGCAGTGCTGCCTCCTGAACACTTTAAAAATGACTCACCAATGCGAGGCGGGAATAACAAATCACTTTGCTTAGTTCACAGTCACTGACGATGTTTTCTTAAATGAAGCAGTCACATCACTGTTAAAATGTACTTCACTATGTACAACAGTACATATTCAGTCCATTGCTAGTCCAAGCTGTTTATTATGACAGCTATCACATCACGGTTGTTACTGTAGCTTTCAAGCTTTAATGAGGAAGTAATGTAGTGTGAATCACGGCTGAGCTGACAGAATAGTCAGTTCACTTCCAAATTCGCTGATAAAGATGTGTTCATACGTGTACAATACACATCTATCAAAAAAAAATAAAATGAAATGAAATTTAGTAGTTGGTTCATGAGTTCCAAAATATAGCTGGTCATTGTAGTTTTTAATATTTTCGTCACACAGGAGGAAATAATGCATTTGTTGAGGACTATTTTCAGCACCAGATGAATCCTCATTAAGTGTTCCAGTGAGTGTGTGTGGGACTGAATCAAAATAAACTACCGTGTGTGTGTGTGTGTGTGTGAGTGAGTGTTCAAGGTAATGAAGGAACATGTCACCCAGTGTACCAGTGTGGCTCACTGATGTGTTTTTAATAATTTTGAAAAACAGTATTTAAATCTGTTTCATTAGGTTGTTGTTGTTTAGATTTAGAGCTATTCTGTATGGAGGTGCCTCAGCCACAAATACATAAGTTAATCAATAAATGAATGAATTTGTATAGAGGTGTTGCTTCTGGTGACTGCTCTGCCTGCTGGATTGTGGACTTTGGGATGCACATAAGATGAGGGGAGGTGTGGCTATGAATTCAGATTATTCCATCCTCATATTTAGCCATAATTAACATGTCAGGGATTCTGTCCAAAGGATTTAACAGGGGCATGGAGTAATATCCAATGTTTTCTAATGGTCATAAAACATCTAGAGTTGGATGATAGAATTAATATATCAGCCAATTTGACTGATTAAAATCTCTAAAAGAAAGTGTCTTTACATCTCTGGCTCATCAGCATTGAGAGCATCATGAGTGCCACAAACAATTTACCTCTAACAGCAAAAATGTGTTCACCATCAGCAGTTGCACTCGGTAATATATGGCTTAATTCGTTGATAGCTTGAGCCTGCACAGTGTCCTACACAGCATGAAACAGCTCACCCGCAGCTCCACCGTGGCTCTTCACAGAGATCACATGGGTGTATGTTCTATTTAAAGGCTGTGTAATCCATCGGTATATAGCAGGTCTGTAGGTGTGACACATACTCAACCTCACCCCTCACATCCTGTGGCTGTAGACACGCTGTACTGAATCAAATGTCACTGTCCCTGATTATAGCCCCGTTTTTGATGAAGACCTTTTGAAGATTAGGAGAATTAATCAAGGTATACAGATGAAGAAATGGTAGAACTTTACATTACAGCTCAGTAATAGCAGGGATTTAATAGCTTAGAACAACAGCAATTGTAGCAATGAGTAACACAACCATTAGTAATACTTCATAAATATGTGGAAATTAAGTATCTTGGCAATAATAACAATCGAATAATAGTATAATAAAGGAGCAGAACATTTCAATAATAACATGGTAATAATGGGATAACAACAAGCTCATCCTCTTACAATTACTAAGTCATATTATATATAATATCATCATGTATAGGTGAGACTTTAAACATAATATTTTCCCAGTAAACTGATAAAGGATAATAATAATAATATGCTACATTAATGTGATAATATTTGAAGTGGTATATGTGTTTCAGCTATAAAGTTAAAGTAATATAACTGTAAAATGAAGTGGAAACATGTGCTGACAGACTGCATGTGTTTCCAGGTAGTGACTTTGGCCTTAGTGTTGAGTTTAAAATAATATATCAATGCAACTGAAGAACTATGTTGTTTTATCATTTTCTATCCCTCATACACAGCAGTTAACGACACACGTGTTTCTGTCTGGAAACTGAGTCCTGATGTTAAATGATGATGTTTTCATCCATCATGAGAGGGTATCAGGTGGTCATAAATTGTCATAAATCTATTGAGGCCTCTGACACGTGACACTATTCTTGCACCTGGACCTAACTGTAACATCTGTGTTTCTAGGTAAGGAAAAAGTGTATTATGTAAAATTGTACAGTTGTTTTCTTATCATTGTGAATGTATTACACTGATATTTTCCTATGAGTATTGTGAAAACATTATTGTGAGCACATTACGTTATCATTATCCCTCTATTTTTGTACTTTATCATTACCTCCATTAACACTATTTAAACCTCTGGGGTCTGAGCATTTAACATTTTTCTTTTTACTGGTGCTTTGACTCTCTTAATATATAAACATTTGTATAAATTCAATACTGTAACTTACAAGCAAGTAACTGATATCATTTTTTTTCATCAACATCAACATGTGCTATTTGAATATGTATGCTGCAGTGATATCACATGGCATAATAAAAAAATGATAAGACCAAGAGGTCAAAAGATTTTTTCAGCTTTTTATCAATTTTCCACAAAAACCAACTATGTGCAAATGATTACTATGTTTACATTTGTAGCTGAAGGCCTCAGGTGAAATATATACTGATGGTGTTCATCCTCCTCTAGAAGTATTCCAGAGACTTGTAGACTGAGGAACACCATTCTTCCCAAAGATATTCTCTCATCTGGTGTTTTGATGATGGTGGTGGAGAGCGCTGTCTAACACATCAGTCCTAAATCTCCTATAAGTGTCCAGTTGGGTTGAGATCTGGTGACTATGAAGGTCATAGCATATGATTCACATACTTTTTCATCAAACCATTCGGTGGCTCCTTGTGACCTGTGAACTGGGGCATTGTCACCCTGGAAGAGACCACTCCCATCAGGATAGAAATGTTTCATCATAGGATAAAAGTGATCGCTCAGAACCACTTTGTATTGATTAGCAGTGACTCTTCCCTCTAAAGGGGGACAAGTTGACCCAAACCAGCAAAATGCCCCCCACAGCATAACAGAGCCACCAGATCCCCTCACTGTAGGGCTCAAACATTCAGACCTGAACTGGTTTTTCCTTTAATTTGTCACCCAGTCTGTATACCCAGAGGGATAAAGAGGGATTTGTAATAAGATGGAGCACTTGTATCACACTCTGCCATCACTTTTATTAAACAGCAGGGACATGATTTACATGATGAGGACATTGATTAGCACATAGATTAATAAAGTCTTGTTCATTAGTATGTAAAATATGTAAACACATTTTCACACAATCAGAAGTAACTTCTTTTTGAGAGTTACTTCTGATGGCTCGTCTGTATACTGGTTCATTGTTCTGTTAGCTTAAGTGAGCAGCTGGCCATGTTGTGGTACATGAAGCCAAAACAGCCACTTCCCTGTGAAGAAATGACCTGAGTGAAAACATACTGTGCATGCTCTATGGGACGGCTACCTTCTAGTTTAGCCTTCTGGCTAACTTGAATGGGGATAAAACCATCATGTGGCTCTTCTAGACTTTCAAAATGTGATCAGACTGAATGAATCAAATTTTGATTGTGAGATGAATCATTTTGCAGGGGTTGTGAAGCTCAAAAAAAATGGATGATTTATAGACATCTCTTTCACAGTGTAAGTCTATAAGAAAATGTTTTTTGGTCCAGTGTGCATCACATGATGTTGTAATTACATGGTTTGGGTTAGCCTGGCACTGTTCCTGTATCAAGAGGCCCACCTGGGTCACCTGTCACTCAAAGCAGACATGCCATTTCTAACCAATCACAAACAAGAAGTGTTGTCCAACCCTTTTCGTAATCTGAAATGTTATGTTTTGTGAAATGTTGTGTTTTGTGAAATGTTGTTGTATTTTGACCCTCAGGGCCACTGTACTGTTTCCTCTACTTCTGTCACAACCAAGCATAACACTGAATGACTTCTAATAGAGTCTGCTGTTATTCTATTGATTGTTATTGTGTCTTCTCCCTCTTTGTGACAGATTTTGATTTTCAACATGTTTGGACAATGCATCATAAGAACCAATACTTTTTTTTTTTTTTTTTTTTTACATAACCCAGCCCACAGTATACAGACAAGGCAAGAGAGAGAAGACAGCAATTCTTTTTTTCTCAAAAAGAAGTTACTTCTGATTGTGTGAAAGTGTGTTTACATAATTTACATACTAATGAACAATGTTTTATTAATCTATGTGCTAATCAATGTCCTCATCATGTAAATCATGTCCCTGCTGTTTAATAAAAGTAATGACAGGGTGTGATGTGAATGCACTGTCACATTACAAATCCCTCTTTATCCCTCTGGATATATGTGAAATATCACATTATTAACAGATATTTATCCATAGTTTGATATGGACTTGTTGGCAATCATATAGCCCAGTTACTATCACTGCCCATCATATTCAAACTCTGAACAAATAGTTGAGCTCCTCTGAAGCATGTTATTTTGAACTGACAATGTGCAGAGACCCTGATGAAAGCTATTAGATTAGGTATAACAAGAGGCGTCAGGTATTACATTTCTCTAGTTTGCCATTCTGAAGACGGCTTAGTGTTTGCCTTTTGCTATTAATTTGTACAATAGTGCATGACTTTTAGCACCTGATTAGGAAGTACCAGATAAAATGTTCTCCTGTCAGGTCAAAATTCATCATAGACTCAGGGTTCAGCCCCTTCAATTCCAACGTCACAAAGGTGTGTGAGGAAGGGCTTTCCAAAGCTATCTGACCTTTGGACCAGCAGTTGCAGAGTATACACTGGGCTGAAGTACACAGAAACATCAATTGGTCCAGTCTCTACTTGTTCAGCTTGAAAAAACAGGTTAAATCTAAGATCATAAGAATGTATTTCGAATTTGCTTAATTTCAGTGACAGAGGATCCTCCAGGAGTGGTCTCCCACCATTGTCTTCAAGTCTTGACTATAAAGTCCTGTGTCAAGTCAAGACCAACAATTCTCAAGTCATGTCTGATGGATGCTAGGTATATTTGTTGTAGGAAAATAAAGAGTTGATTCACTGCACCTTTTTTTTTTATAAGAGAATCTTTGATCTTTGAGCTCGGGAAGTCATTCCAAGTCAAAAAGTAAAAGTCCAGGTGAAATCAGGAGATATACAGTATGGTGTTTAAGTCAAGTCAAATGATTGATTGCAGAGTCCAAGTCTTGTGACTGGAGTCCACACCTCTGCTCTGCAGGGCTGTTGATCATCACACAACCTACAAATTACGACTTTAGTGGATGGAAAATTTGCAGGTTTGCACACGCTTACTGTTGCTGACACATTGCCAATGTTATCAGCAAAAAGACCTGTGACACATACATTAACAAATCATGTCATTTTCATCCAAATTCACCAAAATGCATTGTGACATAGTATCAGCTAACACTCTGTGAGCAGAAGCAGAAACACTGCTGGACTGAAGCCGGCTTTACCTTATTTCTGCTCACAGCTATTATTTTTTAAACTCCTGATGTTCCCTTTGATTGCAAAACTCTCTTGCAGAATCAAATTAAAAGCAGCCTATTGTTTGAACAGGTCATCCTTACAAAGAGATACTTCAATGTATTTTCCTTGATGTGTGGTATTGAATTCAGTCTGATTATCTATTGTTCAGTGAGAGTCTGGTTTCCCATCAATTCTTATAAGATGATTGAGTGTTTTATGATTTGCCACTGCAGTACTCTATAGCCCTTTGTGTGTGCGCACTGAGTATGAACACAGTCCGTGTATTCAGGTGGACTGGGATAGAGCAGTGTCTTCCTGCATCAGTGATCAGGATGGATGCTGACAGCATCTGACATTCCGATAAAACTCCTCCGATGATGCTCTTCACTCGCTGCTTCCCACTGCTTCTGCGAATCAATTTCTATGACAAGCCAGACCTTTGAGACTCCCCATCCACATAGTGAATAAATATTCACTTTTCCAGGTTCAGTCAAGTGACCAGCTTCCTGGAAATGAACTGAAGCTCATTCTCAGATGAACATTCCCCACAGAGATCTGTTTTTAATTCACATCAATAAGAGTAAACTTATGAAGGCCCCTTTGTGACAGCTAGAGGCTACAATAGTTGTGACACTCCATTATTCTTATTTTCTCTCTTATTATACAAATAAATTTTGGGGCAGATTTTTCTCAAAGGTGCTGATCCAACTGCTGGCAAAGATTAAAAAGTAACAGCTGAAAATCTTGTTTTTCAGAAGTTTTGAACTTTTGCAGTGATGTGCAAGTGTATGCAGGGGTTTGGTCCATACATGTTTTCTGGTATTCCTCTCTAAAACAGCATGGCTTATCCACTCATTATTTCAGCTTTAAAGTCCACTTGCTGTCACAGTGACAAATGACAAACGTAACTGATTACAAATCAGCTTTTGCCCTTTTTGAACTATAATAATTTCTCATTCATTGCCATGACTACTAACGTTAGCATTGCTAACTTGCTATCATCGGTGCTCTCCGAGACCAGTCGACCTTTGCTCCTCTGACCCTTCACCTCCTGAGCAGGGGCACTCGGCTCATGCGTGTCATTTGGTATCACCTTTAGGCCACAGATGCACCTGGCAGTTCGCTTGCTGTTGCACTACACAAACACACACACACACACAGCACTTCCATCACGATCAGCACTGTCTGATCTCAGTATTACACATAAAGTTAAACACCTGGGACCCGTGGGAATAGAACTGAACCGACCTGGACCTGACTGACTATATAAAACATAGATCCTAATCCGTACAGGTCACAGGTCAGGTCTCAGATCCTACGGTTCGGGTGGACCAGTGAAGACCTCTACTTCTTATCACAACCATCGCTGAATGTGTTTACATGAGCATGTGCAGTTTGCAAACTCCATTTGCTCTATTAGCTCTAGGTTTATGGATATTAGTTCTATTCATTATATGATGAAGTAGGAAAGTTATGTGACAACATGATACAAGTTCCACACTCAGGTCATGTGTTCACTGAACTCCTTTGGCCAATGAAGGCCATGAGATGTGGTTGAAAGCTAATGAGTGGACCTTGAGTCAATATTATTTTGGTTATTTCATTCATGTTTTCTGATGTCTTAACAGTTTAATAGTTCATTTTATATCTGTAATTATGTGTAAATAGAGTAATTAAAGATGCTGATGGATTATGATATGCTTTGTTGACTGGTTGGATCTATGATGATGTGGTACCAGCAGAAGGAAGTCAGCTGGCAATAGGCTCTTGTGTTTGATAAAGGGATTTCCTCTCTACATTTAACCCAAGGCTTACAGTTCTATTTAGCCATATCAGTAATTTCACACTCTCAGCTTGGAATGTGGGATCCCTCACACTTAGCCATTAAACTAGCAAACTAGAGCAGGATTTCCTCCAACTCCTAAAGGTTGTCTCTAAACACGGGGCTAATGTCACTAGTGTGGACTAGAGTTAAAGTTCCCATCTGCTGAAAAGTCTGTCCTGCTTTTGATTCCTTCACTGTGACGTTGTTCTCTTCTCTGTGCAGAATGACGTAGGTGCAGAGTTTGTTTTCACGTTCATGCATTCTCATGTGCTCACCTTAAAAGTCAGTTTAAGATGTGCACCTACGAGCGTGATTTGTGACATCACAACTAGTTTGGAGCTTGGACAAATATGATGTAGAAACTTGAAGTAGGAGACATCTTGTGTCTAGCAGGAAAACTTTTGAAATGAACAATTTGCATATTCATAGATTGGGGATTGTTCAATCTGGAGAAGGAGGAGAATGTCTAACTAGGTAATTAAACCTTTTTCATGGAAAGTCTGTATCAGACACAAATTATTATTCCAAACGTTTTTTTTAATATGTCCCAAAACTTATTTGGAGGGGATCTTTAAATTAAAAATTGGAATGTTTTTGTTTGATCTAATCTCAACAAGGTCCCTGCTGTAACATTTCTGAAGATGTTGCTACTGGCATGTGATTGCAAATCATCAAGTCTGGACTTACTGCAAGCCTTGGGTGTTACACATGTAAAACTGAATAGACTGTATTGATTAAAATAGAAGCATATCTGTTCCATCAGATGATTACAAACATGCCCTCCAAAGATTAAGACTTTGGTATTTAAAACCCAAATTATCTCCATGGCTAGATACTATTAGAGTTAAGATGAATTTGGGAGACCAGACACATGAGAAAATGAGAAATCTCAACTTAGATAGGCTTCGCTGCTGTGTGAGTGAATCTACTGATCATGAAAATTCCTTTCAGATAACGCTGATTATACGTCAGATTTCATAAATGTGCAATCATTGCCTATTGAACTTTCTTTACTCCTGTGGTTTGAATATAGAATCAAATCTGAAGTTCATCACTGCCCTCATCCCTCAAAGTGTGTCATATGTATGCAATAATGTTGGGCAAATAATTAAATGGACATTACCACCAGAACTTGGTACCTCTTTGGTACAGTATATCATACAGTGGAGCCTGTTGTCTCCCTCTCATCCTCTTTCATGTTTGTCATGTAATTCCAGTCTCTCGTCATATCACGCATCGACTACTGCAACTCCTCAGTGGCAGGTCTCTCTGCATGTATGTTCAAACCTCTGCAGGTGATCCTTTCCATTTCAAGATGGATGTCGGGCTGGGCAGGTTCACCTCTACAGACACCTCTATGACCCATCTTTGAGAGAGCACAGGGACAGCCAAATGACTGTCAATTCATAGAGAGACACTGAGTTGAGGCATTTTGGTGTAAAGTGTGGAAAAAATATGAAGGACCACTTTGTGAAAGCGAAGAAGAGGACCCGTGCAGAGTGGCGACCCAGGTGGAAACAAAGTGGTCCTGCCAACTCTGGTGGAGCTGCGTTGGCTGTCCAAATTCATAAAACATCAAGAGATGAGCAACAATTTTCATTTGCAGGTAAGTGACAGTAATGACGGTATTAGTAGTAGCAGCTCATTTCTTTCTAGTTTCTTTACATTTTTCTCTCATTTGTTGTAAATGTTGTTCCTACAACATTTTACTGTCCATTTTAGTTGTTTTGTTCATCAAATATTACTATTGTATGGTTGCAACAAATTCTATTCTTTTGATACTAACTATCATACATGTATTTTACCTCTGACCTACTAAAACTTCTCATTATCTCTTTGTTATAATTACTCAATCTAAGACCCAACATGCAGGACACAGACTGGTACACAGAAGCCATTTAGAAAAGGGTTTGGTTTGATATCACCAGAGTCCAATACAGGAGCGGGCAGAGTGGCAGACGGAGCAGGTGGAGCGGAGCAGATGAAGGGTTCTGTATTGTGACTGAACAATCTGGCAGAGTGTGGACGGATGGATGAGCCGGGGGTTTTATGCAGCACTGGCTTATTGAGTTGATTAGGTGATCAGCTGCAGGTGCACTGGTCGAACAGTGGGAGAGGAAAACCAGGATGCCATGCCCATCATACACACACACAAACATGCAGAGAGACAAACTGGGGACAAACCCACACACAAGGGAGGGAAAAAAACACAGGAGAACAAAGGGAATATGAGAGACCTAATCCACTCTGAACACTTTCTGTAAAATGCCTTCAATAAAACGTTCATTTACACTTACTTTTACAATTCACTTTCTAATCCTTCCAATCAATATTCTACTCAGAAGATACAAGTCATTCCAATTTGCGTAAGGAGGATAAATCAGATCCCTACAAAAATTAAATATATCCCTAAGTCCCTACTTGTGTCTACCAATCCTGCACTGGCCTATTTCTCACTAAGTGTCCTGGTCCTTTCTGTTTCTCATTGGCCACTTTCTATTTCCTATCTCTGTTACCTGAAATGTTAATACCTTGAGAAGAGTGAGTCAGATCTAAGCTAGGAAGAGGCAAGCAAACTCTACAACAAAATCAAATTTCAAGGTTATGAAAAATTCAAGCATTCCTAAACATCTCCACAGAGTAAACCTCTTAACCTTTTCATCAACCCCCTTTCACAACCATGCAACAAATTTACTTGAAATTACAAGATGGTGTCAACTTCTTTGGGAGTCCAGCCTCCAAAACACACAGCAACAGTAATTGGGTATTCAAAGGGATCCCTTAACTCTAGTGTAACCTCACCAGGTTCAAATTCAAGCCAGCCAGCCTATCCAAGTACCAACTTCCACCCCTCCTCTCCACATGCCTCCCCACCTTTTCATGTGCCAGTTTACACTTGGCCTCCTCAAGTGCCAACAGTCAATATTCTGACTGAAGTACCACCCACCCACCAAATCCACAAGTAGCAGCCCATCTTTACATTACTCCTCAACACTTGGCCTGCCTTTTCATGGTTTGGCCACCCACGTATCTCCTCGAGAGCCAAACACCAGTCAATCAGTCAACATACAGAAAACTGGCCCTTCATTTTCCAGTGTAGCGATTCTTTTGTCAAGAATTGGCAAGCACTCAAAGAAGGTTTTCTTTCTGTTGACCAGATTTTTTGCAGATAACTATAATAGAAATTTTATCTGTTTTTTCCCCTCTTATTGTAATATGTTGGTATCCCAAAATGTTATTTTACTCTTCAGTTAATGTTTGTGTTTGTTGGCATTAAAAACTGAATTACAAAAAAAGAAAAAAACTAAATGAAAGAAAAGAATCCATATACCTGAATCTAAGGTGCCACTCATTGACAAAATCTCCATTCATTTCATTATGACTACATTGTGGTGCGTAGATGAAACCTAAACACTTTTTTTTTTTTACTCCTTAAAGAGCTGCTAGCTTAACCTAGTTAGTTAAATTACTCTTTATAACTGACTTTGTACTTACAGGGTTTTCAGTACAGTTTAATAAAAAGTTTAAATGAATCAGTGTTCATTTTATCAATGAAAAGTTTTTTTGTCACAATAAAAATGGGACTTGAAACTAAATACTAAATAAAAAGTAACTTTTGAAAATGAAAGCTACAGCTAAATGTATTTTTTTTTTTTTGTGAATGAATAAAAACTACACAATAATGTGAAAGATGGACAAATGAACTGTTTTAATGCAAAATCTCATTGAAATCTCGTTGATATAGCTATCTGACCTGTAGCACTAATGTTAATATGAAGCATTTTGCATTCAGTAACATTCTGTCTCTGTCAGTCATGTTATCTGATGGAAGAAAAGGTTCATGGACTAAATTCATCTACAATCTACTGAGAATTAGATAAGAAGCAGCTGGACAAACAATCACATGGATACTGTGTGTGTTAACAAGTGCCACACTGCCTTGTCTACTAACCTGTAGCAACACATGTAACCATGGTAACTGCACACAAAAAAAGATGGTGACAGTTGTCGCCCCAAAATTTTTAGAAAACATAAAAATTAAAAAAATGCAACAAAATGAGATTAAATGTCGCTGAAATTTGACTGAAACAAACAAAATGTCAAACACATTTCATCAAAAGACTAAAAATCAAAACCAGGTGCCAAAATGTTATCATTTTAATGTGATAAATGTTTGATGGTTCAACCAACCCCACATTTATTTTAACAGGCTACCTCAGAAAAAAAATGCTGGTATTCCAAATGACTTGTCTTTGTTATTGCTACAGCAGTGTAGCATTGTGAATATGGTGATGCATTAAAGATGATCAGATGTGTTTGACATAAATGATAAGAGAGACATCAGCAGCCCCTTCATTCCTCACCTTCATCCTCCCTCACCCCTCACTCTGCATCTCACTGAATGATTGGGGATGATTAGGATTCCCTTCAGATGAGGGGGTTGGACATCCCCCTTTGGCAGAGTGTGGGCACTGTCACCATGGCAACTGCCAGCCTTACTGATCGGGTAAGCCTCTGCCAGTCAGTGGTTTCTCATGATGCTCTGCAGTGTGAAACAGCCCTGGGGTCTGTGGAATCCCTCTGTGCAGCAGCTGAACATCACATATCTGATGGAGGATGTTCACATTATGCTGGTTCCTAATTCTACTATATATCTATGATTTAATGACACAGGAAAGCATTGCCAACACTGTATGTGTTCATTTCATTACAATCTTTTTAAACCATTCACAACAAAATTAAGATGACTGTGATATTCAATACTCACTCTTCTTGTGTTGTGCTTTCTAACTCTACATTATTTAATATTTTTGTAGTATCTCTTTTCGGTATCCCTGCACACTCATCTCATAGCTGGCTGTGCATAGAAATCAGTGTTATTAGTCCAGCGTGGACGAAGGCTTGTTTAGGTGAAAATTAGGTTGTAGGTTGTCTCCCTTACTACAGCAGGAAAGAGGTGTTGTTTGTGTGTAAACAATGTTTTGCGTATGAGTTATTGATCTGAGAAGTTCAAATCTGTAAACAGATTTCCAACTTTACCAGGTTGCTGTTAGGTGCCTTCTCTGGCACTTGGTACCCTACGCACAGCGTGTGATGCACAGCGCGTGATGCACAGCGCGTGATGCACAGCGCGTGATGCACCTGCACATGGCGGCGCTGTATACTACAATCTACCCTGTGGTCAGTCGAGGGCGTCTTTGACTACAGACATGTACTGTTGGGCTAAAATTTTGCTGCAGTAATTTATCATAGATACTATACCACTGAATGCTTTGTATTTTTTCCATTAGATTTTAGAAGCACATGCCCACTGCTGCCTTTTCCATCCATGCCCAAGTAATCATTAGATTTGTATATTTAACTCTCCGTGCATCACTCTTTGTCCATAGAGATGCTATCAACTCTATCACAACACAATCTCAAATCTCTGTTGAAGACTGTGTGATACAGTTGAAAGCTCCAGATAAAGCAGCTAAAGCAGTAAGTAAAGCTTGAGTTGGGACTAGTGTGACAGCGTCCAACCTCCACAGTATGGAGGACGCAACTTTATATTTACAAATGAACAGGCTTATAGTCGGTTTTCTTGCATTGCAATTGGATTGAATACATAATTCAATAAAAATCTGAAACATTCATCTTTATTTTTTTTTCTAGGAATCTGTTTTTCTGAGTTCCATCTACTGTTAAATATGCACACATGGTGGCTATTTACCAGCTGATTTATGTATTATCAAACTTGATAAACATAAAGTAGGACTTTGTGTTAATATAATCATCTTTATATACTATATCAGTTCTTATGCAATGCATTTAGTTTGTGGAATATAAACATTTATAAATGTTTAAACATGTAACAAAATATATCTGGATATATATAGCTCAATGCCTATGGTTGAAATATATAACTTTGCAATAACATAATATAAAAAGTGTAAAGTTAGGAATGTTGATACTTTTTGATAGTTGACTAAAATATTGAGGTGTGACACCCAGTTAAGCACATGAACTTTATTTCTGGTAGTTTAAAGAAGGCTTTAAAACAGCATTTATTCATAATGGGAAATACATTTTACTGAAAATACAATGAAACTTAATAATGAAAAATCCAAATAATTAAGCCTTTGCATTTAGGGGACATGGACTGATGTTCTCATTGTTCCTAAAAACTGCTGCGAGCTCTGCATGGAGCTTAGGTATGAGAATTTTGCTCTCTGTGTTCTTTCAAAAGTTCAAGTTTATTGTTGGAGCAGCTGATGACAACACAGTCCAGTAAATATGGTTTTCAGGTGAAATGATGTCAAGCTGTCTATTAAAACTGGACTAAATTTTATTGGAAGCTGTGCAAAAGCAGTTCAAATGTAAATATTTCACAAACATTACAAAATGTTATTGTTCAGATTTATGAGTGAGATGCCACTCTAGTAATGATGGTGAGGCTGTGTCCAAAATTATTACTACTCCCTATATAATATATAATACACACCCAGTAGTCTATTCTATGGTTAGCAGCAAATTACGATTTCAGACACTCACTATTCTTCCTCATGTGGTCATGCAACAGTCATTTTTGCATCTATATTACACAGTGCAGTGCACTGCATTGCACTCTTTTGGTTCCATGGTGGATTTTTTTTATATAGTGGATATATTTACACACTCAGAATTCAGACCCTCTCATAAAAGGTGGAGGGTAAATATAGTAGACTATATAGAAATTGGGGGTGATTGCACATATATCAGATCACTTCCACCTATATCCTCATAAGAGACTCTGTGTACCCTTACACTTCAACATTAAGGGCTGTGTTCATATCATAGGAGACATTTAGCCATTTCATCTATTTTTGGGGAAGTTGTTATTTTTGCTCACTTTATTTTGCACTCTTATGTTTGCTTTTCACTGATGTCAAATACAAATAGTGCTTTTCAATAATGGATTTTTCCATTACCCAAATCAAACCCAAGGTTTAGATTTCACTGCACATTTATACTAACAGACACACCCCAGTGTCTCAGGTGGATTGCCCCACTGGTCAAACCTTTTTGGTGTTGAGTGCGACACATTAATCCCAGCATCCCAGCAAATATTTTCTTACCTTGCGTCACCCTGCTCATGATTCATCTCTACCACTCTTATACTTCCCCTCATCGTGTATGTGTGCATGCTCTGACCTGACGCCCAGCACACTAGTATGCTATTCATGGTCATGTCTCGTCTGCTTCCATGGAAACTGAGCTGCTGTGATGAGGAATGGAGAATGAACGTGACGAGAAGTAATCCAGCACATCCTGCAACACAGGACAACAACACACATACACAGACAACAACAGGACAGACAAGCATCACTGTATCCACACCACTCTGCTGCTTGCTTTTATTGATTTATTCAGCACAGGAAGTATAGCACATTATTTATCACTCAGTAGTAAATCTTTGAATGTGTCTTTTCCCATCAAAAAGGTAACATGGTGCAATCACACTTTATTTTACAATACACTAATAAGACTTAATAAGCTGCACTTGTGTCAAATTAGACAAAACTAGAAATAATACACTCTTTTAATTAGAAATTTTAACATTTGATTTGATTTATTGACAGTGTTTCAAACATTAAAGATGCACTGCACCAGCGTTAGCTTGAAGCTAATTAGCATCCGTAATTCCCCACAATCTAAACATACAACAGCACAACAATGTCAATATTGACTCAGTGTGTTTCTGTAAAAATGATGTAAGGTTGTCTTGTATTAACATTAACATTAACATACTTAATACGTTTGCTGTGTGTTTAATTATGTATCATTTATTATCAGGGTTATCTTGAAAGTGACATGTTGTTAAGATGTATAACAGATGTTAGGCAATTTCAGAAAATAAAGCATATGAAGTTGTTAATCGGGACATATAGGCTGTATAAGGCAGCAAAATGCACACATACATACATGTGTTCATAAACTTCAGCAGAATAGCTGGATATACCTGTTGATGATAACAATACATTTCTACAGTACTGGGACACCCAGGAAGGACGTCCAGCATGGGACCAGCCCAAGAAGGTGTAGATAAGACTCAAGTAACAGATATGTGATTTCACTTTAGTTTAGAGTACAGTCGAATAAGGGTCTAACAGTGGAAAATGAAGATGCAACATCCTGGCAGCTTCCATAGTTTAATGTTACTGTGTTGGACAGTGACATAGCGTTAAATGGTCTGATGTCAGAAATGTGGTGTCTAATTACAGCATAATTTGGTAGTAAGGGTAGAATAGTGTGTAACTGTAGCATATTTTGGATCTGATATAGCATATTTGATTTCTAATTAGACTATGATCTTAGAAAATGTTGTCTAATAGTGTATGGGTGTATCTCCTATTTGGTTTCTAATTAGAGTATAATTAAGCATAATAGTGTCTAAATATAGTACATTTTGGGTCTAATACAGTACTATATGCGGTTTCTAATTACAGCATAATTTAGGTGTGTGGTGTCTGATTAGGGATTAACTGTGTTTGTTTACTGTCTAATAAAGAATATATTTCTAATTTTTGTCTAATTTGATAAAAAGGTATGGCTTATTACATCTTATTAGTGTACTGTAAAATAAAGTGTGAGTCCTCTCAGTATAATCACATAAAATCCTTCACATTTATGTATAATATACTTGATTGCTGTCCTACCTAAGGTCAGATGAGAGGATTGATTATTCTATGTGCAGACAAATCAGGTCGACTATAAGATAAATATTGCATCTTGTTATTGAGCAAACTAGGTTTTAGCTGGGTTTTGTTCAGAATTTAGGCAAATGGCTCAAACCTGCTGTTTTAGATACTGTAGTCCTGAATCACATTGTCAAAAATCAGTCCAGTGTTGACTGGTCTGAAGCTACACTTTGACTCATTGTACATTGTGTAAATAAGTCAACTGTCCAATAGGCATGTGCAGGAAGCCCAGTATTTGTATTTGTATCTGTATTTGTTAAAGCAGCAAAATTATTTATATTTCTATTTGAATAAAAGTAGAGATAGGCATAAAAATTCAGTTTTTGTTTTTATTACACTTTTAATTTTAGGATATTAAAGTGTTATAATACCGGATCTTCAACTTGTCTCCCAGATCACAGACAACTGCGCTGACTACTGAGCTAAAATCAAGTGCATCACCATCATGCAGGCAGACCTCTACCTATTTATACACCCATAACACAGAGACAGCACAGCATGTAACGTGTAGACAAGAACTTCAAAGGCGATTATTGCTTTGCACTTTTCATTTATTGCCTATTTTTTACAGCCTAACTTTGTGTAAAGGAGAAGGGGAACAACAGATTATGGAGAGTCCCTGGGGAACACTTTGCACGTGTCAGTAGCTCAGCTTTAACTCTGGGGAACACCCCCAACTCTTGAAGTGATGTCCAAATACGGAAATGTGTGTCATGTAGCGGGTGGATGTGACTCCCCTCATTGAGACTGCTGAGAGACGTAACAGGAGCAGAGGAGAGAGACTGAGATAGAGATGCTAGTATTTGACATGTCTTTTTGTTCTTCCTGAAGACAATTAATGTTTTAAAAATATTTGTATGAAACGAATATTCATAAAACTCACTATTTGTGCCTATTTCTCTACTGAACATACAGAGATGAAATTGATACTGAATTTCACTTCAGTTGAAGATGGTGAACATGCCTATTGTATTCACCATAATATCAGTTCTGTCAACATAGTTCTTTTGAGGAAAACTTACCACCAGCAGAAAACAAACAAACAAACAAAAAACAAACAAAACCAAAAAAACAGCACAGTCTCACAGCTTTCAACTCCAGTACCACTTGCAGCTGTATCATTACTTTTATTAGCGGTTGTTTCATTAGTAGGTTCATGTAAAGAGTTCCATCGCTGTGCAATGTGACATCTGTCTACACATGATCTTAACTGTCAGTGACACTTTGAGCAGAGTGCATGTAGAGACATCAAAGAAAGAAGTCTGACACGTCAAGGGTTAGAGTGGCACTGAGGAGACAAACCAACAGGGACTACATAATCATGCATTGAGAAGACAGGGAGGCACAGCTGAGGTCCTCCAGCAGCAGAGACCAGAACACAGTGTGCCTGACCCATTGGGGCCTGTTTATCTCCCCCGACATCTGGACAGCACACTGACACCAACACAGGATGATGAGGAGCCACATTCACCCTGTCAGGAGGACATTATAATTCTGTATGGAGGTGGTTTTGATGGCATTTATATACAGTACTGTCCAGCCAGAGTCATAAAGAACTATCTGTAGCAACAAGAAGAAGAGTCTTATGTCCATGATGTGGCCTCCACAGAGACCTGACCTCAACATCATGGAGTCAATCTGGGATTACATGAAGAGACAGAAGCAGCTGAGACGCCTAAATCCACAGAAGAACTGTGGCAACTTCTCGAAGATGCAGGAACAACGACCTGCCAAGAACCTGAAACACTGTGTGCAGGTTTGCAGAGGAGAACTGCTGCTGTAAGGGCGAAGCTGCTCACACCAAATATTGATTTACTTTAGATTTTTTCTGTTTACTGAACTTTTTTTTTCAGTTAATTGAGAGACAGAGAGAGAGAGAGAGAGAGAGAGAGAGAGAGAGAGAGACAGAGGACATCATGCATACAGGACCGAAAGGGAGAGACATGACATCATTCACAAAGAACACAGAGAGAGAGAGAGAGATATCAATAGCTAGTAAAGGTTGAAGGGTTTTGGAGTTCTGAAGAAAAGTTTGGCAGCATTCACTCTGCAACATTAAATTGATAGCATGCATCCTCAAAAGTATTTATTTAAAAGATAACCAGGGCAAAAACACACAATATGGAAGCTGACTAAACTTAATTAAAGTACAAAACAGAGAATGTATGTGTGCATGTGTGAGAGACAGTGTGTGTGTGTGTGTGTGTGTGAGTGTGTGAGTGGACATGGTCGAGTGGGCATGGTCGAGTGTGCACATGTCCGGTGTGCACCAGAAGCAATGTGTGTACGTTTCTTTGTTGAAAATCAAGCTGTAATGTGTGACATGTCTGTCCTGCCACAGTTATTTTTGGTTGTCATGGATGCTTTGGTATCAGTTTTTTTTTCTCAATAGTACGTCAGCTTACAATAACCTTTACAGCTGCGTCAATTTCATCTGTGCTTGTCACCATTTTGTTGTCATTTTTCTGTCATTATTGTCAGTTGATGTGGCTATTATTTCTGCCTCAGGGACAGTAACATGACGTCCTTGTTTGTTATCCTTCCTACAAACTCTGATTGTTGACTTGCTTCTCCAACACATCACCAGGGGCCAGATGCATACGACTCATTATGAACCATCACAATGACAGAATTATGCATATTTGTCAGCTTTATAAAGCCATACATACTCATAGTTGTTTTTTTATAAACTGGGTGCACGTACATGAGCCTGATTTCCACTCCCACAGTGAGACATAATTGGATGTAGAAACAACATTAATAATCTATGCATATCAGCACTCCTGTCTGCTCCATCACTTGTTAGACTTGTCAATGAAAATGAAGGTAAGATTTCATAGATAGCGTCACATTGATATTCTCCGAGCAGCTGTCATTATTTGAGAATATTATGCATGGCTGTAACTGTTTGTGGTACTTGTATCATGAATCCATCACTGTAAACCATCATCACTATGCTGGTTTTGGTTATAATTGCTCATCACATCTGCAGGTGTAGCCAGAGATATGAGATATTATGTCACTTCAGATCACAACACAGTGACATCATAAACACAATCATCATCATCATAATGATCCTAACCCAATGTTTATATGATATTCTTTATTATTCTATGTGCTTGATGTGCTTCACTCATATTCTTACTATGTCCATGACTATGGGGTATCAGTATTATTCTATTTTTTTTTCTGTTGACCAGTTGTTAACTACCTCCTGTTCAGATCAGCATCGATCTGTGTCCTCTGTGACTTTTCTTCTGTCCTGCTGCTCCAACTGAATTCTCCCTTCCAGGGATCAATGAAGTCTCATCTTATGACAAGCCTATTGTGTACACAGCAAGAGGCAGGGCTGGACGGAAAAGCAACACTCATTGGACACCAGTTAAACTGCCAGCCGCTCAGCATTACTGCATGAAATGGGAGGTAGAAAGTGCAGATTTAACGCTAAACCATCAGAGGTTGGGCAATGTTTTTACCCCCTGCTGCAGCAGCATCAGCAATCACAAAGACATTATTTCTTGAAGCAGTTAAGTTTTCATTTTCATCTCTTTTTTAAATAATAAGGAAGACTTGACAGTGTAACTATTTAAAATTCAGTTTACGGGGTTTATTATTTTTATGATTGCTTTAGGCTATTTCTAAATACATTTTAAAACTCATTAATAAACAGTAAGCTACAACAAATACACAACAAAATCATTGACATATTTGAATAATTTAATTACTGTAGAGGAAGAAAGATTTTGGATGATAACGTGTTGTTTTATACTGGGAATTAAGAAACAGCGCTTGCTCCCTCTCTCTCCTACACACACACACACACACACACACACACACACACACACACACGGTGCTTCGGCAGCACTCTTCATCTATTCACCCATGGATCATATACAGTAGTGCTAAATTATCTGTGTGTGCATAAAATAACTGCTGATAAGTAGGGTTGGAAGCTATTACAAAATATACATTGAGACAAAATAAACCCGAACTGAACACAGTTTTCAATTTTCATTCTCACCTGTTATTGCAACAACAGCCAGCAAACTGCAAGGAGATGATGAGGGAATGTAAGGTCTTGCTATATGCAGCAACAGACTTACAGGCATTTTTTTTTATCCAGTCAAAGAATTGTGCCTTGTCCACCCTTTCAACAAGAAAGATCCAGTACACACACACACACACACACATGGACACTGCTAGGCACTTCATGCACATTTTTCTTGCTTTGTTTTTGGCGCACTTGTGTTTTACACTGTAATTCTTCCTCTATCCAAGCTAGCTAGCTCTCGCATGTGATATTGCAGCCTGCTTACCAAAAGATGTCTAAGCAATGGGTGTTGCTAAGCAACCAGACTTGGCGCAAATGTTGAGCATGGCATTATACAGTGATTTCTATGAGGGGTAAAAATAATCCCTAGGCGGTTCAAAGTACAAATTTACATAATTTTCTTCTTTTTTATCACACACGCCCCATAATTCACTAGATGATTAATAAATGCATTTTAGGAAAACTGAGAGATGTAGGAGTTTTATTTTAACATGTCTTTGAAAATGCCAGGGGGGTAAAAATGATCCCTTAGCGGTTCTAATGTTAAGAATCATTAACTGTTCATTGTCAACAATTACTACTTACTGGGGGAAATTTCCATCAATACCAGTGTCTCTAAAATCAGTTGAGTGTGTATGTTTCTTTCAGAAGACACATCAATCCCCCATCCCTCTCATGATCCAATGTGACATCATTCCTAAAGGTTATTTATGATGCCAAAGCCCATCAGCCTCAGCTTCCATTATATCAGGACTGAAAGGGGGGAGCACTTTCACATTGTGTTCTTTAAATAATGAACCCATATGCCTTGTTGCATTAATAAGTCATGCACCAGCTGCCTGTGAAAGTGGGGTAGTGGGAATTTATATGCCATTTGTGCAGCTGCAGGATGATGTGTTACTTGATCATTGTAACCATATATCAGCTGTTCTTTCACCTAAAAAAAGAGATCCAAGAGCATCTCTGGAACCACTGTATTCTGATGAGAATGGTTACAAGAATGAAACCATGTCCTCATTAACCCATACATGCACATGCACCCATGCAGACCATAATCTACATTCATTTTTGAAGGTACACCTGCAAATAATCAATTTACTTTTGCTCCACCTGACTGAAATGTTAGTATTGATTACAGCAACACAGCCTGAAGGGTCTAAAGGAAGCAGAGCTCCCAGGGTTCAATCTCAGTCCAGCATGCAGTGTGAACAATGCAAACAACTGATTAGACTTTGCAGTCTGAGCTCACATCGACTTATAAGTAATTCATGTTTGGGGGTTAAGCACCTTTTAAGGCAAGCTTGGACACAGATGTCCCTTCCCTTTCTGTCTTTAAACAATATAGTAACTAGTTAATCGGACACACTCAACTACAGATATAAAGCAAACACACCAGGGTACATTATTTAACTGTGTGAAAAAGTTATGAACCAGAGGGAGAAGCATTAGCTAATGGGCTTCCATTAGACTGAGGCTATCACTTAAAATGTCTATAATCCATATTTGTGTGTGAAAGGTGTTGCTTAATCTAACTCTAGCTTAATCTCTAACAAAGCATTGCGTTTTATAAGCTCATATAGTTTTATATAAAATCTTACTCTTCAAAGTAACTAGTAACTACAGCTGTCAGATTGGTTCCTCCTGTCCATTTCTCCTGTATGATACCATTATTTCACTTTGGGGCTGCAGGCGCTTTAATGAAGAATAGATTTTTGCCAAAAATCAAAGCGCTGTGTTTTATCCAGGCTGTCCCTGATTTGTACTGTATGTACTAAAAACATGTTTGTAATAGTGGTCAACCATTTTATATGACATCTCCTCCACCTCCCCTATTTCCATATAATCCATTTCCTGCCCAGTGCTGGGTCTGAATGCACCAAAGCTTTTGGCAGAAGATGGGATAGATGGGACATTTCTCCGTCATGCTTTAAAATAGGAAAGGCCATCTCAGAGAGTACTTCCACTGACATATACGTGTCATACATTGTTTATGAGGCATTTCACTAAAAGAAAGGCTCGCTATACTTTTCCTCTGGGCCGCACATGGATCAGGACTGGAAGAGTGAGATTTCTGTTCGAATCTTCAGATGGCTGCTAAGATTAGCTTTATTATTTATTAAAGCTGATAGATTCAAAATGTCTTCATGAAAATGCTCAGAATCTATCTTTATCTGTGTGTGTGTGTGTGCGTGCATGCATGCGTGCGTGCGTGTGTGTGTGTATGGTCTTGTACTGGGAGCCTCGTGAGAAACAGATTTAGACCTTGTTTGCAAAGAAAACTGCTTTCTACAGTAGCCCTGAGGTGCAAAGCACACTGGACAAAACAATTCAACAAATCAGAAAACATAATGATGTTTCAAAAAAACACATCATTACAGATAACACACCACCTCAGAAAACAAAACAAAAATTTAGGAAACACAACAACATTACAAAAAACACATATTTGACAAACTGTAAAAAAAAAAAGAGAGAGAGAGAGAGAGAAAGAAATGATGTGGTGGCAGTTCTTACTAGCTTGGAACAGGGACCAGGCTGCTGCAGACATTATTTGAAGTTAAATCATGGATAAATATTTCAGCTTTTTCAGTGTTTCACAGCTGCTTCAACTACATCCTCCTGCAGTAAAACAAAACTCTGTACTCTTTTTTTTTTTTACAGCATCTCATAAAGCATACAAAACTGAAAATATCTGAATCAAATGATTGATGATATGATTTTTAATCATTTTTTGAATTTATCAAGAACATCATCATCAAAACACAGCGTGCAACAGATTATTCATCAGTACACATGCTGAATATGTGAGAGTTGGGTGCACATTCCTGTCTTTGTACTTCACAAGTTTCTGTTTCATATCCACTACAAAGTTTATGCTTTAATTCAGAACAGCAAACATGAGATATTTCAATCGTTTTTTCAGTTATGGTAATACTATTATGCTGGAAAGTATAAAAAGTAAAAGGAAACCACTTTTTACATGGCAGTAAAAAAAAAAAAAGAAAAGAAAAAACCTCAATACATTTTCAGCATTTTATGGTAACTGTTCGAATTCTTTTTTTTTTTTTTTAATAAATGTGATCTTTATACATTAGAGTCTGATGCCAGATATGTCATTGTGGTACACTTTAAAAAAATAAATAAATAAATAGTCAGTAAATAAACAGTCAAATTTGGTCTAAAAATGAGCCTTAGACACCCATTATATAAAATATATGTATAGAGAATATAAAGTCCTTTTCTTCTTCATTGGGCTGTTCCCATTAGGGGTCGCCATCAACACCTGCTGCACATCCTTCCAAGCTCAGTCCCTCTGTCTATCCAATCAGTACAAATCCTTTTCTCCTTCCTCACCTCTCATACACCTCACCATACCCCTCTCTCACCATGTGACCTCTCTCTCCACCATGTCTCCTTGTACTACTGTCTACATCTCACTTCTTCTTTACCAACCACTTCCTCTGTATACTTTTCTGTACTTCCTCATTCCACCGCCACGTCTCTTTGTCTTTCAGCCTCTGTCCAGATGACACACCAAGTACCCTTCTAGTTGATTCCCTCACCACTTCTGCAGTAGCTACCCAGCCATCTGGCAACTCTTCACTACCACCCAGAACCTGTTTGAAATCCTCCCTGAACTCCACACAACAGTCTTCCTTCTTAACTTTCCACCATTTGATCCTCTGCCTTCATTCTCTTCCTCTTCTTGGTCACCTTGCGGTCTCCCCTCTCTTTCAGACTGCACCTTCTGAATGACACAGTCCACATGTATACACCTTGTTTCGTTCACTGCCATTTCCATCATTTTTGCAAAATCCACCAATGTCTGTCCTCCCACATTCCTCTCCTTGTCACAATACCTGCCCATCACCTCCTTATCACCTCACCAACATGCCCATTGAAGTCTGCTCCAATTATCACTCTCTCCTCCTTGAGCACACCCATTTCTCCTCACATCCATACCATCATAGAACAGTTTGAACCCACTGTTGATGCTCTTGGCTATACTCCCCTTCCACCTGGTCTCTTGCGCCGCCGTATATCTACCTAACTTCATCATATCCACCAGCTCTCTGCCTTTATCAGTCAGTGCCAACATTCAAAGTTCAGACTCTCACCTCCATATTCCTACCCTTCCTCCTTTCCTGGTGCCTCTGGACATACCTTCCTCCTCTCCTACACCCAACAGTAGCATAGTTTCCACCAACACCCTGTAGGTCAACAGTTCTGGTGACGGCTGTTGATAACCCAGGCCTTGGAAGAGGTTTATGCTGGATGCCCTTCTTGACATAACCCCCATTTATCCCACCTTGGGACCAGCACTAAGAATGCACTGGCTTGTACATCCCCAGTGGCTGGGTTAAAGTCCTTTTCATGTTTATATAACCGTAGAAATCGAAGAATTGCTGCAATCTGCAATGCTTTCCAGAGACTTGAAAGTTACTTACTTAGAGTTATAATTCATCACAGTGAATATATGCATCATAATGCTTTTATTTTTGTCAAAATGTCATTGTTGTTTTTGATAATGTAGGCTTGTGAATTCAGTCCTGTCTTACAAAACTATTACCATGCACTATTTACTCTTCTGTGTAACTACTGTCAACTTCAAACTATTATCCTTTAAATCATCCTCCTGTTCATGTTCTCACTTCATTCTTTTTAAAGATGTACAAATGAGCCTTCCTGTGTATGTGTTCTCCTTGCATTAATGATTGACGCATCTAATTGTGCAGAATTACTGAACCATTTGATGATCTTTTCCCTGCATGATCTCACTGATGCAGTGTCTCCTATAAGACTCTTCTAGTGTATATACCGTATATGTAGATTTCATTTGGTTTATTCACAATCAAGACTGCCATATGACACTTGTGAAAGCACATCCATTGTCAAATGAGCTTTTGTCTCATTGACAGAGTCTCTGGAGATTCTTTTACTCAGATCCACATGAGAGCTTGTCCTGCTATGTCCAGATGGCTCTGTCCCCTTGATAAATCAGGCTGCTGCAGTTTGTGCTTCAGTGAGCTGTTGCAGAAAAGCTGATGTGGTGTCTAATAAGTGGCACATCAGCGAAGAGAAGTGCACCTTTAGGGTTAGAGGATAGCTCGATTAGAAGAACAGTTGGATAGTTTTGGGGAAGACGCTTGTTTGCTAACTGCCTTCCTGACAGTCAGCCTTTCAGACAAGACTCTCCATTGTGATTTCACACATGACTGCTCATAGCTGTGTTAAATATGTAACACCTCATTAATATGATCATTTTCACTGACTTTTACTGAGGACACAGCTGACAATAACACAAATTACCAAGCTGCAGGAATCACCCTACCATGCAGAGTTTTATAATGAAGGGCCAACATGGCTTTTTGGCTGCAGTGTATTTTGGTCTATTGAGGCTCTTGTTAGTGGAAACAATTCTTATCTTTTGAAAGCTGACAATTTTCATTTTTTTCTGTCAAATTCTATTGTTGCTGTTATTTCCAAAGAAATATAGAAATATATAATAGTCAACATCATGGAAATTCCTTAATGATTCTACAGGAAGTGTTGTGCAGCTGTCTGAAACTGGAAGAAAATACATCAGGACAATCCTCCACTGGAAGTCTGGATGACAATGTTCTTTTCTGAAACTACATGTAAAAAAAAAAAAAACAAATCCTGTCAGCCCAGTAGTGTTGACTCAGTGTGTCAGATGGTGAATATGTTTTGTTGGCTCTGCAAAAGCAGATTTAGTTATTTTGCTGTGGAGGGTCACTTTACCCATTAGCTGATGACTATTCTGTTACTATTCTAAGATGTCAGAAGATACTATGCTGCTTTCTCCCGAACAGCATATTTACTCCAACTGTACTTCTGTTTTCAATGCAGGTCCTGAGAACAGAATGATGGCTTAGCTGAGCTAAAAGTAGCACACATACTCCTGTTTCTAAATCAGGATGTATATTTATAGTAAGATCATTCTATACTTACATTATCTGCCATTGGACCTGAGACTTACATCTATTCACAGCACTTGTTCGTTGGAAAAAAGCTCAAACACTGAGTACTGCTTAAAATCAGTGTCTTACATTTGTTCAGCTACAATTAACGTCAGTCACACAAACAATTTGTTCTGCTTTCACGTGTAGCTTTCTCACGAAGTTAATTCAATCTGGAAATGCAAACAGAAGTCTGATGGAGCAAGAAACATGAGCAGACAGACCATCCGACAGGTAAACCACCAA
Organism: Euthynnus affinis; assembly: GCA_029490765.1. NCBI lineage: Eukaryota > Metazoa > Chordata > Actinopteri > Scombriformes > Scombridae > Euthynnus > Euthynnus affinis. The sequence continues at coordinate 2,384,161 of CM055851.1, read as the reverse complement.
TAGCCAAGCTCATTTTACTTCCATCACAGTTCACTTCCTGCTTCAACTTTGACCTGGTGACTCTAGTTTTGGGCACACAGTATTCTGTGTAATGAAGGACTGTTAATAATATTTCAGGTGAGCTGTCTTTGACCACCCAAATAAAATGGTTTACACAATTTGGATAAAAAGGCTTGTTTGTGTTGACCTGTTGACCTGTTGACCCAGTCTTTGTGCTGAACTAGGCTAGCCATGTCCCCAACCTACATCTTACTTTGGAGAACCGAGCAAACATGCATGGACATCTTCCTTTATGATTAAAGCTCAACATGGATATGGCTAATACGCTAGCAAATAGTTTCCTTTTTACATACACAGCAGACACTGAGCAACATTTGCATTTATTTGAAGTCATGTCTGTGTTCACCTAATGAATATACTACATGCACAATATTCATTCTTCTCTTAACTCTGGTTTGGTCTCTACCAACTCTTGCTGCTAAATGCTGCTCTATGTTCACCAGCTAGTTACTTTGTCTGTTGTTTGGTGCTGGCTAGATAGTGTGCAGTGGGTTTGTTGGAGCTTTTTCCTCTGAAAACAACTGCTGCTGTTGTTGCTGCTGGAAGCCGAGGTGGTTGAGCTGGTTGATGAGAGTGCTGAGATTGAACCAAAATAGTAAAACCATAACAATGAGATAAAAGATGAGAGGAATCCAAGAAGTGATGGGGGATGGAAGAGGAATAGTGAAACTGAGCTGAAGCTGAGCAGCTTCACTTGTCATGGTTCCAGTTAAGTTGCCTCCTCGGGGCAAAATCTAAGAGCTTGTATCACTGATCTCTCTTCCTGTCAGTCAGGATCTGTACATTTGTCCAGTCCAGAAAGAGTGATGAGCAGTTTTTCAAAATAAGATACAACATGAAGGACTGCTATGCAGAGCTAGAAGTGAATGAGACACTTTCCTGTGCTGCAGTTGTCCCACACAGCACTGGGATCAGTTGGTCATGTTGTTACTGAGGTAGTCATGGTGACATCCAGGATATGTTGTTCTTTGTATATACAAATATACATTACCGTAATAATACAAACACAGGAAATGCTTTGCTGTAGAGGCTGTGTAGTAGGTCTGACACCAGAGTGTTTCATACAGAACATTTGTTTAGACCTGAATGCTAATTCAATTCAGGAGAGACTAGTTCATAAATTCAAAGCTCCACAGACTCTATTTCAGGCTAATGAGCCCTTCATCACACAGCAACAGATTCCTGCCAGCCATCATCATTTTGTTTCCAGAGAGTCCTGATGCTGCTGGTATTGGCGGGGGGGGAAGGCGGATGAACACAATGCACTGTGGGCTGGAGAGGGAAACACTGATGATTGGATGATTCACTCTATGAGGGAGTTGGCTGTAGAATTTCAATTGAAAGTGGGGAAAAGGTGAGGTGCATAATGGAAGCGGTGAATACAAGAGTAGAGGAATAAATGAGAGTGAAGTAGACTTCTGTTAAGCTTCATTTGTTTTGTAATCATACAAGTCATTACATAATATCATCATCCTAATAGGTTCAATTAGTCTCATTTTCCACTCACAAGAGAAAACGGAGCCTATTTGTCTATAAAAACCCAGACAAGCTGCGCATTAGCTTACACTGACAATTATTATAGTATGAAATATTGCTTTCAATGCACAGCTGATACTAGTGTGACATACAAGATTTATTAAGTATCTGTTGTAGTAAAAAAAAAAAAAAATCCTTCATTCAAACTATCTGCATTTACTTGTTCTCTCTCTTGCAGTTGTGCACATAATGACTGTAATCTCTAAATGACACCGGTGGAAGGAACATGATACTAAAATGCTGCAAAAGCTGAGTGGTGCCAGACTTTGACACAGGAGATCATGGTTTACATCTCCTACACACAGGTAGGAAGATGATCTTTCCCTGACGATAACTAAGTCGTTTTAATCTTCTGAACTTAACCAAACTTTGAATATGAGTTGTATTTTTAAGAGAAACATGAATGGTTGGGTTTCGATTCCCTGTTAGTTCCATTTTGGATTTGGATCCTTTAGGAAAAAATCTCCAAGGTTCAAATCCCCTTGTCAAACCTCTTCTCGTTATTTTTGATTAGTGGAGAGCAATGTACTGTAGAAAGCGTTCAGGTAGCAATGTTCTCATTGACCACTGCTTTCACTGGTTAAAATGACACTAGCAGAAGATTATATCAGCTCTAATTAACATCCTGTATTGCCTGTAATAACTTGGCTGTTCTCTGGTTAATGTGCTCTTTGCAAGCTATGGTCTCTCTGCAACTATAGACCAGACACATGACTGCGTAACACCACTGTATCCCTGCGCTTTAGTTCAGCAAGATCAACAGAGTGGCAACTCCTCTCTGCAAAAATGTTGAGCTGATGACATCACATAACTTTCAGAAAAAAAAAAAACCTCCTAGTTAATGTGCACCATCAATATTTTAAGCAAATAACTTACTAGATGTCCTCCTGTATTAGGATCAACAAGCCCTGGCATCATGTCACATTTTTTTTTAATGGCTGTCATGCCATGAGCAGTACAGGAATATCTCCTGATGGAGTCTACATACTGCTGCTGGTGGTGATGGAGTGAACAGTATGTAGCTGAAGATCTTGGATGGATGTGATGTGGTGCAGAACTGATCTACTCAGTTGAAGGACCCATGGACAGTTGTTTCTGATGACTGGTAACATTGGGGACTATGACCTCCAGTGTTTTAACTTCCCACCTCACTAGGCTGTAGTGTACTCCAGGGTGTGTCTGTGCACCGTGACATCACAGCAACAACGTGCCATCAGCAGCGTTGGTGAGTAGCAGTCAGTCGTGCTGTCAGTATGTCCCAGTGGACCTTCACAGTACTACAATAAAAAAAAAGTCTTAATAGGCCAAAAAAGCATTTTCCCCATAGACCTCCATTATAAAAGAGATGTCTGTAAAACTTATTACAGGACACACTATGTTCTATGAATTTTTAAATAATGAAGATTTTATATTTTTAAAACTTTCCCAAAACCTAGAAAGGATAAGGAAAAACACTAATGACTATAGTAGAAGTATGTACAATGGAACAACACTGCAAAGTGGAATCTCTGACAAGCAGTGAATGAATGACACCACAGAAATAATGAGCACTTGATCACTAATATTCATCCATGCGGTCGGACCTGGTTAAAGTCATCTGAGCTTCTCAGATGTCCCTTTGACAAATAATTAACACTAACAGTTGGAGTATTTCCATCCAGCTCACTCCCCTTCAGTCACATTGGAGACAGATGTGACTAATCTACAGAGGGTCAGAGGTGGCCATGGCTCTGCATGTCTCTGGAAGGTTTTCTGTTCACACCTACCTGAATGAGATGAGGTCACTGTGTGTGGAGGAGGCTGCTATTCCCTGTATTCATCTCAATTCTGTGAAAAATCAGTTAGTTTGGGGTGGCACACTGTGAGAGGCGCTGTAGAAATGGATTGTTTTTCTGTGGTACAGCTCACCTGGAATGCACTCCTCATTTCTGAAACAATTTAGCATTTTCTGTTTTTTTCTTAACCGCGTGGAACAGTTCAAATGTGAACATGTCAACCATGAGATTTTTGGGAAAGCACTTGATTTGGTTTGTCCTCAACCCACGGATGATGCAGTACGTGGCCGATTAGCTGAGCAGCACATAACTTGATGTTGGATCATGTAATGTCTTCATTCCTCTCTGCTCCCTCCTTCTCTTCTCTGATGCGTACCAAAACACACTGTCACATACTGAAGGAATGCACTGAAGCCTACAGGAGGCTGCACAGCATGACTGACTCATTGATCTGGTGCCTGGATGGTTTGGTCTCTCATGACTGGCCCAGGTGCTTTCATTGTGGATTATGCATGTTTGTGGTGGCTTTCCTCCTGCCTGTCATGGGCTGAAATATGAACCATGATCAGCTGGTGACCTGTCTGTCCTTTCCTGCCATCCAGTGCATAGTAAGATATGCTGAAGGGCAAAGACAACAAACAAGCGATAAAAATACAAATAGAAAGAAACTGTCAAAAAGGAAAGTGACATGTGGTTCATTTCTGGTTTATATTTAGTAGTTTACAACATTTTACAGTGACAATAGTTAACAGGGATTCTTTCCTGTATAATGTTTAGGCACAGTGAACTCAAGACTTTCTCAAACAAATGACCCAAATTATGAGCTCTTTATGATCTATTCCAGCTATAATGATCAGCCTAAGGCCAGATCTGTGTGTACAAACTCTCACTAATGAGGACTTACTATGAAATTACAAATCAAGGCCTGTATCAGGAAGAAATTTTTTATTAGCCATGCGATGAGCATGGTTCTAGGGAGGGTTGTTTGTCAGTCTGAGCTCATATTCTGGCCTTTAATGTGCATGCAGCGTCAGTATAGCTTCTCACAGTCACTCCAGAAACAAGCTCAAGCTATAACCACCAGATATTAGCCATTTTGACTCAAATGTCTTGACAAACAAACCATACTCTACACCTAATCACATAATTGCATTGTCTAAAACTTGGCCAAACACTGAAATTTAAATTCCAGAAAAATCCAACTCACCATGGATCATAAACTGCAGATAAACCCTTCTGATTTGTTTGAAACCGGTTCTCTTCCAGCCACAACACAGCGCCCAGGCTGCAGCCAAGTGTCCCAGCAGAACCACATTTTTCCCCACACACAATCATTGGGAAAGGAGTGGCTGTAATAAAAGTACATACATTTTTTTGAGGATCACAACCCACAAAATGACTCATTTTTCAGAATTTCATCCATTCAGTCCAATAACAGAAAGTCTAGAAAAGCTGCATGACTTAGTCCTTTTATTTCCATTCACATTAGTGGAGGGCTAAACCTGTCACACATGGTTTGACAGCAGGACCCAAGCACAGAGATGATGGTGGAAAAAAAAAAAAAGAGTCCTTTATTTTGAGACGAAAACTTGAACAACTGGGACAAGAACAGAACGAAGTGAACCGACAAAGACAGAACAGAAAACCAGGACTTAAATCCACAGACAGAACTGATGAGGGAATGGGGAACAGGTGGATACACTTGGGGTAATCAGACAGACACAGGAACAAAGGCAAGTGACCTGAAACAAGGGGAATAACTTTTCAAAATAAAACAGGAAATGACGAGACATAACATGAAGACAGGACAAATCCCAACTAAAACTCACCAAGGTGTGACAAAACCTGAAGTTGGCTGATTCAGTTGGAAGAAGTCTAGTGAGCATGCTCTATGGGCCCAGCAATTAGAAAGCATAAACAACATCTGGGTCATTTCTTTACAGCTTTTTTTGGCTTTTTTGGCTATATGTGCCAAATATGTGTGTTCTTATTATACATTCATGATACTAGCCCTTTATGCAGCCCCTCAGATCAGCCTCTGACTGAGAGGTTGTTTTTTAGCTCCTGTCTCTTTGAGGCCCTCAGGAAACTTCCGCCGGCTCCAGAGGCTATGTCAACAAACCATGAAAAAACTATCGTAGTAGAATTTTACTCCTTTTTCTTGTTCTGTGCCTTAATAAAAGGCTGGGATATATAGAAAAGTTACGGGTAAATGGTGAATGTGATCAGGATGTTCCTGCAAAAGAGAGAAACTTCCCTGAATAAATAAAGGTAAAAAAAAAAATTATACTCATACTCAGCACTGTATACAGTAACAAATACTGATATAAGTTATATGTTCAATTAACATTAAATTACCTTTATAGTGCAGAGCAAACCTTCATCACTTCAGTTCATCCAACAACTTCATAAAACAGCCATTTTATTAGCTGTCACAGTGGAGACATCAGGAGAAACCATTTTCCAGTGTTTGAACAGAGATCTAGCAACACAGTGTTTCAGTTCGTGATTCTAAAGGTTTTACACTGCACTCTCATTTGCCAGCCGGGAGGTGGGAACTTTTCAACTTCACATATCTTCATACCCCATAATCACATCGCACCAGGAGACGACAGTGGGCTTTATTTTCATCCCCTCATCAGCGTCCTTACTCAGGCACCACTACCTTCTCCCATTCAGCTTACATGGTAATTGGTACCTTCCACCAAGAGAGAAAGAGGGAAAGAGGCACGACTCAAGGGATATGGGACCTAAATAACAAAAGAAACCTCAAAGTGTCTTTGGATAACTCACAGCTTCAAAATAGTTTTTTTGTAATATTGTACCCAACTGCTGAGATTGCCTATATGTAGAAAATGTTTCACCATTAAATTTCAATTAGTGTGAAAAATAATCAAGGACAAAGTGAACAGTTATGAAATCGTGAATAGTTTGGCAATACAATATTTGTGCAGGTTGCTAGGGTAATATTTAGGGTTTACAGTTTTTATTGTGTTGGAGATCTCATCTGTCTCATATGTTTAAGTGTGACACAAATGCCACACTTCTTTCTTCAACAGTTTATTAGTTTAATGGTTAAGTAAATGATGGAAAAAATCTAAACACCAGAAAATCATGTGTCAACTCTGAATCAACGGATCAAAAGTGTTTAGAGTCTGAAGTTTGGGTTTACTCTTTGCTAACATCTAGAAAATTACAAATGGAGTAAATGGAGTGGAGATAGTCTGCTCTTGAAATCTCACATAAAGCACATTTATTGATCAATTAAGTTGGTTTTCCCCCGAGTAGAAAATGATCTGTAGTGTGGGCACAAAAAGAAACAACTAAAAGTCATCAGCGTTTTCAAAAGTCTTTAAGAGTGTCAATTAAACAATATGAATTTAGAAAATAAAATGGTTTTAATCCAGACTGAAACTTCACCACTGAGACTAAACTGAGGTTGAACCATAGAAGCAGTTTATAGCCTTCCACTGGTTGATTCTGCTGCCAATCAAACATGTCTGTGCTCTTTTTGCCTAGTTTTACTGCATCCACCTCTGTTTTTTTCTCCTGTATTCTCCTCATTTTTTCCTCTCAGGCAGTTTAACTGAGCGGGGCATGTGCCTTTGTCCTGCTCAGCAAGTCAGAGCCCCCGATGCACTCAGACACAGAGCTGAGCGGCTTTCTGTTTGCTTGTTTATTCAAAGTTTATTAATATTAAATGTGTTGTGTGTCCAAATTGCACCAAAAGAGCGTCTGTTTCCACAGTAAATAGCCTGTTGAGTATTTGATGCTTGTTTATATGTGCTTTCAACATGGCCACCTTGAAACAATCAGAAAATAATGTATTTCTGTCATTCACAGGCTTTCTCTCTGTCAGAGAAAGCTTTCCAGTCTGTCTCTCTGTTGCTTGCTCATACTCTCAGTTCGCTCGCCCTCTCTCTCTTTTACTCATCTATTTTAAAATAAGTGCTGAAACCCACAACAAAGCCTAACTTTTAACATTATCAAACAAAGAGAGATGTCCTCCCCTTGTCTCTTTCATGGCAGGGTTGTACAGCTCTGATCATGACACGCAGCGGCAGAGTCCAGAAGCTGTTGTTGCAGAGCAGAGCAGCTCGCTGATCGCTTATTTATTCCAAGTTTATTAATATTGAATGTTTCATGTGTCCAAATTGCAACAAATTCGACATAGCACTCCCTTCTGACCCCAGCAATACACCCACCAAGTGTGAAGTAGATCAGATAAATAGTTCTCAAGATATGTGAAGGACATACATACATACATACAAACAGAGAGACAGACAGAGATTCCTTGCTTTATATAGAGATAGAGAAATTCTTAGTTATAAACTGTAGTACTTCTATCATTCTGTATATCTTCTATTTTGTAGCTTTGACACTGTCACTGTTGCTTCTATGATATTGTTTTTCAATTCTTCATTCTTCATGTCGTGTCCTGTGCATGCTCATATATTGCATGTCATTCCACTCCAAGACAAAACAAAACAAATTTGTAATGTTTCTAATAAAGCTTTTTTGTTTCACCAAGATTTCTTGCTTTATCTTCCCTTTTCAGAATTGTACAAGTAAATTTGAGTGAAATCTTTCAAGGACCAGATGTGGAAGGGATTTTATTCCCTTTAGTTCTCCAGCTAATACTTGTCCAGTCCAAATGAGTTCAAAATGCATTTTAGAATAACATTAGCTATTGAGACAGCACTTGTGGTAAATATTTTTTGATATTCTTGATATTTCTAAAGGGGAAGGTGAGGGTCAGTCTAGTAAAGTGAAATGGAGCCAGCACTGATCATTAATGTAGCTGCAGTCTAAGGTTTATGGTAGTGGTTTCAGCATCAGAGACAGTGTCCCTTACAACTCATATTCATACAATGGTCATTCAGTGATGCTAGGGTTGGAGTTATATTATTTTACATTTATATCTGATAACTTTTGACCTGTAATTCTAGTTTCTAATTTTGTATCGTTGAACACTGTAATGTGTTGTTTTAAAAGTGCTGCTCTACTCTACTCCGTATAATAAGTTGATTATTACTCATGCTTAGGGAGGGAGTCATTTTTGCTGAGTTGATATTTCCGTGTCATGCATCACAACCCAAGCACATCTTGTCAGCAGCTTTTATGTAATGTTTTATATCACAGCAGGACAAGACCATGAACAAAATTCACCTGGGGCACGTTTTTGTCTATATCAACACACTGTGTTTTGCTTTTCAGTGGTAGCATCTTGTGGCAACAACAGTGAAACAGTGTATTTTACAGAGTATATAATCCTCAGTAATGCAGAGTGCACTAGAATGCCAAATATTCAGTGCTAAATGCACTAAGCATCTCAACAGCAAGCTCAGTGCACTTTTTCAAACATTACACTGAGAACTAAGGAGTTCCACAACCACAGTCTCCACCTGGCAATACGAGGCTAGTCCATAAAGAACTCCATATAGCATATAAAATGTAGCGTAAACCTGTAAGGTTTAGGTGCTTTTCTTTATTTTGTGCATATTTGTCTTTGATTTGTCTTATTGTGTCACTTTATCTCCCATGAACATGTTTATATAAATATTCAATAAATTAATATTCACATATGTGCTAAAGATTATAATATAATACACAAACAGTTGATCTCTGGCAGAGTTGACATGAGGTATATATTTGGTAATCAAGATTGTGGTCATCTCATAGAAGCTTTCCTTCACTGGCAGAATGTGTCTGGGGGGGACTGTCAGTGGATCAGCTGACTGTGTAAGGAGCTGTTGTCTTAGTAAATCAAATGCTGAATACTGAATACATTGCCACCATTTTCTTAATAAATCTGGCCCTCAGTATCAGCTCTGATCATGTGTGTTATAGTGTAACTCCTCTAAGTGAAGGGCTTGGTGGATACTGTGTTTGTGTGGCTGAAACTACTGAAGGTATCTAATAGCTCACTGATTGCAACATCAAGTTGGATAACACCACTTGGACTTTTTCCAGGCACTGCTTTATTTTCTCACAGTGTATTGAGTTAGTAGTCACGATACAATATGAGCAACATTTACAGAGAATGACATTTGCACACAAATGAATGATGTGTTTATATGGCTTGAGTTGAATGCAATACATAGCATTATGCCAATTGTTAATAATAATATCAAGTACAGCAGACAACCTTGATATCATGTTCACATGATCACTGACCATGACTTTGAGGTTGTTGGACAGAAAAATTACAGCATTCGATTTTGAAGTCTTTAGATACTTACAAGAAGGAGTATGCAACATAATTTCTGACATGTACTGTGGTTACAGAACAACTTGTGAATACACTTATATGAATAATTTGAGTTACATTTTACAAAGATTAAAAAGCGATATAAACGTACACTTTGTTGTTTTTTTTTAAACACAGATCATGAAACAATCATTTTTGAAGCCAAGACAGAGGAGTGTTGAAGCAGAGAGAAGTGTAGGCCCAATGGAAACTACTGTACTACCCTACCATGTGTAGGCAGCAGCCATCAGTACTAACCCTAAGATAGAGCTTTGTCAAAACGTGCAAAGTCTTGAAATTATATCCCGCAATTAATATAGTCAGCAATGTGTCTATAACATTTGAAAAACAAATGATGCTTGCATTCATTATGCAATATGTAAATAACCTGTGGTATTATAAACATTAAGCATATTCAGTTTTTAATTTTGGATTTATTTCCCCAAATGAATTTATACATTTAGTAAACATAAATATCCTTAGAATAGCATTATATTAGACTAACACTATATTAAAATGCAATCTGCTATATTTAAAAGCATTGTCATGATGAGAATCAGGCTAACATTTTGCAACCCATGTATCTACCGAATTTCCTTTTGGTACAGTATCAACAGATTTACCAAGCCGGCTAGAAATGCTACATTAGAAGAATATTTGTCATTTGCACATGTTCCTTGATCTGAATTTGACTTTTGCTCCAACACCTAAAAGAATATTGTGACTAGAAGCAGCAAAAGCCTAACAAAGGTTTCTGCTGGGACAGGTAAGAGAAACTTGTGTGTGATTTTGGCTGAAGAGAGACTCTAAGCTCCAACCATAATCAATATTCTCAACAGTGACTAGTTTAGATTTCAATAGTCAGTTGCAGTATGTGGGTGAAGTTTACACAATGGATATTGAAACTATACACTACTGTAAATTCTCTATTCAAAAAGCTGATATTTTGGCTGTTACGAACAAAGGCATCCCATATAAAAGATGGGTTAAAAAAGAACACATTGAGGGGCAGCTGAATGACCTGTACTATAACGGATCACATGGTAAATTCAGAATTCCATTCATAATGTCCTTTTGGACAGCACCAATCCCATTAGTGTGACAGAGTAATGTCATCCTTAACTTTCTGCTGCTTTCACTTTTTACCACTATGGAAATAAGTTATAAGAACTTCTATGGTTTTTATTCTGTCATACTTTAATTTAATGCATGCTTTATGCATGTTTTGACCATGATTTATTTGTGTTTATTATTTTCATTTTATTTATTTCTTTTTGTGAATATTTGTACACATTTGTTATGTATGTGTGGTCCATTAGACAGTCAAATTAAACAGAAAGTATGCTATGTGTATTAATTAATTCCATTCTACTTGGTTGTTCATTTGTTCACTGTTGAGCTACCCTAAACAAAACTCAACACTTCCTATATTTGCATTACATTAAAAGCCAAATAAGATTGGTATGCATTGTACCCTAGGAGCTGCTAGAAGACTTTTGATGTAAACCACTGAGTAGGAAGTGCTGACTTTTGTCAATAGAAGAACTGGAACTGCATTGACTTAGTGAGTGGGGGCAGTATTTGTGTTAAGGAGAGAAACTCAGAGCAGCAGAGTGGTGATCATGACATAACTTTGCTGTTGTACTGGTGGAATTAGTGCTGTGGAATATACTGAATTTATCAAGACAAACAGGTAAACAGGTCTCACAAAAAGATATTAAATATGTTTATTTAGTGATTCGGAGCTTACTCATTCAGTTGCAACAGAGGTGCAAGGTGCACCAAATCTGCACAGACACCTGTAAAAATGTGTCTCCATTCTATTATAAGACAACTTTGGTGTGGTGTGCCATGTCTTAAAAATGTATTTAATTGTAATTTGGAAGTGAACAAATACATAAATTTAGTAGAAAAATGCTAAAACTCAATTTGGTTCAGACAAGGGATGTACAGACATTTTGGTCTTGTCAAGTTAGGGCCAGTATTCCTTGTGCATTAGTCATTTGTATTGGTGCACTATGGACATATTCTCAAAGATTATCTACTATTTCACTGATATTATTATTTAATTAAAATAATGTAGCAAACTGACTAAACCAGACCAAAGAATGTAAAGTAGAGAACAACACCATAAGAGAACAATTGCAACAATGTTCATGTTTGCATAGATTAATGTGGCTTTCGGTACATTCCTTGTTTGACACTTACATGGCTGACATTTTACTGAAATATAGGGTAATGAATAAGTATGTTATATTGAAATTTCATAAAACATTTTGGAAATATGGCATCTTAGAAATGTGGAAATGCTATTTTAAGGGTTAAGACTATTCTGTATTTGATGTTACATATGTTGAAGCTTGATGCAATCAGAACTTACTATATGCGCAACATGACAATTACAGAGGTCATGTAACTAAATTGTTTCTTTGGCGTATATGAAAAGTTCAAGAACCTCCTGTCATTTCTTTTCTGCAGTAGTTTAAGGGGCACATGTTGCTGTAGTATTCACCTGTATTTTCTTCACTTGCACAAAAAAAGCCATGATTTAGCAGACTATATGGATGCAGGGCAGGGCTGAAAACTGAATATTTTCTTACATAGCACTTACATGAAATGCTCAGTAAGTAATTAGTAAATTATGTAATGATAAGTGTATTCTTTAATAACGGCATTGGTTCAAAAAGACACTGGTCTGCACACAAGTAAAGGAGCAAAAAGCTTGTGTATCCCATGATACACTTATGTCAGCATACACAATTGACTTGACTATGCAAAAGCCTGTATACTTCCTGTACTGAACATCACAGCCTACAATAATGATGTAACATTACCACAGTCGAACATTAGCTTACTGACTAGCAGCAGCTAATGTTAGCTTATTTGCTTAGTACTGCTTTCTTTTAACAACAAAGCCACAGCTTGAATTCTTGAACTATTTTGCCGTCTCACAGCAGTTACAGCTGGCACTCAGAAAACCCAGTCTCATGACACTCAGCATGACTTTCAAACAAATGTATTTCAATTGTAGTATTTTTCTTGCCTGCATCACTTTTTTCTGTATTGTTTTTTTTTCTCATGTATTCTTTTTTCTTTCTTTCTTTTTTTAAAAACTATAACCGCTACATTACTCAACATTTAATCACAACATTTTATCCTTGTTTTAATTTCTTTATTTTAATTTTATCAGTAGATTCAATGGTCAGTCTGGTGGATGGACTTGAGGACACTTTGACTTGTTGTGTGTAGAACTGCTCACATGAGACACGATAAAACCTGACAGTTAGATTGACAGAGCGACTGAATTGGACAAAGCAGTGGGAATAATTTTGGAGTTTTTACGAACTGTTGAGTGTTGAATGAATCAGGCTACCTAACATTAGCAGCCTTGTGCCAAAAAAACACAACATAAAGAATAAAGATAAGAAGAGAAGAAGTAAGGTTGTAATAATAATAATAGAATAAACAAAATAATATGAAAATTAAATTGAAATTTTTAAATATATAATATAATATAATATAATATAATATAATATAATATAATATAATATAATATAATATAATATAATATAATATAATATAATATAATATATAACAATCTGAAATGGAATGAAGCCCACTGAGCCCAAAACAGTTGTTGAACGCATCACAACACAGTGCTCTTCCCTAGCCTACTACTCAGTATTGAAGGAGGAATAATTACATTACAATAATAACAGATGGCCTTCAGCTTAAAACTATTGTACTGTTGAGTTATCAAGGACACTTCTTGTGTTGAGAAATGTTGAAGATATCAACATATCATTAAAAGAGACTGCCTACTAGACTGATGCGGACCACTGACTCTAGGCTATTGATATAATGAAAATAAAGAAATAAAAACAAGCTGTGAGACTGGGTCAGCTGGTGCTGCTCTTTTAACAAATGATGGCAAATTTTAAAAAATGCTTTTAGTCTATCATATGGTCATTCGTTCCCTTATGATTCTGACTCTATGCTATTGACAGCTGCCATTGAGATTCTTCAGTATGCATTTCACTGTATTCATTTCTTTTGTATCTGATGTGAGGTGGTAAAAATATCTGTCCTCACAGTAAAAGTCTTTTACATGCAACAGAACTGTATAAAAGGAAATTCAAGTAATTATGAGCTGTTAAGTAAAGGACATTGTTTTCTAAATCTGTTCAGAAAGGAAATGTAGAATTTGGGATTTTTAAAATTTTGAACCTAAGTATTTTTTGATAGTGAATGAGCATTTGCCTGAACAGATCAATGACATTTCTATCACTTTTTGTAACTTGATACATCAAAGTATAAAATCTGGCTGCTGGAAAAACAACCATCATTGTTCATGACAATTCACTGTTTCACAGAGGTTACAAATTCATTCCATGCAGTAGCTTCTGGTCAGAGGTTGGCCCAGTGTGACCTCACTCATCATAAAGCTGTGAGGTGTTGCCTAGAAAAATAGAACCCTATGAACAATGGAGTTGTTCAAATATTTAAAGATATGCTCCCTGGCTATGATAGAGTGACCAAATAGTGTGACCAATAGAATGTGACCAATATTTAGTGACCACAATTCCTTCAAAACTCACTTGTTGATGTTAAAAATTTCAAGTGACAACTTTTTAAAGCGTTTGGCCGGTCTATGAAAATCAGGGAATATATCTTCCAGAGAGGGAACAAAAGCTCTCCATCCCATATTACAGCTATTACCTCCTCTTTCTGCTTCTCAACATCATCAATAGCACGGTGGCAAAGAGTAAACAAACATTTGGACTTTTTTTCAGTTTGATGGCAATATCTCCTCTGAGTAGACTGGAGTTTTACTTGTACAAACATTTCTGGGGATCAGAGCTGCTATGGATAAGGTTGGGGATGAAATCTACTGTCAAATCTGCACATTGAATCCTTTCAAATCATTTTTTAAAATTCCAACAGATGCTAATTAACATTAATTTACTACAGCTGATGTAATCTGCCACTGGTCATGTTTTTATTTCCTTTTTTATTTTTAAACAGTAACAGTGATGCAACATGAGGCTTAAATGTACCTAAATGTTGTCTATATTGCTTGTTGCTAATAGAAAATAATGAGAAGAGATAGTGATAAGAGAGGTGATAGAGCTTGATGAATCAATGTTTTTTTTTTGCCAATCAGACTGCAACCCTTGCGATAGAGACAGAAAACAATTTACAGGTTGAGATAAACTGTAAAGCCAAAGAAGAAAGATATAATGAAAATGTATATAATTCAGAGAATCCCAAGAAAAATGACAGAATCAGTTGTAAATGCAAGTGCCCCAAAATTTCATCTTTTTAAGTTTAAGTGTCTGTACCGTCTAGCAGCCATAATAAGTATGATGGAAGCAATGACATGATGTTATTACAGAGCAACAAAGTCCACACAGGGAGGAGGTTAGGGTGGATGCATTGGTCAGCAAAACATCTTTTCATTTTTCATTCTTTCGTTCATCGTTTCTTTTAAAACCATGACCATGTTGTCTCTAAAGGTCTCCTAAAATCAAGGAAGTAGTAACTCTAACCGAAACTTTGATCTTTAACTTAACCCTGTCAAATCATTTTTGTGCCTCAACCTAACCAGAATTAAAACCTAGCATTGCCAAATCATACAACATATTTCTTTTTCAACAGTGATTTGTTATGGCTTTGTGGAAGGCACAGATAAATGAAGTGGTCCTGCTGATGGGGGGTGGGGGGTGATCTCATTTGGCAGACTTGTTGGTTAATTAGGTTACCTTCAGTTGTTGGCTTTTAAAGGCTTTGGCTGATGATTTTTTCTATATTTTTCTTATAGTCAACAAATCTTATATGCAGAGACAGATATTTTTTCCCTCTGTGTCATACTGTCAGACTTCTGTTGTCCAAAACTATTAAAAACACGTCAATGAATCTCACCAAAGCACTAGGTAACACTAGTATGTCATCCATGAAAATTGGGGTTATGTAACTTTTTTAGAAACTCATGACTTTGTATTATATTATCAATTTCTCAAAGAACTTCAGTACTAAATCACACAGTTGTGATATGTAGCACATCAAGCACAATGGTGGTTTTTGGACAACAACAGAGGTCTACAGCACAGAGGAACTATCAATAACTAACAATACTTGTTAGTAGATAGGTTCATTGTTGGTTTTTCATGAGATTTTTACATGAGATTTGTTGACAATAAGAACAATATTATTATATTATTCTTTAATGTCAACATCATAATTTTAAATAAATGAAAGACTAAGGGTTCTATTTTAATGTTGCAGTAGCAAACACGAGCACACACGTGTTGAATTCATCCTGAGGGTGGCATTAGTTTAAAGGCCAATGGTTCATTAGAATCAAGAGGGTTTATCCCCTTGGAAGCAGTACAAAATGCTAAAGACTCATTCATACATATTTTTGCTCTGGGGGACTATAAATTGCTCTGTCCAGTTTTTGACAATCTATCAGTTAGATTTTTATATATTTCTTGTGTATAAGTGGAAATTTTGGGACATCAAAAACATTGGGATCAATCCTCTGGAAATCATGAATATCCACAGCTAGATGCCCTGTCATTGGAAAAAGATGATGTTTAAGGGGAAATTTTAATGTGGATATGGTGATTCTCTACAGGGGACCATGAATATTCATAGTGTAATTAATGGCATATTAACTTGTAGCTGCTCTTGAACAAGGTTGCTGGATAGATTGAAGGACAGAATGTCATCCCCATTTGTCCATGCCTTATTGCTAGCAGGCAGGCTTAGATTTCAGTTTAGTTTCTTTTTTTTTGCCATACGTGTTTGATAAGCTATTAAATCTACTGTAAGAGCAGCTCTTTCTCTGGAAAATGCTTGCAGATGCAAAACTCCAGTTGTCATTCTTTGAGGTACTGTTTTTATAGATACAGATAACCTATCCAATAAACCAAATTGAAAAGGCCAAAAGCAGTGGGGAAGAATATTCTTGAGTAAGAATCAATCTTGGAAACTCGTACATGCATCCTGTTTTCACGCCAGGCACCTGAGCGGCAGTCGTCGAAGCAGCAGAAGAAGCTGGTACAGTCTTTTCCATCCAAACACTCATAGGCGTAGTCATCTTCCTCATGATAGGGCACAATGTTGTTCATCTGTAGCAGGGATGTCCCAGGACGGATATTAACCATGCTAGATACTTTCTGCTGTGGAGGACAACATACGGACTTTTCAGTATATATCAACTGTGACGTTAAATGGATTTACAAGAAAGCTGACTTGCTAAGTACCTGTGCGTTATTGTTGGCTTTAGACTTCTTGGTCTGTCTGTTGCTGGTGAAGTAGTGCAGAGTGCCGTACTCCATGAGGGCAGCAAAGGTGAAGATGAAACAGACAGAGACAAACAAATCCATAGCAGTGACATAGGATACCTTGGGTAGGGACTTCCTGGAGATGGTGCTTAGAGTCGTCATGGTGAGCACTGTGGTGATACCTGTATGGGATGTCACAAAGATACATTTCTCAGTGTAATACACTATGCATTATTCTTTTTCCCGTCCATTCATTTGAATGTTTGTGACCTAGATAATGAAATTGATAGAATAAGTAACAACCAAAGCAAAAATCAAAAACAAGAACAAATAATGGACACACCATTCATTCATTAAATATGTACCAGATGGTGACTCCTTCAGAATTGACAGATTTATTGCACAAATAACACATTGAGATTTATTTTTGAGAAACTACTCGGAGGTTTGGGAAAATTGGTTTTGTAGTTTTATGGTCAGAGGAACAAGCTTATCCTGGGAGCAGTGCAGTGCAATATGGGAAAAAAAGTTCTGGAGCAAATACATTGTCAGTATCAGCAGGTAGTGCTGCGGTGAGCTTCAATATTGGCCAAAAAGCTTAAAAGGCAAGAACCAGAGAATGGACTTGTTCCATATGTAAACAAACTTCATTTGCAACTTTCTGCCCGTTGTCTATAGTGCAGATGATCAGGTGACTGTTTGTTTAAGTGAATTCCACAGAACCCATGGCATTTTGACGATGTTGGACTCAGCGTTGGATCATATGCTTGTCTTGTTTGGAACCAAATAAGTGTCATTAATATTTTGAGCTTGTGAAATGATGCCCCAAATAATTTCATAGCCTACAGCTGTATATCACCTTTTGTGTGCATGTGAAAAACAAGTGCATGCATGTTTATGAATTTGCGAACCTGTAAAAAAAAAAAAAAAAAAAAAATCTCACAAATTCAAGTTTATGAATGTGTAATAAGGTTTTGCAGCTGCAGAAATGTTTGAAAGGTTTTGTGCACACAGGTATAATTTCCCCATGAGTAAAAGTTACATATTACACATATTACACATAGTTTTTCTAGATGGACACACAAACCTACCTTTGTGTACGATAGTGAAGTTACATGAGAGATGGACATGCAATTTCCTACTTGTACATGACACACTTATGTTACAAGCTACAAATTACAAGAATACATTTTGACCCTGTTTTTACAGTTGAATCTGATTGGTCAAACAAAGAGTTAATCTGTCCAATCATAGGTTCCGCTGCTTTCATGCCCCTGCAGGTCCTGAATTTTCAAATGGATAACAGTGTGGGCTGTCCTGAGACCGATATATATTAATACTACTACTACTACTACTACTACTACTAATAATAATAATAATAATAAATAATGAATATAATAATAATAATAATGGTAAACATTTTATGTGTTGTGTATTTAGCTTGCACTTAGTTTACTGTTATTGTAAGGCAACACAATTGTCCAAATGCATAGTTAAGTTCACATTAAGTTCAGGAAGGCTGCTTTATGTACCCAGAGTAGAACAGTAATGTAGCTTTCTGTTAGCAAATGTCTGCTAGTTTTACCAAAGTAGCAGCATAAATGCTGGCAAGAATCTTTTCAAGATGAAAGCAAACCAAGAATCAAGACATGAAAACTAACCCACGTTTTGTACTTACAATTTTTGTA
This sequence comes from Euthynnus affinis, assembly GCA_029490765.1. Taxonomy (NCBI): domain Eukaryota; kingdom Metazoa; phylum Chordata; class Actinopteri; order Scombriformes; family Scombridae; genus Euthynnus; species Euthynnus affinis. The sequence continues at coordinate 2,365,563 of CM055851.1, read as the reverse complement.
TTTACAATTTTGTGGAAAAAGGGCGGTATAGGTCTAAAATTCAGGCCAGCAAAAAAGACTGATAGTTATATTTACACCATCTAGAGGCCGTAGTAATGCACTGCAGCTTTCCAAAACTGTTACAAATCATAGTTAAAACACTGTGGTTAAAGTCTAGTTAGATTTAGACACAAAAACCACTTGATTAGAATTAGAAAGAGTTAAAATGATCACTTGAAACGTGATTTATATTTCCTTGAAGTTATGAACCTTTATCATCATGGCAACAGTAAACACCACAACGTTATGTTTTCTTTTTTTTTTTAAATGTTCCATTTGAAAGCATGACACTCATGGATGGAGATGGGAAGCAAATGATGGTCTCCTGCAGCAAAGTCCACTATCTACCTACCCATGCACCCAACATGCCTCCTCCTAACAGGGCAAAAATCATACAATGATGTCATCTAAACTGTCACTTTTCCATGCCATAATTACTACAGCCGCTACATGACATAAATGTAACTATAGGTTGTTTTTGCCAGCCTGAATTTTAGAACTATACTGTAATTTTTCTTGTGAGGACGGGCTGTTCAGGACAGTCAGGCTCCTGTGGGATGTGTAAATTTGATTATAGAATCAGGTTCATATCGCCTTGTTTACTAAGCTAAAGTTAGCGTTAGCTATTAGCTCAGGTAAGGCTGATGGTAACAGGAAGCCAATAAATTAGCAGGAAGATGGTTATATTTTCTGAGTTGCGATTGTTTTGCATTTTAATCTTTTCTATTTCGTGGTACAGGTAGAGCTGATGATGAATGGCCTAGTGGACCTGTGAGCAGTGGACAGGAGCATAGCAGGAGCTGTGGAAAACAGTGCAGAGGGGGTCAGTGATCCTGGTGCTAAGGATCCTCAGGGCTGACCTCTTGATTGAAATAAAAAAAAACAGCCACCACGAACGTGAAAATATGAAAATCAAGATGCATTAAAAATATAATACAATTGGGTAGGAAATGGGACAGGAAATGAATATTGGAAGAGTGGCCATTTCCAATTTGAAATTATATTTATAAAAACATTTAGTAGCCTAAGATGGTAAAAGGTTCCCTAAAAACCTATTTTTGGGAATTGTGAAAAAGTTTCAGAGTGACAGAGACACTGAGCGTCCCCATAACCATAGTAACTCACTCCTGCCTGTGTGCCCATGGCACTAGAGAAGAAGGAGAGACGCTGTGCTGCCGCTAGAAGAGCCACTGACTGAGATTACTGAGCAGCACTGCCAATACAACGTTTTCCAATACAAGTGTGTCAATGCCAGTGTTTCCTTTTTCAGTTCAGGGTTTGTTTTCAACGCCAAATTTTATTTTCAGTGACAAAATTTAATTGTCACAATTCTAGCCTCATAAACAACCAACTCAGTGGAGTCAGTGATACATTTTCATGTAATGTCATGCCTCCTGCTGATCTATGTGTACAATAGCTCCTGAGTGACCGAGGCTTATACATCAGACTGCAATCCAAGCTGATATGGATCATCTGGCCTTTTGAATCAGAGTTGTGGCATCCTAGGCCCTGATAAAACTATTTTTATTACTATGGTGATCTGAACTTTTGGGATGGAGCTGCAGTCTTTGGCCTCCTTCTGTATCTGAAATATGAGAAAGACAACTCATGTCTGATTGCAAATGTGTGATATTATCAGGTCACACAAAATGTATATATGTCTAAAAATACAGTGCTAATTCTCATGGATGTATTTGGCACCTACACACAAAGTGAATTATTTACTAATTGGCACAAAGGAGGACTGGATATTAATCTTATTGGAAAGATCTTGGAAATAAAGCTTCAACATCATCAGTAGCAGCGCAACACATTATAATCATACAATAATGTCAACTGCTAATCCATCTGGAGATACAACTTGCTCAGGACATTTTTTTTCCCAGAAGCATGTTTTTTAATGCTTACATTATTAAATCAAACATGTTAAAGCAGAGCAACAGTATGGTATACATTGGTTTGCCTTCAGCTTGAAAATTTCTTTGCCAGTGTTGCTACTGCTACTTTGGTAAAACTCACAGGCATTTGCTAACAGAAAGCTACATTACTGTTCTACTCTGGGTACATAAAGCAGCCTTCCTGAACTTAAAAGTATGCATTTTGACCACTGTGTTGCCTTACAATAACAGTGAACTAACGGATTCAGCTTTAAAAACATTCACAAATTTGAATTTGTTATTTTTTTTTTTTTTTTTTCACACATTCACATCCCCCACTCTATGCATTTTTTTTTTCAGATGCACACAAACTTTGATATACAGCTGCGGGCTGTGAAGTTATTTGTGAACATCATTTCATAAGCTCAAAATATGAATGACCCTTATTTGCTTCCACAGTCTTTCTGCCTTGTGTGGTATTAAGCATAGAACAACTGGGTTGGAATGTGCAGCTTATCATCTTCTTTGAAGACCTCTGGATATCAATTTCTAAAGTTTCAAACTATTGCTTCTCTCAAGCAGCTTTTAGATTGATGGAAAGCCTGAATGATTTACAAGTGACTACACTACAAGTTTAATGTGACTCCTCTTACATGACTGCCATGTGGTCCTACGACCTACATGTGCCCTCCATGATTTGAAATGCCTGGGGAAACCCATGAATCAGTTAGCACTAAAAAGCCTTTTGGATGAACAAGTCCGGTTGACGTACTTCTTGATATCTTGTGACCTGGATGAATATCTTCACAGACGTAACGATTTACAGAGCAAACGATCAAGTGATAAAGTAAAATTGACACTCTGATGCAGTTGAATATGTAAGAAGTAAACCACATCAAACCTAGAGATGTGCGGGCTGGGACAGCATCCTTGTTGATCCAAAAGGAGACCCAGGACAAGACCACGATCATACTGCAGGGAATGTAGGTCTGGATGGTAAAGTAGCCCATTCTCCGACTCAGGTCAAAGAAGATCGTCAGAATTACATATTCCCCTGAAAATCGAAGAATACAGTAGATATAGAGATGGGGTAAAACATGAATAAGCCCAGAGGGAAAAGTGAGATGTTCAAAGAATTGAGGTAAGGCAGGGTAAAACAGAACACAGTCTGCGATTTCTTATAATATCAGTGCCTAATATAATCCCTTAAGAAACAATGTCTCACCTGACTGGGTGTGTGCCACGTCAGAGGTGTTCCTCAACCCTACAAAAGCAAACTGGTAGAGTCTCCAGTACCGCTGGTCTGCCACCTCCACTGCTCGTCTCTGCCACCGGTACATGATCTCATTTTTTGGATAACCATCTACAGAAACCCCCCAACCCCAAAACACACGAGATAAATTATCAGCCTTGCTGATGACTACAATATCAAACAGGAAGCTCATATCTGTCAATCACAAGGGAACATTGCACCATGGCAAGGCAAAGGGGAGCATTCAAGATGGAATTGACTGGCCCAGTCTCATGAAATTTCTTCAAATGAGCATGATGTCTTCAAATACAAATAACATACTCTGTACAATACAGTGTGTGGTAGGTAAATATGGGCTTTGATGGACATTCCTATAATAGTCAGTAGTAGGGATTCTGTGCAGGATGGAAGCTAGTGCTCACACAAAAGCTATGCACAGTCTGGAAATACACTCTACCTAAAGGTGTACTTTGAGAAGGAAAGAAATCCCCTTTGGCATGAATACATTTGTAATGAAGTTTGTTTGTTGAGGCCATGGTATGTTACTTGACTTAAGCTTGTACTGCTTCTGAATTTGATTATTTTACACAACAAAGGCTCATGTTTGCAAGGTTTGGAAATATTTCTCATGGAGATGTAGTGGAAAATACTTTCTGGCCAACACATCGTCATACCTAAACAACAGTGAAGTATGTTCAAATTCTGTGCCTCCAGAATGAACTATATGACTGTTCTAAGACTGTTCCACAACTACAACTATTTGGGTAAAGTTTGGGAAAGGTTGCCTTAAGGGACCAGTGTGTAGGATTGTACCTATCGGCAGAAATGGAATATAATATGAATAAATATGATTTTATTAGTGTACAATCACCTGAAAATAAGAATAGTTGTGTTTCTGTTACCTTAGAATGAGCTCTTTATATCTACATATGGAACAGGTCCTCTTCCATGGAGCCTGCCATGTCATACTGCCATGTTGCTATGGTAGCCCAGAGCAGACAAACTAAACTACTGGTTCTCCTACATACTTGGAAGGCGGTGGGGGAGGGGTATTCAGTTGGTTGCAATCTGCAAACTCACTGCTAGATGCTTAAGAGTTAAAATAAACCCATATTGACTGTTGGAGACATGATGCGGTCCAGAGTCTCTGATGTAGAAGTCACATGCTTTGACTATTGACCACTGCTCTTCCTTTAAATGTATTGCAGTGGTATACAAATGCTCCTGGAAAAGTATTCTTTGCACAACTGTAAAAAGGACGCTCATTTGTAAATAAAATTAAAATGTATATTCTATCAGACATTTTAACAAATGACTAATAATGTTGTGTTTCAGGTGAGGTCTCTATAGTTGTTAAACAGTTTTTGTTGGCATAGTTACCACTGCTTTGTGCTCATTTGATGAAATTCTGTGTGACTGTAATGGTCCTCACATTTGTCCTCAACTCTATGGAATGATCTTTGCATTTTTCACTGGTGTGTGGAAGATTGAGATCATGACAAGACATGAGAGGCTGAAGCACAATGCAAGAGACGAATGAAGGATGACACAGACAGCATGAATCAGACTGGGAGAGGTTGCATAATTCATTAAGTCTGCCAGAGAAGATGGGACTGGGTGACCTCCTCTCTCCGCTGGTGGAGCAGATGATAGATTGGTACAGGCTTAGAGAGGGCAAACTCAAGCAGATGGGCCTTTTGGCAGGAGAAGGAACAAGGCTTAGCCTCTATGCTAGCCCACACAGAGGACCCTCTCGCAGGACAAGTTACGGAAGTTGAAGTTGAGATGACAGGTTCAAAAATGGGAGGGGAAAACGTTTGACCACCTACAGCTTGAAAACTCCAGTGGACACGAGTGCTCATCCATTGGAAAGTTATGCAGCTTAAGGTAACACTCCGCATTAATAGTCAACCTGACAGAAACAGAATTGTGACAGAGAAAAAGCAAGTCTCAGCATTGTGTTTTTTCCCTCCCAAGTGTGACTGAACATAGCAAAGGTACTTCATGTTCTCTCTGTAATTACACCAACAAATGTGGAAAAAATGATGACAGTTAGATCATGCTTTGACAAATTGTGGCCATCTATAAGAGAACTACATGACAAAATACAGATGCACACACTAAAGCTGCACAAACAACAAAGATTTTTGAGAAGCTGATAGTTCACCAATAACATTTCTACCACAAGGATTAGCAAACTGGCTGCATAACTGTCCTACCTCAGTGTGTACATCACTCTCCCATTGCTCCACAGCCTCAGGAGGCGGTTTGGAGTGGTGATCCAGTGGGCGTCTGATTTCCGGGAATTCCTGAAGAAAGTGTCCGGAATCCAGATTTTGCCTACCATGTTACTGTTGAGCATGAGCAGCTTCATTGAGCTGTTGAACTTCAGTCGGCTGTCATACCATGTCTGGGCAAAGAAGATGTCAATGGTGTATTCCTGCAACATAGTTAGAAAAACCATGAAAATACAACCAATAGTTTTAAAAAATAACTTTAAAGGACCAGTGTGTAGGATTTAGTGGCATCTAGTGGTGAGGTTACAGATTCCAACCATTGAATACCCCTCTCCCTCCTTCCTCCTCCTCCTCCTACCCTTCCAAGTATGTAGGGTTAGGGTAACATGCAAAAGGCCCTTTCTAGAACCGGTGTTTGGTTTGTCTGTTCTGGACTATTATATTCAAGTTCTGTCAAATCCGTTCCTTTAGATGTCAGTAAATTCTACACACTGCACCTTGAATGTACAAGAAGATATATAAAGAGAGACAACCCACTTACTCCAGGATCCCAACGACATCTCACAGTCATCATCAGCATATGAAATAAGTAGACCTTCAACTACTGGAAGAGCTGCTATGAACATTAGACATTAATTGTCCCCAGAGGATGAATCCTAATGGCTTTATTGACCTTTCCACTAGCGCCACCATGATGTTCCAACAACTATTGGATGGATTTTCATTCTATTTCGTTCAGATATTCATGTTCTCCTCAGAATGAATTCTAATAACTTTGGTGATCATAAGGTCAAAATTTCAATTTGTTCAGTGAATTATTTTCACATCTGCATGAGGAATTTGCATTGATTTTTATTCCCTGCCTTGAGTCCTAATGACTTCAGTCATCCCCTGATCTTTACTCTAGCACCACCAGCAGGTTGAAACCTTTTGAAACCAGGTTTTAAATTGAAACATCTTGACAATATTAGCTAGATTGCCATGGAATTTAGAACAGACATTCATGTTCCCACCAGGATGTATGGATATACTTTTTATTTTGTCCTATACATTTTTATTTTATCCAATACCTTGGTTTAACGCCATACACCTGCAAAACTAATTACAATCCCATGACAAACACATAATGATATAAACACAATTGAAAAAAATGGAATCTGAAATCAAGATCTGCTTACTAACTATTTCAGTCATTTTTGGCAGATGGAGGTTGAAAGCTCTGGAAAAACTGGCAATGCAGACCTTTAGTTAAAGAGTGACTCAACAGAATTTTGAAGGAGGAAAAAGCATGGCATCGCTGGCCTCAATGGGTTGAAAGGTGTAAATCTCTGAAAACCGTAATCACACCCAACATGACAGCTGTGATGTAGGGTGGTACTATAGTGCAATACTACATCATAGCTGCACAGATTGTTGAAAGAGGATGTTGTCACCATTAGTTGGTGCAAGCAGCATTTTGAGACTGTGTTCAGGCAAAGAACCATTACAAAGGTTAAGAGTAATTTTCACACTTATATAGTATTAACTATATAATATTCAATGTTGTATTCTCAACAGTACAGACATTCATGGTCATGATAGGATAAATCTAAATGCACTGCAACTGTACATTACTGTGACTCTGTAAAGACACAATCTATACAAATACAATTTAATTGCTTTACACAACATTATAATGAATTACATAATTACAACATTAGCAAAGAGGGCAAGCCCCCTATTAGTTACTAATACTTATTATATATCATTATATCAGCAGAGACAAAGCAAGGAAGAATCAGAAGAGGCGGTCTCACCATGTTGATGGGGTCCACTGGTCCAATGCTGTTGACATACACAGCTGTTTCAATCACTGTCGGCCTCACTGAAACAACATGAATTGATGTTTGTCAGGCAACATTTGAACTTTTATGCACTATGAGATCTGTCCTTATCAACCTACATCACAAAGTTAGCTATAATGAAGAATATCATCCTATAGCTATTGAATACATCCCCCATTTTGCCTAATAACATTTTAGACAGTGGTGTTGAGTGATTAGATGCATTTTTTAAATTTCCAATAGAAGGACAGTTTGGCCGTGGACTGGGTGAAAGTTCTCATTCTTGTCTTCATGAAAGTTGGTTGGGGTACCTGTTTTGTGAGGGGGGTGTAATTGGGGAGTCCACTTCCCACATGTGACACCCTCCTGGTGAATCTAATTGCTGGGAGTTTTTCAAAAAAAAAAAAAAAACTGACAGGCAACATCATGTATCAGGAGGGAGTACATGTGACAAGGACATTTCAAACTGCCAGAACGCACAAAAATACTATGCATTACATTAACTGACAAGTTGTCACTCAACAAAGGTTAGTTTTATGTCCCAGCTCTAGTCTCAATTACTTCAGTTACACAACAATCATGACATGTTACTCATACATTATCATAATTTTGCTTGACTACTGTCTAGCTAGTGCATGGGACACCTATACAATAGCCTACACACAATGTAGATACTGTTTTCTAAGAAGAGCTGGAAATCAGAGCAACTAAATCTGACTATTCCAATGAGTTTACTCTTAAAGGCAGCATAAACATGAAGTCCTTCAAGTACTTAGAACCATGGAAAGTTGGAACATCTCAAGTTTCATGAAAACTTAGAAAAACAGTATATTTTCTGATGAAGGTTCAGATTTCATTATTGTATCATGTTCAAAATCTCAATGAAAATGTAACTAAGCAAATACTGTATATTGTGGCTGTCAGATGAAAAACTTATCTCGATCTACATTCTTCTCAGATCCTTCAAGCATCCTTCTGCATGTGACTTTTTAGGTGCAGTAGCAATACAAAACAATTTTGTAAGAGCAATGATGTTAAACTAGAAGATGCAAGGTTCTCCCCAGACAGTGGCAGCAATAGAAATTGTAATTTACCACATTTTTCCATGCAATGGCAAAACACTAACTCAAATTGCACAAGGCTGTTTTGAAATATCTTTTGAACTCCTCCTAATTACTGTGAGCTGAGCGAACATCTAACAGAATTACCACAAAACACATCTCCAGAGGATGAACTTGACTTGCCTCCAATGTCAGGTCGCAGTTTGTTGTCGTAGCCCTGCAGCAGCTTATTTAGGATCAAAGTCACATCGCTCTCATAGACCTTGGGTGATAAAACCCAGGTCTTATTTATGGGTACATCTTCATAATCTTCTTCCTCCTGTTTACTGGGCCCAAACGCTGCACTGTGGAGTAGCAAAAGAAACAAACACTGTAAGAAACAAAGAAATCTCATACAGAATGTGGGTTTGTGTAGATGTATTAATGCAGATGTGGAATGCCTTTGCAGTATGGTTTGAATTTTTTTTCTCTTTTTTCTGGTTTTGGCATGAAAAAGTTCAAATGTTGATACAGTATATATTAGAATGGGTTGCCAAAACCCTAAAGATTGTTTCCTCCAAAGAACATTTCACCCAATTATATTCTTTTTAGGGTCAAAATCTCCAAACAGCACTTAAGGTTCCTGTATACTGAGGTCAAGGGAAGCTGAATATAGCACTGGATGGAAGTTCTACTATACTACCATTTCTCATGGAAGTCAATAGTCCCACCACCTGCATTTAGGAAAAGACCACACATTCAGCACTCACACAGAAATGTTCTTTCTTGTTCTGCTTCACATCCACTTTTATTATGTGAGGGCAAAAATATTGCTCGAAAGTTTGTCTGTAATGATTCTTGTGAATCTTGTAAAACTGAGAGGTTACGGTCTCAGTATGCTTCAAACAAACACATAACATGTAATTTCTGCCACTAGGGGTCTCTCAATCACAACAATAACAAAAGACAGTACGATGATGATGCTTTTCCGATATAGGATTACTCCACTGTTTTTGTTCAGGATATTTTTTATCATCTCCTCCTCTCCAAAACACACAGATTCAGTGATGTGTACTATGTGAAATTTCAGTGGTGGCGTTCATTATTTCCTTTACAGAGTAGAGGTCTGTCCTTTCATGACAGATGGTTTAGGAGTCACTGTGAAAGAGATGATACCAGAAATAAATCCACCGAAATTACACTTAACTCCAAAACAAAGACAACACAAACTCAGGCTGGTTTGCCAAAAAAAAAGTCTAAAGTCCCATTTAGACAAGACTGACAGTAGAGAAGGAGGTTGGGAATTAAACATTTTTGGTCCTCCTCTGTAATCTAACGTATCATTCCAGATGGTATTGTAACCACGGGTAAATGACAGGATCTGGTCTGTAATAGACATGGAGAGTTGAAGGTGAAACGGAACCTATGCTGAAAGATTTAAGACACGTCTCTATGGCTAGTCTTGGTCATGATAGCTTAACAATATCCATCGTTGGTAAACGGGAGAGAGAGAGAGAGTTCTGAAGTCCATGGAGGAGAAAGAGTGTGAGCGGAGAAGACAGAAAATCAATGCGCAGGTATGTTTACACATAACTTCCATCTTAGTAATCACAAGAATGTTATGCTTAAATGAGTGCACAGAGATTGCTTTTGTTTAACGATCTGTGATGTTTCACATAGTGTCCACACTACTCCGGCGTTTTCAGTCTCTTCAAACCTAGATTTTTGAAAATGCTGCTGACCCCATTTTAGATTCAAAACTCTGGACCTGTGGAAGATTTTTTAAAATAATGGTGCAACAGGCCTAGCTCTAGGAGGGTACAAAAGCATGCATTGCACCCTCAGTTTAATATTTTACACCCTCAGTTGAAATTTGAATAATAAATGCCAAGCACAGCATGATAGGTCTTAGGCACACAGATTGTGTGGAATTCTCTAGCACACCTGCTATCTTGGTTTGTGTGTGCAGCCATGGAACGTGCAAAAAGGTAGAGTGAAGGTGAATATAGATCAGTGGGTGTGGTGATTATTAGATACTCTTTCAGCCAGTCACATTAGTGCTCTCATAGCTCTGAAACAGCTGAGCCGATCACAGATACATGACAATGACAGCTCAACAAACAGAAAGCTTCTCTTCAGGGAATGTCTGGATGGTTCAGAATGTCACAACAAAGACAGATGGAGTTATTTTCTTCCATCAGTCAGTTCTTATAATACAACGGAAGTGTACTTGAAGTGGTACTTTTACACTTCAGGTTGCTTGAAGCTCAATCCGCAGAGCTGAGCTGATGAGATTCAGTTTCTACAGTTACCCACAACACCATTCTCTGCAAAGAACCATGACGTTCACATGTATCTTTAGAGAACCGACTTCATCCCAATGTGTGTAACTGAAGTGGAACAGCAGCACTGTGGCTGAACTCATCTAGTGTGAAAGTGTCCAGGAATCAAAGCCAGACCTTTCTTGTTGTAAGGGCCCCAGTTTAAAGAGTTCCACAGATCATGTTGTGTATGGATTCCGCTCTTGGCCAATTTATGTAATATCATTATAGGACTCTCCAAGGACAAAAACTAAATTTTGCTTACACAGCATGTAATTGTTCTGTGCTTATTTCAGCAAAGAATATAAACACAAAATCAGCCATCTCAGCAGTGAATTTCAGTACAGGGCCTTTTTAGTCATCTTGCTCTTTCTACAGTGTGAAGTAATCAAAAAACATATTTTCAATCTAGGAAAAGCTTAAGGGCATCTCAGATGTGAGTGTAAGTCACGTACACAAACCCCTCTGGATTTCAAGGAGAAGATTACTTTGTGGATCCCACTGGAAAAAGGGAATTTTAAGGATGTAAGTTGGGAATGAAACAGCTGTAGGCAGTTTTGTGTGTCTATTGTCAGCTGCCCCACCATGCTGTGTCTATTACACGCGGTTACACATGGCTGAACTCTCAGTCTGTGCCAAGGTGTGCCGCCACTGTTCTCTGTTAATGAACATGGATCTGATACTGTAAAGAGACCTGAGGACTTGGCGTTCAGCCCAGGCAGGGAAATTACCCTTTCCTTGCACGACTTCCACTACAAAGGATATGATCCAAACCAAGGCACAATAACCCAGTGCAGCAAAAATGAACCTCATCACTCTGTGCCATCACCTACATAAATAATACTGTGCAAGGCTACCACTAGGCACATTGAATCATGTCTACTGACTGACTACGTAACTTGTGCAAAAAAAATGGCAAGGCAAATTTCTCTGCTATTTTGTTGCCACATATTTAGAATGATCAGTGTTTTCTTTTTTCCCCACAAGCAGCACAGCTGATGGATGGCAGTGTTTGTCTGGTAATAATCTGTCTGAGTGTCTGTTACCTCAGACCACAACAAGATATCTAGCCAACTGCTGAAAGATTTCAGGATGGACCCCCCAGCACACACACACACACACACACACACACACACACACACACTGTGACATCCAGTTGAATTGAAGTGTTCCAATTGTACTTTAGCTCTGTTCTCCTTGATCGATAAATAAGCTCTAATAAATGCTCCTGACCAGTTCTTCACTTTGGGTTAAGCAGCTCCAGTAATTCCTTGACACTACCCACCACTCAGAAGTTGCCCAGTGGCACAACGTCACAGCTTTATGTCCTCTGACATGACCAACAAACCTAGCAACAAAAACCAATCCCACTCTTTTCTATTTCCTCCTAAAACAGAAGCGCATCGTTGTTTCTGCTCCACTCAACTATACAACAATGATATCAAACAAAACAAAGACAAGAAATGAACTACTAATACGGTGGCAGCATGAAAAAAAAAGAAATTCCCAATCATAACGAAGTATGTAAATTCATTCTCAATGTAAACACTCCTTCAGGCTTGTTAAGAGGGAAAAGACCACCTCTCTGTTTTTCTGTATGTGTGAACAACACTAGAAAGGCAGCTGCACACAGGGCTGTAGTGGGGATGAAAATCACACCTTACCATATCCATTTTACCACACAATGACAAATTAGTCATGTAGTAACAGGTTAAAGTTCCTCCCTAATAATATTTGATATTGCAGGCAACAAGAGGTGAGCTGTATCAGAAACAGCGTGTGATACAATACAGTCCACTTCAACACTTCTTCTAGCATATCACATGACATGGTTAAGCTTGCTTGGTTAAAAAAAGGGGCATAAATGCATTTTTTGCCGCTGTACACACACACACACACACACACACACACACACATATATATATATATATATATATATAATCTATTATCTGTTAACTCCCCCTGCTCTTTGATCTCCTTCTGTAAACATATGGTCTCATCCATATTTATCTATTTATGTTTTATTTAATCTTTATTTAATCAGGCAGTCTCGTTGAATTAAGAACTCTTTTCCAAGAGAGACCTGAGCGCAGGAAACATTCACAAGACAAGAACACAATCAGCAGACAGAGGCAACACCACCATGCAATAAACAAGGAATTATAAAAAACAAGTTACAAGAATCATAAATAAACATCAGATAATAAAGTTTTAAAATCTCCCAGAGGAGATTTTAAAAGATTCAATTTTGAGGGCATTTTGGAGATCATTCCATTTGAAGGTGCATAGTACCTTGTCAGAGGCCGGTCCAACCAAAAATATACTATTAAACTGACTATTAATAAGTAAGGTAACTGGTATTTATTGCAGTTCTTTTTGCATTATATCATTTTAATTATTGTATTTTTCACATTCCACTCAGTTTTATATTTATATATATATATATATATATATATATATATATATATATAAGTATGAGTGTAAGATAAGAATCTAAACTAGTGGCTTTTTCCTTCATTGAATCTTTGTAATGAAGGTATAGGGTCGGCAGTGATCATACCAACTAAATACTTTGAGTGCTTCGGTTAATTAGCACTGTTAGCATATTAGAATTTCTGCACCAGAACAGAAAGCTGAGCTGAATAACATTATCCTGTTAACTAAACCCACAATAATTCACTCCCAGTCTCCTGCCTAACTTCAGCTGCAGAATATTAACTAACTAATAACTGTTTTCACTGCACTGCATGCTGCTGCTAAATGCATTAACTAGTTACTTTAAAGTATTTTTAACATATTTAAACTTAATTTCTCTCAGCTCTCCAGCCCACCTTTATCTTGTTTAGCTGTTATTCAAACAAGTCAGCAAAAGTCTGCTAGTGGCTGGGCCTGTGTTAAAACAATGTTAAAGATACTTACCAGTGTCTTTAAAGGGGACCTATGATGCTCATTTTCAGCTCTTTTTTTATTTTTATTTTTGGACTCCACTAGAATAGCTTTGCATGATTCACAATTCATAAAACTCCTTATTTATCTTCTACCAGTCATTTAGAAGACTGTCTCTTAACAGACAGTCTTAGCTCTTGTATCTTTAGGGCCTCCTCTCTAAATAAATAACTAAACAAAATAAATAGAGACTTTTATTGTGAAGAATTTACAGGAAATGAAACACGTTCCTCACCGAATCAGCAGAGCGTCATTAGTCACACTAAAGACTGGTTAACACAACAACACCTGGAGATATTTGGAGCTCTTTGTTCACTGAATCATTTAGAAATAATGCAGGGAGGAATAGTTCAAGCAGAAACAGCCACAGTGATGATGATGTTTGATGAAGAGCTGCAGACCACCAGCACACCTCCAACAGGTAAACCACTTATTTTACTTTGCAGTACTGTGTGATGGAAAAACACTCACAGTGTACCAGCTCGGCATGACAACCCCCAAAACAATGGAAAAATGATGTAATGTTAGTGGAGTAGAGCAGTGAACTTGTGCACTGTGTGTGCAGCAGATGACCATATAAAGAAATCCGTCACAAGCTGACATCAGCTCGAGCTGAAAGTAAAAAAAAACTGTTGAAAACCTGGAAAGTGAAGCCAGTGCTTGTTGCTCACAGGGATTACTTCTACATTACCTCATTGTTTGGCACTTTCGCTACATTTAACACGAACATCTGAAATTGTAACATTATCTATATATGACTGAAAATAAGGAAAGCATAATAGGTAACCAGACCTAGCCAGGTATTAGCTCGGCGATTAGGTCAGAGAGAGAGATGAAAGAGGGAGATGACTTTAACTAATATAAAGTATAGCAGAAAACTTCATAAATAAGATCAAAGATGTAATAAAATAGAATTATCTTTTAATTTGTCTTGTGTTTTTAAAGACTCAATGGGCATTCACTTGTGCGAGAGTAATTTCAAGTAGGCTCTACACTTCTTAGTTTTCTGATTGATCCTGTTCTTATCAGGTTTAGTTGATGAAAACTGAGCAGCCAACTCAGTATGAGAGTTCCATTGTGTTGTCTTTTTGTCGGTGGTCTGGTCTTTGTGTCTTTATTGTGTTTATGGCTTTTGTTACCTTGATTGCACAGCACTTTGGTCAACTGCTGTTGTTTTTAAATGCGTCATAAATAAATTTGAGTTGGGTTGAGCCAAAAAAAAGCCAAATTTCAACAAAGAGGGTGGATGAACATGCAAGCAGCAAATCACCACAGCTGACTACACATTCAAATGTGGAAAACACTGACTGTATTTGCAGCTAGATGTTGGTAGTTTCCTCATTCAGTTCATTACAGTCAGACTTGTCATCTCGGAGTCGTTAGAAGCGATACAGCTGAACACTCAGGCTCTGCCTTCAGCGCTGAGTTGTAGTAAGTGCTGCTTGAGTTCAGCTCAAGTTTAAAGTCACACAGTGAAAACTGGTGAGCCACTCAGTCTCCTTGCTTTGATTCTGAATGTTGATTCAACCGAAGCCTTAGAGACTGTTAGTGATGATTCACTGATTCTGCACCAGTTCAGAATGTCTCAGCATGTTCTTCTCTTGGGGCCTCTCTCCACTGTCTGTTCTCATCTGTTCCAGCGGCTGCTGCTCGGCAAGCAAAGTCTGCCCTGCCACCTATGATCACCAAGTTACAGAACCAAAGTTCTCCTGAGCTTGTGGTGTCAAGAAAGACTGACAGCTGTCTGTTCTCTAACTACTTACTACTTCATATTAATAATCATGCAATCCCTCTACATGACAGGTATGGGGCTACTACTTGTTTCAGTGCCAGTACAACTTTTTCATGCCAAAGTTAAACTGTCTCTCTTGTAGAGGGATTCTGCGTCAAAATGTAGTTTTTACCTTTTTCGTTAATTATACGCTGACTTTGAGCATTTAGCTAAATATAGTCTACTTTATTTTTAATAAATCAAATGACCAGACTAACTGACTCGCAGCGAACTTGGTCCAGTGAAGTATTTCAGAAAAGCACTGGTTTGTCTTTGGGGCTGAAGGATAAATATAATGAATCTACCATGTATAGTCTGCTGTGCACACTGTACATGATGCAGGCGTTAATGCACAGAGAAGTGGGGTAAAGGTGGTCAATTGGGGGCTCACAACTAATTTTGCTCCAGGGCCCTGATGAGGTTAAATCTGGCCCTGGTGGCATAAATGGTGATGGCTGTATTGCACTGTGTCTGTGTTGTCATAGTCTGAGACAATAACCCTGATGTCACAATGATGTCATCGACTTGAGACACTTATTTAGGAGTTACAAACCAATGAAAGGATTTTGAAATGCATAGACAATTATCAGTTATTAGGAAGAGGGCTTCTGAAACAGAAGGCATGAAGATGCAAATGTAGGATCCAGTACAGGATGAGTGTAACCCACAGGGGCACACAAGAACTTCAATTTAAAAGCCCTGTTAAAATCATTTTTGCCATTCCATTTTAGAATATTATACAAATCTATAATTGGCTAATTTTTTTTTTAAACTTTTTTTTTTTTTTTACTTTTACTTTTATTGCTTACTCCACTAATTATTTTTCTAAAAATGAACAATGTAAAAGTCTGTACTGGCACACTGCAGGCTCCATACTGTCCCTAACAGGCGCCAGATCTTATCTCATGGTGTTGGCTGCAATAGGTGTATTTGCAACATGACGTGTTGAATAAAGAAAGTGTGTAGTAGGCCTGTCATCACCACTACACAATCCACACCTGTGTGTGCAGCTGACAGACAGAGGTAAGTGAAGATCTGTGTCTCCTCCAAGGAACAAAATCATCCATCACCCCATAGACAACATGACATATCACTGCTGTACTGATATGAAGGCTTAACCCCCCTTTAAACTACGAAAACTCGATATAAAGACACCCTTGTTGCGTCTGAAACACACAATCAGCGGGGCTCAGAATGGACAAAAATGCAGACATATTGCTCAAGGTTACTTCATTTCAGGAACATTCCCGACAAGGAAGGGAAATGTTCCTCTCCAAAGGTTTTCCTCCCAGGGCCCAGCTCACATACTGACCCAATGATTGCTACTGTGATCACAGGTACAATGTTTAAGATGAACGCAGCGATTCCTGATGAGGGCAAAGACATGAGCCTAAGGAGGCGGCAACATCTGCAGCCATTTACCCAGACAAACCTTTCCTCCTACGTCTACATGATGGAGACATCCTCCGCTTCTTCACATCAGTACACACTTACCAGAGTCCGAGGAGAGCGAAGAGCAGCCAGGGGTTCATGGCTTTGTCCTGTACAGCCCTGACAAACAGCCGCTTCATTCTGCTCCACAGCTGGAAAAAAAAAAAAACGACCCTGTCCACGGAAACCAAGAGGAAATCGGAGTTTTCTGTCGTCGGATCGCTTCTAAACGCAGCAGACGAGGGTTAAATGTAGCGACGGCAGGATGTGAGAGATGCGTCCATAGTGTGTGTGTGTGTGTGTGTGTGTGTGTGTGTGTGTGTGCGTGTGGAGGGGGGGGGGGATGGAGCAGAGAGAGCGAAGCTGCTGCCGGGGACCGCTGACTCTGCTCTTCAGTCCATCCGCAGTGCCGCTAACAGGCTGCTGCTCTCACACACGCTGCTCTAAACACTGTCACTGACAGTCTGCATCTACTTTTCATAATTACTGAGCTGATGGTTATTTTCTTGTCTGTTATGATTGTCTTGGGTGTTCCAGGTAAACCAACAGAGCTCCTTATGCAGATGCGCTCCGCTACACATTCAGGGTTTAATCCACTTGCAGTGGAGGAGCTGCCATGTGGACCCACACATGCAGTGTGCAGCTACAGGCTGTCAGCCACTGAGCATCTTCGGCAGTTAACCTGGGGGCTAGGCCTATCAACATCTTACTCAAGGGCACCTTGACTAAGTTGTTGGGAGGATAAATACTCGCACACCTACTCCAAAGCCAACATTTTAACTCAAATAGACGACGTTTAGTTCCAAGTCGGATCTAAAATCAATCAACAATTATTCAAACATTCAAAAAAGGTACATCACAAAGAGTAGAAGCACAAAAAATATTCATCATATCAACATATCAATAATAAGCATCAAACATCAATAAATAGTTATATGCTAGAGAAAGGTATCAGAAAAAAAATATTCTATTAATATACACAAACGTGTGTGTCTCATGATTTAGACTATGAAGAGAACAAATGATACTTTAATTAATTGTGTGTAAATTTGACGAGTAAAGATATAAAAGCTTTCCCTTTGGAGAAAGATGGCATTAATATCACCTATGGGGATGTGTTTATCCATTCAAAACGCGCCTGTTTGGAACAGAGCGATTTCTCAATGCCTAGAACAATGCCCCTCCCCTAACAGTATACGGTACAATTTACCGATGCTCCCTAAACGCCTCTCATGCAGACTATCAGTAGACACTACAGCCCATGTTCCTTAAATGCCTCTCTTGCAAACTATTGGAAGACACTAAATGTACCCATGTTCCCTAAGTGCCTCACATGCAGACTATCTGGAGACTACAGTTTTGAGCTGAGCTGAAGCTGATCTGATGAGTGTCTTTAGTGCCCATTTAAAACATTTATGAGACATCCTGCACTGTGTCTTGAACATACATACTATGGGTGTACCTGAATCCAAATATGTTGTTGTAGAGTTTTTTTGTTTGTTTGTTTTTTTACAAATATTTATTTCATACAAATATTTTAAAAACTATTTGTTTTCAGAAAGAAAAAACATGGTAAATACTAGCATGCAGGTTGGTTACACCACTATCTCAGTCTCTCTCCTCTGCTCCTTTGTTATGGCTATCAGCAGGTCTCAATGAGGGGAGTCACATCCACCTGCTACATGACACACATTTCCTTATATGGACATCATTCCCAGAGTTGGGGGTGTTCCCCAGAGATAAAGCTGAGCTACTGGCACAATTGAAGAGCTTTTAAGGGACTCTCCATTACCTGCTGTTCCCCTTCTCCTTTCCACAAAGTTAGGTTGTAAAAAAAATCAAAATAAATGAAAAGTGCAAAGCAATAATCATCTGCATGTTACATGCTGTGCTGTCTCTGTGTTATGGGTGTATAAATAAGTAGAGGCCTGTTTGCATAGTTGCAATTAACTTTTTAGCTCAGTAGTCAGCACAGTCATCTATGATCTGGGAGACTGAGTTCATAAGATAGTTTATTCATAAACACTATTTTAACACTTTAATATCCTGAAATTAAAAGCATAATAAAAACAAAAAATGTATTTTTACACATATTTCCACTTTTATTCAAATACAAATACAAAATAATTAATGTTGTTGCCCTATAACTATAGATACATATACAAATAGTGGGCTCTCTGCACATCTCTAATACATACATACAAAATGTGTGAGGAATTGGAATAGTAGAGCTTAACTCTGAACATCTTCAATTCATTCTCTATGGTAGTTCTTATTAGTATGGATGTAATCCCATCTCCGACCACAATGTGGATTGCAATGGCAGAATGGCACTGTTAGTATTTCTGCTCAATGACTCCACATGCAGAAGAAAAAGCAAATCAACACTGTTTATGAGGTATTTTTATATGTTTCTTGATAATTGCTCATCCAAATTACTTCACACTCAACGCTACATCTGCCAAGTGTGAACTCTATCGGATGAACAGTTGTTGAGATACATGAAGGACACACATACATACAGACATACAGACATACAGACAGAGATTCCTTCCCTTAGTAGACAGATGTATGGGAGCGGGACTCATTCTTTCAAGCTTTTAGACCTGATGAAGACCTGACTTGGATCGAAATGTTGTGTATTTGAATTAAAATCGCAGCTTCTTTAAGATTTCATGAATGTATGGGCTAAAAGCAGCATATGTGAAAACTGACTTTTGAATATACTGTAAGCCTAGTTGAAGACAGAGAACGTGTATCATATGAATGAGTTTTTAATGACCAGATTCCATCTCACAAAATACCAGTTTCACAGGAGACATTTTGACAAGTTGTAACCTAATAACATTATTAATGTCTCTTATCTGTGTGAATTAATGTAATCATCATTAGTGTTATCAGTTAAATCTGTTCTTCCTGCTACAGCCAGTGGAAATGTCTGCTGTGAGAAAGGTGACCTGCTGTAATGGACTGATACATCTCTTGAGTTATTAATTATGTGTATGTCCAAAGTCAAAGTCAAACACATTCAGCCACCAGACAGATGGAGACAAGGAAAGACGGAGAAGAATTATTCAACTTGTTGTACTCATACTGTTCTTCACCTCACTGAGTGAGTCAAAATTAATATTACAATATTTTTCATTGAATCATTACCAGATATGGTAACAATTAGAATCACATTTATAACTATGGTCTTTTTTCTTCTTAGGCTCCTTTTTAGCACATTCCTAACAAATTCCCACTCTGTGCCAAATAGTCATTGGCATAATTACTAATTATATTGTTACCATGTTAGTAGTGTCTGGGGAACATGAACTCATTGAATCATCTGCACATATTTGCTTTTGGGATCACATCCACTGTATGCACGCACGCACGCACACACACACACACACACATACACTCTCTTCATCTTAATGGCTTTTTGTCAAAAGAGGAGAACTTTTGTGAGATCAAGATGAAGTGTTAGCAGTCATAATGTGAACCATAGTTTCATTTCATTTCACTTCATGCCTTGGTTTCTCAGTCGGCAGAGGGGATGAGTTGATGAGATGAATGTCTATCAACAAGAGATCAAACCATCTCTGAGGCAGAACTCTCATTAGTGTTCATCCTCACATGAATTAGGAAGAAAGGAACAAGTACTGAACCTTGTGAGGTTGCATTTTCACAGGGAGGACTTAAAAGAAAGAGATTTAAATTGCCACTCTGAGAAAAAAAAAATCAGGCTACATTCCACATTATCAGTGTGTCTAATTGATGTATTCATAGATGTAGCATCTGTGACATCACCTCGGTTTTCTGAAGTCGTGTTTTAAAGCCTGAGGTTTGTCTTCACCACTTGCAGGACTGTTTTAGATATAGGCCTTCACTATGGAACGCAAACAGCTGGAGGGGAAAATAGTAAACTTAAAAAAAATTGAGACGACTGTTCTACTTTTTAGTCTGTCACAGATATCCAATGCAGGTATAAAACTAGAGGGGGGACACTGTAGTGGAGGCTGCAGCTTGTTTTATGTCCATGTGGTTCATTTGCTGACACAACTCCATATGAATCATGCAGTTTACTTTCTTTTAATAAGATGACAGTGAGTGAGTGTGTTGAGAGTAGAGCTGCTTTGAGTTTTTTTTCTTCTATTTCAGTGACATTGTTCAGGTGAAACACACTCTACAGTGCTGCTATTGCTTTAAAATGTTAGTATTTAAGGTTAAATTTGAACGGAGTCTAAATCCTGCCCAGACCTTCCTGCCACAACAGATCAACATTGATATCCTCTATGGACATTATACAAAATACCACTGAATGCTATGAATGCAAAATATCACAGGGAACCACCAAAGGAAACTGTACAATACCAGTGGGTTTAAAATAAGTATTGGATTCCAAAATGTGGCCAGAACATAAGTGACAGATACTGATAAAAATTATAATAAGTCTCATGACAGAACCTGTTCTGTGTGTGTGTGTGTGTGTGTGTGCGCGCAAATGTATTCACTGAGAGGCCTAGCGGTGTGTTGTTGGTGACATGACATAGACCAGAAGTGTAAACTCAATTAAGTTGACATTAATTCAAATATAAAAACCCTGGAAATTGGCTTCATCACTCATCACCATCATTGTCAGTTACCAGAAGCATGAAAATCCAAATTTTGCCTAAGAGGGGGATGACTGGATAAAGATGATGTGGGATAATCAAACAGCACCCACCACAGCCCACTTATAGGTGGAGACTCCTGTCAATCAAGCAAACACACACCAATGCTTAAAGCTTAATATAACCTCTTTTTATGGACACCAAGAAACACATTAGAATAAATCTAATTAACTATTGAGACCTAAATTTCCTGTGGGAAAGTTAGTTGATACAGTTGCTAGGCAACTATATCAACTAATTGTTCATGACTGAATAGCATGAAGAAGATGATATGAGAGAAACCAATTTCAAGAAATCCCACTCACTTTTATCTTTTCATCAAAGCTGTAGCATCAGCATTTCCATTGAAAGACCACACTGGATCACATTTTCTTTCCAATTTTCATTCAATAAAGATTCAGGCTAATATACTGTACTGTATCATTTTAGTGTAGTATATTTGCTTAGCATATTACTAATTCCTCATCTGTACAGTAGGACAAGTTCCTGCCACAATACTTTGACTGCTATTCATCTTGGTAAGCTGTTGAGCTGTTAAAATGCATTTACAGTAGATGTTTAAAGTGTTATTCTATATTGTTTATTTGATTATTATTGTTACACAATAAATCCCACAGAAAAGAGAAAAAACAACAATCAATACTTTCTGACTTCCTGACACTGTGTGACAATCAGTCCCAAGCCCATTACTTCATGCTGAAGATGAGTAATATGTAGTTTTTTTTTTAGCAAATGTTACTCAAACAGGAGTAATAAAGCATTTGTTGGGGACTATTTTCAATGGCAGATGAATCCACATTTGGTGTTCTAGTGATTATTTCTGGCAGCAGGACAGTGTGTCTGGGATTGATTGAAAATAAACTACTAGTGTTTGTGTTCATGGTGATGAAGGAACATGTCACATGCATTAAAGGAGTAAAGAATGATTGTACTGGTGGAAGGCAAACAATCGTTTTAAGGTTTTGTATATTAAAAATTACATTTTTTTTTATTCCATTCGCAATAAATGTAAAGTCATTGACATGATGAGTTGTTACCATTAGCTAGTAACAAGCAAACATTGTCAGTAAAGCAGCAAGATGTTCCTAAAGTTTGCAAAGATAAATCATCAAAGCCCGTGTATTACCAGCTGCAACACAGCTGCTCTGGCACTCACACACTGCACAGGTTCTGATGACAGGCAAACACTGTATTTCACCCACCATGCTATTAAACACCATACCTCATTAAACATGAATAGCTTGAGTTAAATTATATACAGTAATGAGCTATGGACAAGTTAATTATGTCAATGTGTTATGCTACTCCTGACCTTTGACCTTGTGTAAAATTCATATCTGCATATGGAAGCTTGGGTACCCCCGCTGTATTGAACGTACAGATTATTTGTTAAAGGCCCCATGAAATGAAAAATACATTTTCCCAGTTTCAATCTTGTGTATCTGTGTGAAGTGCTCATTTATCTCTTGTTATATGCCAAATATATCTCTTTTCTCTTCCTGTAAAATGTTTTATGATTCATCCTGCACTCAGTTCACCCAGTTAAATATCACTTTGAGAGAGTAACTAATCACACCGGTCATATAAAACCACACTTCACTGTTTGTGGGCTGTAGTAGCTAACAGAGCAATATATTATTATTATATTTGTGGGCATTTCAATTTCCAAAACAATGTGGTTTAATTCATTCATCTCTCCCTCATCCCCCTCCTGAACAAACAACAGTTTTGGATGTGTGTGGAGCCAACAGTCCTCTCTCTGCAGCTCTGTTTCTAAGTCCAATCAAATGTGAAGGATTTGATTTGAATCCCTCTTGTAACTACTCTATTGTGATATATTCTGAAAAGCATTACAATGCAGAAGCTACAAACTTCTGTTCCACTGGTCCTTTAAGAAGAAATTTCAAGTGTGGTCTTTGAAGGGATAAAATTGCCGTTACTTGCTTGCTGTAAAATATTTCATATTATTCCCTTTTGCATCATATTACACTTTGAGATGAAAGATAGTTTTTGTGCTTGTTTATAGATGCAGAGCTGAGTCTCTCTTTGCTGACTGAGACTGCAGACAGCCCAGAGGTGAGAGATGAAGGAGAGAGGTAGATTATGCCCACATGATAAAACCATTGTGAACAGCCTCCCTGCTCTTCAGGGCCAACGCTGTTACTGTAATTATATTTTAGATATGAGTGGTGCAGCGCTGCTAGGCATACAGCTCATCAGACAGATGCTAGGTGACATTTACTTGATGCTGATATGTCAGAGATACAATATGTGATAAGAACAAGCTGTTAGTGGTAATTACTCTTGGGTGTCGAAAAACAAAAGCCAGGTAATTAATGGGTGTGTAATCCAGTGATGTGATGGTAAAATATTGACCTATGAAAAATCACACTGAATTGTAACTCCAATGACTCCCCATTGGTGGTAGAGCTGTTAGAAAAAACAAAATTATATACATTTTTGCTACAATGCAGCAAAACATGTATATGACATATTTGGAAGGAAATTAAAAGAGATTTCTGAACAGGTCAGTGGCAGTATCAACACAAAGTTAAGAGCCTTAAACAAGCTTAGAGGCAAGTCAAGTTTATTTGAGTTGCAGCTTTTAAACACAGACACATTTCCGAGTGCTTCATGCAAGAAAGAAACATTTTATGAAGCACAAAAGCAGGTTTATAAATGGCTTTACAGTTACAAATCATAAGAAATATTAAGGTGGATTTATAGTTCTGTGTTGGGGCAACAGTAAGAATTTCACTGTAAAATTACAGTAAAGTGCTGGCAGCAGAGACACCATCATTTTACTGTTATTTTACAGTGCATCACTTATTTTGACAGTATATTATCATATATTGGATTACACTATATGACAGTAACTATGGGATTTTACTGTAATTTTACAGTATATGCCTGCATGTTACTGTTTATTTACAAAGGGTAATACATTTAACTCCTATAAATCCTTAGCATATTGCTGTAGTCCTCAGTCATTTGTACAGCTGGCTTTGTAAGACTGATCACATTTTGAACATTTGAATTAAAAAACTGACAAGGTAGCTACTACTATTACCATATCACTGAAATAATTAATGACAGGCTTTAATGAAATCAAGAGCATAACCTCAGATGCTGAATTAAAATAGCATCAAGCAATAGTATCAATATAGCTTGGAAATAAGTCTTTTGCACATGTAGCGGATGATACTGAAAGTGAAAGGGAGAAAGATAAGAGAGGGAGAAAGAGGATGCAAACAGTAATATATAAGAGAACTTCACTGCGGTGTTTGGCTGGTATCCTCAATCATCGATGACAAGGGCCTAACATAAGAGTTCACATTTGAGACCCTTTCCTCAACCTCAACTATCTATACATTTTTATATCTATGTTTTTCATCTTCAGTTGCTTCCTGTGTTTTGTCCATCAGATTAAAGCTGAACAAATATATTTAAAATGTAATGTAGCTGCTTTATCATCATTAAGGAAATGTTGAACATGCTAAATGATGGATTAATGGACAACACTCAATAAAACATTATTGTGTTAACTTAACGACACTTTTCCCACTTTGACTCAGGCTCTTTTTTTAAAGATAAAAGATGTGCAACATGCATTCGTATCTCTACGTCCGCCCTTTGTTTACCTGTTGCCATGGTGACTGGTTGTATCGGAGCTCCATTGATAATGGCTTGTTTTATTCATCATGCACGAGCTTAACTCAAAGTGAAAATACTCAGAGTTGATTGAACTGACTCTGATCAGCTGTTCTGAAACCGAAAACTCAGAGTTGTTCATCAACTCAGAGTTCACATTTAAACTCAGAGTTTGCTGAACCTGCTTTCTGAAACAGGCCCCTGCTCATGTTGGGCAGGTCTGTGTTGAAGTTGGAGAAAAAAGAAAACAGAAGGGAAACAGAGGTGCCAATAAAATACTGAATACATTGGTGTAATCGCTTACTGGCTTTCTGAATCCCACATATCACATGTCAGAGTTATAATCTAGATATATGAATCTGGTCTCACCTTACTTACTTTTTAAAAGAAAACTTTTGTACTGGACTTGAGGTATAGTTCCCCCCTATGTATGTAAACAGATCTGAGTCATATTGACAGCTGAACTAATGCTGCATTTATATGATTAAGTTTTGTGCGTGCGCATTTTTATAAAAAACAAAACGACAACAAAAACACTAGAAAAACACAGTCTACTGCTTGGCTACCTCTGATAAAATATGATTTTGGATTAAAGAGTAGCAAAGTTGATGTATAAAATGATATGATTACATAATTAATTCCTGTCAGCAGCTGATGCTTGCACAGCTTGCGGGGGTTTAATTTCAGTGCGAATGGGTAGACGACACCCATTGAAAGAGTGGCCACCATTGAGAGAGATAAGGTGATGCTGGTACAGATCAAAGGTAGGTGGAGGGTAAGGTGTAGACAGGAGGGTAAATGTGCTGAGTGCTGTGGCTGCTGTGCTGTGCTGGGGCCTGATTATAGCCGCTTCAGCAACACTCACCTTTCAGCAGCACTCTCAGCATTGCTGTGGATCTAAGCATTGTTAGGATTTGGATGCTTCGTGGCCTGCTGACATGTGTGTGTGTGTGTATGTGTATGTGTGTATTAAAGATATCTGGACAGTTTTGTGTTGAAGTACCCAAACTGAATGTAAGACTTATGTAAAGTGTAGTTAAAGCTGTACAAGATTTTTGCTCCACTAGTGTAAAGGTATAAAGAAGGTAAAGACAGTGTGTGTGTTGGGACTGGCTTGAGGTCCGTTTCACAAAGCAGGTTTATCGAAAACTCCGAGTTTGTTAACCCGGAAATGAGGGAAACTCAGAGTTTTCCGTTTCACAAAGGGAGGTAACTCAAACCAGAGAAAGAGGGGTTTCACAAAGAGGGCTAACTTAATCTCTCGGTCAGTTACCGTAGTAACAGACTCTGTGAAACTAACCTGGTCGGGACCAGGTTTTTATCAATGAACCTGGAGTTTCTCTCTGTCTCCGCCCACTTTCAGAGCCACACACTCCATTTGATTTCCTCATTCATTTGTCAGCAGGCGAGTTTTGGTGAGTTTGGCGAGTTAAAAAAATTATTTAAAAAAAAAAAATCAGAGTCAGTATATTATAACTCCATTAGTCACAGTAAGTCGTGACTTTTTTGACTAACATCTCCTTTTGATAACGATCCAGTGGATGAAGGTGCAGCATTACTGCACAGAGAATTAAATATTGGTCGGGAGATGTTATTAGACCGCACATAGATGTTGTAGCATTTCCATACAATTATCTTTTAGAGCGGTACCGTTTCACGTCACAGTCCATCAACTATATAGGCCTACACAACCCAATCCGTCTTTACATTTGTAACATCACCTATCATAGTCATGCTCTCACATAACAGCAGGTATTGTGTTGCGCTGTGTTTATTTGACTGTTTAAATTAAGTTTAAATAGGCTTAATTATTTAAGAGAACATGACATATATGAGACATACATGTGTGTGAAAGCAGCTTTATGTTGGGGATAAAACAACTGCACAGTCAAACAGCCACTTAATATTTACCTTACAATGTAAAACGTGGTCAAAATGAGGTGACATGAGATTATGCCGAGGTCTTAACTGTTTGAACAATGTTTTTATATTTCATCCTAAACTGCTGCCAAGTGTGCTTCTCCTCCACGGGATTGCACCTAAATGAAATAAATTAATAGGCTGCCATTCAAGCAGTTTCACTATAATATTATTGTGATTGCAAAGGACTACATTTAAACATTTAAACTTACACACTGACCCGAGCAGCAATGTCTCTTTTGCAGCTGCAGCAGTGTTGCATTTCTTGTCTTGTTCAAACTCGCCGTATGAGCGCATTAAGATTTCTCATTCTAGTGGGGTGAAAAACCCCGTCCTCCGCTTCCCCGTTGCCATGGTGACTCGTGGAATCGGGGCTCCATTGATGCTGGCTTTTTATAGTTATGGCGCACACGCTTAACTCCAGGTGAAACTACTCCGAGTTGATTAAACTGACTCAAATCCGCTGTTCTGGAACCGAAAACTCAGAGTTTCATATCTCAGAGTAGATCAACTCAGAGTTCAGGACTAAACTCAGAGTTTGTTGAACTTGCTTTGTGAAACGGACCACAGCTCCTCTAAACGATCTCAGTACGGATGTCTTGGTCTGCACCCGAATACCATTAATGTGTTCAGACCTTCTCAAACAAAAACAAACTAAAGTGCAGTTCAACCGGACAAAAAAGTGCAGGTCTGAGAAAGCCCTGAAACCCCTGTGTGTCTTGGCCCATTGTTTAATCCACACCAGACTGGCAACAATTAATTGAACCAGTTGAACAGGTTGGGTGTGAAAACAGGGAGGAAAATGTGCAAACACTGTGCATGCAAAAACATCAAGTCTGTGCATGCTTTTTCTGCATAAATTATAATAGCAAAGAGAAACTGGTATAGAACATGGATCAAAGATAAGGGGGTGAGATGCATATATGTTTTGAAACCATACACCTTTGTGCAACATTATTCAACTGTGGTATATAGTTCAGCCTCTAGGAGCTACCAGTTGTTTAGCCTTGTTCAAGATTACTTTGAAATAAGATACTCTGACAATTGTTAAAAATAGCACCAACAGATATCTGTTGACATTCTTAGGATCGGTTCCATGATGGTGTTCCCTCTGACAGACCTCCAGGTTACATGTTAAGATGATATGGTGGGAATAGTTAGCCCAGAGGATAAACATTACAACAGTTATTACAGTTCACTTGTGTTATTTACGGCATGATGAGCTAACAAGGTTTACAACTATTTACAGTACAAAGCATTTAAATCAAATTTGCATCCCACCATCCTTCACTGATTATGTGGTATCTTTATTTACGGGTGAAAGCATAAACCATGTAATTATTCTTTGAGGCCTTGGGGGCAT
The DNA here is from genome assembly GCA_029490765.1 of Euthynnus affinis. Lineage (NCBI taxonomy): Eukaryota > Metazoa > Chordata > Actinopteri > Scombriformes > Scombridae > Euthynnus > Euthynnus affinis. The sequence goes on along the minus strand of CM055851.1, from coordinate 2,337,234 downwards.
AGCTGATCTGTAGAGGAAAATGACTCGAATGGAGAGAAACAAAAGCAATATTTTCAGAGCATTAGCATATCAGGGTATATTTTAGAATTGTTGCTTTTGCATCATGCAGAGATCTGTGGACCACAGTAGCTTGACTTTGTTCAAGATAAAAAAGGAGATTATTCATATCTGGTGGATAACAGTTTAATAAAAAAAACAGTGGGTTGTCACTTTCACAAGGAACACATGACTTTTTGATTGATATGACTTTGTAACTACTGGTAACATGTATGTATCAGTGTAAATAAAACAGTTTAGTCAAACAATCTTTCATGAAACATATATTAAATACTTTCATTTAGTGTCAAAGCTTGAAAATCATGATTTAAACCACTTTAAACAAAGATAACACATTCATATCAACTTTGAACTGGAACTTGTGAGGTAACTGAGAACACAGGCGGATTTGGGTGAGTGGTTAGGAGTGCATAAGAGGTGTGGTAGGGCAGGTACACAGTAAATTTGCTAGTTTGAATGAAGCAGGCAAAACTGGTGATCAGGCTGAGCTGGTCAGAATTCAACTAAAGGCGTCTGCCTCAACCAATGCTGCAAGATTCTTCCAATGTGAGGTATCTTACTTTGTACATGTTTAGACATTTTGCTTTTACATTTCTTACTTTTGTCCATACTTCCACTCTCTAACACTGGCATCTGTGATTCTTCTTATAAGGAGGAAGAGGGGTCAGTGAATGGTTAGGAAGTTTGTTGGAAGAAAGTTGGAAATCAGCAGAGAGCATGTTCGAGATCACCTCGAAACCAATGCCTGCGTTCCATTTCAACTAACAAAACCAGGTGTTTTTAATGGAACATTGGGACATTTGCAGCCCTTTTTATTTTATTTTATTATTTTAACCCAAACCATGATCTTTACCTAACACTAATAAAGTTTTTTGTACCTAAACCTAACCAGGCTTTAGCCATGGTGTTGTCACATCATAAAACATAATTATTCAAGTGATAATGGCCAACATTGAAATGTAGACATTTAACGTATCCATAATTTGCAGAAACATACAATACCAATGCTTTGTTCTGGCGATTTGGTTGACTGTGGCTTCTTGAATGTAACATAAATGTTTTGGGGTGTTGCGTATGTCATAAACCTTAAACATAACTTTCAGTCACTAGATGTCGCATTATAGTACCAACATCTCAGACCAAAATATATGTGTTGTTTGCTCAATACAGTTGGAAATGAAAAAGAAAGCCAACAACTCACAAAACTGAGACACTAGGCAGTGCTAATCAAATATGGATCAAGATTCTGTTCTGTATTTCTTGCCTCAAATGCTTTCAGAAACATATTTTAGTACACTGGTTTGTGACGCGGCCACCAATTTGGAAATGGATATGAAGGACACAGAGGGACTCACATGCACTAACATGCATGCTCACATGTACAAACATGCGCATGCACATGCAGCCAGTGCATCTACTAAAAAAAAAGAACAGAGAAGCCTGGATAACACCACACAGAGAGAGTGTGAGTTCATTCACTGTTCAGGTTTCCATTACTCCACTATACCACTTACGTAGCAAAAAGTTGTTTGCTGACAATGTGGCTCAATGTCATTTATTGGAAATTTAACTCAGTGGATGATAGTGATGTGTAGTATGTGACACAAGAGTTATAAAAGAACAAAGGGATGCTAGGGAAAATCATTTCTCTAGGGTATTAACTTATTTCTTATGCAACACCAACTTAATCACAAAAAGCTGTGAGTTGTTAATGACTACTTGATGAAGGATTTTGGTGCTGAGATGAATCTGTTCAGCAAGATTTGAAGTTGATGAGCGGCTTGCACATCTTCCCAGCTAGGTGCAGGCTGCTTTTCCTGCAGGGCTGTGCATTGGAGAAGCCTTTGCTGCTTCCCCAGGTGATTCCAGAGGCAGCGTGTTGTTAAGCAGATGAGGGCCCGATAGTGGAGCTTACCAACCAGTCTTGCTTTAGAACCATTGGGCGGAAGTCCAGCGGTCTTGCTTAAAGGTCCAAATTGTAAGGGATAAGTTGCGGCTTTTGTTGAAATCTTGTGACATTGTCTGTGTGACAAATAATACTGGCTACACTAGCTTCTTTCAACTTACAACGTTAAAAGGTTTCTTGGTACCAAAATATAGAAACACAAAAAGGAAATAGTTCCCTCAGTTCAACACTGAGGTGCCCAAGGCTTGTTTCAGAGTTTAAAATAAAATGTGCATATATTTGAAACTAAGGAGCAAAAGAAAATTGATTGAATAGAGCTAAAACAAAGAACATCATGTTCACGACGTTCTTTGTTTAAGCTGTTAAGGTGATTTCTGATACTTCTGATAGATTAACAAAATCAGACAACCCTCAGTTGATTTTACTGTAAAAAATTAAACAGGAAATTGTAAGTTTACACATGATATACTCATGCTAATAGAATTGTTCTCAGATAATCTATTTTAGACTCCATGGTTTAAACAGTCTTTCATGCATATTTAAGTGTTCAAAGACTGACATGGATAATGATGTCAATAGATGGCAGTGAAAAAGCTAGTCTGAAAGTCTAAAGAAACACTCATCTCCTCCTTAGAAATTAAAGGACAGGTTTTGTCCAGTGGAAAGAAAAGAGAACAGACTGTCCTCCAACATCACACACATTAGCATATCTTTCACAGAGCAAAAAACAAGAGGACACTGAGATTTGTTGTCAGTGAATATAACAAGTTTGTATTAGTGATCATATAAATAAGGAGGAGCTTCTGCACTTCAACATTTTCAGAAACACAAACAGGATCAAGTGTGCAAGATGGAAAATAAAACTTCTCATCTAAGTGGAAAAGTTGGTTAAACAAAGCACAGGGTCTACACATATGTATATAAGAAATGTATATAAGAAGTATTTTATAGCAGAAAAAATATCTTACTTTCAAAAACTCGACAAAGACTACACAAACTTGAATGAATGCAGTATTACTGACACAGTATCCTCTTCTAGGTTGAGCCTATTAAATATGTATAGGTCCTTTGTTTCTGCTACATTGCATATAAAAATACAATAAAACAAAGACACAAAATGCATGAGAAAACATTTTTCATACACTCAGACATATATTCTCACACATTTGTATCCAGTCAGAATCATCTTCCACAGTGTGACAGAGTCCATGTGGGGAAGCTGAGTGAAAAAGTCTAAAAAGCAGTTCAAAAGCTACAGAGAGAGAGCGAGTGAGAGAGAGAGAGAGAGAGAGAGAGAGAGAGAGAGCAAAGCACCATGTAGTCCATTGTGTGACAGGTGGAGAAGCGTAAGTGTGGAGTACAATTGTATACGGTGATGATGGAGATGTTAATGTGACAACCTGCTAGCCCCACAAAGCAAAGACTACTTACTGCACATTCTGTTTTTGCCAAGAGATAAATGTCCACCCCACACTTAGTGGGGCGAGTTTAGTTGATGACTAGTGTTTAGATGACAACACCCAGCAGTGCTGTATTTTTTTTTATTATTTTGGTGCTGAATCACTGCTTCTTAACTCCCTACAACCTTGTGAATGTAGAAATTCATGAATAAACTGTTAGGAAAGCACAAAATTAATATGACTGGTACTCAATGTGCAAGAAACAAACAGTTATTAGCTTTTGGAATGGTCAAATAAAATTTGGAGACATTTTCTTGTAATTTTGACTTCCATATCCCATAATTATATATAATATTTCACAATTATGAGAAAACTATCACATATTTTTGAGAAAAGAGTACTAGGATGTTTAGTGAGACTAAATGCTGCTGTTGATTATGGGCAATGTTGATGGAAATTGTTTTTTAAATTTACTTCTTGCTGTTGGTCCTTGAGTGGAAATTGTTGTCAATTTAATGAAGCAGATTTAGCTGATTTAACACTTAACCACAGAGGAGACATAAAAAAGCTGTTAAAGGTTGTTTTGGGAAAGCACTGACAAATTAAACAGTGCAAATATGAGATAAAGACCTGAAAATTATGAGCTAAGTCTTTAGAACCCAGTGAAATAATAATAATAATAATAATAATAATAATAATAATAATATCGTTATATCATAGGTCATTTTTAAATAAACCTGTCTGGGTTTAACTTGGTTTATTTTCAGATAAAGACAGTTTTAGCTTCAGGAGCTAACAGGAGCTGACAACGACACTGACCTGCTGCAGGAACTCTCTCTGTCTCTGACTCTCTGCAGGAGGAAGATTTGCTGGCAGCCACAAAGACAACAGAAATCCTCCTCGCATCTTGGCCTGTGGCTCTTCAGTTCTCCTTCTGTCTGTTCCTGCAGCTATCAGCTGGCAAAGTCTTGTTTTAAAACGTTAAATTGCGGTGTAACTAGAGCTCTGCAGTAGACAGGTTCAGTAATGGTGGAGCTCCAGTCACACTGCCATTTAACGTTTAGAAACAAGACTTTACCATCAGATAACTGCATGAACAGACAGCTGGAGAGTTAAAGAGCCATGAAATGCAATGATGATTTCTGTTGTGTTTTGTGGCTACCAGCAGCATTTTGTCCTGTTGAGACCACTCAAATGGTCAACTCTACATCAGCATTTGGCTCACCTTTTTATGGCTGATTTTGGACAGCACATAATAGGTTGAGCCATTTTCAGCCCATGAATTGCTGATTTGTTTTTGCTTCTTTTTTTTTATAAATTTGATGTCAATGTCAATATTAACACCAGCATTGATGTGTCTCATCACAGTACAGTCACACAAATTTAACTGTGCAGAACCTCTTTAAAATTGTAGGTCTGAAAAACAAGAAGAAACAACAAGAAGCTCAAAGAGGCTAAAAAGCTTCAGAAAGTTGAGAGGATCTGCAGAGCTGGTTTAATCTATTTTTTATGTAAAAATATTGATTAAACAAATCTTAAGAATGACTTATTCTCTAGTTTCTGCAGTATTGTTCTCTCATTTTACCAAATGTCATAATTAGAACCTATGGAAGTCATAATTAGGAGGAAATGTCTATTTTCTTAATGCAAATGTGTCTATTGATTTGTGAGCCTTGTGTGCATGTGTGCTTTCCCGTGCCCTTACACCATTTCTGAAAAAAGTAAAACAAAAGCCATGACTTCATGGCACAGTATTCTGTCTGATTATATTAAACCTGTTAAAGATGCCTGGCTTACTCCTGTAATACGAGCTCTCACATTATTCTAAACCAGTTCTGATGACTCAAGACTGTACTGAGTTAGCAAGTCAGAAAAGAGAGGGGAGAAGGGGATTCTCCATGCATATAAACAGCTTTTGACTCACAAAATGAATGCCAACAAATGTACAAGTCCTGAATGGGCTGTGTATTTGGAGGGAGTCTCTGTAGTTCATTTGGAAGGATCCATATCTTTAATGACTGGTTCTCTGTTCAGGTAGGTGGCCCAGTAGACAAGGTTAAAGCTCCCAAACAGCACAGGGAACATTATGCGGGAGATGCGGTCGATCTTGCTGACACTGTTGAAGGTTTTCTTGTTTTGCTCAGGTTTCGTCTCTCCAGTCATCTTGTTGGGATCGCTCAGAGCACACTTGGAGATAGTGGGCAACGTTGAGTCTTTTGTGATGTTGGGGGCATAGTTAGCCACAGCCACAGCGTAGGCATTGTTCTTCTTCATGATGGATGCTTCCTTTTTCTGCAGGGAAAATGCTTCAGGTTAGACACTGTTACTACCTTTGTATGCTCAAAATGAATATTGTGGTGAAAGCAAGCCAGACAACATATTCAACCAAAACAAGAGAAGGCACCACTTAAAGCCATTCACTTCTACTTCATAATTTGTTTGTTTTGTTTTTTTATGTGTGTTAAACATAAACACAAAACATGTCAAATACCAGCATGCAGGTTGGTTACATCTCTATCTCAGTGTCGCTCCTCTGCTCCATTGTTAGGTCTATCAACAGGTCTCAACTAGGGAGTCACATCCACCTGCTACATGATGCACATTTCCTTATTTGGACATCACTCCCAGAGTTGGGGGTGTTCTCTGACAATAAAGCTGAGCTACTGACATGCGTGGAATGCTCCAAAAGTACTCTATATAATCTGTTGATCCCCTTCTCCTTTCCACAAAGTTAGGTTGTAAAAAATAGGCAATAAATAAGAAGTGCAAAGCAAGAATCACCTTTGAAGTTCTTCCCTACACATTAAACAGTGTGCTGTCTCTGTGTTATGGGTGCATAAATAGGTAGAGGTCTGATTGTAATGAGGCAATGAGTAAAGTTTCTATTAACCCGGGAGACTCCAGTATATTCATCAATACTTATTGTAACACTTTAATTTTCTAAAATTAAAATTGTAATAAAAACAAAAACAGGATTATTAAAGCGTCTTTCCACTTTTATTCATCCCTACTATGCAAAGTGTTATATACTGCGATGATGTGCTATGGTATCATCAGCTTCATTATCACTTCTACACCAATGATCTCACATCATCTCTAAAGTGCTCACATCCAGCTGCTTAAAAGTTGTCATAATACAATCTACCTGACATATGGTTGGTATCTGGTAAATACTATATATGCTACATCATACTGCACAAGCAGCAGTACCCAGCCTCTTCTTTCAAACACTGCATAAAGACATGTATTGCCCAATTTACACTCAGTGACTCCATGCATCTTGGCTGTAAGTGCTTGTCTGAAATATAAAAAAACAGTTTAACTGCAACACAGAAGTATTTGAAATGGATTGAAATCTGATTGCTGAGATGTAGCCACTTCTCTAAGCCACATTCATAATCTAAAATTAAGTCTGTGGGAGTGGAATATTACAGTCTCTTGCCCCTGTAGTGATAGCAGTTCAATTAACACTGGAATTTTGGTCTGGGTGAGGGCAGCAGCCTGTTTGTGTGTAGACTCTGTACTGTACTGTCTTATGTCTTATGTTATAAAGGCAGTTATGTATTTGCTAATCAAACAAAAATAATAGATCTCTTTGCACTGATGTGTTATTATTGGGCTATTATCCCCACAACCCACTCTAAATGTGATGGATTCAAACATAACTTATCAGTAGAAACAGGGTTCTCCACATATCTTCGAACACAAAGCAGCTGAACCAGGTGCCTCTCAGTTTGAGGACAGCAGACTTCAAAAAACAAAAGGAAGTGGAGCCTGACCCTGATGAAGACACAGTGGTGTCAAAATGTTAGTCTGTTTGCACTATTAAAGGCTCAGTTTGATCAGTGTGCTCCAGTTCCTTTGGTTTTTTTGATAACTTATCAGTATTTAACACTGCAATGGTGCACCTGCAGTTCTTGATATTTACTAAAATTGAGGCTCAGAATGACAAATCATGTCTTGTGATGAACTCAGTCACAGTTTAAGGAGCTGGAACTGCCCCTGCTTCCCTGGCTCCTGTGTAGCCTAGTATTACTGGATTAGTGGACTGACTGGATTTCCCACTGTAGAGGGAAGCTCGGTTAGCTCAGTTATGGTGGATCCTGGTGAGAAATGTTCCTTTGTGTGTGACAGCTCTACCTTGTCATTGACAACACTCTTTCCATCCCAGGCCCAGCCTCGCTTGGTGAAGTAGTTGACAGTGGCAAATTCAATGAGTGCAGAGAAGACAAAGGCGTAACAGACAGCGATGAACCAGTCCATAGCTGTGGCATAGGCGACCTTGGGCAGTGAATTACGGGCGCTAATACTCAGAGTGGTCATTGTGAGTACCGTAGTTACACCTGGAAAGAGAGGAAATAAGCATGTCAAAAAGTAAATTATAGTCAATAAAAAGGAATACATTCACTTAAATACAAATGTTACAGAGACATGTTAGAATAACAGTTAGTTTTAATAAAACATTGGTTCCTAAATCTGTTATTCTGACTTCCTCAGGAACATTTTAAAGCCCTGGCAGCAGCTGGGCCCCTGTATACTGCAATGTGGTTTTTGAAGCCATGTCTCACTGACTGAGCTTGATTTTTAAAACGAATAATTTCCTCTCTCCAATCAGCCAGTGAATGTGTTGCGGTCTACAAGTTTGTAAAATATTGTGAATATTACCAGTATTTCTAGCAGTCCTGGGATCTGTAGCGGTGGGCTGCACTTCTTTTAGTTTTTTTGAGTTGGTAATTTTAGTTTGATTAATACAGTTCCATTCTGTTTGCTATTTTGCTGTTAGCCCATCCCGACTCCATAATGGCCCTTTTATTGTGGGTAATGAACACTGAAATATCTTGTTGCTGGTGGGTCTTTGCAGCTGGGAAAAAATGAGTCTGTCTGTTCCCCCTTACCATGATATAATCTCTCAATCTTCCTACTCTCATCCTACCCCCATCTGACACAAAAAACTTTTTTTGCCTCTTGGCTATCTAGTTGGTTTTACGGATAGGATCAATAGGTCGATAGATAGATCTTACATTGCCTTGCAGCTAATACACTGTAAAAAATGGCTGTAGAAATCATGGCAAAAAAAAACTAACAACTATCAACAGCACATAACATAACATAACAGTAGATACATTTTTTACCATCATAATATTCAGAACACAGGATTTTACTGTGAAAATGTTTAAAAATTGTAAAATTCACGGAAAAATACTGTAATGTCAGAAGCATGGAAATACCCTAAGATTAAAAGAATTACTCTGTCTAAATTACAGAGTTTGCTGATGACACTGAGTCATATGCTTTCTTGTAGTTGATCCAGGCGGTGCACAGGTTGGTCTGGCTGGTCTTGCAGTTACTTTTGGGTGACTGCTCAATTGACCAGTAGCTGGTGCTTAGCACTCCTGGTATTACTACCAATCCCTTTTGTTATGGATATTTCATAACTGACCTGAGCCACAAAATGTCAGGCTGTACTTTTGTCTTCTCAAAGAGGAGATAAAGGCATGGCTGTTTGATAACCAGGAGTCTCACAGGCGAACCAAGGCCAGAATGCAGGCCATTCCCAGATGAAACAAGGCAAAGACCTGAGATACAACTTAAGGTCACAGATTTATGCTTTTGAACTGATGAACCAATTTCTCTGATTTGCTTAAAGGCTGGTCTTGGACTTTCAGGGCTCAGACGAGTTTGAGACACTGTCCAACAAAGACGTGTTTCCCAAATCGTTCTCCCTTGTCAAGATCATTAAAGCATTCCCAGAATTTTCTGCAAAATTCCTCTTTTGTTTTTTCTTCTTCAAACTAGTAGTCTACAACCTCCTATCAGCCAGATCTGAATTTAAAACACATCTTACACCATTTGGATACTCTACAGAAAAATCTAAAAGCAGAGACAGCAGAAAAGAATAACCTGACTGGCAATATAATGCAGTCAAAAAGCACTGCAATTAGGACTGGGTATTGAACCTCTCTACTATTTTTTGTGCCAACTGAAATGTGTCTGTAGCACTGAGTATTGAATTCCAGTATGTCCTCCAAACTCAACAACAAAATGTGTGACTTGTATTTCCTTTCAATAACCAATCATATGAGAGTTTCAGACCTTTAGACCAACAGTATTGGTTGTTCAGTAACTTGAATTGAAACATACTTGAAACACACTTAAAACCCTTAAAACTGGTACTGTAAGTTTACTTATATGCTCAACTATATACTCATTTTAGATTTTGTTTTATATACCAGTTAAACACTATCCCTATTCCCCTATACTGTAATTACATCAAACTTACAGTAATTTCTGGGAAACTTGGAAATTACTAATTTACTGGAAATTTTGGACTCATAAAATAAAGCATAACCAAATATGCTTATTAGGATGTGCTTATATATAGACCTTGAATCAAGCAATTGACCTTGAATTGAGCACCACCATCCGGTGAGAATTTCCCTTTGCCCAACATTCTAGTCCATGTTGCTGGAGATATTCATGGTCCGCAGACAGAGAATGTTATGTTTCTGATAAACCCCCAGTATTCCTGTAGTACCACCATCAGGCCAAAGGGCCCACTTACAGGAAAGAAATATTAGAATCTCATCAGCATATTGCTGAAAAACATTGTTTATTGAGCACATTTAGAACAGTTCTAAATTGTTTTCCCATTTTGCACACTTCAAGTGTGCACAGAACATGCCATCTCATGTATACACCCTAACATGAAATTTGCTGGGCACATTCATGCTGCCAGGAGAATAATGTTTGTAATTTTAATGAAAGCATGACAGTCAATCTGCTTTCTACCCTCAGGATCTTTTTTTTGCACTTGAAATAATGATATCGCATCATCAAGGCTTTATTGTGTTGTTTAGGAATTCACAAGAGTAGTAACTGTGATTGCACTGAATGTGTGAAGAATTAAAGTAATGATGCAGCATCTAATCAGGACTAGAAACAGTTTCATGCTGGTGTTTGGCCTTTTCCTTTATTCAAACTGTTAATATTTATAACAGCCCTCTAGTGAATTTTTAATTTAGTCCTGATGGTAAAAAACAATATTGTTCATCCGTAACTTGAACTCTTTCCCCATATTAAAAATGATGAAAACAAAAAGTGAACATTAGTAGTTTCATGAAGCCAGTATTCATTTCAGGAATGATGTAATGAATTGTGTTCTATTATGTTTGTGTTATTGAGCTCCCTCTCTGCCATGGATCATATCCTGACTGTTGGAATTAGCTGCAAATACAAATTTTGAAGTTGCTCAAATAAAATGGCTTGAGCCATGAATTTCTTTGATGTTGTAAGAAGCAGTTAGAGATTAATTTCCTTGCTGAGTGGCATTTCAGGAATCATACTGTGAGGTGGAGACGGCTATTTATTCACTTCCCTTGTCAACTGGGCCAGTTGAGTCATATAAGAACTACCTCAACAAGCAAAGCATCCATCAAGAAAACAACAGAGTGGAATATGTTCATCTATATTAGCAGACAATAAACTATGACAGAGAAATATGAGCAAGTGCTATCAAGAATATCCTTGTTCTCATTTTAACACAATATTGGCTCAATATTGCAATTACATTAATAACTGGGTAATAAGAAAGTGGGGTAGTATTTCATGAAAAAGGGGAAATAATGACTTATTTAAAAGAGGTCATATTAGTAGTAATAATAATAATGATAATAATAATAATAGAAGTAAATGAAGTTAAATATAATAACAAATCAGGATTTAATTTTAGGTAATAGAGTTCACTTCAAGTGCTGTGATCTCTAGTCTGGGAACAAAGGTGTGTTATTACAACATGGGAAAATACAAAACCTCCTTTATGAGGGTTGGATTTTTGTTGCCAATATACAATATGCCGATATTTACAACTCACTGTGGCCAATTAGCTGCAGCATGGGGAGTTACATGCTGGAACTATATTTCTTGGTGAACTATGGTCATTTCATTATTTATATGTACATGACCCAGTAAGCATGATAGGTGAACTAATCAGATTTTACTGATATGTTGCACTCATAACACATCCTCTATGAATCAGGAATGTCTCTGGCATGAGAACTTGTGATAAAGTCAGTCCCTTTTAACTCAACCTTACCTCTCTGCCCTGATTGTCATGGTAGATAATGACTTTTTTTTTTATTAAAGTGTATTATACTGCAGAGGATAAAAGGAAAAAGGTGCATTACATTAGCTTCAGACAGATCTCTGATATTTTTACCAAATGGGAAATCAGAGTGTGTGTGTGCAGGTCCGCTGTCCTGTGGCAGATAAGGAGGGCAAGGTCTCATTGCAGCCTGACCCTCATCTGCTGGGCCAGCCTGCAGTGGTCTGATAAAAATGTTCATCTGTCAGCATGAACACACAGAACCACAGACATGGGCACAGAAAGCCTGGTAAGCTCAAGTGAGGATGGGAACAGTTACTGTTTGGAAATCCTGACTGGGCTGTTGGAGGCTTACTGCTGTTCAGTTTCACCACAATAGTGAATATAACATATTTTACAGGTTTTCCAAAATTTAAGGCCCAAAACGGTATTAAAAAAAAAAAAGTTTTCTGAAATATAACTACATAGTAAGGCTGGAATAATATATAGTCTGACATACAGGCTTTGTTTTTGTAACATCCTCTTTTACAGATGTAATCATTAATCAAACAGTTCATTTACAATGCATTTTTTGCGAAGTTCAACACTTACAGTCATGGCTGTAGACTTAAATAATGTGCCTATTGTCCTCTGACAATCATTGCATTTGGTTTGATACTGTGTTGCAAGCTGCACCAAAGCCATGTAAACATATCATTAGTTTTTTTTGTAATCAGTGATCACATTTGATAAATTCTGTCTCTTTTTAACAAGACAAGACAACTTGTCTTTTAATTTAGATCAATGTGAGCTGTTAAAGGATAGGTGCCCATATTCATTCATTCATATTCTTTACCACTTATCCTCTAGAGGGCCAGTCAATCACAGGGTTAATGTATAGTATAGAGACGGACAACCATTCACACTCACATTCATATCTCTGGGACAATTTAGAGTCACCAATTTACCTAAGTTGCATGTTTTTCTTCTGTAGGAAGAAGCTGGAGCAGCCAGAGAGAGCCCAAGCAAGCATGAGTAGAAAATGCAAATTCCAAACTGAAGAGCCCCAGCTGGCTGGTGAGTTCGAGCCCTGAACCCTTTTGCTGTGAGGCACCAGTACCACCGTGCCATCCCCTGGTGCCCATATGAACAGTGAAAGAGCTTTTCCTCGCTGTCATCATTCCTCCTGTTCATACTGAATATTAAAAGATCTCCTTCAAATGTGCTTTCAATGGAGGTGATGGAGGACAAAATCCGCATGTCAATGTTCATTGGGGCCCCTGACTGTTGTTTTAAGACAGACTTTTTTGTGTGTACAAAATTGCGAATCCGTCCTTTATTATACGTCCTTTATTTATTTATACATTTCAGTCAGCTGTATTTGAATACACTTTCAGCCCATTTACAACTAAAATGAAAAAAAAGAGTCATCAATTCGTTACCATGGATCAATGAGGACATTTGGTAATATTCAAAAAAGCATGCAGGAGAACAGAACACAAGTGGAGGACAAGTAAACTGTGTCCACTATCTACAAATGAAAATTTCAACAAGTCATCTATAATCAAAAAGGAAATAGTAAAGGAATAACTGAGTTGATCAGCACCAATCTTCACAACCATCACTCTTCCAATTTCTCCCATCTCCCGTTTCATTCATCTTCTTAGATAGCCTCATGCCCGTTGATTTGGAAACTCTCGCTGACATTATGTCCTGTATGAACCCTCGTCAAATCGTCTTGATGTGATTCCAGCTAAATTGTTCAGAGGTGATGGGGGGAGATCCTTGTTTGCTCCATATTTTAAATAGTTCTTTCATCTGGATGTGTCCCAGTCATATTTCACATAGCATCTATTCAGGAATTCAACACTATTGATCACGCTAAATAGTGGGTGGGTATTCTGGAGTAGCACTGCTGTGGATCTGTCTAAGAGCATCTTTTATGTTTCAGTTGATTCATTTACTTCTTCAACTGCACAGGCAGCATGTGGTATGACAGTACTGTTCTCTGGTCCCAAACCTTTGACTGATATTGTACATGGATTGAGAATGGATTTTACAGTGAAGTAGAAGACATCTTGTACCAAGCAGTTAAACTTCTGAAGTTAGATATATTTACATATTCATAGAATCTGGATTTTTTTCAATGAGGGAAAAGGAGTAGATGTTGCTAAAAATCTTTCTAGGTAATTGAACTTTTTATGGAAAACCCATATCAAAACACAAAATTCTATTGAAAGCAGAATATTTTAATGGTCTTAAAACATGCTGGAGGGCATTTTAAAATAACTAGGAATATTTCCAAGATCAGAGCAATGTTTTAGTAGTACTATAAAAAATGCATTTATATCATCACACCAGGACTGTTGTAGCACTTTGTTTAGCTGCCTTAAGGCCAGGCAGTTGTTTTTTCACATAATACAGCTCTGTCCTGCTACTACCAGATTCTATATTTACTTTGCTAGTATCAAGTATTGATCTTTTTTTTAGGGGGGGGAGGGGGTTGCTTTTATTATAGTGACAGATGACAGGAATCAAGGGGAGAGAGTTATGGGGGGTGGGGTCTGCTGCTGGAATTGAACCACAAATTTTGACGTGGGTTAGGGTTAGGGTTAGGGTTAGGGTTAACCAGCAGGCAACCAGAACATGTCAGAGTGTTGTGATATGTTTAAATGAGAAAGACTCACCGAAGACAGTCCTGGCTGGCACAGACTCTCGGTTGAGCCAGAATGAGACCTGGGAGAGGATGACCGTCATGATACAAGGCAGATATGTTTGGATCACAAAGTAGCCAATCTTCCTCTTCAGGTGGAAGTGGGCTGTCATGACTGTGTATTCACCTGAAGGCAAACGGAAACAAAAACACACAAACATATAAAAAAAAAAAAAACAACCACATGAAGTCTCTGACTGTCACCCCACACGTTTGCTTAGAGAACCATAAGAATATTACAGCTTGAGAATATTACAGGGAACTTGATGAACTATAGAAAGAAGTTAAAGTTACAGAAAACATCAAATACAATAACAGCAAAAACATTTATTCTGACTTTTCTAACTGCCAGCATGGTATTTTAATAAGTAAATATGATAACTTCAGACTGAAAAAAAATCATAATTACAGCCTCAACAGCCCATAATAAACACCCCAACAACAAGATGTTGATGTAGACATTGATGGACCTTTCATCAGCAAATCTCCATCCACAGATGAGGACCTTGAGATGTGGCCAAAATCTAGAAAGTGGACTTTGACTAATGATATGTTTTGTCCAAATTCTATTTTCAAGGTGAAAAGAAGAGAATGTAGAATGTATTCATCATGAAAGAGGATATCTAAAGAATATTTTACAGCTAATTGTGGAGAATAACTCGTGTGATATTTACCTACCTTCTAACTGTTCCTGAGAGAACAATCTAAGTATACAGCAGACACAAAGTGTTTCATTATGCAGAGACTGTATTGTGTGTGCCTGTCAGAAGTTGCTTTGATCACACAGCGTGTTGCTTTAAGCTCAGCTGTCTTTGTTAGAAGTCTGATGGAGTTTGGTTTTGTAGAATGCACTTGGCTATTTTTCTGGCCCTGTGATGCCCTGTGATGCTGTAAACTTTGGGAGCCGCTGTAGCTCCCATCTTCCCCTCCATCCTTACTTCCTGGAGGCAGAGAATAAAACTTCAAAGAGGTATGGAGTGAGTGGACTTAATGCCATAAAACGCAGATAAAAAGAAAACACACTGGTGCTGTAAATAAAAATCTCTCTTCTCACTAGATTACATATGAAGACATTCTCAAAGTATATTAAAGGGCCATACTAGAATGTCTTAGCCAAAGCAAAATGCTATACCAATCATTTTTTTTTACAGCATATACATACCAACAATACCAGTTTTTGTAAATCAATTTCATAAACCTTTAAGGCAGCCCTTTATTAAAAGTTAATTTCACTGAGCTTTAAAGGGGGGTCACGTAGAGGTAACAGAAGAGGCTAAAAACACATATTATGACCTTATAACATTGTTGTTGAACATATCAGCAAAGTTGTTCATTCATACATCCAACAGACACAAAACATCTTTAGTATGGGTGCAAGTAACAATTATTTTATGATTATTGATTCAATGAATTGTTTAAATCTATCAAATATTGGAGAAAAATGCCCTTGGCAAGTACCAAAAGCTCAAGGTGGCATCCATAAAGATGTTGGACCTTCCTGGACATGGGTATGGGGTGAAAACAGTGTGTGTATGTGTGATGTGATACACAGTATATGCACATATTATAAGCAAAGTGTAAACTTGTATTTGAATATTTGTGACCAAGAAATAAAATTCATATGTATATTTCACAGTGACATCAGTTCGTCCTTGAGTCCAAGTGGATGTGTGTGCCAGATGTAACAAAATTCAAGTGTTCCTGATATTGTGTTCAGGAGAATTGGATAGTCACGGTGACCTTGACCTTTGACTATCAAAATCTTATTAGTTGATCCTTGGATCCAAGTGGATGTTTATACTGTATTTGAAGATGTTCCTTGAAGGCATTCTGAAATATTGCGTTCATGAGAATGGGACGGACAGACAACCCAAAAACATGCCTCCAACCACAGCTGTCACCAGCGTGGAGGAATAACAAGTTATTATATTTTGTAATCTTATGTGTTTTTCTATTTACTAGTAACTATAACTGTCAAATATAGTGGAGTAAAAATTACAATATTTGTACACTAAATTGTACAAATGTAACAATAATTAATATAGTTTGTTTACAAATTGTTGGATACAAGTGCACACTAGGGATGTGCCAAGAGCCCAATATTTGTATTTGTCGTGGCAGCAAAATAATTTGTATTTGTATCTGAATAAAAGTGGAAATAGGTGTAAAAAACCTTTTTTACAACCTAACTTTGTGTAAAGGAGAAGGGGAACAACAGCTTATAGAGAGTCCCTTGGGAGAACTTTGCTTGTGTCAGTAGCTCAGCTTTAACTCTGGGGTACACCCCCAACTCTGGGAGTGATGTACAAATAAGAGAATCTGTGTCATGTAGCAGGTGGATGTGAAGCATGGACCGCGGAACCGGGGGGGCCATGGCCCGGGTAACTTTTGCACTCTGACAAAATCTCTTATATGAGTAAAAGCTGCTGTAAAAAAGTTGTGTCTGTGTTATTACGAGACAACAACTTCACCCACTCTCATCAACTGCTGCCGATAAAAATAAAAACTGCCACTCACTGCTGCATTTTGATTGGAAATTAGTGTGCCTATCAAGTGCATTGTTTACCAGTACGTCATGTATGAGCGTTGTGAGCTAAAGGCGGGCACCTGTCAAACCAAGCTAGCTACATAAAAATGAAGAGACTTTTTTATAAATAGATAAACAGAAAAAAATAAATAATCCGACTCCAGCTTCCACTCTGCCCCTGGCCTCAACAACAGACCCGGAGTGTCCGTCTTCATCTTGGCCTAACTTAAGTCCACCGCGGACTTCGGCAAGTGAGTCAGTTTTATAACTCACTTTTTGCTGTGTTGGTTATTGTTCATTAACTGCGCAGCTGCGCTTATTTGGTTGTTGTGTGCGGCTCTGCACATCAGGTATGAGTGCTGACTAGTTATGAGAATGATGCTGATTTAGAATCAAGACAGCAAGATGAGTTTTGCTTGTGGATTGGCTGTACTTTGTTATTTGGCCTATTGAGTGTGAATGTTACAGTAACTTGGGATCAGAGGGGTTAATATCTGAGCAAGCATCAAGTTTGTATTGTAGCATCGGAATTAAAAAAGGGGGCTCTGCTACCTTAAACATGAGTAATACAATATTGTCTGTTTGTTTCAATCACTGCTCTACATACACCCATTGACGAATGGTTCAACACCACTACCAATAGGTAGTGACAAGCCAGGTGCACTGTCTCAGTATTATGTCTCTCTAACATGGGAATAACATAAACATAAAATAGACACAGCAGTCTACAACAATACAAGGCCTATTCAAATACAAAGTGGACAGTCTACAACACCACAGGTAGTGACAGAGACAGGTGCTGAGATATTGTAAACATGGAGTTAAACAATAAATAAATCCCAGATAGCATATGGAAGGCAATGAGCAATGATGCAGCACTGCTGGCCTTCTTCTTGCCTGTCCAAAATGGATTTTAGCCTGAAATGGCCCACATGTAAAATAGAAAACATGGCCCAAATATCCCAAATCAAATGTTGGCCTTTTTTGGGGAAGATGTGGTGCTCTCAGGTATGTGTATTCTGGATGTGGGCCAGTTCTGGTTTATCTGGTTTGTTCTTGGTTGACATATGGCCTGTTTGTGGATCTGGGAAACAGGAGCGGACCCAAGTGCCATCATTCCATGTGGCATGTGGGCCGGAGGAAAGTGCCAAAGTGTCAGGTGTGGGCCAGATCAAGGCCACAGAAATTTTGCTATCTGGGATCTAACATTCTGACTGATTTCTTCATAACCAAAATTTAAGTTAATTAAGACTAATTATGAATGTTGTTGGGACAGCATGTGGGCCACAGTTTACCACATGTTTGCAAGACCCCAAGAAACCTGAGCCTGGGGGTTCACACACAAGTGTGAAGCCCCACCCATGGATCCAGGTTATCAAAACCAGAGGTTCCCCTTTTATCTCTCTCTCTTCTCTTTTTTCTCCTGGAGCTGCTGGGGCAGCTGCTTGCTCCTCTCCACCACAGCTGTTGAAGGAGCAGCTTCTGCTCTTTCACACCTCCAGCAGCAGTTGCTGGAGCAACTTTCTGCTCTCTTGTGTGGCCTGCTCATAGCAGACACACACACTTTTCTCTACAAGACGCAAGAGCCCCAACAATGTTTCACTCATCAGTTGTCCCTGCTCAGCCTGCTGTAGTTTAGTGTAATGTTAGTCCATTTGTGTGTTTCTCTATCCTCCATAGAACAAAATGATCCATCCAGATTAACAAACTTTGTACATTTCACGGTCTCTTTTGAAAACTACATCTTCTTCTCCTTCATGGTGGCAAACCTGCCAACCACGTTGTTCTTATCAGTGTTCAGCATGTACCACTAAACACGCAGCAAAGTGAGGTTGGGTAGTTTGGCCTCATCCACGTATGAACATAAATAGCTCTTAATGTGCCTCAGACTGCTGAAACTTTTATTGGCAAGTTTCATTCACCATAAACATTAAAAGACGGGAATATCTCATATTTTGGATTAAGCCATAAACTTTGAATCACTGCAATTCTGCAGTCTTCATTTCCCCCAGTCAACGAGCAGAAATGCAAACAGCGCCACTCTGCCATTGCGACCCACGTTGTGGTCAGAGGGGGGATTACACCCATAGTGATAAGAACTACCATGTGGAATGAATAGAAGCTGAGAGAGTTAAGTTCTCCTTGAGTTCTCGCTTGCTACATCCCCAGTGGGGCTCCCACTGAGCATGGGCCCTGGGGCAGCCGCCCTCTCTGGCCCCTTGGTCACTTATACATGGAAATATGGCTGTTTATTTTGTCTTTTATAATGATGCTATTTTTTTACCGGGTACAAAATTAAATTGTCGAGACACCTTTTTATTCTCTCTCTGGCTCTTTTCTACTTGTCTGGACTGTAATGAACATATGATGCTCACCCGTGCTGGATTTAATGGTCTCCTTCCCCACCGTTTGGCCCACCAAGTCGTATTGGTTGAGTCTGGATCCATCAGCTGCTACATCCACAGATTGGGAAGCATTACGAGTCCAGATGTAAGTAACCTCTGTCTTAGTGTAGGCATCTGGAGCAGAGAAGGCAGAGACACTAATCAACAAATCAATCATACATATCCCTCTTTATAATGATCAACACACTGCTCATAGCAGAGCACCTCATTAATGCTCACCTCCCCTGCATTCCCCAACATCAAGAGGAATATTAAGCCAAGGTACATTCTAATCACTCCAAGTACATTACGATAGTTTACTTTTAAAGAATAGGTTCAGTCTTTTTCAAACAAGATCTTAATAAAAGAGGGTTTCACAATACTACAAAACATTTTAAAGGCACAAATACCCAGCAGCTGTATAAAAGGAATGTGTGGATATAAAATTGAATGAGCAACAAACAGTTAGTAAGAATCAAAACACCCATACCTATATTTTAGCCCTCTCTTATGGTGGACATGGTTTCCTGCTCTAGTACTTACCTTGCAAATTGTATAATTTTGTATAGTACTTTTGACAGTTTGGAAAACCAGACCAATTATGACTGAAATTTGGTGGCAAAGAAAAAAAGGCTGCAAGCACCATTTTACTGCAGCCCTTACTGAAAACTGCAATCTTATCATTTAAGGTTAAATTTAGACAAAGGGTTAAGGCCAATTCATGCTTTCCCTGTCAACATGAGTCCACATTGGTCCATGTGACTGCCATCCTCCCATGTCTGCGGACTGTACAAACCACAAGTGTACAACTGTGCATGTGCCAGCAAACAAACGAGACAGCCTGTGTTGTCTACTGTATGTACTGTAGTCCGATTCTCATTAAGCAGTCACTCTTCTTTTTTCAACTCTTGTTGATTTGCAACATAGAGAACAACAACAGTTTAAAGGCTCAGAAAAACACAGTGCACTGGAAATGTGGACCATGGAAACCATGATGGGGTTGAGAGTGGAGTGCAGGCATATACAGTATGGATGACATTCTGTTCACACTTACAGCTGCCAAACTTGAGGGGACATGAGTGAGAGTCCATGGGGAAGTCTTCCAGGTGCATGGGACACTCAGCTTGAACTGTTAGCCTGGTAACACACACACACACACACACACACACACACACACACACACACACACACACACACACACACACATTTTTGAATTCATTATTCCAAGACAATGATGGAATTTTAACATTATGTGATGTATTGGACTTTGTTTAGTAGAATAAAAAAGGTGCCAAAAATCTTGATAGGATGAGGTGCAGACCAAGAATGGCAGAGTCTACACATAGAGTTACCATCATGATCACCAGTTATTATCTCTAGACAATGATATTGTTTTAGTCGTGATCACAAGGTGACACTTTGATACAGCTGAGAGGTCAGGAGAAATTGTTGTAATAAAATGTAAGGTCATAGGCTTGCTGTGAAAGGCACTTTTGATTGTGTGTTTAAAAAAGGATTATATTTGAAGATTGGAGAGGGCACCTCTTTGTTCTAAGTCTGGTTTATTATCCAAGCCACTCTGCCAACCGTAAATTTTAGTTATTATGTTGTTATTGTGGCCTCCCTGCTATTAAGTAAGTGCCAAACTGTATCTGCGAGTAAATGTAATTTATAAGCCAGAAAATAATTCTATTATCTTAACAGTTTTATTGGTATATTAGCTGCAGGTAAGATTATGGGCTTTGGTTTGTGAAACACATGATCTTGCTGAACCTGACTGGAACTCACCACACTAGCTATAGATGAGAATATCAGTCATTATATACCAGTTCAGTTGAGGTTGTGTAAACAAGGAGGATGCATCTTCATGACTTTGTAGATTCCCTGACTTTTCATTTAGCGTCACCAGCAGGTTGAAAGTTTTTGGCTGGGAATGAAATGTTTTGATTACTATTGGATGGATGGCCATGAAATTTGGCACAGACCTTCATGTTCTCCTCAGGATGAATTGTAAAATGTTTGATAGAAATTATACTGTGTAATAATATTTTTTTGTAATTTTCTTAATGACAAAATACATGCATGTTAGCATGCCGAAGTCAGCATTGAGCGAACAGCACTGCTGTGCCAATGTAGAGCTTTACTGGGCTATAACTGTTAGCTTCCCATGATAATGCTACATGTTGGCACTATGCCTCTTGTTCTCTCCCCAGTGGGAATTGTGTACCTACTTGCAACACCTAATACACTTTGAAAAACATTACTGGCACAGTCAGAGAACCAAACCGAATCAGGACCCAAACCATGCCCAAAGCTTTATGCAACAAGGAAGTAAGTAATTATTGTACATTGTTAGCATGTGTCAGGGTCTGGCATCAACCACAGCCAATCACATCAACCCTCTTTATCCTCATTTAAAGCAGAGCCATGGGGTGGAGAGTTCAGAGCAGTTTCTCCTTAAATGAAACCAGTGTTCTGGTGGGGTGGACACATTCAAGCCATACTCTCAGTTATGGGTGGTCCTGAAATAATTCTACTTTATTTAATTTATAATTTCCAATTTATTTCATAACATGAAATAAAGTTGAATTAAAGCTGAAATAGAGTTGGATCGATGTGATCATATAAATGGCTTCACCAAAAAAGTATTTTATTTCTATCATCATTGTACTATAGCAGACTGCTGAAACCCACATTATCTGCCTTTGGGAACAGACAGATGTTGCTGTGTATTAATAGCAGTACTTTCCATTTGTTGAGCTAATATTGTGAACGGAACATGTTTTGATGATGATTATGCTTTCATCAGAATGTTCACATTTTCTGAACACACTCATATTGACTGTACCAAGGACATCAAATTCTTAAAGTTACTAAGACAGTCCAGCAGTCAGTTATCATAAATGGTGAAATGGGAAGGAACAACTCTCAGGGTGAAGATTTCCATTGCTAAGCTAGACTCAAAACACCTGATGACCCCAGGTTATATTGCTGATAATGTGCCCTAGCAAGGTATCAGATGATACTTTCATTACAATAAACATAGTGTATGACTGAAGTCAGGTTACATTGTATTATATAGATCTAATGAGATGTAAAGCTGACATCACAGATGCTGTGTCTGTGATGGTCCAGTGTTATTATGTAAACAGAGAACAATAACACCCCAAATATAGAGCCCTGGGGAACTCCATGAGTCACAATTACCTTGGAAAGATGGCAGATACCATAAAACCATTTAAATGCAAAGCAGTTTCTCACCCAGTGTTTAATCCACTATACAAGTGGCACTGAATAGCAATAAGCAGCTGTAAAAATTGCATAACTTTTATTTTTTTTAAAAAAAATATATATATATATATAGCTACCTCATGGTGTAGAGCAAGGTTCCATCCTCCATGATCCTCAGCAGCTTGTTGGGCATGGTCATGTTGTGGGCCACAGACTTTTTGCCATTATGGAAGAAGGTATCAGGTGTCCAGATCTTACTGGCCATAAGGTTGTTGAGAGGCAGAATGTTCATTGGACCATGGAACTTTAATCGCTCATCCTTCCAACTCTGACGGAAGAAGACATCCACAGTGTACTCCTGAGAGAGGGAGAGAGCAAGGAAAGCAGTGTTAAATGAGCCCCAAAGACCCATGTGTAGACATGCTGGCCTTTGTCAGTAAGCCAAGTTTGAACTCATGTCCTTGGGAGTTTAAACTTGATAAGTTGAACTCCAAACTCCAAAGAATAGGAGGTCAAGTCAGAAGTTCAAGAGATCTTCTCTTTGCAGGTCATAGTTATCAATCAAGAGTCTCCCAAGTTCACAAAAGTCAAGAACACTTCATGCCATCTGCAATGTTATTGGCTAAATTTTGACTTTGAACAGTACTTAGGCTTCAACTTGTCATGTTTCACAAGTCCAAGAAAGGAAGACTGATGAGAGCAGGAGAAGCACAGGTGTTACCAATAAATTATATTAACCCTTTTCCATGTAGAGCTGTCCATGCCAGAGAGCCAGTATGTGGAAAATCACTTCTACAATTTAAATGGAGTGCAGCCATATTAGTGTCACTAGTTACACCTGTGTTTATGAAGTCAGTCTGTCTGATTCATGGTCTATTGAAGGGCTACCACTTCTCTCAAATAGTATTTATCCATGCAGATAGTTTTGGTCTGATTCGTCTAGGTTTCTCCCTCCAACATAATACAACAGAGGTGAATGGAATTTTAATTATGGTGCTCATAGCACGTGATATGTCAGAGCACTAACATTCAACAGATTCAACAGCAACATCTCTTTGTAGAAACAGTGTTGGTCTGAACAAAAGAACCAAGTCTTTTAGTTCTGTTCCAGTTCATGTTTACACAGTCTTTTTGGCAAATGAACTATGAGGTATAAAACATAAAGTCATATGGACTGACAGGTAATTCAGTGATTGGGCAGTTTTGGTCATCCAAAGGCTAGATGGACCCACAGGAGAAAATCTAATTCTGGACTAGTTGGTAGAATACCTCCTCAGATCAGTGATGTATCAGGTTTTTCAGGTCTTACAACATCAGACAGCCTTTCCCAGGTGACCCCGCTGTGGTGGATCAGGCTGCAGCTTGTGTTCAGGTGCAATTTGCTTTGCTTTATGGGTCTTCTTCCCTAATCCAGGGCCCTCTTGAATATTTTTTTCTGCTTCCTCTGTGATGTTCTTTATGGCTCTGCTCCTTGCCACTCCAGTGATCCCAAGCTGGCTCAAGGTTTTGTAGAGTAATTGCCCCACAAATCCTCTGCATCCAACCTCAACGGGCATGCACCTTGCTTTCCAGCCCCGCTTCTGGCAGTTGATGACCAGTTCTTCATATTTGGCTCCTGCTTTCTCTCATGTGTTCCTTCCAGACGATCCTCCCACTGCACTGTCAGTTCAAATAGGATGATGTTCTTGGTAGCCTCTGAGACCAGGAGGGCATCTGACCTCAGGGTAGTTGTCACAATGTGGCACTGGAACTTCAGCTGGTTCTCCATGTCTACAGATAACTGCCAGTCTTGTGTCAAAGAGAGAGTCCATAAGTCTGTAGAACCGTTAATGAAACAAACTGAAAAAAAGAAGTACAGTTTCACAGACTGTGCTGTATTGGCATGGTTCTCTAACAGCACCAGAACAGCTGTAAAGACCCACTACCATTACGTATGGCTGTGTGACTATTAAATCATCCATATCATAAATTTATCACATGGACCTGTAAATCGTCATTGGCAGTGATGTCTCATCATAATTTTTAAATGTCAGAAATGTCATCAATGATAGTTTGTAGCGCTAATATCCAAACTGACAGTATGTGTCACAATGCAGGATATAATAAAAAGAATATTAATAGAAAAATAAAGTGATGCTTCCTGGTCAATTAAAGAATGATGAAATTGATCACACAAAAGCAATTAATCAATATTTTTGCTTATAAATACATCTTTGATCAGCATTTTACAGATTGTAGACTGCATAAAAATCACACAATCAGTGGAGCTGGTTATCAAGCTAAACAAGCAATGTTTTATTTAGAGTTTGTCACTCACCTTATATTTCATCTCCACATTAATACCAGTTTATGTGAGGGAAATTGCATATGCATGGTTTTCATTCAGTAACTTTTTTATCTGGGAATTACTGAAATACACAGAGACACGAGCTCAACACACCTTTACCTTCTTTTCTCTTGATAATATAACCTCATATAACCACTCATGAGGTGACGTGCATACATGTTACCATAGTTACAAAATTATCTCGTATAAATATAGGCTTTATATTGCTAATACAGAGCAGGAGATTGCTTTCGTAATAGTTCATGATCATCAGATAGTGGGAAATTTTTAGAATTTATGTTAAATTCTCCTGTACAATCACATGTCCTGTGGTTGGTGTGTTTTGCTTCACACCACAAACAAACCACACCAGAGTCCCTCCTTTTCAGGCAGTCTCAATCCAATTCCACACCAGAATTTTACAGCTTTCATACCAGCTCAAACGAATGTTACCCAGCAATGCACCATAATTCATTTTAACTTTAACTGTTAGGTGTGAAAGCACCCCCTTTAAATTACATCCAAGAAACTAGCAAAGGCTATCAGATTTGTATGCATTGTTGTTGAGGGATATTATGTATTACATTGTATTGTTTAATCTGCATGTCTGTATGTGTGTGGATTTGGTGGACTGAAATGACATCCACTCATCTGTAATTATCATATGTACCTACTGTGTTCCAACCATAGCAAGTTCTACATCAGCAGACATGTCAACTCTAGTGCATATAGCTAACCAAACATGCAATAGTAAGACACAGTAATGTGAACCTAATTAAGGTAAATATCATAAACCATTACATGTACCTCAGTGATTATAATGAGAACCTAATTAAGATTGTTAATGCCTCCTGACTTCAGCGTCCATCAGCCTGCCCATACTACTGTTCAAAATTTCAGGCCCTCTATCTATGAATCTGCAGGGCAGGACATGCAGTAAATACTCATGGTCCTGAGAGGATTAATCCCAAAGCTTTTGACCTCGACCCTGACTTTTTTGTACATATGGAATATCAAAATTCAGTGGGAAGATTGCCATAAAATTGACTTTATGTTTGGGCTTCTGGAAGGGTAAATCCTTTCACTGACATTTTCATTAGTGCTAACTTCATATATATTCACACATAGCTACCTTATGTTGTATTTTTTGCTTGAAGCACGGTGAAAATACTGACATGTTACCTTATTAAATTCTCATGGTGAATGTGATAGCAAACAGTTGCCTATTTACATATCCAGTATACACAGAGCAACGTTATCATTCACTTGGAGTAGCGTTTGTGTCCACCACCATCAATTTTATGTGTTATTGTTGTGTTCACAGCATTGAGAAATGACACTTAATAATTAATAAACAATAAATATCCACTAGGGATATCTTTTTTCTGTAATTTGGGTGAACTAAACTTTAAGTGAACGTTCTCTTCATGACATGATTTAAGTGGTGTCTAACACCAGAAATAATGCATAGTAGTACATCTTCCTCATCTATTATTACTACTAACAGACTAAAATCTGTCAGATCAGATGTGTGAAGTACAGTGAGTTCTCTAATCCAACACGTCCTGTTGTCCTGTCCTGTACTCAGCCTCAGATAGAGGTTGTCGCGTGATTGCGGCTTGGCTGAGTGTGACACCTGGCCGGGGTCAAACCTGTCTGTCAGTCTCACATCCAGCTGTTCCTCGAGGCAAGTGTCAGCCATGGTTTATGTCAACATCAATGAGGCCTTCAGTCCCTCGAGCTCAGTGGTGACATCTCCCTTGCACCGTTTCTCTCATTACTCTACAGTATACAGAAAGTAGATTTACACATGGTACTGCATGGACTTATAAATGAAGGTCTCTATCTGAAGATAGAGGGAACAAAACTGTGTGTTTGAGGACAAACCCCTGCTAGCTAGCCATTCTCACTGCAGTCTTTCAGTTTGATGTTGCCAGCAATAAAAGGGAAAAAGGCAATGCCTTAATTAAAATGTCATTATAAACTAAAATAATATATCTTCTTTTCTATCTTATATGATCTAAGCTAAGATCTGGTCCTACATGTCTGTTTGAAGAAGAAAGGGTAGGTCTGGTGGCTGAACTGAACCTACCTTACTTTCTAGAGACCGTTTTAAAAATATACAACATACAGTAATTAAGGATCACTTTAATTTAATTTAATTTATGTTTGAGTACACATCAGTGATTCTGTGAAGAGACAGAATGCAGGAACAGATTGTCCCCTGGTGTTTTAAAACCAAATCTGTTTGGGAGTCTCGTGGGATCCAGTGGAAAGCGCACTTTTGCAGGGTGGGAGTGTTGAAAGTCTTTTTATATTCCATTTCAGCTTTGAATATACAATCTACTAAAAATTAAATTAATTCAATTACTATCAATTAATTAATAACATTATTTATATATACTGTAGGCTTCTTTTGGGGGCCTGTTGACTGGATCAATACACCTGATAAGCTCTTATATATCACAAATATGCCTACTGAGATTAAACCTGCCCAGTTATATTGGTATAGTAGCTGTGTAATACTTATCATGAGAAATTAAAATTACACAGGATTAAAATAGGACAAGGACCCAAAAGAATTGGGACTTGATGAGATTTACAAAAATTAAAGTAAGGGAAAGCAAAGTAAAGCGGGAACAAAAATATCACCCCACTGTATGGCTGGGGAGATGGAAAGACTAAATTATTTAACATTCTATAAGATTCTACATCCTTATAGGTCAGGTTTCTGTGTCCTTCTGCTCTACATCACTGTGTACTCTCTAGACTTTTACATTTTCAAGAGGCCCACATATTTTTTTAGTGTAGAGTGCAAATTTAGTTTGAAATGTTGACATTTATTTTTCAATATAAACATAAAATAGAAGGAAAATGTGCACCTATTCTAGTGAGTAGCTGGATTGCAGGTAAACTTTTTTCAAAGAAAGGAGGGGAAAGCTGCACAGTCCCATGTGTCAGCTCATCTTGCCTTCTTCTCTCTATATAAAACAAGGAATCCCTGTCTGTCTGTCTGAATGTAAGTATGTTTCTTTGTCCTTCGCAATCTAGAGAACCGTTCATCTGATCTACTTCATACCTGGCAGGTGGATTGCTGGGGAATCAAGGAAGTGCAATGTTGCTATGTGAAGTTGTTTAGATGAGTGGTTCTTGAAAAATATATAAAAATCCCTCAGAAACAACATTGATTTGCTTCCTCTATGCATTGCGTCTGTGTACCGCCTGTTGGCAGCTACATCCTATCAGACTCAGACTTAGCTTTATAGCACTACTCGTGTTGTTCTCTCCTGACTAGAACCCTGCTTGTTTTCTATCAGCTTTCAGATGTACATCGCTTTGGATAAAAGCATCTGCTAAATGAAATTATAAATTGTAAATCATAAATGTATGTTCAAGACATAGTGCAGGCTGTCTCAGGCATATTTTGAACAGGTACTAGAGTTCATTAACTTCATTTCAACTCAAAATTATAGTGTCCAAAAATTCTGTGAGAGGTGTTCAGGGGCATTAGTACATTGTAGCATCTAGTGATTGCCTAC
Source organism: Euthynnus affinis (assembly GCA_029490765.1). Lineage (NCBI taxonomy): Eukaryota > Metazoa > Chordata > Actinopteri > Scombriformes > Scombridae > Euthynnus > Euthynnus affinis. The sequence goes on along the minus strand of CM055851.1, from coordinate 2,309,071 downwards.
ATGTGATGCATTCAGGGAACTTGGGTAAATTGTAGTGTTCACTGAAAGCCTACATGTGAGGCATTTATGGAAAGTCAGTAATTGTAGCATCTACTGATAGCCTTCATTTTAGGCTTTTAGAGAGCATTGGTAAATTGTTTAGAGAGCATTGATTAATTGTAGCATCTATTAATACCCATTCCAAACAGGTATGAGTTGAATGGGCACTGCACTAAAAGAACTGAAAAAAAAACACTGGTGAAATAAATACATGTGATAGATATTAAAATTTAAAAATACAAGGTTTTAGAGTGTGATCATCTGTCAATCAGAATTGAGAATTGAATATACTAAATAATCAGGTGTATATGTTTCAAGAGTTCAATGTGCTTTCTTGCTTTCACAGTATTTGCGTGAGAAGCACAGACAGGACATTACAGCAATGAAAATCCTTCACAAACAACTAGGCAGAGGGAGCAGCAGGGAGCCGTCCAATCTATCAGGAAAAGGAAGGCACGTGTGTGTGTGTGTGTGTGTGTGTGTGTGTGTGTGTGTGTTTGTGTGTATGTGTGTGTGTGTGTGTATCAGGACCAAGCTATCAAAGGCAGAAAAAAGGATAGACACAGTGGTGGAGTGAAATTATCTTCTGCAAGTTTGATGGAGACATGGCATGAATTAAACATGAGACCATCTCTCTTTTTTCTTTCTTTTGAAGGTGCTGTCTCGATCACGACCACTTCCATCTTTCTGCCCCTCACTCCTGTGCCACTTAAATATTTGAGAAGAACCAGGTGGGGGTGGGGAGGAGGTCTGGTGGCTGGGATTTTGATGGAAAAACTAAGGAAAGCTTTTAAGGCAAGAAATATGTGTGCATGTGAGTGAGCATGACAACATGTGTGCATGTGAAGAACAATCAGTGTCCCCCCTAAATTTTTACTCAAGTGTAATGATTGGTTCAGATTTTTTCATGTCTATCCAAAGAAAAAATTTAAAAAAAAATCCACCTATTTTAACACAATACTATATTTTATGTGTACATTGAAAGAGTTACTGATTGCTACCGTCATTCCTTTGGTCCGCACAGGTCATCAGGCAATAGAGATCAGAAATCATGGCGTCACAATGCAGCTAGCATCTGTTCCACTAGCTTCTGTAACTAAGATATAAAACTGTGCAAAACTGTGTAATATGCTGTATATACCACCAACTCTTACAAGATTTGTAGATGTCATGTGAAAGATGAAGAAGACACAATAAAACATTTATTTTATGAATGCTTGTATACAACAGCCCTCTGGAGAAAACAGGATCATCACAGCATTATTTTGCTTTGCTTACAAACCATGAAGTCGGAATACTGTTAAATTTCTAATTCTATTTGGTCAATTTCATATCCATTTGTCCAATTATACTAAATCTCTCCCATCTTTTGAATGATTGATTACTGAATTTGGAAAGTACATAGATTCTGATGTAATTAATAACAATAACAAATGTGTCCAAATAAATCATGTGTTCAAGAGTTATAAAGTACATTATAGTGTATTTATTTCAAGGAAGGGTAATTGCAGCCATTTTCTACTCAAGCCTAATAATCAACCCTAGACCTAAACTTAATTATAACTCATTTGAAAGCTTTGTTGTTAGTCTTTCACACCCAACCTGGAAAACTTTACAGTCAATTCTCTTTGTTATAGTGTTCCAGTATCCATTACAAACACATTGTTTCAGCAGAAGAACAGATTCAAGGCCACCAAGAGACACCCCTGCTCCAAGCTCTGGCACCTGCGGGATGACATCCTGGTACACCAGTGGGACGATGCCAAAGACATCTATCAAGAACCCTGCAGTACCCTCCAATCCAAACTCTGCATCCTCAAGAATGACTGGTGGATTGCCCTTGCAGAATGTATTCAAGGCATGGCTATGACCACCCATCAAACTCCCTTGAGACTACCATTACCCAGCCAAGACCCAGGGAGTCACCTGGCAGTGATGGAATCCAATCTCTTCAAGCAAGGCAGCGACCTGGGGCAAGCCGGACTAGAGAGCCTTTTCACTTCTTGACCCCAGAGATACAATCATCATCCCCCTGTACAAGGACAAAGGCGAGAAATCACTGTTCCAGTTACAGCGGCCTCAATCTACTCACCATTGCAAGATCCCAGCCTGTGACCTCAGACTCACCCCAACGCTCACAGAGGGGAACACACCAGGAAGTCAGTGCAGCTTCCATGCAAAATGGGGCACTGCAGATATAATGTTCACGCTGAGGCAGTTACAAGAAAAGTACAGAGAGCAGAACATGTGTCTCTACACCACCTTCATAGATCTGACCAAAGCCTTTAGCAGTGAGCTGTGAGAGTCTGTGGAAAATCCTAGCATGCCTCCTCCACACCATCCTCCTCCAGCTCCACGAGGGTCAGTTAGGGTAGGTCAAGCTAGTCAGCTCTCTATCAGACAGCTTTCCCATCTCCAATGGCGTCAAGTAGGGATGTGTACTCACACTAAACCTGTTCTCCATCTTCTTCAGTGTGATGCTCCACGAAGCCATGGACAACATAGCTATGGACAACACAGCGGATGGCATCTACATCCGCTTCTGAACCAACAGCAACATCTTCAACCTACGGAGTCTTCTCACCAAGACACTGTAGCAGCTTGTCCTGGAGCTCTTGTTCATGATAACATGCAGAGGAGGCACTATAACAGATAATCAACTGCTTTGCAAAGGCAGCAAGGGCCTTTGGCCTCACAATTACCCTGAAGACAGAGATGATGTACTAGCCTCCACCTGGCATACCCTATAGTTTGCTGCACATCACCATCAATGGCACAAAGCTCAACGCAGTGGAGCACTTCTCACACCTGGGCAATGTCATGTCCAACAAAACCACAACCAGCAAAGACCTAGCTAACTGCCCATCAAAAGCCAACAGCTCCCTTGGGACCTTGCTGAGAGACTCAGCTCTCCACGACTCTAAAGATATACGAAGCGGTTGTAAACCTCACCCTTCTAAATGGAGCAGACATGGGTCTTATACAGAAAACAAGTGCGTCTGCTAGAGTGCTTCCGCCAAAAATGCCTATGGACCATACCCAACATCAAGTGGAGTATATTTCCAAGGAGGAGGTGCTAAAGAAAGCACATCTACTGAGCACTGAAGCAATGGTACTGAAACACCAGCTGCAATGGGTGGAGCATGCTGCAAGTATGAGGAGCTTGTAATTGCCAAGGGCTGTCTTCTTTGGTGAACTCTGCGAAGGAAAGCACAATCGAGGGGCCCCCAGAAAACGCTTCAAAGACCACCTCAAGCAGCTGCTATAGCTAGCTGGCATCCATCACCTGTCTGTGTTTTATCATCTCTCAGATGTATGTTGCTTTGAATAAATGTCTGCTAAATAACACGAGGTATTTGAGGCTATTTGACATGCTTTTTTGTCATGAAAACAAATAATTAAAAAAATATTTATGAATATTTACAAAATAAATATTTCTAAAAACCCACTATTTGTGCTTTGCTAAATACTGTATTCGGATTCAAACCCATCCCTAGTACTCATATGCAATATGATGGCATTTCCGAGTAGCCTAACTTGTCCTGAAACAATTGGCATGCCTGGATGACAGACATATAGTGATTCTGCTACAAGCCTATAAAGGAAGGAAATTTAAAAAAGAGCAAAAACATACTAGGGTTCAAGGGGTTTAACAACATATAATTCATTTTCTTTTGCATACAAAAAAAACTACATTTCTCACAAAAAATGTCCATCATCATCTAAATGTAGTGAATATACAGAAAGCAGTGAACAACATGACATACTGTTGAGAAACATTCTCTTCCCAGGCTGATTTTGTAGTTATTTGTATTATTACAAGTGTTAAGGGGATTTTAAATCAGGGTTTCCTACTTGAGGAACAGAGCCCAGAAGTTCTGATTTAACTTAGGCTCACTATACTTTTGTGTATGGAAGAGAATTAGGGCCACATGAAAAATGTATTTGAGTTCTGAGTTTAAAGCCAGAATTCTGACTTTGAACTCAGAATTCTGAGAATAAAGGCAGAATTCTGACTGCAGAATCTGTTCTTCCAGCACCAGTGCTGTCATTTAATATGTATAGTGACTTAGTTGGGGGCAAGGAAGAACTACAGGTCTTCAAGTGGTACCTTCAAGGACGGTCCAAGGTAGGTCTCCCAAAACACTCTCCTACCATGTTACGCAAGTAACAAGACACTGAAATATCATATTAATATATTTGGAAGAAAAACTAGTTTCATTATAGGTGGCCAAATATCCTTCCATAGAATCAGACACAACAAAGTGTGGAGGAGGAAGCAAACACTACAACACCACACATGACATACTACACGTGACAGGCTACACGCTACAGCTAACAACTGCTTGCCATTTGTGTTATGATCCTTGCACACAGTATGATATATCCAGACTTGATGAGGAAAAGTGTTTTGTAAATGAAAATAAGCCTCAATAAAGAGATAATTCTTTGTCTCTGCTAACTGGCCGCCTTGCTGGGAAAGGTACTTGCTGGCTGTATTCCGTAAACACACCATCAGCAGTGGGTAGGACAGGACATGTGCGATGCATTCTGCTTGTTGTAGAAGAGCGATATGGGGAATGTACAGACTTTTTCTCTTTTTGTTTTTTTAGTCATAGAGCACCAATTTCAAAAATAATTGCACATTTCTACTACATAGGTGACTATGTAGGTGGTTTTAAGAAATCATTATATTCCCTTTGAGAGGTTAACTTAGCCACCAGCCAGGAGCTACAGAGATACAACATGGGGACAATAAGAACTATGATTGATTAGCTTGAGCTTCATGTGTTTTCTCTTATATGTTTCAGATACAGATGGAGATTGTTGATGGTGAAAACAACATGACGCAAGTTGAAGAAAGACTAATTTGCTGCTTTTCAGTGACATATGTAACAAAAACATCTCCACTGCAAACCTGCTCACCACAACTCTCTATCATAGTGAATGAAAGAAGGTAAACATGTCGATTGCACAGCAGTAGTCTCATATTTAGTAATGAGACAAGGAGAACTCTCCCATCATTGCCCTGTTGTTACTGCTATTGCTCAGCAGGTAGAATGAGTTGTTTATTAGCTGCAAAGTTGGAGGTTTAGTTAAATTGAGTAGGTAAATTCCCCCTGTGTGTTTTCACAGACAGTGTGTCTCTGTGCCCCAACAATCATGTATTGGTGTAATAAACCTACATACATCAACCTACATACACAAGTGCCAGGATGAAGATACCCATTAAAAGACTGCTGAAGCCTCATGTTGTCTTAGGCTGAACTTTAGAGTGCATTTATGCACAGAACAAGGGCTGCCCATTTTGACCCCCCCATTTTTACAGTGCAGTTATGTTACAAAGGGATCAGTATGGAGAGGAGGAATGATTACAGTGATCAATAACTCATTCAGCTATAGGCACATATTTTGTGGATGCTCTGGAGCTCAAGTGCCTATATGGAAACCATACTGTAGGGTTACCATATCAGGAGAATAAGAACATGACCATTTTCAAATTATTAAAACTGCAATTTTCCACATCAGTGTGTGTTCAGGTGCTCAGTCTTTTGTGACTCCAGAGGGAGCTATGTAATATCTGATAATAGCCAGAAGTGATGTCACTTGAGTCAGCATCAGTTTGGCCAGATTACAGGTTTCAAAATAAAAACATTTCTGCTACCAGCATTACATAATCGACTTTCCAACTGCACTCTTAGTAGTCAAGTTGCATTGTGGGCAATATAGGCACCAAGTTTTGTTTAGGAATAATAAAAAGGGTGTGTGTGTGTGTGCCTTTGTAACAGTGTGTTTAAAAAGTGCTATATAAACAAAGCTTTACTTCCTTACTTACCTGGACAGCAGTGGATGATCAGATCCCATTTTTAATAAAACAGTCTGACCCTTGCTGTATCATTGCTCTCCTGACTGGAGTGGCTGGGTTTCCACTGGCAAGAGGACAAGCGGCGGTGACAGGTTTCTGTCTGGAAGATTTTATCTGCTGAATGTGTGTAATTATATCTGAACTGGCCCAGCAAAGCAACCCTGAGATTTTATGAAGGATCATGTAGACTTAAAGGCAAATTTCTTTTGGTTGAGCCTTCAACAAGAACCCTGTGTTCTGGCCTTGTGTTTTTGTGGATGTTTTAAATAGAAGATTAAGGGATTGCACTGCAGTCACAGAAACAATGTTTACAGTGTTCCACTCTTTGATTGTATTCTAATTGTGGGCAGCATCATTCAGTTTTATTGCTCTGATATTGCTGTCATATTGCCTTTTGTCCTAACAGGATACAGTTTAAATGAGTTCAAGAAGAATAATAAACAGAAAATGATCAAAAGTTAAACAGAGAAAAAAACGAATTCTTAGTTTAGATCCCTAGAGGCTGTAATGTTAACACTCCACAGAATGAAAGGCCACGTTAATCTTATTCTGCCTGTTAGGTTATGATATTTCTTGTGTATAAGAAAAATTTGGACTTTAGGTAAGGTAAGAACGGTCTGAGGATCACCCAAGGATTTGTCCTCTGAGATAAAAGAATATCCACAGATCATTTACTGACAATTTAGCCCCTCTCTTTCAAGATATAGTTCCTTCTAATTGACCAACACGTTGGTAAAGGAGACAATCTGTCACACTAACTTCTTGAGCAGCTCGATTGGTTGGTGAGTCCAAAGTCAGCCTGACCCACAGTCAGAATGGTCACAGTTTTGAGAGAAAGACCCAGGTTGAAAAATACTGGAAGTTTCTGGAGGTTCCACAAGCAGTACAAAATCTGAATGAATGAATGATGAGATTCAGAGCTTAACCAGATACTTGATACTACAGTTCGAGTCAAAACAATACGTTGCAGGTTTGTTTGTCTTGTAGTCTTAAATTATTTCAGCCTGAGAATATTTTATTTATATTAATAGTATATATTTATATATACGCATATATTTATTTATTCATTTATCTCTAATCAGATTATGAAAGAAGAAAGATGAAAATTAATAATTAGTACTAAGTTGTTTTTCACTACAGTCCTTCTATACTGTTAGTTGCTGTAAAGTTATCAAAAGGTGTCAAAAAAGAATGTTTCGAAACAGTTTCTATAGATTTTATGCTGATGATTTCAATGACTTTAAACCATATTAGCCACAATAATTCCAAAGTGCATCTGTATTATCACAAAGCCCTGCTGACTGGGTCATAATTCAATATTACATTTTATTGACTTTCAGTGGAAGCTTATGGTGATGATCACATCAAGTTATCATTTTATAAACCTCTGCTGCCTATAAATTAAAGTTATTTGTAATATTGTGATATTAATCTCAACATATCACCCAGTCCCATAGTATACCTTATATAACACGAAGGTACTGCTGGGAAATCCTGTTTGTACATTTGCTTTAAGTACAGCATCTGAAATTGACACTGTAGTTGCACTTGCAAGTGATTGGTGATAATTGTTTGGTCCACCAACTCAAATGGTGTTTTGATGAGTGTACAAGAGCAAATCCCCCTTAATAAACATACATGAACATAAATCTAAGGTAAATCAACAATACCAAAAATACTAGATAAGGAGCAGGTTGGGGTGGTTGGAGGGAGCTGTGCTGAGTGTTTATGGCAGAGTCCCGGTGATATGTTGTTATAATGTCCATGCTACATGAATATAATTGCATGTTACTGACCACACAACTGAAAACAAGCCAATGATGGTGAGGGATGAATGAAACAGCTGATGGTTAACAGCCAGTACTAGTGAGACTTCAGTGCTTTGCATGAACTACTGCTATGCTCTTTAAGTCTATCATCATATTTCATGTGATAATTATCTTCTCTTAGTGTTTGGCCTTCATTTACTATATGTAGGCCTGTGTTACTGAGTTGGGTCTCTCAACATATTTTTTATACTGTTCCTATTAAAAGCATTTAAACAATATATTTAAACAACTTTATACTATTTTTTTCTGTCACTGTCATTGATTATTGATTGGCTATTTTATAGGGGAATCTCTTTCAATACAGATTTAAACTGAAGTAAGAGAGAAAAGAATGTGCCAGAGTCAGAAAAAGAGAGATGCAATTTAATAATGCAATAACTGAAATAATGAATAAAACACCACACCATCTATCTGCTAAAGTGCAGGTTACTAGTGGCTTGCTTCTAACATGCTTTCAGTGGACATTTCCCCCACAGTGTTAACATGATCCACAGTAAATCCTCTCACAGCATTACCTCTCCAAATGCTGAATATTTTTCCATACAGTGCAGATTGATATATTAAATATGATATTTTGTCCATGTGGAGCCCCAGACTAGGATTTGGAATGGCTGTCACTCCGGCATGGCAATCTACTACTGTACCTAGTACTATATACTATATGATCATATGTGAGCAATAGTGCAGTATCTCTGCTCAAACACTGCATGAACTTTGAATAATGAACAAGGCATGTTTAAAACTGATATTCATTAAAACAATAATGTGAAACTATTTTCTGAAAGCATTTGGATTTTTACTTTTTTCCCAAACAAGAACTAGAAAAACAGCAATGTTAAAAATCCATGACATTTCCAGGTTTTTCATGACTACATATGAACCCTGTATGAAACGAACATCTTGACCTTTTAAAAGGCTTCAGTAGAACAGTATTAACACAGTGTGAAATTGAGGAGATGCAGTGGTTACCATGATGAAATCATTATACTGAAATTTCATAAACACTCATTAATCAACCTAATGAACAAGCAGCAACATGACTGATTTTCTAAAAATTTCCTCCAACAGTCACTGCATTTCTTTCTTATGGGTTGATTGTCTTTGTCTGATATATTAACTCTCTCAGAGACGTTTCAAAATGTTTTAGCTTTCAGTGACTCAGAGCCTCCAACAGATTACAGCATGTCACCTTGTCGTGTTCTTTGTTTACACCTGAAGCAAAAATCTGACAAAACCGTGTAACACAGTTTATGTTTGAAACTACACGTTTACTTAGACTGCTAAAGTGTGCAGTCGAGGCTTTCAAGGAGCTGAAACCATTTTCACTTCACACTTTGTGTGTTTGGGTTCCTGAAAAGATGATGTACTATAAGGTGAGGTGTGAGACTTACCATGTCTGTGTCAGACACCGGACCAAAACTGGTCACATAGATGTCAGTCTTGACTTCGGTCACTCTGTCTGTAGAGAAAAATAATGAAATTAATTTTAGAAAGTGATAAATAACAAAAGAGACAGATGATCAAGGAAAGCTGACTGAGCAAAAAAAATGTTAGCTGTGATTGAAACACTCCAGTGATTCCAGTGTCATGCTTCCATAAGGGACTTGTGAGAGACTGATTTAAAAAAAGAATTGTCAAAATCTGCAGCAGAAGCAGATATATCCTAATTTTTAGTTCCTAGTGTTGGTCAAGCTCCAAAAAAAACTGCATCCTATATTTCTCAATATGCAATTCAATAGCATCTTTCATTGGACCTTCCAAGACAGGTAAAAATGTTTTTAAAACTCTTCACCTCTTCACCTCCTGTTTGTGAGTGTACAAAGCTCCTTCAGAGCCACAGAACTTATTATACAACTGTTTCACTGAATGAGTAGCACTAATCATGACCAGTACAGTGGATTGCAATGTGTAACATTGGTGGTATGCCCCTTTAAGATGGCATATGAACTCTATGGAAAGCAAATTGAGACCAATAGGTGTCTACTTCAGTTACAAGACAACAAAATCTAGTGTGGAGTTAAAAATTAACTCAACTTAACAGACCTGCACTGGCCTCTTGGGTTTTTTAAAACAATATATTTATTGGTTTTCACTTTTACAACAAGGAAAAGACAGATACATTATGAAATCCACAGGAAAAAAGAAAAAAACTGAAATAATTACTAAATAATAAAAACAAACAACCCCAAAACAAAAAAAATGTCAGCTCAGTTTCTTATACACAACATCATAGTTTACAGTGATAATGTGCAATAAGGTCAATCAAGAAAAGCCCTGAAGCATGATGGCACCTTGCAGCCATCGTCGTCCAGTCTCTTATTGTTTTTTGATGTTACATATCTGCTTGGAAGGCCCAGGATGAGGGACACTGGGTCCATCTCCAGTTCATAACTTAATATTTTTCTAGTTCAGATAACATATTAGACCAATACATTTGCAGTTTACAGCATGACCACAGACAGAGTACCAATTTCTGTCTTGCGTTTAAGGCACATGGGTGGAAGGGCAGAGTTTAAATGATGTCTACAACTGGAGGATATATGCATTCCGTGTATAATCTTAAATTGTATTGCTTTGACACGATTATAAACAAAAATTTATTTAGCATGTCTTCAGATATCTTTCCACTCCTCATCATCAATTGTGACAGATAGCTCTTTCTCCCATGTGCCCCTAGGCCCCTGTAAAGTGACAGGGAGTGTAAAACATGGATCAGGTATTTACATGCTACAGTATCCTGGTTTCTAGAAGAATCATCCAGATTTCTTAAAGCGACATAGTGTTTGAATGCTCAACACATGAGATATTCCAAAAATCCTGATCATAACCAGGATATCTGTGCACATTTAAACACACTCATTGTTGGCAGAAGGGAAAAGAAAAGCACATCACTTACACATGAAATGCTCCTCTATTCACGGGTTTGTTCATCCATGAATCAAACAACATCAGTGTTGTCAGAACTTGCAGGGTGGAAGAGGTTAACTGTGTGATCTCGCCACTTTATCATTTCTATGACTTTCTACTGTCGCTGAGGTATAAATGCAGAGCAATATGCCACATTTCATCTTGTGTGGAGACCCCAAACATAAATGAAGCTTTAGAGTGATTTCATGTACAGCTGGAATGTTGAAGTAATCTGTCAGTCTCGCACTGCTGGAGATGCTGAAGGTGGCACTGACATCATTTACTCACCAAAAAGATTACAGGGCTGAAGTAGATTTATTTTCAGTTGTGGATTGAATGCAACCCGTTATGCCACCATGTGAAGATCACCACATTTATCAAACTATGAAAAACATCTACTCTACAAAGAAAAACTTTTAAGCTATACATACATACATAAACCATTACTAGCTGACATGAAAGAACAATTACAACTTGCCCAACTGAAACAAATTCCTGAAGATCTCTCCCCATTTTTCTCTCAAGGTATATAATAATAATCCAACTAGTTTAATCATACACACACACACACACACACACACACACACACACACACACATACATACAGCAAGTGAGTTTGTACTGAAACTTTTGTATAGAGTTAAGTATAACTGGATTTAAGTCTTTCATTGCTGGAGTGACATGATTCTGCTTTTGCTTCTCCTGAGAGTTTTTACAATTGGCTTTGTAATAAAACCTGGAATAAATCTGGAATTAATATTATGGGATTTAATTGCATCAACACTTGATCAGTCTAAACAGGCAAAGATCTAAAGGACAAGAATACTGGGGAGGAAAATGTTGGTGGCTGTAACAACTTGTATACCCTGCAGATTTTGACTATATTAGTGGTTTGTTGCATTTGTGGGAAGTTGTTACAGTTTTGAAAGCAGAAGATCTTCACCTTCTCATGAATGTAACAAATCTCTGCAAATGTAATAGTTATTACATTTGCAGGAAATGACGTATTATATTTGTGGTAGGCAACTGCTGTTGTGTTTGTAGAAAACGTATTAAGTTAGTTGGATTATTACATTAAAAGCTGCAGATTTATATTACATTTGTGGTTTATTACCTTTGTGGGATGTCTAACACCTGCCCTTTAAAGGAGCTACACTACCTGTATAAAACATTTTAGTTTATAAAATGTATTAAAATGTATATATATATATATTTTTAATCCACCAATGCTTAGGCCCAATGAGGGGTCAACTAAGGCCCAGCAGACCAATACACTGGCAGAAACCCTGCATGTAGGGCATAACATTCATTATGATATCCTAAACTGGGCGTTTTTAAACAAGCTCAGTGATGACGGAGAATTGTAAAAGAACACTTCTTTGTCTTAATTCACCATATCATACTACATAAAAAACACTGAAGGGATCTCCAGACAAACATAAAAGAAAGGCCTGCTGTCAGGTTCAGGAACAATAAAGCTGCTACTGTCTCCCATGCACCATGCATAAAATGACCAGTATTGTGCAGTCAGCAGCTCCCCTTCATCCTTTTTTATTCCTTTTTGCCAAGCACCACGCTTTGATGTCATGTCCCAACCAGCTCCACCAAAGCAGCATCCCAGTCACCATTATCTACCAACCATAGTAAACATGCCAGTAATGTCTCACAATACCTCACTATACAGATATTGTCATGTTTGAACTCAAATAATTAGCTTTAAGGTGCACTCAGTGAAATACATATCAGCAGTGGTTTGATGAAATTATTTTACTCAAGGTCTATGTACTAGCTTTTTGCGGAGCTTTCACACACCTGTGTTCATGTGAAGGCTGAACATTAAGACCACAATGTACAAGAAACCTGTAGAGCCATCTACACAGAGCACAGCATCTTATCAGTGAGGAGGGGGACAGACAGATTGAGGAGCAGCATGTCTAAGAGGCACAGCGGGCCAACAGGGACAAGGATGATTACAATCCCACCTCGACTTAAGACAAGGACCACTCTGTGTAATCAACAGTCTGTAACCTGGTTACAAGATCGATGATTCCATCAAGTCTTTTAGCTAAAAACAACATGATCTACTACCATGTGAAGTCAAACCCCAATTGATTCTTACAAGTTCTGAAAACTAAATGTTGTTTCTCATTGCCTTTAACAGTGGCCCATCTACAGTTTTTTGACTTCCTCCTATGGTTAAGGTTTGGTTAAAGAGCAAAGACTACTGCTGCATTTCAATGGAAGAGGAAGAAGAAGAAACACAATAATCACAATGTTGGATGGCTTCATGCAAGTGCTGTCCTCTTTATTATCTACTTTGACAGCTTGTTCAGAGTTAAACATAACTATCTACCACCTTTCTTTGAAACTGCTGAGACTACTGTAATGTGTTCACAATAAACTAAATGTCAGGAAGCTGCTGAGGAAACTGAACAGTATACTGTTTCTTCTTTTCTGGTTTTCTGTGGCTGACTTCTTTGTCTGTCCTCTGCCATAACAAGTAGGAGGAGAATGGTGTATTTTGGTGTTTGAATGTGGACAGAGGTATATGCAGAAATGAGCTGAAACTCCTGCACATAATTTTTGCTTGAAAATGGCATTTTAGAATTTAGCCAGTTTAATGTGGACATAGTCCTTGTTAGACTTAAAGAGAATATAGCTGTGATGTGTTTGTTTACATGACTTCTCTAGTTTGAGTCTCTTGTATTTAACATCAATTGAAAAGTGAAGTAAGGGAAGCCTTTTATTGAAATACTTTTCAATGGTTTGTTTTCATTTTCAAGATGAATTTATTATGTTTTAGATATGAGTTCTTCAAATATTTACATTATCTCTTAACACATCTTAAGTGAATCTTGTCTGGTGGGGGGCCATAAAACGGACTGTATTCATTTATTTTGTATTCAACCTACACTATTTGGACCATGCTGAGCGTTTATGGGACCCTAAGTAAAACTGATCCCTGACAGAAAACTACTATTAGTATTGGCATCAATGGTGGAAAGTAACTAAGTACATTTACTCAAGTAATGTGCTTATGTTGTACTTATGTTCAATTTTGAGGCACTTATTTGACTTAACTTGTAGTTTACTATTTCCAAGTGATGCTACTTTCTACATTTCAGAGGGAAATATATATATGACAGCTTTAGTCACTTTTCAGATGAAGATTTGACACAATGGATAATATAACAAGCTTTTAAAATACAACACATTGTTAAAGATGAAACCAGTGGTTTCCAACCTTCTTACAAAAAGCAGTGTGTAGTCGGGGTCACATTTCACATGTCTATGAGTTGTTAACAGCTCCACCAAATAGTGATTTTTCCCTCTAAACTTCTCACATGCTTTCATTTCAATAAATGTTCAAATGATCCAATATTTCAGCAAAAATCAAAGATTAGAGAAAAAGTCCAGAAACTGAAAACAGATTTGTGTATCAGAACTTGTTTTTTTCTTTCCTCTCCCATGAATCATCTCACAGCCCCTCAGATTTACCTGCTGACCCTCAAACCACTAATTATTGCAATACTTTAACTACATCAAGCTCATAGTACTAAGTAGTTTTACTTAAAGGACCAGTGTGTAGGATTTAGTGGCATCTAGCGGTCAGGTTGTAGATTGCAGCGTCCTATCCTCCCCTTCCCCTTTCAAGTGTGTAGGAAGGATGTGAAACTCTCAGGCCCTCTCTAGAGCCAGTGTTTGGTTTGTCCGTTCTGGGCTACTGTAGAAACATGGCAGTGCAACATGGCAGGCTCCATGAAAAAGGACCTGCTACCTATCTAGATATAAATGGCTCATTCAAAGGTAATGAAAACACAGTTCCTATTTTCAGCTGATTATACACTAAAACATACTCGTGAATATTATGTTCCATTTCTTCCAAGTCTGTTCCGCTAGCTAATTTCTACACATTGCATCTTTATGTATGATTTTTCATGGAGGATTTTTTCTTGTAATGGAGCATTTTTACAGTGCTTTATTGACATTTGCACTGAAGTAAAAATTCTGACGTGACCCAAACCCTGCATCACAAAGTGTAAATCAGCCTCGACGTTGTAATGCACAGATGCCTGTTTCAGAGCCCCCTGGTGGCCCTAAGCAGCCACTTAATTTGCTAATGCCTCAGGCTGGCTGTGTGTCATTCCTGCTCATTATAATTAATGTGACTGATCTTTTCCAGTAGCGTTGGCTTCATGAATATATACACATCAAAATAAGCACTGTTTATATTTGGTTAATTCAAGATATACATTGAATAATACATGATATTGTGTCATACAAACTGAAAGAGACAAATACTGTCAAGCTGGTAAATATAGACTCAACAGTCTTCCTCCATGTTTACCCGTCGTCTTGATATATTCAGTAAGTTACTGTCAATAAAAGTCAACACTCCCTGTACAAATGTTACACATTAAAGGTTCAGAGGGTCATTGTGCATAATCTCTCCCTCTGCTGGTGGGTTTTTAATTTAACAAACCTACAGCCAAGTCTTCTTTCATTGGTAATTCAACAGTGATACAAAAATACTAAAATTAATGGATGAAACTAATATTTTTTCAGACAAACCGAGAGCAGCTGAGTGAGTATGACATGTTGTGCTGCTTGAAATAGTGCTGTGGAAATATAAATTATTCAGAATTGACCATATGAGCCATAAATACAGGTAATTGCACCTCCACCATATTTTTCCAGTCCTTGATTTTGTGTCCTGGCCATAATTAGAATACCAGTGGGGTGTTTTCATTGATTTACTTTGTAAATTTACCGTACTAATGGTCAGACTGACTTATCAATTTGCAAGTATTGGCCTTTTAATAGTTTATTTGACCTTTACATAACTCTTTAGATCTTTTTTTTCAGACCGTCCTGGCTAAAATGGCAGCACAGTTACAAAATGATTGACAAAAAAAATCCAACATAAAGTGTGTTGGTAAGGTGTTGTTCCACCATGAGCCTCCTTAACAACTTGAGTTCTACTTGTCATAGATTCTCTAACTGTGTGGAACTCTGCTTGCGGGATGAGCAGAAATGTTCCAAAAGACATTCTCTCATTTAGTGTTCTGACAATGGTGGTAGAGAGCTCTGTCTAACACATCACTCCTAAATCTCTCATACAGTAAGTGCTTCATTCATCTGACTGTGAAGGCTGTAGTGTTATGATTCACAACATTTTGAGCGCTCCAGACCCATATGGAAAGATCTGTATTCAATATATTTCTCTCCTCATTTTTGATTGGTTTTTACCTTCAATTTGCCACCTGTCTTTATACAACACATAACCAATACACACACAGGAGGGGAAAATACATGAACTTGTATTTCAGTGAAAATTTTGTGTCCCATATCCAGTGTTCAGCAGAAGGAACTTTGTAACACATTACAGTAATGCGATTATTTTTTCAGTAACAAGTAGTATATGGGATCACAATGTGAAATATAGTAATTACATTGCAGTTGTCAACCTCCATCAAACTATCGTTAAGATGGTAGACAAGTCCATCCCTATATATCAAAGTAACAGAGCATTACTGGGATTAGTATCAGTTTGGTCTCTGTGTGTTCAGTGGACAGACTGGTCCGCACCATGCTAGCCTGGTGTGAGGGCTGGAGATGGTTGGACGTGGTTAGCCTACACCAAACGAGGAGAAATGCAACTCCTAACTACTAAAATGAGTAATATGTAATGTTAAATCATTTCATTTCTCAAGTAACTCAACTACTTAATTGATTTCAACATTTCAGTAACTTGATTCTGAAGGCAGTGATGTGTCTGAGAGACGTTGTACAAAGATCAGTCACTCTGCTATGTGCCGGGAAGCTAACTATGAAAAAATCTGCTTACTATGAGTTTCAGTGGACACATTCAGTGTCCTATAATGATCTAAATATTGTTATGGAGGACTTTAATTACTATGAGGGTCTCAGAGAAACTGAGCACTTCTTGAGCATGGAGGAAATCTAATACATGTCATTTACCAACAGGGTCAATTCAAAATCAATCAATCTTAGCTTTCACTTATCATCTCTAGCTAAACTCAAGAGAAGACATGTTTCCTGAAGGGCAGAGAGTCATCACCATCACTGTCCTGTGCCAGCCTCACAAAGCCACATTGTGCATTATCAGTCAACTACATGAAGTATATTTGATCATATTTGAGAACGGCATCATTCTATTTTATGATTTCCCCTTATTTAATTTGCCGTGAATACAAACTCAGCACCATGTTTACCTGTTGTCTTGATACATTCAACATAATGTGTTAATTCCATCAGTACAAAAACATTGCCATACATGTGTACATATGTACAGGTGAAATCTTTCTGGCCTTACCTCCCAGGCCTGGTCTCAGCCTGTTGTCATATCCATCCAGCAGACTGTCCAGGATTTTGGTGAATGTTGTGATGTCTTTGAAAGTGCGTGTCGAATTGGAATCTGCTTTGGACCTAAATGAAGGACAAAAATGTGATTATGGACTGATTATGGAGAGAAAAAGAAAATTAAGACTCTACCATTAAGTACTTAAGTACTACTAAGGACTGTAGATGATGATACATCTTGATAATCTCCACCAACAATATTGAAACTGTTTTATCCTAGATGAGTTCATACTAAACCTGAAAGAATATATTGCAGCACAGCATTACTTGTATGTAAAATAATGATACACATTTGAAATGGAAATTGAAAAGCCCTTCAAGCAATTACTCAGAATTACATTGTTTACTGTCTATGAGTGAGCTCTTTATTTGTACATAAGTCTCTTATGTCTTCCTTTACAGAATGTTTTGAAGATTGTCCATAATCATCATTGCAGAAACTGTCCAAACACTGGAGATATTTGTATTGACCAGTCAGCCCACAACGGTAGAGGAAACTGGCTTTGTTTGACTTTTTTTCCTCACAAAATGATAGATTCCACTTTGAAGTGTGATTTCTTGGTATTTTAAAATATACGTTCATTTTTGGGAAATATGTTTATTGGCTTTCAGGATGAGATGACCAATATCAATCTCATGTGGTTAAGTACAAAGGTGGAGTCCAGACGTGTTAGCCAAGTGTAGCATAAAGACTGGAAGGAGAGGAGTTATTTCCTAGAAACTGTGACTGGACTTAAGAATGAATGAATGGAGTCTGAATTATATCTAATCAGGCCTGTTAGTGTCTGGTTGTACTGCTGCAGGTCTCTGCTCTGTGTGTCAGTCTGAGTGGATCCATCAGACTTTCTGCCAGCTCTGATCATGATGTGTATCTTCATAAACACAAGACAATTCTTTTTTTCTTTGTGAGGCAGAAGGAGGTGTGTGAGTCTTTTTCCACCCTGGCTGCTTGTTAATTGGTGGAGCACCATGCTGCTGACAGTGTTGCTGTTCTCTGTCTGTTTGGATCTTTTTCGGATCTAATTATTGTCAGGTCTATTCACAGTGGGACTGACTAATCTCAGGACCCTTCTGGATCAGTATCTTTTTTTGGAATATTTATTTATGCACATCAGACATGTGTCTGTATCAAATCAAGTCAGAAATGTTAGACCAGTGAAGAACTTAACAATATACTACTTAACACAACGTTGATGATAACGTTATTTATCAGGGCACTATGCCAGTTTTACACATAAAGGTCACATTACTAGCCATAGTCAATACTACTCATCCTGTGAAAACAGCTGTATAATATCTTCTGTGGTTTTGGAGAAACTGACAAGGCATCACCTGATGACATCATCAAGGTTGTCTCAGCTGTGGCCTGGAAACAAATGTATAGCACAGCAGACATCTTTCAAAGTGGAAATAGAAGGATGTGGGTGTTTACCAGACAGGGAGGGTCTCATGAAAAGATGCCATTGAGTTGTCTTATGGAAAATGTAGGATCCATATCTCAGTCTTTGCCACTTTGATTTTGACCATTCTTTTTTCCCTTTGTCCCAGCTTTATAGAAGTGCAATACTAAACCTGTGGAGTACACCTGTAAGTGTGATAGGTGATCTAGCCTATGAGGTGGGAATGCATGACTGGCATGGTAATCACTCAATTCAAAGTTTTGAGAAAACCAAAAAGTTAATGTATTCTAAATCACACTTTTACATATTTTGATATTTTGCTAAAATAAATATTTTACATATTTTTAAACGTTGAAACAGTTTTTTTTTTCCCATAGAGACATGACTGCCCCGATTACCAAAGTGTCTAACTAAATGTTTTGAACTGTCATGAGTGTGGACAGCCTCTACAACACGTTCATATTTTCAAAAATATAATGTGACACTTCATTCCACACAGCATCTGGAAACTTTTACCAATCAAATCAAATATAAAATGAACACTAATATTTATTCAACAAGAATCTAGCATAATAACGTGTTGAAAATAATAATGACAAATTGTGATGTACTGTGACGGAGAATTTTCAGAAGGGAGACTAGACGCAGTGTTCTTTGAACTTTTGAAATACCTCATTGATAGTGTCTCTGTTCATTTCCTTTATTTTCATTTCTTTTTTTCCGAGTAATAAATAACCTCTCATGTAACGGCAGGTTTTCTGTTCCACGGGAAATACAGTAATCTGGATAGTTTTCATTTAGACAGTGTCATACTAGGAGTAATGACATCACATACTGTTCTTCATGTGGAACACAGTTTCTACACGTGGAAAAAATATAATCCAATATCACACAGATGAATACAGTTACGATTTATTTCTCGGATTATACAAATTACAATTTGAACTTTTACAAACGCTCATCTATTAGGCCTACTCCCATTAGCCTCTTTTTTTCCCCTACAAAGTACACCGTGACGGGCGGTAACAAAGACATCCAATAGGCTACCTAAGTTGAGATATACTGAAATAAAATGATGCTTCGAAGCGCCGATTTTTACCAGAAGAGCGTAGCAAGACCTGGAAGACCCAGTATCAAATTGTGCAAGGTGTAATTTTTCCTAAAAGCCAAATCATTCTTAAATTGGCAGATTTTTAAGGAGGTTTGTTGCTGCGCTCTCTACTTGATGGTAAAGTGAGCGCATAAAGCGCTGATGTATCCGAAAAGGATCTGCTATCAATTTCCATATTGACGAGGATCATTAACGTCGCCAGCAGTCTATTGTAGTACTATTGCTGTTTGACAAAATGTCCTGTTTATTAGCTTTGAGGTGGGAAAGCCAGAAAGCCGTGTCTTACGCTGTCCGTGCGCGCGACCAGCCTGCCGTCCAAGCGCTATAGTAGGCTATTTCTGTTTAATTGAAGAAAAGACATGACACCGACATAAAACTTACCATGTCTGCCACAGTACGATCAAAGAGACCAACACAGACATGTAATGTGAACCCCATCGTCCTCTCATTGCTGAAGCCTGAAAACAAGACGGGAAACGCTTTCAGAGCGCGTAATTACACAGCGGAGCGGCACAAAGCACCTTACAGATGTTGCAATTAAACGGACCCCACACAAATATATGTCTCCACAAAAGACACAGGTCTAGTCTTCTCACAGTGGGGTTCTGTTTAGTCCAGCATCCAAGTCTCTGCAGCCAAACTCCCCATCCAAACACTGAATGGCTGCTTCCAGCTCATTTTGTGTAAAAACGCATCCAATTTAGTGTAAATCTGTCGAAACATAGTTGCTGCCTACCTGAAACGCGACAGGTGTCCTCTGGGTTGCCAAGAGAGACTGAACACTGAGCGAACACACTGGAGATGAACAATCCTTTGGCAGAGAATGAGATGAGTAAGGCAGAGAGATGAGTGTCGTTACTGTCCGTCCATTCTGTCAGCTCCTCTCACAGGGAGTCCCCACAGCTCACCCACAGACTAACCTGAGAGCAAACTGTACAGCGAGCAGCGCTCTACTGTAGCACACCACTCTGATGGATGAATACTGAGTCAGAGAGTTCCGTTCATTACATGGTCAGATATTAATTAGTGCGCACAACTGCGCACATGCATATCAAGCGGTTACGTTGACTTAAATCACTCTAAGTCATTTCAGTTGGTTAAATGTTAAAAGCAGCAAGAAGAAAATAAGAAGGCTCGGCAAAAACAATCAAACAAACAAAAACAAAACCCTACAGTTCAGGTTTTTATAATGATACATACATATGTATTCGGGGCATGACATTTTTCAGTTCCCAAACACTGGTCCATGAAGGTGCTATTAACTGGAATTAATTCTAAATTCTACAATTTGACCCAAGTCTTCATCTCCAAAAAAACCAAGACAAATCTGACAACCATGTATGAGCCAGTTTACATGAACTCTTCTGATAGGAGACACAGCCAAATGCATTCAGCCAAGCACAGCTGCACACGTTGTAGCCTTCACTTTCCCCATGACATTGTTTTCAGGGTGAGGATTTGGTTTAAGGTGAGGGGTGTACTATAGGGTTAGGGCTAGTGGGTTAGGGGCAAGTCTCCGGGAAATGAATGTAAGTCAATGTCATATGCCCTAAACAAACATGAATTTTCTGATGAGTGAGTAATATAAGGCAGGAGGCACCCTGGCTGTCCAAACTACTGCTGTTTTTTTTTGTTGTTTTTTTTTTTACATGAGAGCCAGAGGACAACAGTCACAAGTGGAACAGAGAGCAACTACTATTTCCACGGTAAAAACCTGTGTTGTACGAAGATAATTTTTGAAAGAAGAAAAAGGAGCAGGAGATGTGCTGTAGAGGCACAAAGACCTGAAAGGTCATAAATGTCTCAAGTAATAGTCCCTGGTGGCAGCAACATTCACAAATAAGAAAGGAGCACTCCTAACTTTTTAAAAACACACAGGAAGGTATATAGAGTCCTAGCAGTGCAGCTATTCCTTGCCTGCAGGGCTTTGGTGTCAGTAAAAATATTCCCAGATCTGATGCTAACATACAGTATGTCAGGGGTGGGCTGCAAGCAAAGAACAATACACTGTTATCAGATCAAAACAATGTACCTGCAAAAGGTCAAGTGCTCAGAAATGTAGAAATCCAGCCATCTTCTGGGATACCACTTTGCATCTTTGACATTAAATAGAAACCAGAGTGATAAGCTTTTTATTTACAAAAAAAAAATCACATGAGCCTTCAAATAACAAAGAATAAAAGCCTCAGGTCCTGTTATAGGGTCCATGTTTAATATGAAAGTGCTGGATGGAACAAACAACACACTGACAGGTTTGCTATTCTTACTAGTTGTGGACTATAAAGATGGAATCTGTCCTTAAAGGGGATCTATTGTGCTTTTCTTTATTTTCAGTCATATATATATAATGTTGCTGTTGTTGCTGGATATTCATATTAAATATGGCAGCAGTGTCAAATAATGAGGTAAATGCATATAGAAGTAATTCCTGTGAGCAAAAAGTACCAGCTTCAGACTGCTCTCAATGCTCAGATTCCAACATTTTTCTCTATTTTCAGCTCAAGTTGACGTCAGCTCATAACAGGATCCTTTATCTGGTCATCTGCTCCACACACAACATGCAAGTTCACTGCTCTGCTTCACAACAGTATGGCATTTTTACATTGTTTTGGGGGTAGTCATGCTAAGACATGACTCAAGTCAAGCTGGCAGGCGGTGAGTGTTTTTTCCTTTAGACAGCAGCGTAAAATAAAATTGGTGGTCTGTAGCTCTTCATCAAATGTCATCATCACTGTAGCTATCCCTGCTTGCACTGTTCCTCCCTGCATTATTTCTAACTGATCAGCTTCAAATCTCCATATGTTGATGTGTTGACCAGGTTTTAGCGCTGGTAAAGAAACTCTGCTTATTTCCTTGTGGAACACATTTCATTTCCTGTAAATTCTTCACAATAAAAATCTCCCATTATTTAGTAATTTAAAAGATTTTAATATTAAGTGGTAAAGCAGGAAATATTGGGTTTGCATCAGTGGTAACTTAAAATGATTCAGACACAGTTACCCCTTTGCAGGCTTCCAGAAAGCTTGCCAATCAGAGCAGAGTGGGCTCATTGGGAGGGGGGCCTTAAAGAGACAGGAGCTGAGATTGCCTGTTAGAGACAGAGGCTGAACCAAGTAGCAACATCCAGGGCTGAAAAATGAAATGCCAAAAACTGCAGTTCCTTGAATGGCCTCTTGACACTGGCTCCAAAAGTGAGTCATTTCCCACAGACCTCCATGTTAAAATGCCCAACTTTACAGCAGAAATAAATATGTTTACAGCCTGGTACAAAAAATGGTTTTGGTCTTTATAGCTAATTTTTCCTTTCAACTGTATGGGGGGTGATTTTTTTTTTTTATAACTCATTTGTTTCAATTTTATTAAGCCGTAAAGTTTGCATAATGAAGAGCATGGCTGCTTTGAGTGACAGGTCTGCCAGCCGCTAGGTGGCTTGTTTTAGCCATTCAGCCAGCCTCTTTGCCCATTTGTGATTGGCTGGGAGTTAGGCAGAGTCACACACTGCCAAGATGGCAATGGCTGGAGCGGCTCACTTTGAGATTCAAAACTACTCTTCAGAAAAGAATGAGTGATGTCATGGTAACTACGTCCATATTTTTATGCAGTCTATGGGCTGAATTGAGGGGCTGCATAAAGGGCCAGTATGAGATAGGTAAGGAGATTTTTGAACTGTGAACCATGCAAAGCTACTCTAGTGGAGTCCCGGAATAAAAATATAGAGCTGGAAATGAATAAATGGGAAATAAATGTTCTTGGTTTATTTACTTAGATTTTATGGTCTATACAAGTGAGAAGTGATGTTGGGCAACCTCGTATTTTTGTTTTGAGTAATAGATAGGAATTTTATAGTTTATGTTTCAAAGGAATAGAATAAACCAGATTAAGTGACTTCCTTTAATGTCAATGGAATCCCCAATCCCATAGAACGGGCTAAAATTATAACAAAATGAAAGTGAGAGAAATCAGATATAGTGTACTTACAGGAAACCCACCTCTCCCAAATAGAATACAATTAACTGGATAGGATGAGCTTTAAGTTTGTTTTTTCCTCGGCACATAGTGGATATATTCATTTCTGATAGGATAAACTATGAACATGCCTCAAGAATTAAAGACAAGGGGGAAGGTTTATATTGATAAGAGTTAAAATAGAGGGGACCCCGGTGACAGTATTTAATGTTTATGCCCCACCTGGCTGTGTTTTATTTTTTTCCAAAATATTTTTTTATCATTATGGTTTCTGTGAGCCAAGATATACTAATTTGTGGAGATGATCTGAATGCCCATCTGAACCCTAAATTAGATTCTTCTGTATTCATCAAATACCATCAATTATTAGAAGAATAAATTACCTGATGTAAGACATAGGCATTGTAGATATATGGAGGGACTTCCCCACAAATTGAGACTGTAAATGTAAACAACATAAAGGCTTATGTTAGATCCTGATTGTAGAGGTAGCAGGTTAAACAAGGTCCCTCTAACCATCCACATCCTCCAGCTTGAAAGATGAGCATAGCCACCCTGTGAAGAAAACTTTGGCTTCTTGTATCTGTGATCGTATTCTCTCAGTTTTTACCCAAAGCTGTAGGTGAGGGTTGGGACATAGATCAACTAGTAAATCAACAGAGTTGCCATCACATTCCAACCAACAATGCCATCAATACACCTGCAACTGGAGAGATAAAATATGCTTAAACTAAGTAGCTTCATGATTGGAAAAGGCTAACTTGCATTTGTCTTTCAGAGCAGGGGTTAGAAGGCAAGTTTGATCTGTGGATGGAAAATGATTCATCTTCTGAGCAACATGAATGTCCTTCACAAATTCAATGACAACCTGGCAGTTGCTGTTAATTTTAGTTTTTTTTTTTTCGTTTTCATGCTATTAACTGTCTAGATGTTTTGTTCTAGATCAAAGTATATGGACAGGTGACTGCCATCCTTCTGCTCTGCTGCTACACATGTGAAGACTGTTAGTGCTGTGCCTTTTCTTTCATGGGACCAAGAATCATGAAAGCAACAATGGCAACTCACACTAATATGCCAAGGCTGCTGTCAACACACAAACCCATGCGGTAATGCAGTAATGGGTGTGGCACAATATATCTTGATTGGAAGGTCTGTGAGTGTGTTGACAGGCTCTTGTAGCAGCACATGCAGTCTCCTGCTGGTACTGATGACTGTTAACACTGTGGACAGCACTTTTCCTGGCTTTGATAGGGTAGAACTGTTCTCAAGAGGTCACAGAGTGGATCCAGGCATCAAGTGTAAATGCTTAGTCACAGGCACAGTCACAGTGACCTGAACAGGAAAACTACAAAAGACATAGCCGACACATACTTGTGCATGTGTGTGTATGTGTGTGTGAGAGAGAGAGAGACAGACAGATACTGAAGAATGATGTTAGCAGTATAATATACTGATGGGTGACAAATTAAAGGAAAAATCTTAATAAACAAATGGAGAAACATAACGAATGCAGATGCTTCCACACAGGTGCACAGCATGGGACCATTAAGCATCTAACATCCAATCATGCTCTGTGGCATATACATAAAATGATGAGCAGGCCCAATTGATTCTGATTTTCTATCAAGATGTCTAAAGGAAAAGATCTTCAAGAGCTTCAGGCACAAAGACTGCTCAGCTGGCCAGTGTTTCAATAGTAACAGTGACTTAAGTGACATCTGCATTTATATTGTGAGAAAGACATCAATATGGTGTACCTGACAGTTTATAATGCCTGATGATAACAGTGACAGCCTACAGTCTCTTTTGTGTTGTGATGATAGATAATCACTCTGAATGTCTATATTGTTATTATTATTATTATTATTATTATTATTATTAGTAGTAGTAGTATTATTATTATTAGTAGTATTAGTATTAGTATTAGTAGTAGTAGTAGTAGTTGTAGTAATTATGTCTTTCTCAAATCAGCTATACATTAATATTTACAGGTTTATTTACATATTTACAGCTACAAACAGCATCACCTCTTGCATTGTGAGTTGAATGAAAAGCATTAAATCTGGTTGCTCAGCCAAAAGCACATTCTCTGGCTGTAAAACAAAAAACTCATTCTGAACCAGATAAAGGAAAAAGTATTTCAGATTTCACTTCAGTTCTGTATGTCCCTCCAATTGAACATATTATGGACTAGGCAGTAAAATGTCTGAACAAAGGTTCAATGCAGTGAGCAAAAGTATCTCAAATGGTCCATTAATATAATCTGCAACATATCCGTTCTTCCACTCAGTCCAGTTCAACAAACAAGGAGAAAGTCTGAGGGCATCTGGTGGATTGATGGAGGAACACTACAGGCTCAGCACCAAACAGACACAGTTAGAGACTAGCTGGTGAACATAATGTAGAATTTAGCTGCTAAAGAGATTTTTCTCAGCAGTTGTTGGTAAGCGAAACAGAGCTAAAATAGATTGAATATTGGACTGACATTCATCAGGCAACCAGAAACCCAACTCCAAGTGAAAGCTAATGGTGTTCTGTGTCTGCTAGATGTGTAAAAAGGCAACTGTTTGTGAATGCTTTTGCCATATTAAATTAATATGTCAACATAACTGGTTCCACTGGTCCCATGTGGTTGAAAAAAATATATCTTTAATTAAACAATTTGAGTATTTTTTCAACTACTGCACACTCCTACTGTATATGTTCATCAGTGGGCTACTGAGATTTTTTGTATAATTCATTCAGAGGAGGTGATCCCTTGTTCCACAGCACTTTATGTGTCTGGCCTACTGTATATGTCTCAAGTAAAGTAATGATATATCTGATATCCATCAACCACCAACCATAACACTTTTATTTCTTTAAACTTTTAAATCAAATCCTACAACATCTGTGTCAGGCTCTTGGGTAGCTGTTTCATAGAGGGCACACACACCAACCATGGTGCTCTACTTATAGCTGAACTTGGCAGCCAGATGAGTTGTGACAGGTTCAGTCCAGTATGAAGAATTCCACCTGAGGCTATCTGGAGACTTCCATCTTGGGATCAGTCTGACCCTGGAAGTCTCTAGGATGCTGGGTTAATGACTAAAGACTGCTGGAGATTTCTGCACATTCATAGGCAAACCTTAGCTCAGAATTGACTATAACGCTTTGGTAAGGTGTAACTTGCTGATCTTTCAAGATCACAGGATGGTCATGAAGAGGGTTAGGACAGAGACCTCCAGAGATCCAGTATTTCTTATGCTGATGTTGGAGAGAAGCTCAGTGTCTACTGAAAAAGCAGATTCCAACATAATGTTCTTGCATTCAAGATATTTATTTAGTTTATCACGCTAACATTTCACACAATGAAAAAGGTCTGCAGAAGAATTGCCTACCATGATTTCAAGCCTGTTGTGATTGGCTTGGATGGTTGGTACACTGTATTGCCCCATTTGGCAGCAACAAGTAAAAGTTTTAATTTTGAGAACTGCCATTTGCTAAAGGGCAACTGTAGTTAAGGAAGTACATAATAAATAAATTACAAAAACACTTACTGCTTCAGTCATGCTGATGTTTTTATGCCCATGAGCTTTTTGTTATCAACCAATCAGATAGAAAAGCAACAATGAATTGATTGTCTCACATACATTATTCATCAGTGATTCCCAACACTGTTATGAATGACTGTTATAAAAAAAACTAGTCATATGAGGGTTTCCTGATCAGCCACATGGTTATGGGTTGCTTAAGTTTGGACAACTGTTTGGTTGAGGTTAGAAACAGATTGTGGTGATGTTTGAGATTCTGGTCAACTACCCTACCCTATGCAATGGGAGAGGAAGTCGAAGACAATGCACTCGATGTTTGCCAGTCAAGGTTTGTGATCCTCAAGATGGCATGTGCCAGACAACCAAGAGTAAAGAGAAAAGGAGAATCAAAGAACACAGAGGGATGTCCAAAGAGAGCCTTAGGTATCCAAGTTAAGATGGCAGCAGTCAGGAAGCCAGGGGTCAGGAAAAGTAAGCTCCAAGATGGGTCAGGCTTATGGTTGAGACAGTAAGGGTCAGAGAAAATCTTTGAATGAAGGAACAAGAACCCAGGTCCCAAAGACAGACGGCAGTCCAAAAAGCTCAGAAGACCAGCAGAGTTAGTCCAGAAGTGAGATACCATCACTCAAAAAGTGGAGTTTGGCACTATAAGGCTGTTTTCACTTTCATCTGCTAAAGGGGGAAAGTTTGTCTGTAATGATTTTTTAATATATCTTAAGACATGTTTGAAGGGCCCATTCATGCATAGAACAGGTGTAGGTAACTGAGGGTACAGTTGTTGACTGTTGACAGGTTTAACTCTTCTACCAAGTGTCTAGATGTATGACAACATCATGCTACTTTCAACATTGCTTCTTTTTCTGTTAACATAAGTCATTTTAAGTGATTGACAAAATGACCACAACTGTCTCTTCTGGACAATCTCCCAGCTCATATGACACTGTAGACAGTGTAGATATTTTCAGACCCAGAATCCTGTTCAGAGGGCAGTTGAAAGAAAATTCTGGTATTTTTCTACCTGGCACCTGGCTTTTCCATAAATGTGGCCACTGTGACTCATGCTAAGTTTTTGCTCACCAGCTCCACTACAGAGATCCAAGGAAAGAAAGACTTGACAACATTATAGGCAAGCTGCATGAGCTTCTTGCAGCTTTCAGGTATAGGGTGTATAGTGAACTCAGCAGCCACACATTTCTCTGTTCTGTATTTCTCTGTTTTGCGTCTTCGGGTTAGGCTAACCCATCGTTGCTAACTTTGGAGCTAACTCCTTTCAATATTCCAGCACTTGGGGAAACAACAGACGTTTAGACTGTAGTCTTTTCTGTACATTTACTGCCAGACTGACAACTTACCATTAACCTTTTCCTCTGCTCCACTCGTATCTACTGTCAGTTTAGCTGTATCCAACTCTCTACGCAAACATACTACGCTATGTCGTATTACTTAACAGAGTTACACAGTGGTTCACTCACGTACCGAACAGCGCTGCACAGACTTGCTAATATATTTAGTGACCAATTGCTAAATATAGTATATGTAGTATATATAGCACTTTTCTCCTTATGAAAGTAATACGGAGATCTGAATGGAGAAATCCCACATTGATCGTAATAGAAAAAAGAGAGTGCAGCAAAGCTGAATGCAGGTTGTGAAAGACAAATCTCCAAGTTCATTATGACTATAAAGAACTATCTATAAAGAGAGACTTTGCATTCACAAGACACTGACAAAATTTCAGTATTAGTATTATTGGATTATTGGACAACATATTACAAGACTGACTAGAAAACTGGGTGGGACTTCCTGAAAAATACTAATTTTCATCCTGATTACTAGACTACCCTCTAATGAAAACATGTTTCCACAGACAGTGGCTGAAATTACAGTTAGAGCTCTGACTCCATCATGAGATATAGATTAGGGGGAATAAAAGAAGTATTGCGAGGTTACACAAAAAGTATTTTGAGGGAATAGAAAAACTCACTAGATAACTAATTCAACCAACTGCTATTAATTTGGACATTTTAAATAAATAAAACTTTCACAATGGCTGCATGTCAGTATTTTACAGCATGTATGCTGTTGTTTTCTTCTGTGTGTTTACTTGCTTAGTGCTCTTTCAAAACAGTCTGGCAACCTGAAAGCCAATGTGATGTCAGGTAGAAGTGGAAGTGAATGGGTTAGTGATACGACAGACCAACAAGCCAATCAGCATTGAGTCATGTGCATTCTGCATGACCCCAGACGGCTATGTTAAATGGTTTGGTGTGAGATTATGGAGACCAGGGCAAGAACTATGTAGCAGGCCTTTCCATGTCTCCTTCATTAAAACATGACTTGATGAATCATCAGCCCACTGTGTGTTTGACTGTGCTGTAAACAACAGTTGCTTTTCCATTGTATTTCTGCCCTCAGAGGTTGATAGATGTGCCGTTTTAAATTCATAAATGTCAGGGAGAAAGCAGATGCCTTTCCTGCCAGGGGAACAGTTAAAGCTAGGCTAAAGGTAAACAGAAAATGTGCATGTAATGGTGCAATGCTGTGGATTGGATGCTGGATGAGTGACATGATGATTTGTTTGTGTTTTACAGTGGATGGATGGATGGATTTAGAGTTGTAACACACTACGGGGGGAATAGCTGTCACTAACATCTGTTTCATAGGAAACTGGAATCACTGACCTGAAGAGGGGAGCTGCACAGCTCTGTTTATCCCTCAAGACTGTCAAGAAATGTGACTCAATTTTCATAGTATGTCATTTATAAAATATATGTATTAGCAGAGATGGAGGTGCCGTTGTTTAATCATTCCTTTTGTAATTTCCCTTGTACCTCACACTTATCTGGTGTCAGGGTTGAATGTGGATGGCAGGAACTAGATATTTAGACAATTTAGCACTCCACAGTATGTGGCATTTGTTGACATTTATGGCTTGGAACATTTACAGCAGATCATCGGTGAGTATGATACTAAGGAATGATGACAGCCACACAGCTGGCTTACATATGTATGTGTGTGTGTGTGCATGTGTGTGGTTGGGGGAAGGGTGTTCAGAGAAATTAAGGTAGGTGGTTGTGACAGCTCTTCTTTGAAATTGCAGCATTCATGACAGCAGGCATAGAGCATGTGGCATTAAAGTGGCCTGCTGTTGTCATTCAGATACCATCTTTTACATGATCCTTTCCTTACACACTATCGCCACGCCACGCCACAACACACCAGTGAGCCCTTTAGAATGGGGTGGCTTCTATTTTCCTTTCCTGTCATCTCCTGCTCCTATGCTTTCATCTCCTGCCTGCACAGACAATGGTTTCAAGGAAGCTTTGTTTTGTAGCGATGTCTCTCCACTTCCTTCCTGTCTGTGCTCTAATGTGGGGAGGTATCTTAGACTAGACTCTCTTATCCTAGACTGTACCCACATTATCTATCTATCTATCTATCTATCTATCTATCTATCTATCTATCTATCTATCTTTCTCCACCTAACATGTGAAATCATCTTGATAGCCTGTGCTGCACATGATACTGGAATGAAAAGTTATTGCAGACAGGGACTGGGATAGGTAGACTGTAATGTGACAGATATAGTCTATCTCAGTAGGAGTCCTGCAGCACCCTCAGAACCCAAACTTCCAGTGGCTATGATGCCTGGTTATCAGTTGGGAGGGTATTTCTAAGGGTATTTCCTAAAATGTCAAATCACTGCTCTTTAGTTGACTAATAGATTAATTGACTGCTTGAATAATTGACTGTTGACTACTCCTTTCAGCACTAATTTAATTTGTCAAAAAGTGTGAACATTTCCCTCAAGGTGTCCCCATGTGCCTAATTAACTTTGTGGTATTCATCTGCAAGTCACAGGCACCGCTACACATGTCAGTTTCTTGTGTGGCTGCAGATGTCTTATTTCTTTCCTTTGAATGGAAGCTGTGTGGTGTCTTCCTGTCCTCCTGTTAGACTCCAACCGTCACACAACCATTACAACACTGATGCTGTCACAGATGCAAAACCACTTTTTACCATATTGTCAATTTGCCCAAATCACTGTGCTGAACTGTATTTTAGTTGTAAATGACTGAATTTCAAAATAACACTACTATTAAACAGAGAGCTAAATGTCAACTTCTTCTTATAAGATGGTGGCTTTATGTAAAAACAAAAATTATCATGAACCTTTAGAAGCTTAACTGAAAATGACCTCAGTATCATTAAAAGCTACTGTGGTTTGTATGGATTTTCAGTCATTGGATTTTGCAGGGGTTTTTTTAACTCTTTCAGTCAGCTCTCTTTTCATTTAAGGGGTATACACTTTTGGTGGCCCACTTTTCACTAGCTAAAACTATTCTGAAAAATATCCTTAGTTCTGGCTGGATGATAAGGGTTATATTACTATAAAAAAAAGGTTTCATATTAAGGCAACCAGCCCCAACAAACCATCATCCATCCATTTATCAACATTTAAACAGACCTTGTCATGCTGAAAGCAAGTAAACTAAGTAGCCCATAAACTGTTATCCCTATAGGTCTTCTATGTCTGCTCTAGAGCCTCCTCAAATTTTCACATGGCTCTTACAGACATTCATGTTTCCTATTGGATGAATTATCACTTCGCAGATCCCCTGACTTTATCATCATGTCAAACTTCCAATTTGTGGAATACCTTATTTATGAATAAATGAATGAATGAAATGAATGCCTGCAAGCTTTGCATTGCAAACTAAGATGGTGAACATAATAAAAATTACCTGCTAGGAATCAGCATGTGAGCAGATTGATGTCAGCATTAAGCTTGAAGCACCACTGTCCCTAAGTAGGACTGTGAGCTGTTATCATGGCTGTAGTCTTTTGGTCTTCTTTGCCATCACAAGGCTTGAACTGCAAAAACCAAACCAACATCATGTTAGAGAAATCTCTTTTCTCTTCAAGCACAAATATATGTTGCTAAACAACATTCACCTACTGTGTTTGCAAAGGCTGCAAAGATTAAAATCACCACTAACATAGGAAACATTTCCTCATGTCAGATATTTATACCTCAATGAAAGGACCATGCAGGGATGGTATATATGTCTTTGAAAGGTCATGTTCCATCAGCACTCAATGTAACTTTCAACCCCTTCAGTTAAGCAGCCCTGCTCTTTCCTACATTACACTGACTAAAGAAAGGCATTTATTCCTTCATTATCTGGATTTTCGATCCTGAACAAGCCTCCAGCCCATTTCTGTGTGTATATATATTGACACATGGCTGCTCTGGGACCAGTAACTTAAGTGCACTAGTTGTAATGGTCTTGAAATAAAGGACTTATTGGGGTTTTAATGGCACAAGTCACCTATGAGATTGAGCTCATGCTGTCAAACTCTGAATGATGGTGATGAGAGATCAGAGGATGTGATGTATGCGTCACATAATGAGAATGTAGAGGGTAAATGAGGTATCTATGAAGCGAATGTGCTTCAGTGAGACCAGGTTTTAAGGTGTATCAGTTAACTTAGCAATTTTGAATCACTAGGTTTTATTTATTCAGGAAAATTTTATTCCAGGATTGACTTTACCACATAATGACAATTCAGTTTAGAAAGCAATTCTCAAATTCTGATAAATCATTAATCATTATGTAGTGGGTTATACATTGAAGGATCTCTATTCACCTACTGTAAAAACAACTAGCATGCTAAAACCATTGTCTCTGAAAAAGGAAGCAGAGGAGGGGATATTAAAAATAAAATCTCTTAAAGACAGGCTTATTGAAATAATATCTTGGTTGCCATGCCACCAGATGGTATGAATGATGAATTCAATATCACCCCATTCTTATTGAAATGTCTCTAATTTGATCTTGCTTTCCAGTTTGACACTGATGTTCTGGAGGTCTGAGTAACATCAGAAATGTAAAATCTTACAGAAAATTAATACAAACATCCATATACTGTAGATTTTTATTAAAAGAAACAGAAATGTTCTTGCTCTCATGGGCTACTTATGTAAAATTATGTGATAATTTCTGTTTATTACAGATTAGGTCTCATGTCATTTATCATTCGGTGGTCCACTCATAGAGGAGTGGAGCCTCTCCCCGGACATCATAATTCAGATCTGGCTGGTTTTCCCTGAGGTCAACTGACATTAGAGGGCTAACACATGTACTCATAGAACTTGAGTTACATCCAGATAAATGCTGCTTATGAGCATGCATACAGAAACAGTGCTTCTTATATAAAGTTTTTCTTACTATGTGATGTGTCACCTCTGCTAATATCAGTCATTGAACATAAAATGAAAATGCAAGCCAGGTGGCAAATCTGGTTTGTAAGGTCGCTACTATTGTGTTTTTTAAATAGTCATAGACAAAGGTGAAACATTCATGTTGAACATGTGTAACATTATCTTATGGAAATGTGTTGCCTGCCTTATGGTAAAGTTTTAACAACATAATTAATGTTTATCGGCATGTTAATCAATAATCGTGACTGTGTATTGTATAATGTATTTTGTCCACGATTACGTTTGTTTGTAACGTATCACGAACACGTTGCTAATCAACATATCTTTGCTTTCCTACAATGCTATTAGCTATTTTAATTCGAACAACATTTCTCTACTTTAACATACATATATACTGGTTACAGGCTTACGCGTTTTTCTTAACACACCTGGATTTGTCCTTTTTCAACGTGACGGTACTCATTTTAATTAATGGATTGATTTATAATTGCTGTGTATCTTGTATCTCCACTGACATCTGATGATTTGCGCATTATGACCTCTTGTTAAGTAACCGCCTGCCATTGCTGTGAAGAATAAAATGAGAGAAAGAAATGACAAACTCAAATTTTCTGGCCATTGTTGTCTAACCTCATAAGAAGGGACTGAAAAAAGAAAGAAATCCTAAACATGTCAAAGGGAATTCCCACTGATGTCATGCGTCCCATAATGGCCCACAAAATGGACACCCGACCCCGCCCCCCACAACACCCCCTTTTTTTGCTTTACTTCGTCTTCTTCGTCGCTCTTTTGACAGACAGTGGATGACTCAATGAACCAGGCAGACTAGCGACCCCACGTGTGTCTACATTGAAATGACATCTTCATTCTTGAAAACCCGAGGTTGCAAGCAAGACGAGTTGGCGGGTTTGGCGCACACGCAAACACCCACCCCTCCCCCCACCACACACGCGCACGCGCACACACACACACACACAAATATATATGTCTAAAATAAAGCAACATCTTTACGCGTTCTGAACATAGATCATCTAGCAGTGTAATTACTAGTCCGGTTGTAGTACATATTTGATATATTCAGTAGTTATGTTGTTTTATGAACCTATTTTACGACCCTACTTTACAAAGCAGAAGAGCTGCCATCCCAAAAACGCTGTTTATGAAACACTCACTAAAATATCTTAAACTAACATCTAAACTTTTTGTTAACATAGATCATTTAGATGCAGTGTGATTATTAGTTCGGGTGTATTAAATGTTTGATATATTCAACAGATAGATCTTTTCACAACCCTATCTTACTACCCTACTCTACAACCAGAAGAACTACAACTGTGGTGCTTATTTGTATCAAGAAGCATGGCAAGGCTCATGGGAATTGTAGTTTAAAAAAAAAAATATTAGCGTTTTTAATATATTAGGAAGTTGTTAATACTAAATTGAGAGTACACTAGGGAGTTTAAGGGGATGATAAACACATTTGTGTAATCAGATTTTAAATATCTAATTGCTTTGTGAGTGAAAATTAATTTTAACCATATTTTACCCATATCTGACAGCTTCCCCAATTGTTGACTATATTCACATGATAGCTGAGGCCCAGAGCTCTCTATAACAGTTGGTCCCATGTCTGTACCCCCTTTTGTTGATGAATTATAAGCCTTCAAATATACACCGAGGTCAAGGTTCAAAGGTCAGTTCTTCAAAGCAGGAGCCATGTAGGATCTTCATACTTACATATGTTATTTTCCAGGTCAAGACCTTTCCAAAAATGTATTTGGTGTAGTTCTATGACAAAGTTTTAATTTTCACATTTCATGGACACAAGCCGTCCCAGGCCTAGTTTCAGAGTACTGTCACGTTGAAAAAAGGACAAATCCAGGTTTGTTAAGAAAAACGCGTAAGCCTGTCACCAATATATGTATGTTAAAGTAGAGAAAGGTTGTTCGAATTAAAATAGCTAATAGCATTGTAGGAAAGCAAAGATATGTTGATTAGAAACGTATTCGTGATACGTTACAAACAAACGTAATCGTGGACAAAATACGTTTTTGTAGAAACGTAATTGAGAATGCAGTTTAGTTGAGTGGGAACGTAATTTTGAGGAGACAGGGTTGGATAAACTTAGGCTCTTATCTAAGTCAAGTCCATTTTATTGTTAAATGATTTTGAAAGGGTTATACATGCTTATGTCTCATTTTGACTTGACTACTGTAATGCCCTTTACACTGTGTAAGCCAGACCTCCTTGTCACGCCTGCAGTTGGTCCAGAATGCTGTAGCTCATCTTTTAATGAGATCACACAAGCAAGAGCACATTTCTTCTGTACTGGCCTCCCTTCACTGGCTCCCTGTAAGTTTTAGGATTGATTTTAAGATTTTATTGTTTGCCTACAAATCGTTAAATGGGCCAGCTCCAACCTATGTCTCTGACCTTTTACAACCACATGTCCCATCACGGTCACTCAGACCTACTGACCAGTTGCTCCTGGTTGCACCAAGATCAAGGTTGAAACAAGAGATCGTGCCTTCGCAGTTGTAGTTCCCAAACTCTGGTACAAGTTGCTCTAGTTATGTTAGGCTGGCACTGCCTACACTGTCTGTTTTTGTCTTAAAACACATATTTATTCCTTGTTTTTTTTAACTCAGTATGAGAATTGCCTCTCTTTTTCTGATGGTCTTATTGCTTTTTTGTCTTTTGTGTTTTAAAATGGTCTTTGTGTTTTTATTGTGCTGTTTTATAGATTTTGCTATTTTGGTTGTACAGCACTTTGGTCAACTGTTGTTGTTTTTAAATGTGCTATATAAATAAATTTGACTTGACTTGTCAATAAATAAATAACTAGGCCCTGCAGGCTTTCAATAATTCAAATCTCTGTTTAGCTTTTACTCTTTATCAGTGAATGCAAATCATTTACCAAGATGAGACACGGCTGCAGGCTTTACTACTTCATTATTCACATTCAGAGCAGTATATGTGTGTTACACTGCTTATAAGAAACAGCCCATTAGTTTGCCAAATAATCAATATTTCCATGCATTGGATAAATCCATTGCTCCGTGCTGAAAAGTAAAACACATGTCTAGTTTCACTGTCATGATTCCAATGTATTAAAACATAAATCAGCCATTAAAGACTTGTTAACTAAGTGTAATCAGTCATAGTCTGTGCTCCACGGACTTTTCAATCTGCCTGCAGGAATATATAGGATCTTAGGACGCCATCTTATGGTGAAATATAGCCAAACACTCATGCATTATGCTTATGACAACTAGTCATAAAAACCTTTATCATGCTCCTGATTTAGAAAAATTAAATATTTTATTTATTTAAAAATGTTGGGTCAAGCGGGTATGTTACAAGTGACATAACATATCAAATTGTGAGATTGATTGCTTTCATCAAGTCACAACACACACACACACACACACACACACACACATATTTTATTAATCTTTTTCAGGAACTGTTCACAGATCTCAGTGTCAGTGAGAACGATTGAATAAACAAAATAAAAATGTCTATTAAACTTGTCATTCATAACCATCAAACTGACACTTGAAAACCAATGAGTTTGCTATCGACTGGCTCCCCACTGTCAGTGCTCTCTCTTCCTAATTGTACACGTATATTCCAAGACATGCACACACAGATGCTTGCATAAACACTCTCCTGTTTAGAGTGGCTCATGTTTCTCTAGGTGTCGGAGCAGTTGCCATGGAGACGGCAACACACTGAGAACTGGGAGATCTGTCACGAGAGATGTTTTCAGCTTTCATCAAGATGTCACAAGTCTCTCCCTGTATCTGTCTCTGATTATGTGTGTGTGTGTGTGTGCAAACAATAAGTAGCATGTATTTATTTGTTGTCATTTGTTATTTTCTTCTTCAGTCATTGCTTCAGAAGTGGAAAAAAGATAACCTATCATTGTAGGATTTGAACTTGTGTTTGGGTTTGCGAGGAGTAACACCGTAGGCCCTCTTCATATCAGACATGTTGACAGAAGATATAAGTGATAGTTGAATGAATGGCTCAATCCATTTAGCTGCTTCAGTTTCAGGGTGCTAGTATTGTGCCTACTGTCTCACTGTCACACTCTCATGAAATACAGGAACACTGAGAGTAGAACAGAATAGAACAAAGCTCAGAGACGAGTGAGTAAGGGTTGTTTGACTGTAACGGGTCAAAAATCAAAAAAAGTAAAGTAATGGTAATTGATCCTTTTTTTGCCCAATACAGATGTTGAAAATGAAGAAGAGCTATCACATGTCTTTCAGAAGCAACACACTGATGTATTTTATACAAAACACTGCCGTAGTGTTAGTATACCTTTTTATAGTAATTTTCTCATACAGTCTTCTGTGAAAGATTGTTCTAGTACATGTACTGTCATTTCAATGAATGCAAAAATAAAAGGACTTTAGAAAAATATATACATTTATTTGCTTTTTTTTGCTATGATAAGTTTTTATAACAAAAATCCCTGATAACAAAGAGACCTGGTCTGCTCTGGTCCATCCTGTACGATTGCATTATGTAGTGCATCCAGAAATGTGATTATGTGTGCAGTATTGTAAGGACCTTGCGTGGCATGGTGATGGAAACTCCTTGCAGACTAATGGCAGTACACAAGGTGATATTTCCCCCACACTATCTAGTGACATTCACAACAGCTCTTTGTCCTATAACATTTCAGCCCTGACGCCTTTTTTTTAGCTAGAGTGAATCCAGCTTCATCAGGGAATATGAACTCATGAGCCTGTGCAGTTTCATCAAAGTCCAGTCTCTGTAACAGAAAATGTTTACACTGTACCATGAATATGATGTAACTCAAACATAGGACTACAATGCCTACATTTTGGGATGGGGGTGGGGGTGTGTTGCAGTACCAACAAGACACTCTACTGCCATTACTGTATTACAGTGACAGTGACACTAACTTGCATATAGTCATAGCAAAGGTCTTTGACTCTAACGCCGTTCCTCTCAAATGGAACCCTACACAGCTGCTTCTTTGTAAGTTGGTGCTGATGCACATTGTGGCAGAGTGTTGGTATACTGCCACAGTTAATATCATGGAATGCTGTGTGATCTGTGATGATTTGCTCTCGTAGTTCATGTAGGTGGTGGGTGTTGTTTGCCAACACTATATTGACAGTGCCCAGTTCCTGTTTACGGGTTAACAGATGTTGCCTTCCACACTCAGGAGGTCATCTGGTATGTTCTGCAGTCTAAATGTCTGTATTATGGATGCTATAGTGACCCTAACCCTAACCCTAACCCTATAGTATGCAGAATAAAGTCATACTGCTACAATGGAGGGAATAAAACATCCTCGTAATCTGCAACTGGAAGGAATGTAAACTGGTGCCTCTACTAACTCTGGGGTTACTGAGGGCCACTGGGGCTATTGAGATATATAAAACATTTATGTTTGAGGCTGATGAGGATAAAAACGATCTGGATATGGTGCTGAAACCTTTTGATGAATATTGCACACCTCGAAAAAATGAAATCTAAGAGAGCTGTGTTTTGCTCGTGCATGCAAGAACAGGGACAGTCCTTTGATGCTTTTTTTGACTGATTTGAAAACGAGTATCTTTGAACAACTCAAGGACTCGATAATACATCATCACATCATTTCTGAAATATTCTACGAAAGGCTGAGAGAAAAAATGCTTAGGGACAGTGACCTAACTTTGGATGGACCAGTGAAACTTTGTCATGCAAGTGAACTTTCTGCCATGCACATGAAAATGTTTGAAGGGAGTCACAGTGATGGGTCCAAGTACTTAAAGACTGGAAAATGAACAATGTAAATTAGAAGGACAAAAGGTGTGCAGAACCTAGGAATGTGACACCTTACAACTGTAGTCAGTGCGGTAATAGACATGTAAGCTGGCAGTTTTTGGTGTATGGAAATTTAAGGCAGAAATCTCTTTGCTAAGATGTGTTTTTGGGAGGACAAACTGAAGGTAGGAAAACAGTCCATGCTATTGAGAGGGAAAAGGCCTTGTTTATTGGAATAGTGCAAAGTGAATCAAAACAGGTTAGAGATGGAATAGATGAAGTGCGTTCAAGGTCCACAGAGTGAAGCTTGGATAGCTCCCTTTCTGGTAAAAGACACCATAGCCCTTTTTAAGCTGGACACAGGGGCTAAGGAAAACCTAATAAACAAGAGTGATGCACAGAATCTCAAAGTCAGAACAAAAACATGAAATAACAGTGCCTTTAAAGGCATATAATGGACAAAGCATTGAGACAGCGGGAACATGTAGGCTAAAGGTTAAGAATAACAATCGCATTCACCAAGTGATGTGTTGTAGTACATGATGGACATGAGTCACTGTGGGGGATAAGGCATGTGTAAATTTTGGTTTGGTAAATCAAGTCGGTACCATCAACAAAATTGCGAATGTGCAGAGAACTGCCCAAAACAATACAAATCTGACACATGATGCTATAGTACACAAATATGCAGATGTATTTCAGGGTTTCATACCACTATCTTTTACATAATCCATCAAACTGAGAGGACTAAATGGAGGATCTTAGTGTTATAAAGGCAAGGCAAGTTTATTTGTATAGCACGTTTCAGCAAGAAGGCAATTCAAAATGCTTTACATAGATCATAAAAGGCATTAAAACAGAATATAAAAGCAAGACAAGTAAAAATTCAGGTCTGAGTCCATGCCTACACCAAGATTTCTGGCTTGGTTTGTGGTTCTTAACATTACTGACTGAAGCTGAGTGCTGACTTTTAAACTTTCTTCCTTGGCTCCAAAAACAATTATTTCAGTTTTGTCTTTGTTTAGCTGAAGAAAATTCTGGCATATCCAAACATTGGTTTGTTCAATGTAGTTACTCAATGTTTGTATTGGACCATAGTCCCTTGGTGATACGGTTATGTAAATTTGAGTGTCATACACATAACTGTGGTAGAATTTTTATTATTTTCCATAATCTGAGCAAGTGGGAGCATGTAGATGTTGAACAGAAGAGGCCCCAGAATGGAGCCTTGTCTTGTGGAGCCTGTCAGTGTTTAAGTGTATGCCATTGAAGACTTTAACAAGAGCAGTCTCAGTGCTGTGATGTGGTCGAAATCCTGACTGGAAGAAGTTAAAACAGTTGTTTAGTGCCACAAAATTGTTCAGTTGTTGAAAAATAGCTTTTTCAATGATCTTGCTTAAAAACGGGAGATTTGATGTGGGCCTGTAGTTGCTCATTAGTGAAGTGTCTAGATTGTTCTTTTTTAAGAGTGGCTTGATGACGGCGGTTTTCAGGGCTTGTGGGAAGACACCTGACAGAAGAGATGTGTTAACAATCTGTAGGAGATCTGGGGCCATGCAATTTGAGACCGTTTTGAAAAATCCTGTAGGCAGAATATCAAGACAGCAAGAGGAGGATTTCAGATGTTGTATAATGTCCTCCAGGTTTTTATGATTGATTGGGTGGAATTGTGTCATACTACTCAAATTGATTTTAAATGGACTCAGGGACAGCGCATATCCTGCACCTGATATGGAGGCACTGACTGTTTGTCTGATTTTCTGAATTTTGTCACTGAAGAATGAGGTAAATTCTGCAGGCCCTGGTGGATTGAAGTTCAGGGGCTACTGACACAGGAGGATTTGTTAGTCTGTCGACAGTAGCAAATAACGCACGTGCATTATTATTATTTTTGGCAATGATTTTAGAGCCTTGCATTTCTCAGTTCTAAATTATAAATATGTAGTCTCTCTTTATAGATGTCATAAACATCAGCAATAACATTTGTAATTTTAGAACTGAAATTATCTACAAGCTCATTGACTGAGACCCAGGAAAGGGCGGCTATGACAGAGAAGGCCTGAATAAATATTTCACTGGTGTTTTCAGTGATAAACCGTTTTGTGATTACCTCTGTTTGAACATAGAAAACACAGGAATGATCAGAGAGAGCAACATCAGTCACCACAACCTTAGAGATGTTCAGATCCTTAGAGATGATTAAGTCTAGAATGTGCCCCTTGTGTGTGGGCTCCATTACATGCTGAGTCAGACCGTAGTAACATAATACAGTTCTTTAGTCCCTCTGTCCTGGGGATTATCAACATGGATGTTAAAATCACCAACAATAACTACACAGTCAAAGTCAATACAGACAACAGACAGCAGTTCAGAGAAGTCATCATAAAAGGTTGCACAGTATTTAGGTGGCCTGTAAATATTTAAAAATACAGCACGAGAGGAGGAATTCAATTGAAGAGCCACATATTCAAAAGAATCAAAGTTTCCATAACACATCTGTTTGCATTGATAGAATCAGTAAACAAAATGGCAACTCCACCTCCTTTCTTATGCACTCTAGCTTTACTCATAGACTGAAGTTGGGAGGAGT
Organism: Euthynnus affinis; assembly: GCA_029490765.1. Classification (NCBI taxonomy): domain Eukaryota; kingdom Metazoa; phylum Chordata; class Actinopteri; order Scombriformes; family Scombridae; genus Euthynnus; species Euthynnus affinis. The sequence goes on along the minus strand of CM055851.1, from coordinate 2,267,430 downwards.
TGACTGGATAAGAACAGCTGCACTGTTATCCTGGTCTAACCAAGTTTCACTTAAAAACATAAAATCAAGGTTGAGCTTGATGATATAATCAATGATTAAAAATGTTTTTTCCAAACAAAGTCCTGATATTTAATAAAGGACCTGATATTTAATAAAACTAAATTTAATGTGTTAAAAATGTTATCTAACCATTTTTTTATGACAAGCTGTAGCTGATGAATGGATGCTAAATTTGATAAATTCACAAAACCAGTTGAGTGCTTCCTCTTTCTTAACAGATTCTCCATTCTTTTCCTGTTACCTATCAAGACAGGAATTGGGAAAGCTACCGGTACACTGGGCCCCGGCTTTTCCTGGGAAGAGACATGAGTGTCATTAGCCTTGCAGCCTGGACCCAGCACATATCAGTTAGTGCTTTTTTGTTGTGGAAGAGGGGGAGAGATTAGGGAGGAGGGAGAGGATGACTCTGTAGCCGTTGTGGAGGGGGTGGAAGGCGGGCACTGTAACTGTGATGAAACTGTTGGGACTGGTCAAGGACTTGGTGGAGGTGGACGCCGAGGGGGGTTTAGGGGAGAGAAAATGGGAGTAGGGTGGGGTGTAAGTTTGGTCCCTGCAGTGACCAGCTCTTTCATCTGGTCAGTGAACTCCAAGAGGGGGGAGTAGGGAGAAAGGGTGACTGGAGAAGAGAGTGACATGGATGAGGTTCACGGGGGTGAAGGTGGTGAATCCTCAAAAGTGGGAGTTGGTGAGGGGGTGAAGACTCCTCCTCTCAACTCGCTCGACCTTGGCAGAGGGAGCAGATTGGTGACATAAAGGAAGTAAAATAACTTAGAGATGAACAATTTTACTCCAGGCTTGTTAAGGAAAAGTCCATCTGCCTTAAAAAGATGTCTATGGTTGCAGAAAAAGTTGAAATTGTAAAGTGCAGTGAATGGGCAGTACATGCAGTTGAAAGCCAGTGCCAACAATCTGCTGAATCTCTCAACTCCTTTTCTGACTGGTAGAGGGCCACTGATAAACACCTCAGCATTCAGCGAGCTGACTGTGTTCAATAGATCACCAAAGTCTCGTTTTAGCACTTCAGACTGTTGTTTCACAACATCATTGGCCCCTATGTGCAGTATGATGTGTTTCACATTTGGATGTGCAGCCATGATATGCAGGACTCTCTCAGCAGAGCAGAGTATTTTGGTGTTCTTGCTGCACATGCTTCTTAAATCTTTTATAGCACAGTCACCCAAACTCAGAGTTTAAGGCCCAGTCGTTAGCTTTCCCTGTAGCCTTTTACTTTCAGATTTACTCTCAGTCCTTACCCTGCTGTGTGACGATGAGAGGTTATCCAGGTCATCAGATGGAGATCCAGGGTCCTGCAAGAGTGGAGCAAATCTGTTCTCCAGTCGTACACTCGGTTGTTGGGGAGGTTTGTCGTTATTTCTCCCTTTCACAGCTGTCCACGGCTGTGTCCTACTAAGAACAGGGGTTGAAGAAGTGCTCTGCTTGGATAGTGCAGGCCAGCCAGTCACATCACAAATCTCGGGGCGCTGACCTCTGCCTGTTACTTGTCCTCCCAATTTCCCAGGAAATGATTTACTCTTAGGCTTTGCTCCAAGTTCCAGTGAGCGCTACTACTTGTAGATTTATTATCTGGTTCATAGCGCTCCTGTTTCTTGGTAGTCTTGGTGGTGCTAATTGGCTGTGTGTTAGCATGCTCCTGTCCACTGGTATGGTGGTGTCATTCTCACTTAGTCCATTCACTTCCACGTTCACTTCTATCCGGTGAATTTTGTTTTCCAGCACTGCAATCTTCTGCAGAAGTTTGTGGTAGTCGTCCGTGGAGAAGGGAGGCATCTTGCTGTTAATTACCTTTAGCTAAGTGCTATGTTTCCAGTCACTACAGTAGCTACAGCTTGTCCCGCTGGTAGGCCTCACTCATGTTGTACTGAGGAGGTTATAAAAATGTTGAAATATAGCTAATAGCCTGCTATATCTAAAAAAATAGTTCCGGTGATTTATACGTATCTAGGAGCTGCTACTCATATTTTATCGCAGAAGAAAACAAGAATGTAAGCAGGAAAATGTAAACAGAAGCGAGAGTAAGCAGAAAAGCATCTGCACTGTATGAAAGCAGGAAGTAAAGAGGGATGAAGGGCCCATGGACTCTGTCAACTCAAAGAAAAATGATAAATTGCGTGTTTGCATGGATCTGAAGGATCTTAACATCTATATCAAAAGAGGACACTACCGGATTCTGAAAAGAGGAAATAATCAGTGAAATGACAGGAGCAAATTACTTTCCCAAGATGAATGCTTAGCATGGATTCTGACAGCTGAAGATTGATGAAGGGAGTCCTAAGCTGTGCACTTTTAACAATCCGTTCGACATGTGCTCATATCAGCATTTATGGGAATTAGCCCTGCCTCCAAAATCTTCCACCACGCAATGGACCAAACTATTGGGGTCTAACCAAACAAGGCAAAAGTAGAAGCCATATATGACATGGAAAAGCCAAAGGACAGGACAGGTGTGCAGTGGACCCTTAGTATGCTTAACTGCTTCATTCTGAATTTAGCAGTGAAAACTGCTAATCAAAGAAAGATGTTTCATCAAGAGTCAGGGTTCCAATAGGGACATGACCATGAGACAGAATGGAAGGGGCTGCTACATGTACAAGCAAGTGAACCCCTACTGAAGTTTTTCTGCCCCAGAAAGAGAACAAATATGTCTACAGATGCCTCAAAGGATGGTTTAGGAGCTGTCCTTCTGCAGGAAGTTGAGGGAGCATGATGGTGATCAGTGGTGTATGTGTCACATGCCATGATGGCTACAGAGTGCAGATAAAAAATTGAAAAGGAGTGCCTTGGTTTGGCTTTTGAGTGTGAAAAATGTCATACTTACATCTATGGACTTCCTAAAGTTGTCCTAGAAAGAGACTATAAGCCGCTGCTGCTCACCTGTGTGTGACATGTCCCGAATACAGGACCTAATGATGAGACTACAATGTTATAATTGCTCACAAATGTGTCAGGAACACAAATTTTTATAGCAGATGTGCTGTACAGGGCTGCACCGCATAGATATGGTCTATGCAGTGTTGTCTATCACATAGGAACTATCAAAGAAGCCACAGACATATAAGGACTCTGTTTGGAAAAAAGTGATGAGAAAGCTCCAAGAGGGATGAAAGAAGGGGTCATGTAAACAGTTCTCTGTGGTGGATGGAGTTCTGCTTAAGTGTGACAGGACTGTGGTGCCCACATCTATGCGACAAGATATGTTCACCAGGCTATGCAGAAAAGTCAGCAAGAGCATGTGAGGCACTCTACTCACATGCTCTGTACTCTATCATACACTCTACCGGCCAAATATGAACATGAAACTGATATTGACCCGCTGATGAATGAGCGAGTGAGTGTGCTACATGTCAGGATCTCCTCAGTACCACAGAGTTCCCATCACAGCCTGGAAAAGGTAAGTCTTGTTTTTGTTAGTAATAGATTACTATTCCAATTGTTGGGAAATGTATCCTTTGTCCAGTACCATATTATTTGACTCTTTAATTTGAAATTGAATTGACTTGGACTTCTTTTTTGTTTTTTATTGAGCTATGACATTTTTGAATTTCCCTTCGGGGATTAATAAAGTATCTATCTATCTATCTATCTATCTATCTATCTATCTATCTATCTATCTATCTATTAAGAGCTGTGATAACTCAATTGAAGTCAGTCTTTTCCTGGCAGGGCATCACTCTTGCCAGTCATGACTTTTAAGCGTTTTGCTTCAGAGTATGAGTTCAATCATGTAACCTCCAGTCCTCTTGATCTACAAGCCAACTGAAAAGCAGAGAAGGGGGTACAGATTGTGAAAAGATTATTACAGTTTTTTTCTCGATTGTTAAGACACATTTCTTGAAATTGAATCCATTTCCCAAAACTCTAAATACAAATGCATAACCGCACACTCATCTTCACAAACTGCAATCTCTCTACTCAAAGCCATGTAATCTTATATCTAAACCAAACTTTGCTTTCAGACATCAAATACACATATGCTACAAAATAGTCATCACACACTGGTGAGATCAATTCAAAACACTAACTTAATAACCTGTTATTGCAATGACTCTTTTTTTTCCTCTTTACATGACAACACATATTTTCAGATTCTTTAACTCCTCAATGAACTGTAGTAAAATTAACTGAAATTTAGTGACAAAATAACTGTAAGAATATGCAGCTGATAAAGAACATAGAATACAGTAAAATAATTTAAAACTATTTATCAGTATAAACCAACTGGAAAAAAAAACAGTTTGTATATTAAGAAATAAATCACATTTATTCTGCTTCAGGTCTTTGTGGATCCAAAACAAGTGAACTGATACATGGCCCTATTATCCATCTGTCCTGAGGTTATGATAGGTGAGTGAACAATTCTGAATCTTAGTGTTTCCACCTTGGGAATTTTGTGTTAATTGGGTTCTGCCTGTGATGACTTGAGTTAATAATTTAAAGCCAGTGCTTTCTAAATGAGCATGAGTGAAAACAGAGGAATAGTTTTTATAGTTTTGGGTAATGGGTCTGTGTTTTGGGAGATGGCGTCATGTTAATAGGCCCAGTTATAGTGCGTAAGCCATTGAGAAAAAACTATAAAGAAAACAGCACATAGCAACACTGTCCTGTACCTGGCCCTGATGTCATACTGGACAGCCCTGCTGGAAAGTGGTGAGTCACCAGCCAAGCTACTTGCCTAGTCATGGCACACGAATGCCTGAACACACAGGTGTGGGCAGACAAAGCCAGAAGACTACAGCAAAAAAAAGACATCATGTCATGATCACACAGCCATTGGTTTTGTTCATCTACAGAAGAAGGATGTATAAAAGGGCCTAGGTCATTGGCTACAAGAGCCATTGTTCTGCAACAGGTCACTCCCAGGTCATACAGTGTCATGACAGAGAATGGCGATGTCTTTCACAGAAACAGGAAGCAACTATTGAAAACCACAGAGTCACTGAAACAACAGGTGGGCAAAGAGGATGACCTGATAATGGAGAGCAGACTGAGTTATGATGAAATAAGTGATGAAGGACACAATAGTGATGATGGAACAAAGGTCTAGTATGGTGCAGACATTGCCATAATGGGCACATCTAAGGTGGTCCAGCATTCTGTTCAACTGTGCAGGTCAGAGTGGGCCAGAAAGCCTGATGTTAAAATGGACCCGTAGAGTTCATTGACTCTTGGATGTGGTTAGTGTTCATAATTTACCTGCCAATGTTTTAAAGGTGTAGTTTACATTACTACTTTTTATATGCTAGTTTCTATATATTATTGCTTTTATAGTGTTGTTGTTGTCTTCTTATAATAAGCTGTCTGCTGTATGTTGTGTTCATTGAGAAGGGAAGATGTGCTGATAACAGTAGCTGTCGTAAAGACTGATGGTCGATGGCCGTCATCTGTGTGAGGAGCTTTCCCTGTGAGTTTGTATGGAAAGTATGTATGTATGTGTGTATACATCATCTTTATACCACATTATTCCAGAGGTTAATTAGATCATTTTTCAATTGAAATAAAACATGTGTTCAAACTTTTGACAGGTACTGTAACCCAAAATCACAAATTGACCCTTCCTATTGTTATTCAAGAACCATCAATTATCTGAGCAACAACTCAAATGAAAGTCACCACTAAATAAACGTACACAGAATATGAAAAATGTTTGCATGAAGTTAAATTTTATTTACTTCAATCCAGGTGCTGTGATTGCAGTGTAGTCTTTATACCACTAGATAGCACCACAGTACAATAACACAGTATTGAGAAGGGAAGATGTACTGTGCATTAGTGTATCATTTATAAATCAGTGGCTTAGACTTAAATTACTTTTTACTGTTTTTCCTTCTGAATGTATTAATTAAATATAGAATTTGGGTAACATTTTATTTTATGGGTCCATAATTTTCTAATAATTTCCTAATAATTTCATTTCATTCATTTGGGTGCAGCTGTGGCTCAGGAGGTAGAGCCGGTTGTCCACTAATCAGAAGTTCGGCAGTTCAATCCCTGGCTTCTCCAGTCTATGTTTCAAAGTGTCCTTGGGCAAGATACTGAACCCAAATTGCATGTGTGTATGAACGGGTGAGTGAGCATTAGAAACAAAAAGCCCTATATCATTCCTAATGAGGAGGTTGGTACCTTGCATGGCTGCCATCAGGGTGAATGTTGGCATGTGTTGTAGAGTGCTTTGAGTGATTGGTAAACTAGAAGTCTATTTACTATTTGGTACTATAGAGAATAAAGTAATACTGCTCAATTAAAAGGTATAATATGTTATTATTCCACATTAAAATGTTTAAAAATAACTAGACCTATGTTCTATATGTTGTTGAGTTGTGTACTTACATTATCCCAAATGTTTCCAACAATTTTCAAAACCTGAGAAATCTATAATTTAATAAAAGTAAGAGACCGTTTCAGATAAACAAATGTTAGCAACAGCTCGGCTAACAGCCCCTCCAGGAAACAAACAACTGCAGAAATTTTTTTAGGTGAAACAGCTTTTAGTAGTATTTTTTAACGATTTTAATCTGCGTGTACGTTTGATTTTGGAGAAGAGGAGACTTCTTTGGATAATTCGGCTCCCAGCAGAAACCGGACAAACATCTGGAACTTATATGAGAAAAAGCCGAACAAGTGTTAGCAGCAGCTCGGCTAGCTGTCTGGTGGTCACCAAACATTGTTGGATAAACACTGGTTTTTAAGGTAAAACGGCTTTAATTAATATTTTAACGATTTTATTCTGCGTGTACGTTTGTTTTTGGAGAAGAGGAGACTTCTGCGTATAATTCGGCTGCCGGGAGAAACCGGACGAACGTCTGAATGTAAAGTTTAAGAGAGATAAACTGCTAAAGTGTTAGCAGCAGCTCAGCTAACAGCCTGTATCTGACGTCCGTGGGTCGCCGTACATCGTCGGAGAAACACCGATCTCTTAGATGAAACAGCTTTATTCAGTGTTTTTACCTGTAATCAGCGGGTCCTTTTGTTCTGGAGAGGAGGAGACCTCTGCGGATAATTCGGCTCCTGGTAAAAACATCCTGAACCATGAACTTCGGAGTAATCGTATCCCGGTGAAGCTGATGATTTAACAACGAAGACAACAACTCCCATGATCCCTTGCTACTTCACACCGTCATCACACGACACATAAACAAATAATGAATGATAATATATGGATATGTACTTGGGTTTAAATGGAGCAGTTATTTCAAATACTTTCCTGTTAAAATCAGCAGTGACTTGTAAACTCAACACACACAAAACTAAACTAAATGAAATAATTATCTATTTTCCTGAACATTAAAACCGAGTCACAGTTTACTTACTTTTGAGTGATGCATCTGATCAATGTTTTGAGATGCTGCCATAATGTGGATTACGATAAGATCACTAACTGTGGCTTTATCATGTCTTGTACATAAACTTTACTATAGTGAAGGTCTGGAGATACCAACAACTGTCAGTGTGTTGCTTTTACAGTCAAATTATTTCTAAATGTGTGTTGTAGTGAGTATTGCAGCCTCTAGGGGCTGTTAGCAGGATTTTACATGTTTATTATTGTTAAGAGAAACAGAGTAATGAAGCTTCTGCTGTCACTGTTTTATCATCCCCCACCCTGCAGATGTCAGATAACTACAGTGGAGTAAAAAGTAGGATATTTCTCTCTGAAATATAGTGGAGTTGAAGTGAAGTAGGATGTAATGTAAATACTTAATAAAGTACAAGTACGTGAAAGTTATATTTTTTCATTTTATTTTATTTAGCCTTTATTTAATCAGATTTGTCTCTTTTACAAGGGAGACCTGGCCAAGATTTCACCACAGATTTAAAATTGTTCAGGGTCATTATGTTTTGAAGTTTAGAGATCAGCCTATAAATCGTTCCATGCAGTAGTGCAGAAAACCTAAAAGCTTTCTTTCCCTGTTCAGTTTGGACTTTGGGAACAACAAATTGCAAAATGTCCTGAGTACAAAGATTGTCATTTCCATATTTCACGTTTAAAAGACAAGAGAAGTAAGTAGGAATTTTGCCAAGAATTGCTTTGAAAATAAAAACATAGCAGTGACTGAGGCAGCAGGCACACAACAAACAAAACAAACAGAAAGCATAAAAACAATGAAAACTGTAAGCAGTAGAGTCAAATTATGTATAAATATAAAGAACACGATAAATAAGATAATAAATAATGCAATAATGTAGCAGGAAGCAAAGACGAGGATGTGGGTAAATGTGGTGAGTAATCAGTGGTGGTTTGGAGAAGCAGTTCTCAGGTGAAATTCAGTATTTTAATGTGAGATTTTTTTGTGAGATTGTGAGTGTCAGCCTCATTTAACTTGACCTAACCTGGAAGCAGAGAGTTAAACGTTGACTTATATAATCTGGCACCATTAAGATAAAACATTGTGTGTAATTAACCATAATTTATACCATAATCGAAAAAGCAACCTTAATTTGGATGATGTGTTGACATTAATACTGGTACACAAGGCATTATACCTATCAAGGCATTGTTAAATCCAAATATTATGTACAGCATTAGTTAATATACTATACACATATATAAATATGACCTTGTTTTTTATGTTAAATTTATGGTTCAGGAGACACTGAAATTGCACCAACACTTACTGTATATGATGTGTGCTCAGTTGTTTCAGAAAATAATCCATATATATAATTGTGTTCAATTCAAGCTGTCCGATGTGTATGTATTGTATCTTTAATACAAGATGCCCCCCCCCCTTCCTACTCTCCCCTCCATATCACCCCCAAGGCACCCAGAGGTGTCACCCACATGAGCAGATAACACCAGCTGCTGCTCCTCCTGTGCTCCTGCCCTCCCTCTACTCTTCCTTCTGCTCCTGCTTTCCCTCCATCTGCCCCCTCTCCCTCTGCTCCTCCCTCTGTCCACAGACACTCTCATGCTGCAGTAAAGTCTTCCTGCTTCTGACACTCTTAAGTCCAAAATATGACTTATGTGTTCTTTCAGTTATTGCATCGCTGCATTTAGTGCGTTACTGCAGTTGCATTGCAGCATGAGTTGTTGATGACAGTCTGTAGCAATCAGTAAACCTTCAGATTACAGTCTTTGTTAAATGACTGTGCTAATTATGGTGTAATTAGTATATAATAATGGGGCACTTATAAAACAATTACAGGGTGTGATAATGTAGCTACATTAGAAAAAAACAAACCAATGCCAAAAAATATATAAATGGTCCTGTTTCATGGGCTAGTTACAGAGCTGAATTGCCCTATGACCTAACCTATGTTACCCCAGAATCGCACTGCTATTGTCATTGTGGCATAATGCATATTGTTGCTCTCTCATGACTTCATATTTCCCCCATAAAATTACTTTATTTATCACTTAATTTAAATAAAGTTACATTTGGACTTCTTTATAAAATCAAAGTTGTGCCATTATCCCCACATTTATTTTGTTCCAGCCTGTAATTTTATTAGTACATTAAATTATAAAAACAATTGCACCATAATCTAAAGCATTATATTCATTTTTTTCATTATTGCATCTTCTACATGACCAGGTTCCATTTGTGTTCATCAGTCACTGTGCTCTCACTCCAGCATCACACAGCTACCAAGGTTCTGACATTCACACACTGAGGTCTCTTGGTTCGGGTGTCAGCTGTATTGCAAATTGAGGTCAAAAGACAGATCTTAGGCTTTCTGCAGACTGTGTGCACCACAGGAGCTCACCACAGGTTTTAATGTGATAACACATTATACAGTACTTCCTCTTTCATTTTAAACAGTCTCCTATATCAAAATAACATTAAGGTAAGGAGCTGCAAGCTAAAGCTAGAGCAAGATTAAACAAACCTCTTTAGTTCTGAGTAGCTCCATTACTGATAAACCAGCTCTAATATGACAGTCATATAAGAAATAAGGATGAAAAATGGGGGCTTGGTTTAGATTTTGCATGTTGTACAGGTGGTACTCTTGTAAAGGACACTAAGCCTTCAGTGTATCTTTGATTAAATAAATGTAAATAAAATGAATCCCAAAGGAGGATGCTTGTCATTAGTTAGTGAAAATATTATATGGAAAATGACTGCATTTATATAGTGCATTTATCCTAAACACTTTACAATGTTTCCACTGCTCATTCACAAATTCACACACCAATGGGAGCACCATGCAAAGTGCTGCCAGCGACCATCAGGAGCAATTTAGGGTTCAGTATTTTGCCACAGTCACCACAGCATACATCCATATTTATGAATGTCAAGGCTCATGTATTGAGACTACTGTACAGAATGTGTATCACTTACAAATATATTTAAATTTCAATAGCTTTTACTGTTCAGGCAACTGCAAGGAACAGAAAAATATGACATTGTGAAAATAATTATATTTTTGAGGAAAAAAAAGTCATAATACTAAAGGTATGAGGTTCAAGAGTCTGAAATTGTACAAGATAAAAGTCTGAGAATACAGTCATATTTTTATTGATTTTATGAGAAAAAAGGTCATAACCTACTAACCTTTTAAAAAAAATAAGTCTGGTCCACTTACAATTAATTTCATTTCAGTGTCCTTCAGTCAATAAGACAATAAGTTGCGAAACTTCAGATCCTCATTTTGAATGTGAGCAGACAAACCGGTCTCACCTGTTTTACTACAGAATGTATTTGTTTTATGTTATTATGACATTATTCTTGTGAAATTACAACTTCATTCTCATAATGTTATGACAGTTTTTCAATAAAACTTCAAGACAATTTAAACTCTTAACTCTTTTTAACTCATTCTAACATGACTCAACAGAAAAAAACACTGAATTTACTCCATCACTCTTATGTGTAAAAATTAGGACTACGAAAATCAACCATTTTCCTTCTTTAAATATAGTTCAATATATCAGTTTTTTACATCAGTGGCCATAAAACTCTGTTGTTTCAACCAGAAAAATGTGGTTGTAATTGATTAGAACTGCTACTCATATAATCAGTTTACAATTACTACACTGTAACATGCCGTATTCTGTAACATTGTGTTGCTCTCAAAGAAGAGTGAACCCATGACTATTATGAAGTAAATATGTGTCATCTTGATTAGGTGTTACACATTTGCATATGTCAGACATTTACATGGCCTCTTGAATAAACATCCCATTAGCTCTACCCAGTGGGTTTGTAGAGAGACCATTAAGGCTGTGTGCAGCTTGGTAAGTGAGTGATTGGATAATGTGGAGCATGTTTAATGTGTCTTTCCTTTGTTTGAGCAGGTTATATATTTCCCCCTGTGGCAGGCTTTGCTGCTGACTGTAATTATGATCATGTGCATTATTTGTCTTGATAGGCGTCAACACTGTAAAACGACCAACCGACCAACCGCAGATAAATGATCGGTCCATTGAAAAGACTGATAGCTCATTCAATCATGCTGTCATCAGTGTTGGGTTTTGTCAGTTTGCTTTGGTAACATGAAATACCATGACACACTCTAAATACAAACACAATAGAAAATTCTAAATCCTTCAGCAGAAAAACTTGTTTTTTTGCATTAGTTTTGTTTCATGAAAAATTTAAGTGAATATTGTATTATTTACAACTAGTAGTCATGCAAGGTAGTGAACACTGCACACCATCAGCACTAAATTTATTGAAAACGCAGCATTTTGGTCATAGTTCTTCATCAGGCTTTAAACTCATATGAAACAACATTTTTATACTCAGGCCACATGCTGAATCTTTCATTTTCCTGTACTTTGTATTTTTATGCTTGTGATTTGTAACATTTTTAACATAGTAACTATCATCATGCACATGAATGTGTTGCACCATCATTTCTACTTGTGACTTTTTGCATTTTTTTTAAACTTTTGTTTTATTGTGTTTAATTTAAGTACATTTCATTTTAATTCATGTATTTAAAAATATTCATGGCATGAAATGCATTTATTCATTTATTTCATGTGTGTATTATTTTTAAGGCACATATATTTTCTGTGCACAAATTAACTTCTATCATATTTCCCATCATAGCTTATAAAGCTTAAAAACACACACACACACAAGTGTGCATGTGCACTTATTTACTTACATCATAGTAACACTATTTATATAGACATTATTTATTCATTATTCATTCTTTTTCATTAAAAGGATTTGTTGTTTTCTTTATTTCCCACATCAGGAATCATGGAGGCTGTAATAACAGAATAAATTATAATGAGTGTTTGATTGCATAGGTGCAAAATCAGGACCCTCATCTTGTGTCTCAGCATGAAGACTCATTATGTTACTAATGTATCCAGAGGTAATCTTTGAGATTTGGCCACTATATCCAAATGTGAAATACTCATCAAAATACACTGCATGAAACACAAATGTAGGAGGTGAACACCTACATTGTGAAGTATTAGTGTGTTGTTTAGTGTTGTTTTGTTAATACCCAAAGCCATGTGTACATATGTAGATGTTTAATGTCATCCCAGTTTAATATAGATGTTGTCAGACAGGCTGCATGTTTAAGGCTGTAAATGGTTAAAAAAAAGAGAGAGGGAGAAATCAAAGATAAGCCTTGTCTATGTTTGAGGAATTTGTGTTTCTGCTATTTTGTGAAAGATGTTCTTTATAAATATCAAAATGTACATATAGCTGATTTACCACATTTGCAGCTCTTCATGAGGAGATTATTTTTAATGTAGTCTCCTTGAGTTTGGCTGGTGTTTTAATATCAAAGGAAGCCTTCAGTTTATTATTGACGTTGATGACTAAATCATTAAAAAAGAGGTGAAGAACTGCTGGAGATAAATTATTAATATGCTTACTTTAATTCTCAGCAGCTTTGGTGAGAAGATACAGAGTGTAAATTATCCTGTCATTAAACCAATGGTTCCAACCTTTTCACCTTGTGACCTCAAAAAGTTTAGTTTGGGCTCACTTGTCATATTTCAGATGTTCCACCAAAGAGACATTTCCTGTCTAAAGAACCTCTCACATGGTTTCATTAAATAATTGAGGACCAAGGAGGTAATATTCTACAATACTTGACCAAAAAAGTGAAGACTGAGAAGAGAGCTCTAATGAAATGTGTGTAACAGAATTTTGTTTTTTCTTCCTTCCTCTTCGATTAATCATCTCACAATTCCTCAGATTTATCTCATGAGCTCTTGGAGGGGCCCGACCCCTATGTTGGGAACCACTGAACTAAACTACTAAACTTTATTATAGAATATTTAAAGCTGTTAAACCAGTTAGAACAGTAACATACTGCTTACATGTTGATGCATGTTGATGTAGTAATACTATAATTGTAATGTCACATGATAATATATCAGTCAGTGGGGCCATTTGGACACTTTTAGAGTGTTGTATTGGTACTTTTAAGTAAAGGATCTTTGTCCACTACTGCTCAAACCTCATGTCAGTCAGACTGCCTCCAACCCAGCCTATCTGTTGAGTATGAAGCCAAAAAAAGGGCTCCAGACTTACTAACTGCTTTTCTTTCTTTTTTATGTCGAAAATATATTTGATGTGCCACTGCTAGGAAAAGTTAGCAGAAGCACTGCTAAATCCAGATGATGCAGAGGTTAAAAACTTTCTATCATATTCTATTTCTTAATTTTAGCAGGACATCCTGTAAACATACTGACTTCTCTGCAGCATCGTGGTGGTGAATGTGTTTTACGTCATTTCAGCGTCAGAGACAGTATGTTACTGCTGCTGCCTATAGTTCCAGCTGCTTAGGCAGCTTCCTAACAGGCCCGCTGCCTTCTGGGAAACTGCTGCCATCACAGCTGCTTCATCTCAGCATTACAAGCCTCCCATCAGCCAGCAGCAAGCCAGGCTGCTGCTGCTCAGCTTCATTCACTCGTTTGTACTGAACAGAGCCCAAATACACCCCTCAGCAAACATAGTAACACATGTGAGGTTGACAAAACACCACGTTATTAACCTCTTAATGAAGTAATTTCAGCTTTTTTATCCTCCCATGTTACAAACTTACATGGAAGCAAAGAAAGGCATTAAAGGACGTTTTCACAGTGTTTCAAGTTTGTCTTGAAACAACAGGCAGAAGCCCAAATGAACATTAAACCAGTTTTTCTTGCTGTAATCATTCCTCCTGTTCATACTGACCATTAGAAGATCCCTTCATAATGACCTTACAATGGAAGTGTTGGAGGACTAAATCCACAGTCCTCCTTCTGTGTAAAAATGTATTTAAAAGTTGATCTGAAGCTAATAAGAAGCTTTGTCCGTTTAGAATCAAATCCAGTAGATATCTTTCAACGTTACAGTCTTTTTAGTGCCAAAGTCCCTCTTTTTGTTTCTATACTTCCACCTGCAGCTCAACAGTGAAACACTGTCTGAGGAAACACAAAGAGGGCATTTGATGCTAAAAAGACTGTAAATGTGTCAGATATCCACTTGATATGACTAACTCACATCAACTTTTACATTTTTTTGCACAAAATGACAGTTTGGACACATTGTAGATTTTGGCCTCCATCATTTACAATGAAAATATATTTAAAGGAGATCTTTTAATAGTCCGAATGAACAGGAGGAATGATTACAGTGGGAAAAACCTCTTTCACTGTTCATATGGACACCTGTTTTAAAACACACTTGAACCTGTCCTTTAAGCCAGTGGGTCTCAAGCTTTTTCACATCAAGGACTCCTAAACTCACACAAATTAGACCACTGATCCCCATCTGATAAGACTTTTGCTTTTAGATGTTTTATGACAGAAATTATATGAAACCCATGACCAAAATACTCACCCATTCTGTCAATGTGTTACTTACAGATGGAATTATAGTGAAAATAACTTATTTTGCTGGGGACCTCATGGAACCTCATCAAGGACCCCAAACCCCACTTTAAAACCATTGATTTAAGGATTTGAATCTTATAATCTAATGAATGCCTAGTTGTGAAATTTAACCGTTACTGAATACTTAACCCTTTCAGACATTAACCCCTTTTTCCATTCATAAGATTTGTGTCTTCTTACTCTTCTTGTCATGTTGACCTTTAAATGTGGACAAATGAGAAGGCTAAGCAGCAGTGACCAAAACAACAAAAACTGAACACCAGCCCAAGCACCCTTATAAACCCACCGAATGAGTAATGAGGGTGGACTAAACCATAAGCAGGGGGGTTCAGTACACACATACACATATATGCACCACTTGGCCAAATTAATTTGAAATTATTATACAATTTGTTTCATAAATCCATCCATCCATCCATCTTCCGGGACCAGGTCGCAGTGGCATCGTCACCTTACTTGGTGACTAAGTAAAGAAACCCAGACATCTTTCTACCAAGCAATACCCTCCAGCTCCTCCTTGAGGATCCCAAGGCATTCCCAGGCCAGGAGAGATATGTAGTCCCTCAAGCATGTTCTGGGTCTGCCTTGGGGTCTTCTACCAGTTGGAAGTGCCTGGAACACCAGGGGGAGGCATCCAGGAGGTGTCCTAACCAGGTGCCCAAACCACCTGAGCTGCCTCCTTTTGATGTGAAGGAGCAGCAGTGCTACTCTGAGCTCCCACCGGATGTCTGAGCTCCTCACCTGATCTCTAAGGCTGAGCCCAGACACCCTCCAGAGGAAGCTCATGTCTGCTGCTCGTATCCATGATTTCATTCTTTCAGTCAATACCCAAAGCCAGTGTCCATACATGAGGATTGAAACGTAGACCAACTGGTTTTGTAAATCAATAAGCAAAAACAGTATCCACTGTCTGTGTGTGTATCTTCTGGAAAACACTTCACAGAAAAGATGCATATTCCCTCCCTTTGCTCTTCAAACATAGCACAATCAAGAAGTATAAATTGCCTTTAGTTGCACTCTTTTGCTTGAGGAACAGGAAACAGATGAGCAACATAAATGTGTTAGCAGCGTACCATCAAACAGTAGATAGCTGGCATGCTTGCTTGTTGTTACTGGGCCAGTTACTATATGTTTCATGCTTTGTGTAGGACTGACTTCTGATGGAGGAAATAAATCTTTCTGATGCATTGAATCAATATGAAGCAATTGCATTGAAAATGGTTCACTGTTTCAATGCATTTTATATAGTCAACATGGCAATCTGCTGCGGGACAACTATTGGTGTTGTATTTGTATGGATGGATTCAATCTGAAACCATGATGGAACAGTTAGTAATATATAAAATAGAAATGGTCTTACTGCTTTCTTTATTGTTTTTTTTTTTTGCTCAATAAAGTTCATACTATTAAACTGATCATATGTAAACAGTCTACAATTATGTTTTGAAATACTGTAGCAGATTGAGAAGTACAGCCCATATCCAAAACCAGCATAATACCTCTCAAAGTATAACAACCAAGACCATGTTTTGGGTGGTCACAAGATTTTTGTTGCAGGCTGATGCTATGTTGAGTAGTCTGCTTCTAGTGTAATATCATTACTGACTTCAATGGCTGCTGCTGTTGTGTGAGACTGAGGAGAATCTTATCACATTTCTCTCATATAGAAATGAAGCTGAAAGAAAATGTTTGTTGCAATTTTTCAACTAGGGCATTGCACAGTCCTGCAATGTGTTGTTTTTACTTAAACTTTATAAAGGGCTGATATGGATCCACAGCAGATGAGTGGTATTTTGACACTATAATGGAGTTAGCACTGGACTTTTTAACGCTAACCAGTGTTATCTTTTCTCAGAATAATGAAATGAAACTCCCTCTTTTTCTTCAGTGTCATTTGTTAACTATAGGTGTGGTATACATATTAACACATACATGAAATTTAATGTGGAAAGAATGAACCAATTTTATATACCCTTCCACAGAAAATTACTCACCACAGGTGGCGCAGGAGAGAAAACAAAACTTTTGTGCCTTGACTTTAGTTTTGAAGACCTCTTGAATAAGCATAGTCCTTATTTAAGCAAAAGTCCTTATTCCTGTATGGTCAAGAGTAGAGCCTTGTGTTTCATTGACCAGGACTCAGCGAGGGACAGATCAAGGAGGACATTCCCATCTGACACCAGAGACCTTTGTTAAACAGAGATTCTTGCTGCATTCTAATTCCATATTGTGCTGTCATAGTATCCTGTTTTTTGCAGATGGTATACAAGAAATAAGCATACTACATAGATTTATACTAGCAGGAAATTACACAATATGTGTGCTTTGCAAAGGCACTCAAACTACAACGTCAAAATGTCACCTCCAGTTTATTCCAACAAAAAAATACAATTAATTTTTTTTGTTGTTGTTTTTTAATCATCTGTTATTTTGGTTTTCTAAGGTTCTCCTGGAGCTGGTTCACCACCATACACCATTACTGATCATTTTGTCCAGCTGTGAGTAGCTCCTCTATTTCCAAAGAATAGTGTCCATCAATATGAGATTTTATTTCAATCTTCATTCAAGAGCGTGGTCTATCAATCTCAGAGTATGATTTATTGATTTCATGATCAGAGGATGTAATGCTTTCCCTCAGAACCCTGCCCTTGCTCTCAAATAGTCCCTGCTCATGCACAGATTTGCTCTTATCCTTCTCAAACCTGTATGTCCCCACTCAGATATATCATTGCTTGCACACGTTTCCTGTGCTCCTGCTTGAGTCCCTCTCTTTAAATTCAGACTGCTTCTGTGCAAAATTATCCAACCAATAGAATACCAGGTATAGTGCTAACTAGGGGTGCACCCAAATACAAGTAGGTTACTCAGCAAAGCAGAAATAGTGTTTTTTTTATGAATATTTGTTTCATACAAATATTTTAATTATTTGTTTTCAGGAAGAAAAAAAAAAACATGTCAAATGCCAGTGTGTAGGTCGGTTACATCACGAAGGGGAGTCATATCAACCTGTTACATGATGTACATTTCCTAGTTTGGACGTCACTCCCAGAGTTGCCAGAGATGAAGCTGAGCTGAGCTGAGCTGAGCTGAGCTACACACATGAAGTGCTCTCAATGGACGCTCCATAACCTGTTGTTCCCCTTCTCCTTAGGTTAAGTTAGGTTGTAAAAAATAGGCAATAAATGAAAAGTGCAAAGCAAAAATCACCTTTGAAGTTCTTCTCTCCACGTTACAAGCTGTATTGTCTCTGTGTTATGGGTGTATAAATAGGTAGAGGCCTGTCTGCAATGAGGTGATAAGTCAAGTTTTAGCTCAGTAGTCAGTGCAGTCATCTATGATCTGAGAGACTCCAGTTCCAGACCCAGTGTGGTGACATCCTTCATAAGGTAGTTTATTGATGAAAGCTTATTGTAAGACTTAAATTTTCTAAAATTAAAAGTGTAATAAAAACAAAAACAGGATTTTTAAGCCTGTGCCCACTTTTATTCGAATACAAAAATACAGATACAAATAAAAATCGTGGAATCTCTGCACATCCCTCATGCTTACCAATGAAATGATCACTGCCACTTCTGCCGTACAAGATTTTATCAAACAGTATGAACCTCTGTTACCAAGAGTTTACATATACATCAGTTTACCCATTTTTTTTGCAACAATAGCTATATAGTAGCTTTGTGTCTATTGCACAGCAGCCTCCTCTCAGTGTGCTAGAGGAGAAAACAACATCACCTCCACGACATTATGGATGAATGGAAGGTCAGGAGTGAGAGCCTGATGGATCAAAGTCCTCTGGTAAGTTTGCTCTTCTCATCTTCAAATTAAATTTGTAAATTCACATTTTCAGTGTTTTTATGTGGTTCATATCAATCATCACTGTCATATGCCATTAGGAATTGGTATATGGTGTCAGTCAGTGGTATAATATACAGTTAAGTGACATGCCAGTAGGGAGAGGTGCAGTGTAACATGAGTGGACGAATATGGCAATGAACATAGAGCATTTTTATGATCAATTAAATACATAGATAACTTTACACGGGCAGACCAAAAGGTCACCACCTGTTGTGCAATATGCACATGGCTTAAGGCTATATGTAGTTAGTAGTTACTTATTGCAAAACACTGGTTCTTTTATTCCAAAAGTCATAAAAGAAAGGGAAGTACAGAAAACCCTGGAGGGCAGGAGTGGATGAACCTGGTTAAACCACCCGTAAGGGATGCTCTAAAGAAATAAAGTAAACGTGCCTGCAAGGTGGCAGCAATCATTTCATTGGTCAGCACCATAGCTGGTGAATTTTGACAGGTCATTGCACAAAAAATAGGGCAGCGAGAGCAGAGATTTTAGAGCAGATGTTTCACAAGAAGAAGCAGCCTGAATGCAAGGAGCACAGGAAATCTATGCAAGCAACACTATATCTGAGTGCAGGCATACAGCTTGAATGTGTGCACAGGCAGGGACGATTTGAGGATGAAGGCAGGGTTTTGAGGGAAAGCACTGCTAACTGTGAATGTGGAATCAAGAAATCATGCTCTCAAAATGAAAGACCATGTGCTTGAATAAAGACAGGAAGAAAATCTCATACATCAACGCACACTAAAAAAAAAATCAAGGACCTTTTTTTTTGGTCTGCATACCAACTGTTGTCAGCAATATTTTGTCACTTTTCCAGTAGAAGACAAAAGCTGATGGTGTAGTCTGAATTTGGGATGCAGCCCAGGTTACTACCTACCCCTCCCTCATACACAACCACCTGTTATCAGGTGAATGAAGTTCTATATTTATCTATATCTATATTTATAAATGAGCCATCTACATGCCAATGGAGCAGACTCACCCTGCTGATGAAGACTGAGATGCTTTGAAAGCACCAGAAAATGTTAAGTTAATAAGTGGACCATGAGTTATAATTCCTTGGTGAAACAGCAAGGTCAAGGATGAACTTTCGTACTCAGTTCAAGTTTTCCTGGGCAATGTTCAGGGTCCCTGAGGGGCAGCTCTCCATTTCCCAGAGGTCTTTCTAAAAGATGTAGAGATGGCTCCAATACTTTTATTTCATTATTTTTATTATTATTATTTTATTCATATTATATTTATTATTACTAACACTGTGAAAATAACTGTATGTGACTATAATAATAATAATAAGAAGAAGAAGAAGAACGATGATAATAATAATAATAATAATAATAATATTTCTGAGTACTTCTGTTAAAATGCTGCCAACATGATGCTTAAATGCAGAATATTATTCTCTATTCCCTTCACGCCCTGCAGTCGGAGCAGAAGCCATTTCAGTTCCCATACAGTGTATCTTATCTCCTCTCTCATCAGTTAGTCGTGCGTTGCGTTTTTAATGCATTTTCTGGGATTTTGAACAATTAATTAAGTTGGTGTGCAGCCCGTGACGCGAGCTGAACGGGATCCGCTGCCTGGCGGAGCCCAGAAAATGCGCAGCTCCTCAGACGTGCTTGTGTTGCACGATCTCTCTCTCTCTCTCTCTCTCTCTCTCTCTCTCTCTCTCTCTCTCTTTCTTTCTCTCTCCCCCTCCTCCCTGCTTACTAAAGGTGACCGGGGAGCCGCGCTCAATGCTCATTATTTAACATCTTCAAGTTAAGCAGCAGCGGGAAGACGAGCTTGACGCAGATCTGCTCCGGACACTGCTGTCTGCTGGAATAAGCTGAGAGGGCTACCGGGGGGTCTGTGTATTGATATGTAGAGTGCTGGGAGACTGTATGTGCCGCTTCATGCGCCAGCCTCGACTCTTCAGGTGAAGCCTCCACACCTATAGGCTGTTTTGTTTTTTTGTTTTTTGTTGTTGTTGTTGTTGTTTTTGTTTCAGTGCGGCTGCATTTCCATCTTAATTAATTGTGTCTCACCTTCGCCACTACGCTTGGATGTTGGTAAAACGACGCGCATGCATCGGTCTTGGAATAATTTTGCAGCCTAAGTTGCATCCCTGAGATCGCGTGTCAAAGTCATTGGCAGGATCAGAGTTAGTGATGTGGACTACTCTGGACCGCGGGTGCTGGGGGGTCTGCTGCCTGTCCCTGCTGGTGACTGTGGTCTGCGGGGCGCAAAGGTGAGACTCGATAAATAACACCATGTCTTATTTCAAACAGGCCCTTATTTCTGTCAGATTGTATGGATTCTGAATTGAAATCTGCTGTCTGTCCTCAGCGCCAACGAGCCTAGCAACATGTCATATGTGAAAGCCACTGTGGATAAGCTACTGAAGGGCTATGACATCCGTTTGCGGCCTGATTTCGGAGGTAAGAGCCACTAGTGTCCGCTGTGTTCATCTGACTAACATGATGCTCGGCGGGCTGCTGTAATGCTTACTAATGCTTTGCTGTCATATGTTCCACAGGCGCCCCTGTGGATGTTGGCATGAGCATAGACATCGCCAGTATTGACATGGTGTCTGAAGTCAACATGGTAAGTTCCACATTCTCCCTGGTGCGATGCAGTTTGAGACACAGACTGCTTCCACGTGACGGTCGGGCGAGTTTTTTTTTTTTCTTTTTCTTTTTTTTTTTTGCCTTTTCAGCGCGCTCTCCAACAAAGAGATAGAGAGGCTAGAGATCTGTGTCAGTCCGGTTCGCTTCGTACTTGGTGCAGCGCCGCTCCTGAAGGAAACTAAAAAGATTCCCCTCCTCCCCCCACCCGCTCCCTTTTCAGCACCATGGAGAGATCCGCAATGTGTCAAAGCCAATCCGTATGCATCAAGTGCTTCCCCGCGGTGTCACAACCGGCGGAGACTGAGAATTAACAAGACAGAGAGAGACAGACATAGAGGAAGAGGTGTGTGTGTGAGTGTGTGTGTGTGTGTGTGTGTGTGTGTGTGTGTGTGAGAGAGAGAGAGAGAGAGAGAGAGAGACGATGTTGCACTGCTGTTTAGTGATTCCACACACGCTTCTGCGGCCCCTGCATGCGCGGTGAGCCCGGTGTCAGAGAAGCCTCAGCTACCTGAGCACCGAGGAGAATAGGACAGATGGGGGGGGGGAAGAGTGGCTCAAACAAGATGTCTGTGTGCATGTTTTGGACGTTTTTTTGGCTTCAATGCAGTAACTGCATAACGGCTGTCAGTAAGTTAACAGGAGGAAGGAGGCCCAGGAAAGCGGTATATCTGCAGAATATCATTTGACCACTTAATACAGGCTATCAATGCAGCGCTGCCAAGGTGCTTCACAGCATCAGTGTCTGTTGCAGCAGAAGCAGCTAAGAGAGGTCTGCATATGTGTGTGTGTGTGTGTGTGTGTGTGTGTGTGAGAGAGAGAGAGAGAGGTAAACTACATACATAAACATAAACAATATAACATAAACAATCACTGACACTTACTGGTTATGGTTAATTTGCTGTTGCTTTGCTGCAGCTTTATAGAAAGCCTAATCTATTTTTCTAAGTGTTCATACAGGTCAGCTTTCAGTCAGAAAATCAGTTTGTGTCCATTTTTCATTTTTCTGCCTGTTTGATGAATCTGTTTCTTATTACGTTCAAATACAGATGTACTGCATATTTTCCTACAGGATACAGGGGTGTTTGTAAAGGCAACATTATCAAATTGTAATTGTATCAGTGGTCAAGGCTTTCAATAAATTGTATATACATAAGTTTAAATAGAAAAATCCGGTGACAAATTTCATTTATTGAAGGATAAGACTGATGTTGTTTTTTTTTTTTTCACTGTCAACAAATTCCAGGCCGTTTCTCAGTACTTACTAACTTTCCTGTCCTTGCTGTCATACTCAACTCTCAGAAAGTGACTGTTCATATGGCCCAATGGGAGCTCATTCTGACTGTCTTAAAGGATATCACTGGTGATTTTCTATGCAACAACAAATCTCGTGCTGTCGATCTCCATCGTTGTCTGAAAACCATTAAAAACATGTTAATGACCTACACCGTTTGGTTTGGCTCTGCGCATGAGATTTTTTTGACAGAAGAAAAATATAGAGAATCGTCAGCCTTATCCTATAAGGCAAGTATGCCCACTCTCAGCAGATGATTATTTATTACTGATTGTGATTGTTTCTACAGCTTTTGAGGTCTATTAATAAGCTTTAATGAGGAGGTAACATACTGTGAATCACCTGGGCTGACTACATTGCTCTCAATCACCAGTGAGGAGCTCCACTGCTAAACTGATTCAGTCAGTGACAATGGTTAAATTAATAATGATTATTAATTATTATTAAACATCATCATTTTGTGTCATCACTGTCAGCTGTGGAGTCATGCAATTCGTATGGTTAGGGTTTTGGAGGGAACAGACAAAATGATAAAATACTTGTGTGTGTCATTCTAAAGGGCAGTTACAAAGTATTTGTCTTTTAATTTGGAGGACTTGTTGAAAATTGTGGTTATGGCTGTAGTGTGTGTTGTAGTCTTTCTGTGAGATCAAATCTGATTGACCAGCGACAATCAACAGCACTACTGCTAAACCCTGAAAGTATGCAACTTGGATTTAGCATCACCTCCATGAGCAATGACCAAATGTATTTCTCCAAAGCGGGTGGAGAACAGTGGGGGGAAAAAAAGCAGAGCCTGTGACGATGCATTACATTATTTTATATTTATTTACATTTGTGAAGTTGAAAAGGGCTACATGACTTGGACCAGTTTTGGGATAACAGTCATGAAGTTAAAATCATTCATTTTCAACATTTGTTTGAATTTCTTGCACAGCCTGAAACTGTTCTGACTCTGGATGGAAAAGAGATGATGGGCCTTGACTTCACTGGTATGGGGTTCCTAGAGGAGTCCACATAATATTCAAGAGTGTTGACCTGTTTGCTACTAGATTTCCACAATCCTTGTGCCTGCAAACATTTTAAAGTGACAGGATTCTGACTTTTACCATGTGAGCACAGTGGTTGAGTCTGACCACAGGAAAACTTGATCGATGACAGGGCGACCTCGTTTTCAAGCAGTTTACACAGTTATGGCAGCATTTAACTCCAGGTTGGGTAGGGTGAGTTGCTGCTTGGGAGCTACTCATGACCCTGCCATGATAACGGAGACTTGGATGTGACCCTCTTCATCTTTGGTCTGGAGATATGAAACAGAGCCATGGCCCTGCTCAGAGGCATTGCAGAAAATGAGGATCTGTCAAACACTGGGCTGTTGTGAGTTTAGTGCTGCATAGCATCATGGCAGGGTGACACTTGGCAAAGTGACAAGTTCTCCATTGAATTCCTTCTAGGCTTTTATCAGCTCCTCTGGAAGCCTCGGGTCATCCCAGTTCCATCCCAGTGTAAAAGGAACAAAGAACAAAGAATTCCATGGATACATACTGGCTCATCATCACTTTGTAGATATGCTGCATTGTGGGGGCTGCCTGCTTCACTGGACAGTGTTTGTATCTAGGTGTATTGGAAAGATAGTCCCATTTCAGTCCAGGAGTAGATCTTGGTACTGCAGCTCTGTCCTGCATCATTCGATGCTGTCAGAACAGGCTTCCTTTGGTAGGTCTTTATATGTCTGATGGGTTATTACACACGGTGGAGGCAATTATCCACATAGAAACTACTGTCTACTATGGATCTCAGCTCATCGAACGGCTCAGTGTCATCCCTGACATGCCTCTGGAGGGCATAAATGGCACAATATGGGCTACTGTAGTAATGTAGTGCCAGATAGTGATACTTGCTACTCATAGACACTGGGTTCACTGTTGCTTTCTAGGTCACATGACACCAATCAAAGGAGGGTATCTCCTAGTATCTGATCTGCCCCTGTCAGGAGTAAGGGCTGTGCATTGTGAATAGGTTGTAAAAGAATACCCTGCAGATGGTGATACTTCTGTAGTGCTCCATTAGACTCAGGTGGTCAGAAGGCTGGAGATCTGATAGCTCTTGTGTGGATAGTAGAGTTGTGCAGAGAGCCCAGTATTTGTATTTGTATCTGTATTTCTTGAGGCAGCAAAATTATTTGTATTTGTATTTGATTTAAAGTGGAAATTGGCATAACAATCTTGTTTTAGTTTTTCTTACACTTCTAATTTTAGGATATTAAAAAGTTAAAATAAGTGTTCTTCAATAAACTATTAACTATGAACACTTAAATGTAATATTGGTTTATAGTTTTCATTAACCCAGCAATGAACACATATAATCATACACATCATTGAAAAGAAAATCATTTTAAAAGTAACATTCAGTTCTTCAAATAAATCATATTTGTATGAAATGTGCTTTGCTGAATACCATATTCATATATAGCTCCATCCCTAGTAGATAGGCAGGTGAGAATATTCTGACAGACACTGAAGCACCACTGAGAGTTTTCATATCCTCTCTGATGGTCCACAATGCCAAGTTCCCAACTGAGTCTTGCAGGCCTAGTTTCTGGCTGCGGCAGGAAGCAGTATTGTTTTTTCTGACCTCATCATCTAGCACTGCATACGTGTTCAGAGTTTGTCCTTTATGCTGCAGGATGACTTTAGTTACCTTGAGAAGGATACACTGTGACCCTTGTGGCCTGTTTAGGTAAAGTGTTTCATTAATGGAATTCACCTGACTTTGTACGGTCATTGACTGTATGGAGGATTTGGAGATTGTTTCCCATTGCACAGGTGAACTGGTTTCTTCAGTGTGCACTGGGCTGCTTGATGAAGCCAGCCACACTTCCAGCATCAGTTTCTAGTTCAGGTAATCTTTATTCTCGTAGTTGGGACACATTTTGCTCATTCCCGATTTCCCCATTGTTGGTGCTTGTGGTGAAGGTGGTGGTGTCTCAGTGAAAAGAATAAAGGGCTAGTTTGACCCATGAAGGATGGTGGCTATCCTGGGTTTTATTCTTGGGTTTCAATGAAAATTCTCCCTTTGTGCCACCTATGGTTGCTGTCTCTTATCTCTGCTCTGGCCTTCACAGTCATGGCACCAGGAAACTTAAAGGGAAACTTAAAGATTTTTAACCTGGACCCTATTTTCCCATTATTTTGTGTCTAAGTGTCTAATAGGGACAACAATTTTTGAAATTGGTCCATTTGAACGACATTGCTGCAGCCAGCAGTCATGAAATAGGCTGCATTGTAATCCTTTGGGGGAATTGCGCACCGTCAATGTATGTCCCCTAAAAGTGCTTGGTTTTACCACTGACAGTCTCAGATTGTAATTATTAAAAGTGTCTGACATTATGGAAAGGACCATACAGAGAAATAAAATGTTTTTCTTTACATTTCACTTGATCCAGTCTGTTTGTTATTGTGTCAAACCAAGTTTGAGTTGTTGCAGGAAGACTGCTAAATAATCAGCTAAATATTCAGCCATGACTTTGAATTTTTTTTTAGATAACACTAAGCTATGCTTTTCACCAACACAACAAACTCTTCCCAGCACTCCTCTCTCCAACTCTCACTCATGTTTCCACCATTATAAAGTGTGAGAAAAATATTGCATTCCTGCTCTTTTGGCTTGCATTGTGTAGCTGAGCAGAGAGATCTGCTGAAGTAACTTTGAAATGGGTCCTTTAAAGTGTGTGTGTGTGTCTCTCTGTACCTCTCTACTACAGCCTGTCTCTATTAAACAATGCTGCAAATCTTACACCTGCTTCCCCCAGATGTTAAACTTCAGATGCAGTTTCCACTGTCACAGTGGTCGGTCTGTAGTGATAAATCAGGTGCAGCAGTCATTTGTGTTAATTTCCATTCTCTCTTCCCATATTTTGTGCCTCTTAGCAGAAACATTTTAAAATACATATTGCATGAGCCCAACACATAGTTCTGAAGAGTGCTGCTCTTCTCATACTATACTGTGGAAAAAAGGAGAAAATGCAATTTGGCTATTTAGTTCCTAAAAATAACTCACAATACCTTTTATAAATATTCCAGTATGGATGTATCTGTGGTGGTGAACCCACAGAGAATTATGACCAACTCTGCATATACCCTCAGCTCTTCAGAGTATTTGGGAGTCTTTTAACACATTGTTTTGCAAGCAGCTGCTTTCAATAAAAAAAAAAAAGCTCAGATAAAAACCCACTGTACACTACCTGTTCAGCACCAAACAGCAGATGAGACTAACTATTGGAGCGTTTACCAGTTAAAGGCATACTATGCAGGATTTATCAGTTGGTGTTTGTAACACACATTCAAAGTTGGCCTCTCCTCCCTGGCTCAATGACTGAGCGAGAGAGGGCAGCGGTGGTTGAGGGAGCTAGATAGTGAATGAAGAGAGTGAGCAGGGCTGGCGAGAACAAAGCCGTAAATCAGATAAGTAAAACATTATTTTTTAATTGTAGCAGCAGCAGTTACATTCTAAAGCACAAATAATCACACCCACACCTCTGCACACTGCGAGAAGTTGCAACATTGCCAGATTTTGTGCGAATGCAGAACTTCATCCTGTCTACTGTAGTCTCTCTGCTCTGTGTGTGTGTAGCTCAGCCCTGCCATTGGTCAAGCAGACACAGAGGCGTGCAGCTCTTTATACATCCATGACACAGAGACAGAGAGCAGAGCGGAGCAGAGCAGCCATGTAACCTGGTCACTATGCTACAAGTCCTGACCTCACACCCTGCACACTATGATTGGCTTGGGGCTATACACCCAATGCCCAAAGGCTGAGGCCCTGAAACATCCCAAACACAGCAAAATAATAAGAAAATACATACAGATAATAGAGTCTGTGTAGATAAATGTACTGCCACACACTTTTAGTGGGTCATAAGTGATGACTGAGGGAGATTATTTTATCCTGCATAGTATACCTTTAAAGAGACAGATTTTCTTTTGTTTTGGAGGCCAAACCACAGCTAAAAACAGAGTGAATGTCAGGTGGAGGAGAACATGACAAAATGTAAATGACACTAAATGAATGTCTATGTTGCTTTGTGTCTGCTGGATATGTCAATAAGCAGCTGTTTGCTAACACACTCACCACATCCCAGTAGGACTTGGCAATATTTTTTGACCAGTGGCAGGTCTCATGAGTCACAATCAAAAAGCTGGAAAGGTGAATCACCATAGTCAGTTGGTTTCATCATCTGTGGACCATAAAAGTCTATACAAAATCTTAAGGCAATCCATCCAGTAGTAACTGTTGCTGAGATATTTCAGTCTGGAACAAAGCAGTAGAGAGCATGGACAAAGAGGGACACAAAGACAAACCACTAGAACCCAACCCTGCTGCTTGCTAATTATTAGCCCATGGCTAATAATTCTGACCCATGACTCAGTTTGATCGGGAGAAAGGTCAAGAATAGAAATACTTACCTGTGAATCAGTTTCAGTAGGAAAAAGGTCAATAAAACTGACCTGTGAGTCATTTTGACTGGGAGGAAGGTAAATAATACTGACCTGTGAATCAGTTTGAGTGGGATGGAGGTTTAATCTGTATACAAATGACATGACGTTACACTTTAAAATTGCATGCAGTGCATATGCCAAAGTCCAATTTTGAATGCAGGTGATATGCCCATTCTTCAAAGGGAAGTGACATAAATATAATGCGACTTTCTTGTGCTTTATAGTCAGTCAATCAATTGATCGATCAATCAATCAATCAATCAATCAATCAATCAATCAATCAATCAAACTTTATTTATATAGCACTTTCCATACAAATATAATGCAACAAGTGCTTTAAAATAATAAATGACTATGTTTTAGACAAAGGAACCTCAGGAACTGAAGAAACCCTATCATAACTCTACTAGCAAAATAAAACAATACAAAAAGTGAAGTGTTAAAAAAGAGAATATACTAAAAGAGAGCATTAGTAATAAAAGGTTTTTAAAGGAAAACAAAGACAAAGTAGAAATAATAAAGAATCTTTTCTTTAATACTAAAAGAGAGGAAATGTATTGAAGTGAGGAAAACCAAGAAAATAGAAATACAATAAAAGGATATACTAAGTAGTACAAGAGGCTAAAACATATAAATAAAAGACAGATAAATGAATAAAATTCAATTAAAAGCCAGACTAAAGACAACATTCTCTACTGTCCTCAGGTCCTCAGGAAGGCTGTTCTAGAGATGTGGACCAAAGTAATAAAAGGACGCCTCACCGTTGGCCTTCATTCTGACTTTTGGTATAGTTAAAAGGCCACTACCAGAAGACCTGAGGGTTATCAAACGTTCACAGGATAAAAGCAAATATGATAAATGGGCAGGACTAAAACCATTGAGAGCTTTATAAACCAATAAAAAGATGTTGAAATCAATTTTGAAGCAGACAGGTACTGACTTTAAAAATGGTGTAATGTGTGCTCTCTTTCTGCTCTTCATCAACACACATACAGCTGAGTTCTGAAGAAATTGTAGTTGCGATATATTATTCTTAGGGAAAGCAGAAAGCAGAGCATTACAATAGTCAATCTTGCTAATAAAAGCATGTGGTAATATCTCTGTATTGGCAATGTTTTTGAAATGATAAAATGCATTCTTATATATTATATATGTTATATTTCTAATGTGGGGTTTAAAACTGAGATCTGAGTCAAAGAAAGTTTCTCTCTGTGAGCTTCAGTATCAATGACCAAGACTTCAGTTTTGTCCTGGTTGAGCTGCAAAACTTCTGTGCCATGCATAATTTGATATCTAAAATCTAATTAAAAAGGGCATTGATTGGCCCTGGGTCATCAGGAGACATGGCAATGTAAAGCTGTGTGTCATCAGCATAGCTATGGAAATTGATACTGTGCCTCTTGATGACATTTCCAAGTGTCAGCATGTAAAGATTAAAAAGAGTAGGACATAAAATTGAACGTTGAGGTCCACCACAATTCATTTTATAGCTTTTATCAATGCTTACAAAACATTCTCTATCAATAAAATCAGATTTAAACAAGTAAAAACAGTACCAGACAGGCCAATCGGACTGTGAAGTCCGTCTTAAAGAACTGAGTGGTCTACTCTATCAAATTATAAGATTATTTTTGCCTTGTTAGAAGGAGGCGGGTCGGGTTGGCAAAAAGTGCAAGAGCGCACTGTTTAGGACCACCAGCAGGACATCCTCAATGTCATGTTGGGCATCTTAACCATAGATTTTTACTGTCAAGTCAAGCATTTTATGCAGTTTTTTGGTGTCATATCAGACATTTTAACCAGAGATTTTTAGTGTCACGTCAGATATTTTTAATACCAAATCAGGCATTTTCACCTTAGATTTTAAGTATCACGTTGGGCATTTTAAGCAGGGATTTTTATTGTCACATCCACCATTTGAACCTTAGATTTTTAGAGTCATGTCAGGCATTTTAACCAGAGATTTTTAGTGTCATATCAAGCATTTTGACCATAAGTTTTTACCATCATGCCAGGATGTCACCATGTCAGATCTTTCCCTAACTGTAACCAAGTGGTTTTAGTGCCTAAACCTAACCAACGGAATTAAATGAGATGCAAAACATTTAAAAATGCTGTGTTATATTGGCGGATGACCCACATACAAAACTGCACTATGGCATATGCACTGCATGCAATTTGAAGTCATGTTCAAGTCATGTTATTTTTACATAGATTTGTAAGACAGGGTAAATAATACTGACCCGTGAGTCTATTTCAGCAGGAGGTACTGACTGGTGAGTTGGAGGAAGGTCAGTAATACTGACCCATGATCAAGTATACACTTTTAATTTTTAATTTGCTGTATGCTGTCTTTTGGACTAAGTACTGCAAGTGCGTCAGTGCTTTAATAGTGATGTTTTTTCTTCTCTTGCTCAACTGTGACTCCATGACTCCCTCCCCTGAATGCTAAATTGCCTACAGACCACAAAACACACATGTGGGTCAATTTTTGTGACTCATAAGTCACTAGAACAGCAGAGCCATCTACTGTACCCTCCCAAAGGTCAAACAATATTGTAATATAGTCTGTCTTTCTTTGTTCTATCAACTGAACATAGAGTTCTTCCCCCAAGAGGGTAAAAATCCTATCAGTTCAACTTTAACTGCTGCATTGCTTCACAATTGCTGGATTGGAGCCATTATTAATGTTTCCACATGTGCTTTTTCTGCTGTGACAAGTCAAAATGTCTGCTGTGGAAAAGATCCAAAAATGATGATTCATCTGGAAACAACAAAGAAACAAGAATGCTCTGATGCTAGCAAGGCTGTCAAGATTTAGTCAGACAGCAAAATGATGTATAAAGATGGACAGATTTTGCACAGGGAGGAAAAGAACAACTGGGGATGCTCATCAAACAAACTAATCAGTCAAGTCCAAAATATGAAGAATCTTATGCTGTTTCTTTCAGTATGGCAGAAGAGCTTTTTGTCTATAATTTATGCTTTGGTTTAGCATAAATTTCACAAAAGACACTAATGAAGATTAGTTTTCCTGTGTAACAATGTATTATTACAGACATTTCACTTATGCTCACTTTCAGTTTGACCTCCAAACAAAATGGTTTAGATCATCTGGATAAACTGTTGTCTGATGGTGACTGCCCACTTTGTTGTAGTGATTTCACTATTTTTTGAATCTCAGCAAGTAACTTAGGCAGAACACTGTTATCATAATTGACCAAAATGATGGACAAAATGATAAAAATAATAATAACTTAACATAATAATAATCTGGAATTATTTTGAAATATGTGTTTCTATTATAAATAGAGGTATAATTTGTGAAGAGAAACTGCATGTTCATTGTGATGCGGAGAGATTAGCTGTCATCCTCCAGATGTCTGTCCTCCTCCTTTAACTGCTGATCCTCTCAGTTTCTGCGTTGTCTGTCACCTCTCTTGCAGTTTTCAGCCACCTGTCACATGACAGGCCCTTTCTCAGTCACGTCTCATCTGCTAGAACATACCACAATTCCTCAAATAACTTTCTTCACACTTCTCTGAGGTTGGGTACACTTCATTGTTCTCACCTCTGATGGGAGAAAATGTCTTTCTATCACCATCACACAGTTTCACTGCATTTCATTACATGTTTATCATATACAAGAAAACGTGATTTAACTGACAAACTGACTTGCCATGCTCCTCTCCCTCACTTCCCTTCAGAGGATAAACCTTTCTTGCTCATGATAATGGGGTGTGTGTGATAGTTGACTGGAAAGTCCAATACTGTTGTCAGTAACAGCTTCAGCCATCTGGATTCATAGTCCTGTAGAGGTGACAAACTAAACACTATCTGGATATAAAGTGATTGGTAGAAAGAGCTCCTCAGGTTTCATTATATGTGCCAGGATAACTTGAGAAGCCTTTTGAGGGTAACAAATTTCTCACCTCAAACTCACAAATTAACACGTTATATCTGATTTGTTTAATCCATACAGAACGTGTAAAAACATCAATTCGCTGTTTTACAGATGTTATGTGTCTAGCTATCTTAGGTGGAAGCATGAACTTTGTGGAGTTTGGGCTGGTTTTCCAACTCCCACCCAAGAAATAGACCAGCACAACGTTCCCATACTCTTGATGACGAAGGAACATGTCAACCAGGGCAACATTGTGGCTCACTGATATGCTTAAAAAGGTTTTTAGACAGCAACAGAGCTCCGCAGAACAGAGGAATAAGATGTATCATCTTTGGCAGATGTATCAATTCATTGCTGGTTTGACTACAAATACAGAAAACCAT
The DNA here is from genome assembly GCA_029490765.1 of Euthynnus affinis. Lineage (NCBI taxonomy): Eukaryota > Metazoa > Chordata > Actinopteri > Scombriformes > Scombridae > Euthynnus > Euthynnus affinis. The sequence continues at coordinate 2,235,023 of CM055851.1, read as the reverse complement.
ACCATGTCCTTCAAAGCCAATCATTGAGAAGGGGGAGACAGTAATTTGTATAATGCACACACTTTCAGATTGTCCCTCCTCAAAGGCATTCATTATGTTGCACTCGACTGAACACACAAAGTGATGGAGATAGTCAAACCCTGGATGCTTTCACACCTCCATACACCCGGCCAATCACTAAGATAGTTGCTCCTAGTGGCTGTGATGTTCATTGCACTGCACAATATGAAAATGTTGTACTGTGGGTGGTGCTAAAGAAAAGGCCACGAGTCCATACAAATATGAGGGGTATACCCTCTTGGGAGTATTGCAGTAATGCGCTCAACACATTTCTTGACAATGTGCCTGTGTTATTATGACATAAAGTTAAATGTCTACAGGTTCGTCCTCTGAGAGTATCAGTATCCTCAGTAATTCTTATGTACAAGTAGAAAATTTGGTACTAAATTTAGTACTAGAGGTAGTCTAAGCATTAGACTTATTAGATTTATCCTCTGGAGGCCATGAATATTTTCAATTCAATTCAATTTTATTTATATAACACCAAATCAGCCAATTTCATGGAAACCCAGTCATTCATGTCTGAGCGTACTGACGAAGATAAATGTTGTTAATCAAATGGAAGAAATGAGGGGATTGTAGCACAAGATTGAAAACTCAGGCTTATATTATCGTATTTGAGTAAATGAGTAATTTTTTTTGGGACCATGAATATGCATACCTGATTTCTTGGTATTCTGGTCAATAGGTGCTCCTTTCTCGCTCTGGATCAACTGACAACTTGACATATCTCCGTTAGTGTTAGCTTTATACTTGTTTACATATATACAAATAGTGACATGGAATAAGTGCACCCCAGCTTCTCCTGAGGACATTTCTCATGTCACATTTGGACAAATCAAGCAACCTTGTTCTTGACGTTGATGCAAGGCCAGCAGACAGGGCCTGCATGCCTGTGATGGTCTAGTGAACTTGGCAGTTAGTGAGCAGATTACAGGGAGATTTCTGATCATTGTCAGACCTGTACTAGCCTTAGTCGTCTAACATGCTGTGCTGTCAGAGGCCAGAGCAGTTGGTGAGGTAAAGCAACAGTGATGCAACATGAGGTTTTGTGGTTATACTCCCCACAGACAAAAGCTCCACAAAATAGTAACCCCATCATGCTACAGTTGCATTCCAGCTTAACATAACAGAGTTCACACTTGATTTTCAAGTCATCTGCAGTGAGCTGGAAGAGTGTTTTAACGACTCCATGGAATGTGAATTGGGGGAGTGATATCAGACACAGCTTTTGTTTTTGTGCAGCTGTCTAACTAAACTAAGAGCGAAACTAAAGTTGGTAGAATTAGTCTTTCTTTCTGAAGCCCCCATCTTGACCACCCCCAGGACTGCTTTAAAGCCTGTATATAGATAGACAGTTTGAGTTGTGTTTTGTTACTGATGATGAGGAAACATAGATTTGTTATCATGGCAACCACAATGAATTGGTGAGTCAGTGTTGCAGTTCTACTTCCTTGGTACTTGTCTTTTCATGAAATCTATGAGTGTTGTGTGCTTTAATGACACATATTCTGATAGAAAACAACCACCCCCAAGGCTCTAGAAAGCTTTCCCTGCCAAAATCAATCAATAGCATCAGCACACAAGCAATAAGCAGCTCATCAGCTGTTAATGAAAGTGTTCACATTGCCTTCAGTCCCAGCATCTGTGCATTACACTGACAATCAACTAATAAGATTATGTACCAGTCAATGGATCTGATAGCTTTGTCTATTAGTAGCTATTTAAATCCCTCTTAATAGCAGCCTATAACTAGCTTGTGAAAGCTTTGGGGTAGCTTTACAGCTACAAACCTGGTATTACTGCTCTCTACTCAACACTCATATTGACAAATATGAGAAAATTAGACTGATAACCTGCACTCTATGTTTAGGAACTAGACAAGGCTTAAACAGCCAAAAATATATTTTTAGCTAAAATATGTAATAATCCTTATGAATTTTCAAACTTTGTTGACTTATTTGCAACAAAGACCCAACAAAAGAAACCCTAACACAGGACTGTGTTGTGCATTCGGAGAGAGTCATGTGTTATCACTGTATGTCCTCCCAGCAGCTGTTATCGATCGGCCTGGCAGAGTGATGTGTCCAGCACCACCTCAGCATTAGGATTTATGAGAAGCTCTGCAGACAACACTTCATCTCTGCACTGAGAAGATATCGAGGTGTCAGGATGTGTCCTGCTTTCCAACAGCTCATTCAGATCTGGGGTCAACGGGAGTCACAGAGCTCACAATGCACCATATTAGTATGGTCAATCTCCTACAACTGGAAAATACCATAACTGTAACAACATTACAAAGCGACCTACAAAAACCAATGGTGCTGAATCTAAGGTAGTAGGTTTAAATTAGGAGTTTGGTTCCCCAAATTGAGAAACAATCTCTCACAATTATCATTTCTCATCACGTGTGACCTGGGTCTCCCATGAATTTGTGAAAGATAAGAGGTTATTGATAATGAATGGATGGTTGGATGTCTGGCAATGGGCATACCTATGAAACCAACAGAGGCTTCATATGGAATTGAACTGCAAGAGTTAGATGGATGTATAAATGAGGCTTCAGTTTCAATTTGGCATTTGCTGTGTGGGGAGGTCTGGAGGAGTGAATCAACCGCATTTTCACTGTTGAGGATGGGATGCAGCTTCTTTATTTATACTTTCTTTTCAAAAAATATCTCGTATAATTGAGAGTGTCTGATTAATGACAATTTTAAGCACACGATTCTCAAAGCGTTATTTTCTCAATGTCCCCAAACAAATTGAATCTTATTTGTTAATAGTCAGCCACTTCCTGCAGTCCACTGATAGATCAGGCCAACTTTTTTCCAGAGGCCTTACAGGAAGAGTGCTGTAGTCTGAAACCTTACAAGAAATATAGGGTTAGAGTGGCCCAGATATTTACATGTGAATCCAACTGTAGATCACCCAACAATGTATTTTACAAAAAACAACTCACTAGGACACACACACACCATATTTGTCTGAAACTTAATATGTTGAATTCCCAGTAAGTATTTGGTATATTAGTGATGAGCAGGAAAAGTTCAAACCTAAATTCTGTACAGTATTTCTATCCATCTGGAAAAATTGCATTGCTCTGCTACTGATCAATATTTTTATGTTAACAATCAATCAAATGACTGTGTAATGTGAAAGGAGTTTGGTCACAGGAATTAAGCATCAGAATTCAAGTTGTCACAAAGATTTACAGCTTTACATAGCTTTTTACCCTGTTTTAGATCAAGGTTTTGGCTTCATGACACATTTACAGGAAAAAAAATCTCTAAACTCACCCATTCACTCACTGTACACTGCCTCCCCAGCACCAACAGAAGTTTAAGGTGGTGAAGAAAATGAAAACCTAAGCACAAGTAAATGTGCTTTTTGCAAAAGAAGAACATCTAGTCAAAATGGTTCACAGTTTTACACAAACATTCAAGGCTCCCAAAGGATGAATTCTATAGACTTTGGATATACTTTGATTTTTCATCTAGATGGATGGATTGGTATGAAATTCGGTTCAGGCATATATGTTCCCCACAACAAGAACTAAAATAACTTTGGTCATCCTCTGACTTTTCATCTAGTGCCATGAGCAGGTCAAAGTTTTACTTTGTCCATTAGTTTGGTTTTATGATGACTAATGACATTCTCATGAGCCTCAATTTTTCTTTGAGTTCATAGCTGATTAATAAATGTTACCATGCATAATATTTGCATACAACACACTAAATTAACATAGCTTCCAATATACATATAATACCTGATAAATACATTCAGCTTTGTTGCATATTAGTAACATTAATTATTGTAAAAATATATATTTTTATATATTAGGCCAAATAATTTGGCTATCGGACTCAAAGAAAATAAGTAAAGCAAAGTAAATAAAAAATCTAAGGTTAATATGAGATGTACTTTTGATCCAACTTTTGTTGGATTAAACACAACAAAAAACACCATGCTAGTTCACACAGCACTAAATTTGACATCAGCTATAAATCACTGATTCATTCATCAGCTATGTGTATACTAGCTGACTGGTAACATCCAACCATGTTCATTAAGATGGACAGTGCAGACATTGTAATCTGATACCCCTCCCTATTATTCTGCTGATGTCATCATGCCATCACTGTTTATTGTTGCAGTTCCCTCCACTACCCCAACCTCCTCTTCATGTGCTAAGTCTTTGGTACTGTTGGTTTGAGCTGATATTTAACCCTTACATACTGTCCATATTTTGACCCTTCACAGTATGGAGTGCGTCATTTTTGACCTGGCTCATCTATCCCTTTATAATCAGTCTCTACACCAAATTTTAAACCACAAATGTATTTTGTATATATGTTATATATATCTGTTATGAGTCATTAATAAATGGGTGAATAATCAATTAACATTAATGTTGTAGAGAACAGAGGGAGTGTTATCTTTAGGCCTCACACTATTCATTTTTAGAGAAAATACTTCAACAATCACATTATATCATGCTCTCATGTTATCTAAAACAGGAGAACATACCAGTTATAATTATTTCTATTATTCTATTAAAAGGGAAGGATGCAACAACATTTTTGAATGGTAGTTTAAAACCATCAATCATCACTGCCTACAACCAACATGCTTTCCTTTTCTGTCAGTTGTACACATCAACTCCAAGTGTATGAGTCATAAAACAAAACAACAAACTGGTTTGAAAATTTCACACTTTGTGGCAATAAGCTGTGGGAGGTGTGTGGGGAAGGTGGTGTCACCTGTGCATGGGAGAAGTCACAAGGGCCTCTACTCCATTTCCTTCATGTTGTCCTCCTTTGCAAATACTTTCTCTTCAACTCACTGTTTCTGTTCTCATTTTGGAATATCAGATCCACCAAATGGGTCAAATGTGACCCGTACAGTATGTAAGGGTTAATATTTGATAATGGGGGTTTTGTTGCTTCCTTCTCCTTCAACAAGAAGAGTCTTTTACACCAGATCTAACTCTTAACCATTTGCCATTAATGAACAATTACTGTATATTGTCACTTTGAAATTTTTGCACCACCATCTGCCTTGTGTAAAGCTATGTCCTTTATAGAGGAACTCCTCCAAAAAAAGTTGTCTCATGATATGTGCACATTTTCAGCCAAAAATATTTCACATGCAAAAGCTTTAATGTCACATGTACGTTATAATTTGCTGGCTTGTAAACTTAGTGTGTAGGGAGTGTGTAGGGAACTCTGTGGTACAGTATACAGTACCCCATTACCACAAGAGCTGAAGCATTACAACACAGTTTTTGACTGTGCACAGCCTGGCTGAAGACCAAAGCCTTTGTTTAAGTAGCACTTCAGGTTTTGGTTACAGCTTGGAATGCACCAGACAGCATTTAGTCTCCCATCTGTGAATATCAAGGTTTGCATGAGCCATTTAACAGCTCTGACTTTCACTTGTGAGCTTGTCCAGACAGACAGAGCCATTAGACAAGAGGTTAATGGAGCTCCATTTGATCACATGGACTGAGATGGCATTTCTGAGAAGAGAGATGAAGAGCATGACTGACCTGAGCTGGGCAGTCAGGTCAGCCAGCTGGGCGGCAGTGAAATATGAGACTGTGAACAACACTAGGCTGTGGCTGAAATATGAGCCTGTGGGTTTAACGGTAAATGTTATGCTGCTCTGTATGAGTATCTACCACACTGAGGAAAATGATGTGCAGTCTTACAGCTCCTCAAGATGCCCAAATCAAAAAGAAGTATAATGTCGTTCTCAAAGCAGCCTTGTATCCCTAAAATTTACACTCATATTAGATGTTTCCGCATTTCATAATTTATGTCCGATGCCAACATTTAAAACCAAATTAAAACGTCTGTTAAAAGCTACTCAACTCTGTAACTATTGACTCTACATTTTATTGGTCTTCTCGTGTACTCAAATAATCTTGCTTTTAATTTGTCCAGCATACATACGTCATTTCTAGTTGACATTGTGGGTGTGTCATGTACTACTGGATAACAAGGTGGTTTTTCGTGTGAGTGACTGGAGTTACCATTCTGTCAAAGAACTACATTTAATGTGTCTTTATCAAAACTATACCAGTTATTATAATTGCATAACCTTAATGACACTGTAGTTTCCATGTGCAAACACCTGTCTAATATCAATGTTCTTGTCTGGCAATTTAGTTTCTTGGAAAGCAATTGATGGACAACCCTAGGGCATAGGTGCAGACCCAGGTCTTAATTCCTGGTGTGTGATACATATGAGTGTGGCCTACACATTTTGCAAATTTCCCAACCATCAGCATCGGCGCACTCTGGGCTCAGCCAGGTGCAATGTGGAGAGACTGAATGTGTTATTAGTGGGAGGAATGCATTATGCACAGGTAAAGAGCTTCAACAATGACCAATCACATGAGCAATCAATAATGACCAATGCCATTCCCTTGAAACACAGCAACAGGTGAAATGGGGGGAAGACGCTGAGTGAGAGAGAGAAATGAGTTCATCTCTGTGAAGCACCTGAAGTTCCAAAATATACATTTAGGACACCTCAGATAGTAATATGCATGGAGCGATATGACCACTTATAGAAATTAAAACTTGCATTTATTAAAAGTGCGGTACCACCCTCCCATTGAAGGGAACTAACCCAAATTAGGCAATAGGGGTGTGCCTGAATACAAATATGTTATTCAACAAAGCAAATATTTTTGAAATGATTTGTTTTTGGGAAGAAAAAAAAACATCAGATAGCAGCATGCAGGTTGGTTACATTGCTATCTCAGTCTCTGTCCTGTGCTCCACTGTCACTTCTATCAGCAGGTCTTAACGAAGGGAGTCACATCCACCTGCTACATGATGCATGTTTCCTAATATGGACATCACTCCCAGAGTTGGGGGTGTTCCCCAAGATAAAGCTGAGCTACTGACACACACAAAGTTCTCCCAAGGGACTCTCCATAACCTGCTGTTCCCCTTCTCCTTTCCATAAAGTTAGGTTGTAAAAAATAGGCAATAAATGAAAAGTGCAAAGCAAGAATCACCTTTGAAGTTCTTCCCTACACGCTACACACTCCTGGGCCAATAGTGCAGAAGTCCAAGATCAATGCACCACTGTTGCAGTTCTTCAAAGCCAGTCAGATGTAGGCTGGCATTATGGTCTCTGTTGATTCCTGGTTTCCTGATTTGTGGCTGAATGTTGAATTTTATTCTTCTGCTACACTAACTCTACTGAACTATACTTATCAAATAGTCTTGAGTCATTCTGTTTGCCAGACAACAAAAAATCAAAAATACTATAAAAACATGAGACAAAAATATAAAAAGAAACAGTTCCCTCAGTTTGGTACTGAGGTGCAAACTGAGGCTTCTTTTAGAAAAAGGTTCGATTGCGCGCATGCTTTAGGCAAGGAGAAAAGATGAATGGATAAAACATCTAGAAAAAGGTAGAAAAATTACAATAAACTGGAGCATTGTCTTGGTCAGCTTAGGTACTTTATCAACTAGCAAAGTTAGGCAGTATTTTGGGCATGGGGAAGATGCTTTGCACCCAAACCTCGACGACTATTCATTCTTTTGTTTCCAGAGAGTGAACTGGGTCTGGAACATTCTTTAATTAAATGGCTCTTTATATTCTCTAACTCTAGGAAAATTAATTCAATTGAGTTTTATATGCAAAAAGTCACATACTTCAATCCATTGCTATGGTCAATCAGTAGTGATTTTAACATTCATAACATAAATTATAATGTCACATGGTATAACCAGCAGTCCAATTTCAACATATTATTCAATTAGTTACACACATATTTGTAACTAATTATCAAAATGAATGCTCAATAATAATGCTATACTACTAATAAATGGACAGAAGGTTAAAGTTACACTAATGTTATTATAATATAATAAAATACGGTCTTACACTGACACTAACTATACTTACAGGGGTCTCACTATCCATAGTCCCTAGATGGCAGTGTGGCCACATACAAATGTATTACAGCTGAATTTTAGTAATTCATCCATTTTATATCCTACATATATTAATTGATGGGATAATTGATTACATTAAAGACGTGTTGTCTCTGAATTTTTCTCATATCATGTGACCTCCTAAGTTAACTTTCTTTTCTTTTGTCAAGCTATGTGCAGTATTGTAACTCCAGTAAAACAAGTTTTAGGTTGAAATTCTTTTGCACTTAGTAACTTGAAGTAAAGTTTCGTTTTGGCCAGCAAGATTATTTTTCAAATTATTTAGTAAGGAAGTTAGTCAGTGAGGAGACTTCAAGGTAAATGACCCACTCTCCAATGGACCTAGACATCTTTAACACTGCTGTCCCCAGAGACAACCGTACCAAATTGGTTTTGTCTCCTCCATCTAACATTTAAACCCTGTGGTAATTCCGTAAATCGCCTGAAGAAACCGTTAAAACAATGTTGTGTCTCAAGGCCCCTGCAATGCTCACGAGCAGAAAACATCCGATGGGACGCCACAACCAAACAACTAATTCACTCATTGTTGGGCCACAGCAGACAGCCCACTGCGTCATTACCAGTTCATCTAAGGACAATGCTACAACAAAGTAGGATAAACAAAACCTCTCTTGCTCTTCATCTGCTTCTGTTAAAGAGTTTGTGTTGTTGGTGTTGTTTAAGTTGAACTATTCAGTTAGATTCTTCGAGAAGTTGGTTAGTCAAATTGCCTTAGCCTTAACTAGTTTTCCGATAGTCTACATTATCATTCCTACATTTCACCATTGTTCATATGTCACTTCTTGCCAGTTTAAGCCTGATATATTTATTCTGGTTGATTATTCATTTATCTGTTTGCATTGATACCTAATTTATTCACTTGTTAACCAAGTTAGTTAAATAAATATGCATTTATCAGTATGTCAAAAATTGTCTGTGGCTTAAATTGAAGCCACAGACAATTTTTACATGCCACTTCAGACGTGAGATTGATCAAAGTGTTTTATGTGTCTCCTCCTGGCACAGTTGAAAATTAAAGGGAGGTGGTGCCCTCGTTATTACGAGGATTTATATTAATAAATGTAGATTATCCTACAAATATTAGCTGACTTACTGGATGATTGGACAACTAATTCACATTAATTCAGACTTGGGCTCAAAGAAGAAACATAACAGTGTTAAGTCAACTCAGGAATGCAATCTCAAATTTATGGCAGGGTCTGGCAGAAGTCTTATCTCAGACCACATCAGGGGGTGAGGAAGAGAAAGAAAGAGGGTCTGTGTGTGTGTTGAGATAGAGAGAGAGAGAGGAAGAGAATAAGAACGTCATTTTTCTTAATCTTGGTGATTTTTCCTGCAGTGAAAAATGCATTTAAGTCTCATAAAAGCAACTCCAGTCTATTGCTCCATGTGAATGTGAAATCCCCTTAACTTGTGTTCTTTCAGGTGTTCTCCAGCTAAACTGACCCATGAGGTCATTTAAGTGTCTTCACATCCTCCACATCCTCCTATTAATTTTGTTATCTCATCAAGACATATGTCTCTCAGGGGTGGAGAGCAGCGGTGCCTGGTCAGACCAGTGTCAAATCTGGCACCCCTACTGGGAGAAGTGAAAGGCCAGTCCGAAGGCCTGTGAACAATACAAAGCTTTATCTCTTAATGGAATTCAAAAGGGGGGTTGTCCTTGCCACACACATCAGTCCAAATATGCTGACAATGGTACAATGAAAATAAGGCTTTTGTGTTTTCATGTGTGCTGCAGCTGCTGGCATACCAGTGCTGCTGCTTATTTGGTGCAAACAATTAATATAGGATAATTAATACGTTTAAACACTGCAGTTCTACTCCTCTGCATATTTGAAAGTCGTCATTTATGATTTTAAGTATATACAATATCCTTAAATAAACAGATACAAAATCAGTTAGGAAATTTGTAGTGTCTGAAAAGTGCACAAGTTCTATCACTGTTTCATGATGAGTGAAGGTATCCACGCTGTGTCAACTAAATAAGCATTACTGTGTTTAAACCAAACATGTTTTATTTGTTCACTGCATATAGAATGTCGATGTAGGTCTACTCTGTTTAGGATGGAGTGTGCACAGCACAGACCACTGGTTCTCAGGAGCTATTTTACACACTGATTATATGGAAACTCATCCATGTGCAGAACTGACTACTGCAAATATTTTGAGACTTGAATTGGCATAGCTGAAAACTCACAGTAATGGACTCGTGACATGACAGAAAAAAATATTTTGATTCTTTAACCTGAACTTTTATTTAATAAAACTGTCCGGACAGAAAGCAGAACACAGAAAACACAGAACATTGATTACTGTTGATCTGGACCAATCCTGTCACCACATTGGAAGATTTAAAAAATTGATGAAGTTTCCTCTGCTGTGCCATGTGCATGTAATCTGATGCACAGTCCCTCTCTCAAATCAGGGACAATTAATGAAACACTGGCATCATTCCTGCTGCTGTGTGATAACTACAGCTGTTTAATAAACATGGAAAACATCTGACATTGTACAAGTGGCTGTGGAAAACGAAATCCGACAGAATGTATTTCTCTGTGTCACCGGATTATGCTCATGCGGATGATATTATTCGTAAGAATCTTCCTTAAAATTAAAATTGTGTTTTGATTCCCATGCCAATCTTGCAGTAGATGAAAAACATGTGGGAAACTGAAAGGAGCAAAACATAACATAAATTAAATGTTTTATGATTTTGGAAATGTCTGTGTGCGTCAGTGGTGGCTGGTGACAAAAAAACTAGGAAGGATAGGAGGAAAACCAGCTCATGGCATCAGGTTATTTTGCACTAGTTGGTTATCTCTACTTTCTTATGCTCAAGGCTGTGCAGAGACCTTTAGAGGGGCAGGTGCTCAAACTTAAAAAAGAAGGCACATGAAACAAGATTTTGAAACACCATACACCAACATAATTAATAGCATAACCTGTGAAATTATGGCAGCCCATATTCAAACAGAATGTAACATGGAATATTACAACAAACTGCATCAAACTATATCATTGTCTCTCACCCAATATTTTCTTAGTATGCAGAAATAAATAAAGTAACGCAAAGCTTATAATCTGATACAGGTACAGATCAGAGCTGAATACTAGAAAGATTGAACACTAAAAACATTCACAGATATAAAAGTGTAGCTTCACATCAAAAAGTATTAATGCATGTATCAAATACATGACTTACTCACTCTTATATGTATATGCACGACACACAAAAAATATCCCACAAAGCTGATATCTTGACACTATTGTTATTCTTGTTATTTTAAGCTTATTACTCAATATATGGCTCAGCTTAAAAACAAAAAAGAATGACGAAATCCTCACAAGCAAGCAGCCAGACCTCAGATCACACAACATCAACAGGTGACTGAACAACCGCTCAATTCAAAACTGGATAAATTCCAAATGAATCAGGTTCTTTCAATGTGAGTCCAGACATTAACTCTTCAACAGCGTCAGTGTCCAGGAAAACTTCCTACAGCACATTAGAAGATCTATTTGCTGCATTCTTGAGTCACACAACAAAACAGCCACAAAGAGACATTCAATCATCAGAGAAAAAACTAGCGACCAAAGAGACAGAAAGAGAGAAGGAGTATCTGACTTGTTATCTGATGTCTTCTTTTTTTCATGGAGATGAAGTATCCATGTCATGATGTCCCACTGCATTTGTTGCTGTTGGTCGTCTTGTTTCTTAACAGAACTTTGTCATTGCTGGTTAACCAATCTGAAATCATCAGCAACAATGACAAACAAGCTAACTCTCCCAGTTTGTTTCATTTAAACCACCATCATACTCCCGTCATGGGTTCAGCCTGGACAGCTGAGACAGCGAGGCCTGAGCCTGCCCAAACAGAGCAGCACTCTCCATGCTCTTCCCAGCAGCGTCTTGCAGCTGCCGGTCCCCCCAGTACCAATCCATTCTCATTGTTTACTTAGCTGCCACCATAGATATAGAGACGTAGATACTACATTCAAGATTTGATGTGCATCTGCACGATCGCAATATAGGTGCAGTCAAGAGTCAGAGAGAGTAGACCTCTTGGAAAAATGCTGCAGGCATGTGCAACATTTGGCTGTACAAACTAAGCGGCAACCTCGGGGACTGAAAAATGAAGCCAATGCGGAAGTGCCAAAAACTGCAGTTCCTTGAATGGCCACTTGAGGCTGGCTCCAAAAGTGAGTCAATCCTCATAAACCAACTTGTTAAAATGGGGGGTTTATGGTACAAACAGACGTACAAACATTAAAAACAGGCATTGCAGGATTACGTTTCACAAGTAAGTGGCAATTTTATTGTATTTTACTGTTATGTAAATTAGTGAATGTGAAATATCGCTTCATAATTTCCTGAAAATGACACCATGGTGATAATGACTGTCTAACAAAATATAATGTTATTAATTATTAAACCACCACATGACTAGGAGTAAACATGATAATTACTTAACAATGACCCTATTATTTGTATAATTTATTTGTTATAAATGTATCAGTTGAAATGTGCTTGTGCTTGTGAGATTATACACACCAGCTAGCCTAAATTAGCTAGATCAGATAAGCAATTGTTTATGCAGCTATCATAATGAAGTGGCCGCACCATTAAGCTATATGCCAGAAGTAATTTTAAGATTAGGTTCCCAAAAAATCCTTGACTAAGGAAAGCTTGGGCCATAGCTGTCAGATGGATCTTGAGTCTTGAATCTTGAGCCAGATGATACTAGAGTTCTCTGTGGCTGTCATTTCAAGGTAGATGATTTTGACAGAACTGGGCAAACGGTGTGTAGAGGAATGCGTGATTCAGTTTTTTCATCCTTTCCAGACCATCTGAACAAAATTAGTGTATTTTCAAGTCATAAGGTTATAGTGTTCTTTGTGCTAAACAGTGTTAATATATAGTGGAAAGTGACTGGAATGATAAGCATACAAATTATCTCTTGCTAACATTAGTAACACTGGAATTATCACTAAACCTCATATTGAAAGTAAACATCCCCTTTTGGTTTTTTAAATACTGATGTCTTATTTATGTTGAAGGTGCCCAAGAAAGCCAGATCAACTAGGACATCAACACAATCTGGTGACGCAAGTGATGTTCTATCTCACACAGGCTCTGCCCTCTACTGGCCTCCATGGGTAATACTCTTCTCCAATCATATACACGCTGCCGCTCAATATCCTTCTCACTTCAGTGTCAGGGAGACCACCTCACTGATCTTACCGGATGGAGTCACTGCTTTAAGCTTGTTCCTGCCAGTCATGCCCCAGTCTCATTGCTGCCACAGCCTGTTAAACGCTGGCAACAGTTGGACCATTTTCATGTGACATCTCACTCCGCTGTGACGAGCGCAAACCAGAGCTCAAGATTGATTTCCATGGAGAAGATGAGTTCAGTTACTCTCATGTCCCCACGTGTTCAGTAAGTGCGTGGATGGGGTGCTTCAGGGCATGAGGGTCTTGAGAATGGCCATGTTCCACACAGCCAGTTTGGTGCTGCACCTAATCCAGTTAGGTTTCACCATCAACTGGGAGTGTCCCCAAGCCACATCAGCAGGGTCATTCTGTCAGAACCCAGATGGATGATCCTGCAGCAGGCAATCATCAGAATGCAGTGGGGAGTGACAGTGACTCTGACTGTGATGCAGGCATTGAGGCTCACACAGGCGGGAGATCCAGTTGTTGAATATTCACACAGTAGTGCAGGAGGACCTGCAATACTGGGGGTCCCCACAGCATCTGTTGACAGGATCATCACTGATGTAATGTCTTCCTATATGGTGTCTTCCTACATGGTGTGGTGTTCATGGATGTGTCCCTGACAGGCTTGGGGGGCACCTGTCATGGAACAGTGATAGGTGGTGGGTGACCTTCAAGGGAAAACTGACTCAACCTCCTTGAACTTCAGGTGGTGCTACTGTTTCACTTCCTGACTCTCATTCAGGGGAGACATATGCTGGTGAGAACAGCCAACTGCAATACATTTGCCTACATCAACAGGCAAGGGTAGTTCACAAAACTGTTGAAGATGGTTGAGAACCTGTTAGTGTGGGCCTCAGAACACCTCTCATCTCTGGTAGCCCTCTACATTCCAAGTCTATAGAACAGAGGCCTTATGGCAGATAAGTGGGTGCTGCATCCCGAGGTGGTGCAGCAGATTTGGAAATGGTTTGAGAGAGTGGAAGTGGACTTGTTCACCAGTCGAACAACACTCTCTGTCCACTCTGGTTCTCCTTGCTGTCCTTGGGGGTGAACATGTTTGCCATGCACCATGGCCATGGAGGCTGCTTTACTCCTTTCCTCTTTTTCATCTCATTCCCCGATTGCTGGAGAGAGTGAGACAAAAGAGCCTGTTGGTCATCCTGATAGCCTGACTTCTGCTCAGCACTGTGGTATGCAGAGTTGACCCAGATATTGGTGGCCTAGCCATGGTCTATCTCCCAGGTCTGGGGGGCTCTGTCCCCCCACCCCAGCTTTTTGCTGCTCCATGGTGACCACAGTGGTACTCTCAGATCAAACCCCTGCTTTGTTCCTTCCTCCTTCCTCCTTCCATTTAGGTCGAAAACTATTCAGCTAGAGGCATTTTGTCCTCAACCCAATAGAGACACCAGGAAGGCAAAACTTCACCTCTTGCACCCAGTGTCTGTGTTGATATGTTATGTTGTTTTGCGAGTGCATCTCCCAAGCTTACAGGCAGGTGGGTAATGCCCCCAAGTGCATTCCATACATGGAGTAGCAGCATCTATGGTCTTATTCGGTGGGATGAGTTTTGAGGACATATGAATGGCAACATCTTGGTCTACACCTTGTCCCTTCATAAGGTTCTATCTCTTGGACATGATGGGGTCCTTTTTAAGGTCTGTGCTCACTGGTGCAACTCAGGACTTGTGAAAAGGGTGGTGTGTGTCAGCTGTGGGACACCTGAACCCCCCTGGGCAATTATATATCTGCATTCTCCCGTGATCCAAGAGGCCTCAAGGAATGAGGTGTACAGAGTGTTTGTTGTTTAACTTGTGACCCCTGTGAGGTTATGCCATGGTGGATTGTAAAGTAATAGGAAGGCCACAGTGGCTAACCTATAGCTGGTCGGGCTCAGTGAGGCAGTCTGATGACATATTGTGGCAGGACGAACATTCATCAGGCTCCACCTGTACACATAGAGTCCAGTAGAGGATGGAGCCTGTGTGAATTAGAACAAAAGTTACGTTATTGTAACCCTAGTTCTATAAGCAGAGGTGGAGCCCCGTACCTATGGACCCTTCTGCTCTTACGCCATCCAATTAAGTGGTTTTTGGATAATGCATGGCAGTGCGTCACTCCTTTATATACAGTGTGAGACACACATAATCGGTAGGCACATCCTGATTGACCAGCTATGTACATGCAAATTTAGAGGAAAGTATTACCCATAGAGTCCAGTAGAGGGCTCCACCTGTGCTTATAGAACTAGGGTTACCATATTGTAACCTTTGATCCTGTACCTCTTACAGATTCTCCTGAAGTGCTGAATTCATCAACGTCACTAAGTGTAACAGAGCAGTTCTTATCCGTAGCACTTTGGCAACAAACTTGACACTTGAGTACTTGACTTTGTCGGCCATGAATAATGGGACACCACTATACCACTCAGAGGTTTTTTATAATATTCTTCCTCAGTAAAGTAAACGCCGCTAATAAGCCTGCAGGAATCCAAAATAAATGGTAAAGATTCTCCTTTTAAAAATTGATGACAGCAAAGATTCATATTTCATATCAAATATCAAACAACTGTTCATAAATGTATCGACTGGCCCAAGATACTTAAATGGTTATTATGTACTGAGTCAGTATACACTGCTGTTTTTTCATTTGCAATATCAGAAAATGTATCAATTTTTAAAAAAAATGCATATTTATATAACTGTACAGACATATACTAAGTATTACTTACTGTTTAAAGGTTATCCTGTTCAATGGAAATGATTCCATGTTGAATGAAGCTGTTGATCTTCAATTCTAAGTTTGTGTTCCAGTTTGGTGTTGTTTTTGTTTCTTTTTATTCTTTTCTACTCCCAGAAAATTCGGAGGCTCTTGAAATCAGAGGTATGTATGAGTATCATATGAAGTTAAGATGTTTATTAAGCAATATATGTGTCTCATCATCAGTATGTTAAATCATCTCTGGTTGAGCTTTTGTAGTAGCACAGTTTTTTGGCACCGTTTTTTTTAACCAAAACATTGTTGTGAGCAGGGTTATTTTTTCTCAGCCCTTTTTCTATCTATAGTTATAGTCATGATCATATGTTTACATTAAAATATTTTAACCAAATTATCTAACAAATATGAAGGGGATAAGCCCCACTTACTCATCACTTCTGAAAACAGGTGATGTGGAAATCTGATTTGTCGACTAAAAAAAGTTTAATTGTTTCAGGTATTATAAGCAAACATTACATATACAGTAAGCTGCATCTATTAGTTTTTAGATGTAACAATTAACAACGCTCAATTCAGCATCACTGCAGTTTTCAATAAGAGCAAATGTCATCTCTGTCCATTCATGTGACAGCAAAATGTGTTCTGTTCACATAGTGAAATGGGGCACTTAGGCTGAGGAAATAGTAATAGAAGTATTTACAGTATTGCCAATTTTTACCATTTTAATTTGATTAATTTTCAATACTTTTTAAAGGCGCTTATCTGTGACTGGCTTCATCATTAACACTGACACCTTAGGCTTATGATTTCAGAGCTGCTTTAGTCATAGTCTTATGTCTGCACATATTGCCTCAGCCAGGATCATTTAGCTCTGCTTTTCAATTCCATCAGGGCATAAGGTAGGAACTACATTTTGAATATACATTGCCATGTCATAATGAAGAGAACTATAATGTCAATTCATGTGCAAATTACAGGTGCGTGGAACAATGACCTGAGTTTCCAGTTTCCAGTTCCAGAGCATTTCCACCGTGTAATGGTCCACTGTGGGGTTTCTCTGGGGAACACTTGCAGTGCGACGGCCCCGGATGAGACAGTCTCTTTGTCTTCTGTGGACATGTCATCTGTAGTGCTGGCTGATGACGCTGACACTGCCTCTGTGATACTGGACCACCACAGTACCTGCCAACTCACTTCAGGGGTCTGATGGAGAATGCACTGGTGTATATTAGAAGATCTTTTGTTTGACAGGTGATGAAGCAGCTTTCATGTGCTGAAATCGTTTGGTATCTGATGCTGTACCAGCATCATTTTCTGAAAGTTACCACGTGTTGACCTTGAAGAACAATGAAGGCCTGATGATTCCATCCGTAGGTACTGTCAAGGTGATCTGCTCAGCACAGTGCTGCATTCAACATACCACAGACATTTCATCAGCAGCTCATCATTGCAGCATTCCCTTGTCAACCACATGGTCTGATCCAACATAGGTTCAGAGGATGTGTTCAATCTTGTTGACCATATTATCGGAACCCAGGTCAGCATTGACAGTCATCACTTCTGCATCCTGTCATTAGTTGTCAGCAACTTCCACAAGTAGAGACAGTACCACACTGCCAAAGTTCACGCTCTGCAATTGCAAAGTGGTAGTTTGAGAAAGAAGCTCTTTAAAATGTACTGTTTCAAGGATATTAATCCTTAGAACAAAAGATGTTCACATGTCGCTGAACAGTGTGAGATGGAGAGAAATTGTTTTGTCCAAGACAGGAAACTACTTTGACTTGTACCTAGTTGCACTGGAGGCCAATTATTTTATGTTTACATATGACTGCACTGTATATCTGACCATTAGTCTAAAACACTTGATGCACAACATCATATGTAGTATTGCATCATTATATTATTGTTACATTATTGTATTGTATTATTATATCATATTAGTATTGTATTGCACTATTATAGTATTTTACTGTATTATTATATTATTGTGAGTGTCTAAAATGAATTAATGAAGATGAAAATAAAATATTTGAGATTTACAATATTTGTGACATAGTCTGTGTTATGTCAGCTGTCCAGTCTGCATCCAGTTATCATATGTGTCTTGGAGTGTATGGATGAACTGACTGAATGTTCCTTTCTGGAGTGTTTATTTTATTGATTAATTGATTTAATTAGTAATACAATAATAAGCAACCAGGCAGCTTTATAACAGTACAATAGATATAGCAATCACAAATTGTAGAAACTCACAAAAGCAAATTCTAAATAATTTATGCTTGATGTTGCCTATTCATGGATTCTGCATGTCCCAGTGGAAGTTGTGGATTAATATTATGACATAGAGCTGATAAGATCCACCTCCTCCTCCTCCACTTCAGTATCGTGTTCAATTTCTCATGTTTAGAGCAAACCTAATTTTGTGAGGAATCTGTGATTCACAATTAAGTGAGTTACAGTCGATTTTGTAGTTAGGTCTGCATCTCTCAAATCTTGATCGCCCCAATATGGCAGCTGTGCAGATGCATAGCAGCGATATACAGCAGCAGCCTACGTTTCTATGTATGGCTGCTACAGGAGGCTAAATGTTCTATTGGCTAATGCAACTAGCTAACTATGGTTTGATTAAAAAAAGGGAAACATAAATCTGACAAAAGGAAATTTGGACTCTTGAAAAGGCCTAAATAAAAAGTAATTTTTAGTAATGTGTTTAAAAGTAGTTTGTAAAAGTAATTGCCCTGTATCTCTGTGTGTGATAAGAGGTTATCTGATCAGGTTTTATCTCAATTTGTATGACATTTTGTAAACAATGTTTACATTAAGTGCTACTCACAAACACACATGGTGTATATCCCTGAGGTCTAAGAAATGTGTTGAAGTAATTTCCTTCCTCATAAAACATATTTTCAAAATTGATTTTTTTGCAAAAGTTTGGATCCTGCATTGTTCATTACTACCAGCCCTCTTATTCTAAACTATTGGCAGAAATGTGTATCATATCACACGTGTACATGTATGCATGTGAATCCTTGTGTGCACAAGAACAGAACAAAACAGGGACCCACTAAAAAACATAAATCCATAGTCCAATATTAATATATTGTACTGAGCATTTAATTGCTATAATCTTTGAATACAACAAGATCATTGAAAATAAGTCTGATGGGACAAGAAAAGACGAGCGGTCAGACAATCACACATGAAACAAACCTCCATATAGTTGAACTGATTTATTGGAAGGGAACATGAAGCTGATCCGTAACATTATTGTTACCCCAGTTTACAGAGCTACTTCCTGCTTTCAACTTTGACCTATTTAACTTTCTGTCATTGTGCGAATACAGTTTTCCTGTCTGTGCAATGAGGGATTATTAGCAACATTTCAGGTGTGCTTTCTTTTGGTCTGACCTCTAAATAAAGTGATTTATATAATCTGATCATCTGACTGCTATTTTTTCTTGATCAGACTTTGTAGTGATGTCATCATGTTCACAGGTCTTGATGAGTACAGTGTTATCACACTGACAGAAGTGATGGACAAAACAACAAAAATAACTACTGAGCTATATTATTCTTTAAAAGACATGGTGTCAGTGTTATCATCTAACATTCTGCAAGAAAGCTGAATTTCCCTTTGTTTATCAAGAACAACCCAATCTTCGTTTTTCTTATCTATTTACAAAGTATGTTCACATGTATACATCTTCCTATGTTGCGCTGCCACTCCCCACTGAGTGATGTAACAGCAGGTTTTCTGGCTGATAGTAAACGGAAAATATCTGTGCTGACATCACTGGTGGATGGGAGGCCTAATGCTCTGCAATGAGATTGTGGATTTTCAACCACAAATAAAATAAAAGATATAAAGAAAATACTAACACAAAAACAGCATATTCCACTGCACATATGCGGTCCCTCCAGGAAATTGTGATTTTGTAAAATTTCCAAAATTTTTCTGCAATAAAGATGCTTCTAGGAAAATTTTAACATCAAAATATCATTGTAAATTTAAAATCCATACCTGGCAATGAGGTTGAAAGACAATGGAGGCTATTTGATCAATATTATCTATTTGTATTGATATTGTGTGCGACCAGGTTGGATTAACAGGAGTTCTGCTAAAGGCATTATGGCACAAGGTAAGCCTTGACAGGGTTTATAGGAAATGCGGTCTTATCATGAAAATTAGAAATTGCACATTCCTGTGTCAGTCTAATCAGAATAACCAACATGACATATCATGGTATCACCATTCAGGTGAAAACGCATGATGAATAAAGCAAACCCCTCTGATTTGCCAGCAAAAATAACTGCGAAAGACCATGCAAAACAATTTCCAAATGTTTTACACCACAGTGGAAGCAAACTATTTTGCACTCGGAAAAAAGAGAAGCTTTTTCAGCTTTTTCTGTAATGTGCAGTATGTTTTTTATCATGTAATCATATCATTTTTGTTAATGTAGCAAATTCCTGGACAATATGATAAAATCACAGTTATATAATTACTAACAGTTAATTTTATGTCTGCAGTCCCTTTAACATAGCTGAGAAACCCTCTTTCTGTGCTTGTTTCATGGCGGTGGGAGTCATTCCACTTGTCTTGCTGTTCACTCCTGCCAGAACCTTGACTTGTATTGAATTGTCACTTTCCACCTGCATGCGAGTGCATGCTGAGGTTGGCATGGAAACAAGGGGAGAGATGGGAGCATGTTGGTTGGTTTGGCAACAGGCCTCATCAGACAAAAGACAAAATTGTGTCAGCATCTGTGTTCTTGTGGATTATCATATCATCTCTCATCATTATTATATTATTATTATATTATTACAGTCTTTAAGATGCTGCAATGATCATGTAAAAACAGACTTAATGACATAGAGGACACAGTTCTGCTGAGTCAGAGGAGAATTTTCTTCCATATGATTACATAACAGCACGGAAATACTGGATTCTGATTGGCTGGTGACCAAATCAAAATTATCTGTCAGAACACCTGTAAAATTTTTCTGGTCAACAGTTTAACGGAAACCAGTTTTAAAGTGCAGGTAAACATAGTAACAACACTGATGAATTATATTCGATTGCCAGGCTACACTGACTGGGGAAACTAACTTAACAATGGCTTACAGTAAACTGACCACAAACATCCACTAAAATAGGTGACAGTTTAAACACAACCTACCCTTTTCCTCTGGTAAGTGACCATGGAATAATGGAATCAACAGAGGAAACTGACTCCTGCTTCTCTCTTCTTCTGCCTCTCTGAAATATACTGACGCCTGACATGGAATATGCAAAACCTAGTTATTCATGATACTGAACACTTGATTCTAACAGAATCCAGGTTTCTGATAATAGGATATTAGGTCTGTATTGTGTTTTTAATATTACTGCTAAGATGTAGCTGTGTGTGTTTCCACTGTTTGTTTTTTCTTTATCTTCCATGGCCTCAGTAGGTGAAATCTGTCATTTATGAGCAAAACATGCAGTGTTGGTGCATCCATTGAGAGATTTTGTTGGTACATTGTTTAGATCCAGGTATTTGTTTTTCCAACATTGCTACGATTCTCTCCCCTTCCTGTAATGACTGAGACCTCAGCAGTTTGAGGATGAACCCAGTTTAGTTGATTCACTAATATTTGAATATTTGCCACTCTGCTTGAAGATCAGCAACAATGGTAGTAGTCAAGCAAAGAAAACAATAAGAGGAGGAAGGACAAAGAAGAGAGACAGAGAAGTGAACATTAGAAACGGCTCTTACACTAATCAAATCCCACTGAAAGACCAAAAGTAACAAAGTGTTAGTGTAATTCAGTATTTTCTGAATCCCTTAAAAACACAAATATAGAGTTTCATCATTGAATTTTTTTTTCTAAATGTTTCCTCAATCATCTGGTCACTGTAGTTCCTAGCAAATGTTACTTGCACAGGAGGAAATAGCGCATTGGTGTGGACTATTTTCAGCAGTGGATTAATCCACATTTGATGCTCCAGTGAGTATTTTTGGCAGCAGATCATTTTCTTTGGGTTCATCACTACAATCAACACCTTACCTTCATGTATAGCTATCTGATCCATTGCAGGCATACATGCAAAATGACATGCATGTTTTTGCTCAATAATGCTCAAAGTATAGAGATCAAAGTATAGATACAATTTCTCTCAGATCAGAAGTTGAAGTAGTTTGCAGAGGGACGGTACTGCTAACCTACCGCCCACCCCACCCCTCTCTTATGATGTGATATGGACTCGGCCAGAGATGGCTATGGATAGGGAAGAATTAGGTCAGGCAGCAGCACACTGCAGTGGGGTTAGCATGGCATAGGTACCCATGATCTGCTGTGCTGCTTGTTTGTTTGTTGCAGTAAAATAAGGACAGAGAGAGGTAAAGAGTTATGTAGACAGACAGGGAGAAAGAAAGAGAAGTACAGTGGCACAGAAGAGATCACCTATCACACAACAATGCAGAAAATTGGAGGAAAACAGGAAAACATGCCGAGGGCATCTACTGGCCCTGTTCTCCTATCCGCCTAGAGTGCAGCAGCAGCAGCATCAGCAGCAACTCTGCCTCTCCCTGCTGCCGTGCTGTAGCACAGCTCATATGCATAACTGTATTCAGCTCACGTTAAGGCCATCGCTCTGCCACAGAAACACCGAGGTTCCTCAACGATGATGGCGAAGCTGGTGCTGAGGGGAACAGCTGTTTCTAATAATAGTCTCTTAGAAAGTCTTCATCCCCAATGGGACTCTATCCCCCCACCCACCCACACACACACACACACACACACACACACACACACACAGGTTGTCCTCCTTATTCTGTGTTCCCAGCTTTATGAGCCAGCAGTTTCTCACTGTTGCCTCATGAGATGTGATGTCATCTTCAATTTATTATAGGCCACTAACCGTTCCAGTGACTGGCTAAATGGCTAATCCTTCTGTCTTATTACTCAGTGCTCTACTGCTGCGCTACACAGAGCAGGATGCTAATATCTGACTTGTCTTCTAACTGTTACTGTAATTTGTTGTGGGATGTGGAGCCCCAACAGCAATTTTGTGAAAGCAAGTCATTCTCAATATTAGAGACATTCACAGGTGAATGAAACTTTGGGCATATTTAGTAACACTATGACCAAGTACTGTTAGGGTTACTGCAATCTGCCACTGCTATTATTCAATTCAGTGGACTATTTCCTAATACAACTGACAAAATGAATGAACTGCCAATAAAGAAGACCCTCTGCTGGACTTTTAAAGACACATCTTATACATGTCAAAAAAGCAAAGAAAGAAAATGTCCTCTGATGTTATGGGCTATGTGGAATGGAGCACTGCAATTATTTAAAGAAATACTATTAGTTAAAAAGGCTATTTTTCAGCAATCAATGAATCCATTGTCTCACCAATTAAAAAGTCTTTGTCAGTGTAGTCAATGTAGACAATGTCATCAGTATAATGATTTTTTAATTGTCTGTTTCAGTCCTAACACACTGGACTTGTAGCAATACTGTACAATCATTTAACAAAAATAAGCTTGTATGCCTGTTTTAATTTACTGCAATTATCTTCACTATTACTGAGGACAGGCCAAAGATGTCAGATAAAACCGTCCGACGATAAATTTCCTCTCCATCCTCACTTATAGGAATACCTTCAAATCAAACCATTTAGCAGACAAGAACATGGACATTGGGCAATTCTAAAAAAAAAAAACCAGGATTACATACACTGACAGTGTTGTCTAATGTTGTCATCACCCACATCACTGATGTGGAATAAAATGGAAATTCTGTCTGCTTATGAGGCTTCTAATGCACATGCTTTATGGGCTCAAAAAGGTGGAAAAAGTTTAAAACCTTTTTGCATGCTGCACCTGGTGGGTTGTTTTCATTGAATGGGTATCAAATTTGAACATGATATCCTCTTCTCTTAAAGGGACTGACAATTTTTCCAGTCTGTGTGTGTTTGTTGGTCGCTGCAGTGATCCCCCTTGCCTATGCTAGCTGTGAAAAGCAGTTACAATTTGTTGAGGTACTAAAATCTATGGTCCATCCCATATTCCTCGACCCTCACCTCTCATCGGTTCATCACACCCCCTTCCATCTCGCCATCCTTAATCCCTTCCCCCAGTACCCCAACCCATCCATCACTCAACATCTCACCTCCCTTTCATTATTCTCAATTTAACTATTTCAAATCCATTTGTTTGTTAGCGTGGTCTTAATAGAATGAGTATTGTCCAAAGTTATATTCTTTTGGTGCAAAATTGGACTGTGTTTTCCTGTTGGGCTGTGGTGGAGGGATGGAAACACAATGAGGGGATTTTGCGCAAAAAAGAAAGAAGAAACTTTGGAAGATACCCAACTGTTGAACTCTCTAGAAGCTTCAGGTGAACTCTAGAAGTCATTTTTGCAAAAAGAGGGCTGTGTGATTTTGTCCACAAGTACATTGGAATAGCATTAGGAAGGAATCTCTTCATGACCAGTATAGACAGTAGGGACAATTACAGTGACCAAAAACTCAGTAAATACTGTTATAAGATAGGTTTGAAAAATTGTGACTTACCCTTAAGGGGTCAGTTTATTTCCAACAAATTACTTGGATCCTTGAACAGTGCCTGAAATCGCATCCACTTTTCTCTGGAAACAACTGATGATGATGACAATTGGTCAGGTGTGTGGTGTTGAGAAAGCAGGCAGGCAGCATCATTGCTTCATTTCACCAGTTAACAACCTCATGTAGCCCCATGGTAAATATAGGCAAACACAATTTCACTGTTTCTCAGCCCAAATACAGGAGCTAAAACAGTCACGATTGCTTTAAGAAAGTGCTAGGGGAGCACCCATGGGGTTATTAAATAACAAAGTGAACTTTTGAGAGCATAAAATGTGCTCAGCCAATTTCATGGCAATCTACCCATTAGATTGAGAAATATTGTATTACAGGTTGAAATGTGGCCTTATGTGAAGGAGAGTTGGCCAACATTAGGATTGTTTAAAAAAAGAAAAAAGTTTTGGACTGACTGATCACGCACTGACCGTGCTGCTATAGTTCCATATAGAAAGAGCCTGCTTTTCACTTTACTGTCACTTGGATGTACATGTACTCTGAGGTTTGTGAATCCAGGTAAACAAAGCCTTCCATGATGTAAGGCTTTGACTGCCCCAGTTGTAATTAAATATCACCTTGCTTTTTAGCTGGTTAAAGAAGTAGAAATGATTGTCTCCATGCTTTATCCACTTTGTCATTGTGTTCTACGACCACAGGGGGAAATTGTTCCATACGCGCTTGCCTTTCAGAAAGTTTATTTCCCTCCAGCTTGTTGGGAAATGCATGCGTAAGCATTTTTACAAACCGCAACCAATGCTAGAAAGCAGGGGGGGAGCTGTGAGTGGAATCTTAACTGCAGCTTTGCACCTCAGATAAGCTCGATAGGAGAGCAGTGGTGCAACATTCCCCTGGCAGCCTCTTCCAAAGGTTACCTGCAGTCAACTGAAGCAGTTTGATAAGTAGTTCATCAGACCACCTGCTTTTAGGAGCTGATATCAATTATAGAAATGATACCCATTTCATGAATTGTGTTAATTTTCTCTTATATTTGGTGCAGGTTTTATTTCAATGGAGCAACTCTTACAATACAATTAAAATAATATATAATAATAATAAATAATACTTATGGAATTCAACTCACTTAAAAGAAGTATCCAAGAACATAGTTACAAAAAATATTACAAAATTATGGATCTGTAAAATGCTGCCTTTTTCATTTCCCAACATAAGGTCTAAACTGACTTGAAATCAAAATTTTGTTGTAGAAATACTGATTTATTTGTTCATTTATTACTTTTGTTGGCTTAAAAGTTGTCAAATTTAGATACTGTTCCCATCATGCTTTGGGTGACTGTAACCATGGATGTACACACATCACCAGTTTACACTGACACTGAAGAGAAAGTAAGAACATGATAAATATGAGGCCTAGATCTGAAGGTTTGAAGAGTGTCCGCTCACATTTTAATTGTGAATACTTCTCTTAGCATTTGATTGTTTAATTGGATATCAACAATATTTTAGATCATTTCAGCAAAATAACTGCACTTTGATGGTACTATAATTATAATTTTCCTATGTAGCCAATAAAATCATATGGCAAGGCACTGTAGTCATGGTTGCAACGTCAACATCAGGAGCTCTGCAGAGAAATGTTTGAAATGATTAATGTTTTGATGTTTGCTGGCATTTCTACATTGAAGACAGTTGAAAATAGCTTGAAAGAGGGAGCATGAGTGGTGTTCATCTATGAGGCAGAATGTATGCAAGCCATCCTAATGTGCTGTGACACAATGCATTTCACACACTGTACAGTGTTATTGTTGAAATGAATTGTGAGAGCGAGGGACAGCAGCAGAGACACGTGTTCCCTAAGGCTCAGACATCATACATCAGCTCACAGAGCAGCAAAACAAAAACACTACAAAGAGACAGTTCAGCATGTTAAAGCTCCTGAAAACCCTGTTTTTACCCTTTTTTCTCCATGCGAAGCACTTTCTGCTGTGGGTTTTTGTACCGCACTATGTCGACTGTTTATTGGACATGAGATGTGAATGCATGTCCATAAATTAATTTAGAAATCTTTATATCTTGCTTCATAATTGTCAGATACAGACGTTTCCTTCAGTATCAAATGCAAGTGTCAACAACTTTTGGCATTTCTATTCAGAATGTATATATTAAGACATGTTTATAGCACACTATAATGTAGTCATATGCAGTGTGTTTATTATTATTACAGATTCTTACAATTGGAAAAACACTTTCCTCAATGTTGACTTCACTTTTTCCAAACTCTTCACAGAGTCAGCACAACAGTAGTCAATGTGGACTGAAGTGTAGATCACTTTTCATTGCTTTGACACAAAACGCATTACATCACTGAACAGTTTCCTCCCCCACCCCCACGACTGACAATGTAACAGTTGTAATCATATAAAATAAGTGTTCATATTTTCAAATATGAAATATTATGAACAATGTATGTATTTAATACATTCCTTCATTATATTCAGTATATAACTATACTATTTAAATATTTATACTAACAAATAGCACATTATAATTATATTTATTATTAAGTATTGTATTATTAAGTATTCTTCTTAACCCTTCCAGTGGAGCCACAGGTGTTGCAAATCAATGTTTTCTATTTTTAAACATCATGTTTTCCTGAGTTTATGAAGTGTAAAACTTCTTTGTCCATGAATTATTGGCATTTCATAAATCATTGCAAAGAATTATTGGGTTTGCAGTGATGGAGCATGTGATGCAGAAGACATCTGTCAGATTATTTACCTCTGTGAAAGATGTGTGGATTTATTGTTGCGCTAACACTGACTGGAAAACAGATACTTCTGTCAAATCTATGAACTGTCATAACTTTATGACAAGTGAACAGAGATGAAGATGTGGAGGACCAGCAGTGGTTCCAGTGGAGCTGTGGTAGGAGTGGCTAGAAGTGCTGACATAGGACTGCAGCAGCAGCAGGTGAAGGGTTCAGGCTGATGTGGTGACTGGAGCCACTGATGGGCAGGTGCAGGCAGGAGCTCTAACTCTCTGAGGAGTAGTGGAAAGAATTGGAGCGAGCAGGCCTGCAACTGTTCCCGCTGCTTAATAAGAACTGACGTTACACAACATAATCCACCTCAGCAGTCTGTGCTACAGCTCAAGTTATTTTTGAAAAGAAGGTACAGACTGCATGGAAAGCTGCTGTATTCTGCCCTCTGAAAAGCCCAGACTGTGAATCATGGCTCACAGCCGTTCTCTCTCCAACACTCACATATGTGCTCTATGATAACTATTCACACGGCATCACACAGCAACACAGACACACACTCTATTGTCCTACAACTTCATACTTCTGTTGTCTAACCTTGCAACCACCTCTGACTTTATTCCCCACATGACCTACACCTGATCACAAGGACCAGGATGTCTCTTACAAAAAAACAAAACAAAAAAGAAAAAAAAAAACATAAAAAAACCCCATAGTCCATACTAAAAGTACAAAATGTGTAATTTCATATTTTTGTCTTTTTCAAATCTAGATTTTCATCATCATACCATCACAACAGTCCTCAGTGAGCTGCTGACTTAGCTGCTAAAACTCCAGCAGGGAATGTTTCCATAGAGACCTCTGAGTACAGTGGTTTCCCTACAGAGCACTCTGTATGTTTTCTGCCTCTTCTGATGGTTCAGTACTGAAGTGCTGAAACAGGGACTTTGAACATATCTGGCAATTTTAGTGATTTCACACAGAGCTTTACATGATTTATATTGTTGAATGTCATATTTTTATAATATTCTTGAAGTAATTCAAGAAGAAGTAATCAAAATTATATTTCATAACTTTAACTTTTTTGACAGTTTTGCATTCATTTGATAGAAGCAGACAGGAAATGAGGGAAGAGAGAGACGGGGGGGGGTGACATGCAATAAAGTTCCCCAGCTGGGATGGAACTGGGGACGAGTGGGAATGTTGTGAATATGTGGTGTGTGTTAGGACATCCCCTAGTTTATCAAACTTTACCTTTCATTTATTATTGAGCAACAATTATGCTCTGTATCTACTTAAAGTGTGTATGGTATTTTTCTAATGATATGAGTATATCATTATAGGAAAATGCCAGTCAGAGGCCTAAACTACTCAGGTGTAGGTAGTTTCATGACCTCTCTAACTCTGCCTATTGACTCCTGAGCCAGGAGGTCAAACCAACCTCACAAGCAGAAGGCAGAGAGGGGCCTCACGGCCCAGAGAGCCACGGCCCAAATAGACCTGAACATAACGTAATACAATCCAAAATGTGGTTGACCGGAACAGAAGGAGAACACAAACATCAGCAGCAGCCTGAAGCGCTATCAACTAATTCAATCAATTAACAAGCAGCCGCAGTGGGAAAGAGCAGCAATATTATAATAGTAATGCCCTAAGAACACATGTAAAGTCATAGAGATGAAAATAATTTGTTTATATGCTTCAAACACATATTCATAAGATATAACTACAAATCCTTTTCCACCTCCTGGAGCAACCAACAATAAAACCTTCTGTAGCCAGCTTGATGATGAAATAGAAGACTATGTTCTAACTATTTACTCTTTTATTTGATTTCATATAAATGAATAATAAATTTAATATCTATTCATCAAATTCCAAAATTAATTTAACTTAAATTTAATCTTAATCTTGATTTTCCTAAAATAAATTTGACTTCAGTTCCCATGTCAGAACCTTTTTCTCATCTTTTTTGACTCTTTGCTCAGGTCAGGTCTCCTGTGAAGACCTCTTCCAGTTACCACTACACAGCCCAGAATTATGTGGCAGTTTACTGCAGTGAAACTAGAGGCTTGTGTATTGTACACAAGTCCTACACAGTCGTTTCCATTGTTCCTGGCAGAGTCTGCCACAAAGGACTGACAGGAAACTATGCATGTACAATACATACGACATGTGATGCAGAAGACAAAAGGAAGTGCATGTGCTCATTTTCATGCATTTTATGCAACACTCTTTCAAATGTTCAGTATTACTGTGTAAGTCAATATTGTTGGCTTTCTTTACTCTAGTCTTTAGTCTTACTATTAAACCAGTGTGAGGCAATAAATCCTCTCAGCCTAGAGTGGCTGCTCAGCTAACAAATACATGAGCTGTTGTACCTCTGTTGAGTAGCTGCTCAAAATGTGTTTGAAGCCCCCAGTGGTCAAAACAGGTATCATTTTGAGCATAATTCTGGGAGCCTTGTTATAAATGCATACTTACCATTACCAACAGCAAGCACAGGTGTCAACAAATCAAGCAGAACTGAAATCTGAAGGATTTTAAATTGAAACTGATTCTCTCCTTCTGTTTACTGTATAATGAAAATCAGCTGGTAGGAATTTACTTGATATCCGTCACAGTGAACAACATCCTGTCTTTATGTTAAGTCATTACCTATTATTCAAAGTTATTACTATATATATTTGCAAGGTAACGCAGCTGCAAATATGGTGGTGCATTCAAGTAAACTGAGAAGCACTCACATTTTAGACTTGAGAGGTGTCTTTAAGTCCAAGTCCAAATTCATATAAATCTTTTCTAACTGTCCATACTGTTGTCTCATTTATTTTATTTGAACTTCAGACCACACATCTGCGGGTTGCCTTTGATGTCATGTGTCATTTTTTTCCCATGAATGCACCATGGAGGAGGTTTTCATAAAGCTACTGTATATGACCTCATGACAAAAATCACATGGGATGGCTTAACTGAAACAATGGTTGTTTAACCCTAACCACAGTTCTAATCCTAAAGGGACCCTCGTTTTAACCCTCACTCTCACATACATTTAAAATGAATTGTAATCTCAGTTTAAAATAAACTGTTGGATGAGTGATGAAGGTCTAAAACCCAAACCAGTTCTCACAGGGCAGGAGAGATCCATGACTCAACAGCCTGTCCATGTTGATGTGTTAACCTTCCTCTCACCCTGTGTCATTACCGCAGGACTACACCATCACCATGTACTTCCAACAGTCCTGGAGGGACAAGCGCCTCTCCTACACTGGCATCCCTCTCAACCTCACCTTGGACAACCGGGTGGCAGACCAGCTGTGGGTCCCTGACACCTACTTCATTAACGACAAAAAGTCTTTTGTCCACGGGGTGACAGTGAAGAACCGAATGATCAGACTGCACCCTGATGGAACTGTGCTCTATGGTCTCAGGTGAGAGCTGTTTTCACTTTATAGTCCTTTTCCACTGTAGGAACTTAACAACCCGTAACTTTCCCATAACCTGAACTTTTAAAACCTTTGTCAGGCTTTGTTACAAAGCTCATCCTTGCATGGAGAAGTGTGGTTGGTTGTGTGATACAGTGGGAGAAGTGGTGCTGATAATGCGATTTAATTTTCTTCCATGTGTACATGACTTTGACATACAAGTTTATACACCAGCACAAGCCAGTTGGTGGCCCAGTAAGTTGTGCAGCGCGTTGAAGCATGCCACTTGGTTTGCTCCACTGAGTGTTGTAGTTCTGTGCTCTACATAAACTCTGATCTTTTTTCACATTTTCTGGCTGTGATGTAACCTCATTCCTTTCTGCGATATTTACAACTGATTTGCTGAGCAAATAGTGATTAATGTGTCCATCATGTATCATGTGGACACACTAACTAGTTTCATAATCTGTGTACAATCACAAGTACATTGCATTTCCTTTAGCTGCTTCACAATAAAAGCCTCTCACTAGTTGGAGTGTAGCAGGAAAAGTTTGGTTTGCATTAGTGGTAACTTAACACAACTCAAATACAGTGCTGGCTGTAAGAAAGCGATCAGTAAAGAATAAATACAGCTGATATTTGAAAGTATGAAGAGGAACAGGAGGGAAATTAAAATCCAAACCACAGAGATTAAGTCAGAAGCTGCAAAAGTACTGAGAACTGAACAAAGCAACTTTTTTTAAATGCATGTTTTCACAGCTTGGTGGGTTCAGTTTAGGTGGGCCATACCAGTCCATGAAAAATTCTCCCCTCCTATTTTAATATGTTGATTGTCTTACCTGTACAAATAACACATGGTAAAGTAAACACATGCATGTGTAGTAGATATCAGGGTTATCAGTCATGAAGGGTTCTTCTATGCAATCTGAATTCTCAGCATATTTCAGCTTTGTTTCACAACATACTTCACTGTGTGACGCTTCACCTGTGAGGTTTGAGATAATAATTTCCTTCATCATACCCTATGTAACCTCATCACACAGAGGTATAGATTCATCTTACTCTGGTCACACTGTGAAAGGATTACATTTGTATGACTGTACTGCATAATGAAAGACAAATTAGGATTCACTAGAATCATGTTTTATTTTCAGAATTTAGTTACAACAATAAACTACACAGTAAGTAATGTTAAATAATAAGTTCATTCATTAAGTATTGAACTTTTCTGCTGCTGCTGCCAGAGGTTTATTTGTAATTGTATATTTATCAGTATTTTTTGTAAACATATTATTACTGTTACAAAAAAATACTGAAAACACTTGTTAAGTGATAATATTTCAAAAGTTATTACTTAAACATTACATTACATGAAATTGTATAGTATAAGGAGGTAGCCGTTTTCTGAAAATGGTGATGATGGACCTGCAGCTGGTTCACTTTCTGTGGCTGCTTCTTGGTTCCATGTACATCTGTTGTAAAACTAATATTGCTCAAAGAGACATCACTAAATGGAAGTAATCGCACTATTCAGTTTGCTGTCAGCAGTTTTTACAGGCATATTTGAAATGGCCCCCCATAGCAGTCATTAAAGTTATAACAATTCATCCTGTGGAGGCCATGAATGGCAGTCCATCCAATAGTTGTTGACATTTCACTCAGAATCACAAATGTGAACCTCACGGTGGTGCTAGAGGAAAAGTCACCAAAGTTAGTAGGCTTCATTCATGGATGGCTTTAGAAATTATTAAATTATTTTTTTTTTTTTTAATAAATTCCCTTTTCACATCAAGTGGTTTTAATATACCTTAACAATAACAATATATATATTGTTATTTAACTTTGCCTGCTACATACAGCCACCCTCTCTGTTTAGGCTACTTGGCTCCTTCCAGCTGGAGAGAACTATTTAGTGGAACCAGAGCTTGGAGCAGCTGAGGAGGTGTGAATAACCAATCTCAGCTCACACCATGAAACAGTATGACTTCAATGTGTAAATGACTTCAGAATTTCCATTTAAAGTGACTTTAGCATGAGTGTTTCATAACTATAACCCACAAGTCATTAACATTAGTGTTAGCTGGTTGTCTTTTGATATTATTAGCAGCTAAAATTTGCAGAACTGGAATATGTCTCACAAAACAGCATGAACATAGTGCCAGTCAAAACAGCAGCTATATGTTTGTGAGCTTTCTTTACTCAACATTAAATAATCAACTGTGCTGGCTAGCTAACCAGCTAATGTTAGCCCTGAGTTTAAAATCTTTTCACTAACATTTGTTTTTTTGTTTTTCTTGTTCGGCAATGAAATGGAATATAGTGTAATATAAGTGTTGTTTAATTAGTTGTAGGTAGTCACTGATAGAGGGCTGGATCATACACATAGGAGCTAAAGCAGATCGTTACTATTGTGACTCTGTAACTAAAAACTACATCAAAAATTCACTGCATGACGCTCCTGACTTCATTGTCTGGGGACCATCATGGATATTTTCATGGCAGTCCATCCAATAGACGTTCGGACCTTCAAGTTGTGGAGCAGACCAACTGCCATGTAAATGAGCACATCTTGCAGCAGTACCCTTGCCCTATCCTCAGGGCACCACAGGGTGCTGCTGCACCCACTTTGGGAACCACTGCAGTAGGGAGAGCTGCAGTATATCAGTAGAAATTGAGACTCATTACGCTGCCTGTCAGCCAATCACAGTGCAAAGTTGGAACTAACTGTTGTGTAATGAACAGTAAATAAGAAGAAAAAAAAATGTCTCACTTCGTAGCAATAATACTGTCTAACAATGTTGGATTAATAATTACATGAATGGTTGCTTCACATTTTAAAGCTGATTGGCTTCCAGAGAGAGGCAGTAATAGAGTGTTATTCCCCACACAACCTGTGTGTGTGAGAATATGCTCTCCTACTATTTTTTTTCTCTCTCAATACCAACAAATCCTAATTTGAGTAGGCCTTTTAGCCATCTTTGTAAACAAAACACCGCAGGCTTCTAGTAGCACTAGCTCATTTGCATGGAGAACATTCCTCAAAGGCTTCTATCAGAGGCTAAGTGTTGCTCTTTCTGCATCTCCTCTGGAGCTTTGAGAGAGAACCAGCGGGTGAATCATTTATGGAGGCTCTCCTGGTGCAGTGTACACACAGACGTGCCCTCTGCTGCAGAGCACAGCGACAATGAAGTGAGCAGTGAGCAGTTTAACTGAGGAAACAGTGGGCCAGTCACTGTCAGTAATTCAGTCCTCCAAGTTCAAAGGCATTCTGCGTTTCAGAGGGAGAGGAATGATGACTTGACAGTTTTCAGCTGAGTGATTTTTTTTAGCTTTGAGGCAAAGCTGCACATTTTAATAAGGTGCTAACTTTGGCGTACATCAAGGTTTGTCCTGGATCAGCATCTAATTATGACATTTTCATTGTAACATACAGTGTTCTGGTGTTTATAGCGTCACTGCCCATTTAGGTCATTAGGTGTGATTTTATGTGGACCTTCATACTGTCATATCACACATTTTGTAACATCTGGACCAAAGTTTGGTGTAATATTAGT
This sequence comes from Euthynnus affinis, assembly GCA_029490765.1. NCBI lineage: Eukaryota > Metazoa > Chordata > Actinopteri > Scombriformes > Scombridae > Euthynnus > Euthynnus affinis. The sequence continues at coordinate 2,200,740 of CM055851.1, read as the reverse complement.
CTGTTGTGTGTCTAGATCCAGGAATTTGTTAATTATATCATATCATTCCAGGACTTTTTGTAACATTGTAACTATTTTTTAGTTCATTGCACTGACGTAAATTATTTTGTTGAAAAAACACCATGTCTCCTTTCAGCGCTTTACATGGACTTTGCTTTCACGCCACCTCTATATTGCTTTGTGTTGTAAAATGTTTGGAACCAACTTCTTTCTTACTTGGATTCGGTTCACAGATAAATAATATATAATCTGCAAGTCATTTAAATTATAAGGTTTTATCTGTCATGATTTGTTTTTCTTTTCCTATTTAAAGCTTTGGACATGTTGTATATTCTGAAAATCCAAAAGCTTTCTCAAAAAGATCAATTAAATCTCAATCTGGAACTATACAAACTTTACTAATTTGTTGCAAATTATGAGGACAGTGGAGAATGAATTACATATTCTGGTATATTCAGAATATCTCGTTTTTTTTCCCATCTTTTTGGATTACTGTAAGTTTAGAAAGACGACCACAGGATAAAAGTCTTGTGTTGTCCAATATGTTTGCCAGAGGTGTCTTATATCACCTTCCTGTTCTTTACATCAGTGTGTCTGCATCTATGTTTGGTTCACATGAACAGTGTGTGTTGACTGTTTTCGGCTTGCTTTGGTCAGCACCATCATGCTGCACAGGATTTGGTTGTGGTGTGGCAGGTGGCTGAGCAGCAGGCCTCTGACAGTTGACTATCACAGGAACAGCACCAACACGGTTATCATGGCAACAGATACTGTGGTGACTGAATCCTATAGTGCACACAGTGCCACATCAACTAGGATGCAGTTATTTATTGTTTGAAATGAACTGAGGCAATTTCAGTTTTTCAGTGTATAGCAGTTGTTGGCAACCTTTTGGATGTCCTTTGCCACTTAACAATGTTTTTAAAAAAAATCACAGACCAGGTGCTAGTTCATTTTCATATTCATTTATTTACTGCTGCTGTTTGTCTCCCCATCTTGATAGCACATGCCAAAAGGTCTGCACTACACACACATTTTGTTTGTACAAATGTATGAAAATCACTAGGGCACAAAAGAAAATGAATTCAATCAATGTGGCTCAAAACTCCAGCTGTCGCATGTCCATACTGATGTCATTATGGTTGATGGTTTGATGTCCTGACAGCTCCTGTAGGTGCTTGAAGTAACAAAAGGTTTTACTTTGCATGTCTCACGAGTAGACTCAAATTTTTGTCATGAACGTCATCCATGCATCAGAGCCAGCACTGTCTGGCTCATGCTTTACAGCTTTAAGTTGAACTTATTGAGATGGCCTGTGATATCCATTAAGAACATAAGTTTCACAAGCCTTTTTTCATCCTCCAGCTCAGGGTTGTCTTGCTCCTTCTTGATCAGAAAGGCCTTGATCGCATCAAAACACTGTGCAAACCATTCTAAAACTTTACTGCCACCTAACACTGCAGTAAAGTGGCAAATCCTTGCGAATCCTTGTGTCCATTTCCTCCAGCATATATCTGAACTGGTGTGTTAAAGAGGAGTGAGCCACAATATAGTTAACCATTTTAACCACTTCAGCCATCATGCTATTAAGATCAGACCTTGCACAGATTTTCCTGGTGAATAATCCAGTGGAACTTCATCACAGGATGACTGATCTGATTGTCAACCAGAGCCACGAATCCCTTCTGCTTTCCTGCAATGGCGGGAAATCAGTGAATGTTTTTGCCACATCCTCCCCTTTAGTGGTGCTATGCATGGGCTTTAAACAGCGAAGCTTCTTGCTTATCTCTCTTTTGTCACAATATCTGTTAACCACTTCTAGACGAAGACATAAACATCATTTATATCCATACACTCATCAAGGGCTATGCTCTATGGTAAATGGACTGTACTTGTATAGCGCTTTTCTAGTCTTCTGACTACTCAAAGCGCTTTTTACATTACAAATCACATTCACCCATATTCATACGCTGAATGGGTACAGGGGCTACCATACAAGGTCCAACCTGCCCATCACAGGAAGCTAACCATTCATACACATTCACACTCTGATGGCACAGCCATCAGGAGCAATTTGGGGTTAAGTGTCTTGCCCAAGGACACATCGACATGTGGACAGGAAGAGCCAGGAATCGAACCGCCAATCTTCCGATTAGAGAACGACCCGCTCTACCTCCTGAGCCACAGCCGCCCACTATACCAACATATCTTTCAATGCACGAGTTTGATGGTGCCTTATGTTTTCAGCCATGTCAGTAATGTGCCTCTCTACTGCAGAAATGGACATTTCTTTGATCCTGTTAATGATCGTGTCTTTGTTTGGTAACCCATTAAATATGACCTCTAAACTGCTAAGGAATGCCTTTTTTATATACTTTCCATCAGAGAATTGCTTCCTGTGTTTAGCAATGCACTGATCAACTTTTTAGCTGCCCACCGTAGCTTGGTTTTTGGAAGCATATATGGTTGCCACTGTGGGCATGTGTGCCCTTGGCTGTCAACCCATGGTGTAAAGAATCATCATAACTTTCCAGTCGCCATAATCCACATATAGTCATCTAGGTCACTTTCAATTAAGAGCATACACTCACAGCAATAAGTTTCAGCAGCATCTGTAGACATTCTTTGCACTGTGATATGCTTCCCAAGCTGCTGAACTTCCTCTCTGATTGGCACAGTTTATCAGGTTTGTTCCCAACCTAAAAGGAAAGGAAAGCCTGATCTATGTTCTCCTTAAGAATTAATCTCCGCTAAGATGTCCACCCAAGATTTACTTGCCATTGTGGAAAGCATGGGAGCAGATCTCCCTACAGAAAAGAGAAGGGTTAATGAAACTTACTCCTATGCCTGTAAAGTTATAACTGGAGGGGAATGTGAATCCAATCACACCCCATGTAAAAGCCATGTCATGTACTTGAGGGAAGAAAGCAATACGCTCAAAATAGAAAATTTGGAGTTAAAGAAAAAGATGGCAGATCTGAAAGTAAGAGTTAATAAGCAAGAGCGATTAAGCCAAAGATAGTGTTTACATCTGTATGGTGTGGCTGAAAACCCTGCTGAGAGTGTAAACCTCAAAGTCAAAGAAATCTGCAGAGCAGTGATTCCAGAGGTGGACGGTAGCAGCAGTGGACATCGCACACAGTTTTGGTCAACTTAAAACTGAGGAAGAGAGAAACCATGCCCAATCATCATGAGATTTGTGTTGAGAGCGGCAAGGGATGGTAAATGGACTGCACCTGCGTAGCGCCTTTATAGTCTTCCAGCCACTCAAAGCACTTTTTACACTACTGGCCACAATCACCCATTCACATGTTGATGGCAGGCTGCTATGCAAGGTGCCAAACTGCACAGTAGAAAGTAGAAAATACTCACAAACCAATGGCACAGCTGTAAGGAGTAATTTGGGGTTCAGTATCATGCCTGATGAGACTTCAACATCTGGACTGGAGGAGCCAGGATTTGATCCACTGACCTTCTGATCAACGGACAACCCACTCTACCTCCTGAGCTACAGACTTCCAAGGGTTCTTACATGGAAGCATGCTAAGCAAAACGACTTTCTGAAAAGTCATGGATACAGCTTCAAGGAAGATCTCACCGCCAGTGGCAAAGCAGCAAGTCGTCTGTGGCCAGTGGTGGAGAAAGGGAAGAAAGGAGTGCGAGGCTGCCAACTTCAGTGGGGCCAAAGCATTTATTTATGGTAAAGAAATGCATCCCAATGGAAAGTAATACTAGCCAAAAATTAACATGATTTCAACACTGTTTACACTGAGGTTGATACATGTAATGGTGAAACATCATCATCATTAAGGTTATGATAAAATTTGATAGTAAGGCTTAGATTTTGTTCATTCCTGTTCAAAAACCATTGAAACCTCAAAAGTTACAGCAGTGAAAATAATGTTGAAAAGTATGTTGTGCAATTGTTAATGCCACATGTTCAATATATGCAAGAAGCCTATAGAAAAGGCTTAAGTTCTGTCTATACAAGTCATATTTTTCTCCTCTTTGTTCTGGTGTGTCTTTCTGTCATTTCTATAAATGCCAGGGGTATATGAGACCTACTTAAGAGAAAAGCTCTTTTTTTATATTGCAAAGGTAAAGGTGCTGATTTTCATTTCATTCAGGAAACTCAGATGAATATTTTTGGAACAAGACTAGGTTAAAACCTACAGTAGTATATGGCTGCACCATGTATGGTTAATGTGTGAAACTGTGGTCAGTTTGTTATGTTTGAGTCAAAAAAATAAAAGGTTATAAATGCAGCTGCAAGAACAGTATTTCCTACTCATACCCTGGGATGTTTGATTTGAAAGAGAACTTATTTTAATTCTAATTATAACTATTCTAATTATCTGTTAACTCCCCTGTTCTTTCATCAGTTTCACTTTGTGGATGTCTCTTGTTTTTCACTCTGCATTGAGTGTTTTGTCAGAGTCATGGTTATTTGGGGTGCTTCAAATGTGTGCTCTCCTTCATGCCTCTATGCGCCTTTCTCTGCATTTTCACAGTCAATGATCATGGAGGCTGTGGTGGAATTGAAAGTTTTGACTGTATTTTGGGTGCAAATTCAGGAGGCTTACCTCCAGTTACAGTCAAAATCAAGCACTCCTGCAGAGCAGTCGCCCCACACTAATCTGATATAACAACTATATGAGTTGCATGTTTTACCTGCAAGACTCGCGTTTTAATGCTGTTGTTCATCGTTTGTGATGTGAAGATGTCAGAAAAATAAAAAGCATGCATCTTGGTATAAGTTAAGTTATAAAATCCAAATGCCCTGCAGAGTGTCTCTCCTGCCAGCTGCTGACAGCGCTGCCAGCCGGAGAGTCGATCACACTGGACGGTAGAGGAGGAGACGTAGAGACGCTGGTACATGTCTGAACAGAGAGTTTAGCTGACTTCACTGCGTATTACTCCAGAGCTGAGAGCTCAGAGCAGGAAACACAGTTGCTCTGTGTCACACTGCTGACCTCTGCTTCCATCATTCTGTGCCATCATTCATTTTGAAAGACCAGTGGCCAATGAGGAAACTCCAAGACTCGGCCAGCCAACCAATGGTGTAACTTCATCACTCAGTCACTCATGGACACAGTTATAGGGCTGGTCTGTGGTCATCCAGCCAAAAATCAGTGGGGTAGAAAGATGTGGTCCAGTGGAACTAATCAATCAGCAGGGGTTGCCATTTTAGAGGATACTGCACAGTGAAAAATACACATGTGGGAAATGGATTATTTTAGTTCCTTTAAATGCAATTACGCTGGTCCAGCTCTGTGAAGTTAATGCATGGTACCTCAGAAAGATTTAAAAGTCTATTCAGTAGCTCAAATTTTGTCAATTAGAAAATGATTTCTCAATTTTTCTAAAAGAAGTCAGATTTCATTTTCACAGTCAATGATCATGGAGGCTGTGGTGGAACTGAAAGTTTTGACTGTATTTTGGGTGCAAATTCAGGAGGCTTACCTCCAGTTACAGTCAAAATCAAGAACTCCTGCAGAGCAGTCGCCCCATACTAATCTGATATAACAACTATATGAGTTGCATGTTTTACCTGCAAGACTTGTGTTTTAATGGCTCATATAAATCAGGTCAGAAGATGAACTTGTATAAATTTGTTTTATTTCCAATTAAAACCTGTAATCTGTCAGTTTAATATGGGATCCCAATTAAAGAAAACGTGACATACCTATGCATTGCTATTTGCAAGAATGTGGAACAACAATGTAAACTAAAATTTGACCCTATTACTGAAAGAACAAAATTGAAATTGAATTTGTGGTTAATGAGAGAGATCTCTATGTATAGTAAGGTTCTGTTATCCAAAACAGAAGAAATGTCTGGATCAGGATATGTGTTTCTGTTGCTCAGTGTTTCAACAAATGTTACCAAGGAATTGGATAAGATTCTATATGATATATGATATATTTGGAGGAAAAAAACATTATCTTAAAAAATAAATTATTAGAATAAAAAGAAAATAAATTAGAGGTAGTAGAGAACAAGGTGGTCTTGGATTTTAATATCTTGAATAATACTTTTAAAACTGTGTTTATTTAGCATCAGGAGCTACAACACAAAAGCTGCCAGCTAACTCTACAAACTACAAGACCCATGACAGAAGTTAGTGCTGAGCTGGTACAGACATGGCCAAAAATGAAAAAATAAAATAAAACATAAAAAAATCGTCGTATTAAGTTGAAACTGACAGAAGTATATGGTTTGCATCACTCCTCATTTCACATTGAATATAACTGAAATTTTACATTTGATTTACAACTTAATATATTATTTAATACAATAAAACAAATGAAAATGGCATGGGCAAAAATATTGGTACGCTTAACTTAAATTTTGCAGCACAGCCCTTGGAAGCAATAACTTCAGTCAAGCACTTTCTGTAACTCTGAATATGGTTTCTACACTCACTGGTAGTTTGGCCCACTCTTCTAGAGCAAACTACTCCAGTTCTCTCAGGTTTGATGAGTGCTGTCTCCCAACTGCAAGTTCCAGCTCTTTCCACAGATGTTCACTGGGATTCAGATCAGGACTCATAGCAGGCTGCTTCAGAGCAGTCAAATGTTTTCTTCTCATCCACTCTTCGGAGATGTATGTTTGGGGGGTTATCATCCTGCTGGGAGACCCATGACCGGTCACCTAAGACACAGCTTTCTGACACTGGGCTGTATGTTTCGCTCTAAAATGCCTTGATAGTCTTTCATTGTGATTCAAGGCACCCAGTGGCTGAGGAGGGCAAAGCAACCGCAAAACATCACTGAGCCTCCTCTATGTTTCATGATAGGCATCGTGTTTTTTTCTCTCAAGGCTTCATTTTCTCTACTGTAAGCATAGGGTTGGTGTGATTTACCAAAAACCTTTAATTTTTGTTTCATCTGTCCAAAGTACACTCTCCCAGAGGGATTGTGGCTTGTCAAAATTTATTTTGGCAAATTCCAGACTGGCTTTTTTGTGTCTCCCTCTTAGAAGTGGGGTCTTCCTGGGTCTTCTAACATGGAGCCCATTTTCATTCAGACAGTGATGGATGGTGCGACTTGAAAATATGTATCTTGAACTTGAAGATCAGCTTGGATTGAAGTTTTCCTTGGTTCTTTCTGGACCATTCGACCAATTCTTCTGTTCAATCTTGGACCAATTTCCTTTTGCGACCACGTCCAGAGATGTTGGCTACAGTTCCATGGGCCTTAAACTTCTTAATAATATTGGCAACAGTGGTCTCAGGAACATCAAGCTCTTTGGAGATGGTCTTGTAACCTTTAAAGTGACCATGCTTGGTTCTTACCTTTTATCTAATGTCTTCAGACCACTCTCTAGGTTTCCTTCTGTTTTCCATGTTCAATGTGATGCACACAGTGGCATAAAACAGCAGAGTGAGTAAATTTCTCCTTTTAAACTGGTGGCATGAGTGATTACAAAATTGAAAACACCTGTGATACAAATTAAAACACAATTCTCTGCTTGAAGCATCACCATAAATCAATTATTTCTTACAATTTCTAAAGGGTACCAATAATTTTGTCCAGGCTATTTTAGAATGTCTTTGTAGAATAAGCATGAATTGAGTTATTTTAATTTTTTTTTTTGTTCACAAATGGTAGACAGCAAACATAGACATGCATTGATAACTAAAATATCTTTTCATTTCAACATTGTTCAGAGGGTGCATAATTTTAATAAAATGCAAGGGCCACGTCTCTAACTCCATAAGGAGAACAAAGGTGTGAAGTTTCCTCTGACCTGCATGATCAGACCCCTGACTGCACATCAAATATATATATATATATAAGGAAAAGCATTATAGGTCCCCGTTAAGTATCAGGGGCCTTATTTTTAACCATTGCATACACAAAAAATGGGGCTTAAAAGATGCGTAAGCTCACAGAAAGGTTGGATTTTATAAGAACAAACTCAATGAGAGAGTGTGTTCACCTATACAGAAACTCTGACCCATGCGTACAAACATTTTGGAGACAGGGAACATTGGTGAAGCGGATGGTGAGATGGGGAATTGAAGCCAGATTGCATAATGTTTCCTCACACATATTAAATTTCACTTAATATCATTAATTATAGATGCACTTTATTATAACAGCAGTCTTATTTGATCTTGTGGTTGTTTTAAGAAATATAAGCTAACTCATATCTTACCCAATTACATCTGTGGTTTATTATTAAACTATGAATGAACTATTGAGTGTCTTTATGAACATCATCACACAGTTACATAAAATAACACCAATAACATAACAGCTCAACGCAAAGACGATGAATCAAACAACATGGAACTATATGATTTCAGTTACAGCAGTGTCCATAGCAACCACCATAGCAACAATAGAAAGCCTGCAAAAATCTATAACTGACAAACTAAACATCATCTACATTCACTGAATGAAGATTAGGAAAATAAAATGCACATTTCTCACTAGAGATATAATCAAAATATTTTCTATTTTAAAAATATAGTATTTTCCACTGAGAATGAAAGGATTGGTCACATGATATGGACACAAACCAACCAAGTGGCAGCCACCAATATTGAAAAATGTTCCTTGAATGGCACTTGAGGCTGGCTCCACAAGCGAGTCAGTCTCCATAGACATCCATACTAAAATGTCCAACTTTACAGCAGAAATAAATTTTAGAACTCACTTTTATTAAGCCATAAAGTTATGAATAATTAAGGACGTGGCTGCTTGGAATGACAGTCACTAGCCACTAAGTGGCTTGTTTCAGCAGCCAGGCTTCATTCAGCCCCCCTCAGCTGCACCTCTTTGCCTATTTCGGATTAGCTGGGATGGCTATGTCGGTATTTTTTACATTTTATAAAGACCAATGTAGGTTTTACACTTTTTGATGTGAGAGTAGGGACACATCTGCTTCCCACAGAAGTTGGCATATCACCTGCATGCAGAATTGAACTTTGGCATTTAAACTGGACAATTTGAAAGTGTAAAGTCCTGTTATTTGTATGCAGATTGAAGAGACCAGGTTGGGTGCTTGTACTTATGGTCAGTTTTGGAGCAGCAAGGCACTGCTTCAACCACCTCAACCACATTAAGTAACTGATGAAAGAATCATTATCAGCTGTAGAAATCAAATATGAAATCAAATAACTTTAAAGAATTGCAGAACAGAGCACTAGTATCATTTTAATAATATTTTCTAATATTGTGCATATACCACCAAGTATTTAATTTCCATATTGTTTTTGTGGCTACCAAACACATTCTGCCTTCTCTGGTCACCTCACCACTTGCACTCATATATAGGCTGTGTATATTTGAGAAACACCTGTATGCTGGGTTTTTGAGTAAATATAAATGTGTTTATTTTAGATATTGAGTGTGTGGTCCCATCAGTCATGTATGTTTCTATATACAGTAGATGCTTAACAAAGGCCACACAGTGAGCTTCAGTATCCCAGTACCTCCACTATACACTGACAGTGTGCAGCAATGTGCCTCTTTGCATCTACCCTCATGTCTGACCACTTCATTTCATTTCAGGAATTGTTTCATTTGTTGCACCAGCAGTATTAACAGCTGTCTGTCAGTCTCTCAAACGTTCTGCTGTTACTGCTGCTGTACTCCACAGGAATAACATGTACATTGATACTCACGATGGCTTTTGCATTTACCATTTATGGTTAGTTGTGGGAGGGAAAAGGGTGGCATATGAGGTCCATCCACGTGTGCACATTTTCAAATTGATTGTGATTTATAAAGGGAAAAATGCATTTGTTTTTTTGCACATACACTTTTAGTATAGATCCTTTGCACTGTTTTATAAATGAGGCCCCTGGTCTCTGTCGTTGAAACTAAATATGACTATGTTAGGTTAATACATCTGCTGCAGAAGTTCAAATTCTTTCGTTAAACTACAATTAGAATGAAAGCAGTATTATATTTCATAGCAATATTATAATGTGTTATTTGCCACACAGTAATAAGTGCAGCATTATTTATAAATATAAATAGCATTACACAGAATATAATTAATAATATAATAATAGTATTAACATTGAGGTAATATTTGCTTAATATTTATGCGTCTTGAGTACAGGACAGAGCACTTTTGTTCTTTTTGTGAAATTTGGCAGTTACTAATGTTGCTTCTAATGTGCACTTTGGTGGCTATTGTGATAATAAAGATGTATGATTTAAAGCCCGGACCCTTTTTGCTTTACTCTACAGCCGGGCCTGGTGAGAACTGGCCCATGGTAGTGTACTGTATTTTGGTAATATGTTGGTAATAAGATTCACCTGTGGAGCTCCATGATTTGCAGGTGCATCACCCTTACGGATGAGTCGAGAGCTGGCTTTCACACACACGGACACATGTGCACACCAAGACTTACACACAAAGAGAGAGAGAGAAAGAGAGAGGCTTGGGTAGAGCGGTATACCAGGACAGACCTGGAGTGCTTCACATTTAGACCCAAACAGGAAAGAGCATGCTGAAAAGGACAGGGAGCACTGGCTAGATTTGTCCAAAAACAACACTGGCTGGCCTTGCCTTCATGGCTGAGTGAACACAGGCCTTGTGGGTTGTCCTCATCATTCCCTCTCTCCTCCAAGGTAAACACCTCTCTGTGTGTCCAGATAAGCAGGGCTTGATTCCCCCTAAGTCAGTTCACACACAACATATCCCTTCTGCCTCGCCCAAATCTCATTCAATTTTTCCTCTTTCCTTCTCGCTTATTCGACCCCCTGCACCCCCCCCACCCCCCCTCCTCTTTTTCTTTCTCCCTTTTTTAATACTGCCCTTGAATTCTCATTCCACTGAGGAGGCTGTTTCCAGATTGAGAGAAAACATTAACGTGATGAAAATGCAAAAGGCAGGCAGCACACTGTCAATCCTTTTTATGGTGATATTGTCAGCTTGATGGTACAGTATCCATCTGCACACAGGATTCATGATGAAGCGAGGGCCAGCGTGTTCTCATTCATACAGTTTATCCATCAATATAGGACAGTTTAATCATGTCACTATTATGTCAGTTGTATGTTCTTTTGGAGGGATTCAAATAGTGACCCTATATTTTCAGCAAGTACTAAATAACAAAACAGGTTGTTTGTCAGTCCCAAATCAATCCTAATTTCAAAAACAGTTCATATGAGCCACCTTTATGGTTAATGTAGAGTTGAAGTCCACCTCCACTCTAAAATCTGTTTTTCTTCTTGTTCCTTAACATGGATGTTCGGGCTTCACTGTACAGAGTGATGTATGTGCAGTTTGACTTCATTCATCTGCTGAAAGTGGAAAGTTTTTCTGTGCTCATTGGACATCTGAATTTTAGGGGCGGGGCCTATGAGGTTAGAAGCTCATCCCGCTTCATTAATCAACTTACACAAGTGTGATGTGGAAACTTGAAGCTCCCAGTGCACAAACGATGAGAATGGAATTTACAATGAAGAAGACATCTTGTGTCCAGCAGGAAAGCTTTTGAGATGAAATATGTTGGCATATAGATTCTGGATTTTTTAATGAGGGAGATGGGTATATAAAGATATATCATTTTAAAGATTTTAATGGGGTAATTATATGTGTTTGTGAGGAAACCATATCAGACACACATCATTGTTCTAAACATTGCTTCTTTATACTAATTCATGTCTCATGGGGATCTTTAAGAATAAGCAACTACTTGGTTTAAAACATCATGGTTTAAATGTGGAATGTGAATCAAGACTCTTTGCACCCAGACCTCATTCCAAAACCAGTACATATTTCTTCAAAATTGAGTTGAGACCTATCCTGTTTTTCATAACAGAGAAATCTAAACAACAGCTAAACTAGTCTGGCTATATATGAATAGAATAAAATGTATAGTGTCATCTCGGGCTAGTGGAATTCTTGTGATTTGATTTGCTTAATGTACCTTTACAACACATATTTAAATTCCTTCAAAAGTTCATATATGATATTAATTTCACTATCAATAGTAATATCACAAATAGTGGACAGACACAGGGATACATTTAACTTTTATAAAGAATTAATGAATGAGTGGTCTGCTTTCTACACTATGACAGGTAATATACAGTATTATGTAAATCATGTCATGATGTGTAATCAGCAAACTACTTTGATTTCTTCTCTATCCTCTCTGCCCAGAAATGATTTTGTTCAGATAGTGTGAGGACATGTCTCTTCCTCCACCACTTTGGGCTCAGATTCTCATAGTTTCTGAAGGAGCTGGGAAGATTTCCTTCCCACTGGCATGCTGCAGAATCATTATCCCCTGCAGGCTCCCACAATTATTCATCCAGTGTGCATGCTGCCAACAGAAGGGTTATATTTAGGTTTCCCAAAATGACCTCACCAGTGACTGGCACATACACATGTTGGTTGTTAGTAGCTCGACACATGTAAGACACATATGATCTGCTTGTTTATAGTTAGTAGTACACAGCCCAGCACCATCAGGTGTGTTCAGTTGTAAGTGATAGAGGATGGTTGTCCTCAATACCAACAAGAGATCAAAGATGACAGAGCAGCCAAGTTTAGTCTGTGCTGCTGGGTGTAAGCTGATGTACAGTTTACAAAGATACACATGTGATGCCATCACATGTAAAAACAATTTGACATGATAGTCACATACTGTATTTCATGTTGGGTTTTGGACATTTCACATGTGAACATATGAGCTTCACATGCTCTGTAAGGGCTCTCTGTGCAGCGTTACAGTGTACACCTGCGTATACAAAGGCTGCTGTGCATTCAGCAAAATATCTATATTATTCATGCATATTTTGAGGAAATACAGCATCTAAATGTAGATTTGTTGTTGTCACTATCTCTGACAGCTGCAACTGAGTGTTCTGTAACTTTTACTTTAAACGTATGTTTCGTCACTCAGCCGTATCCGCTAGACACAGAAACATTTGAAGTCTCTGCTGCATACAGTTTTATATTCATAGCATAGCAGGAGAACTCCAACTGCAGTCCACGTCTTAAAGTCTGCATTGTCTATATTTGAATACAGGTCATATTTTCTGTTATTGTTTGTGTCTCAGCTGAAATGTGGACCATTGGACTGGACTAGTTTGGCAGAAGTGGTTCAACAGTACAACTACTGACTGGAGCTTCAACACATCAGCTCAAATCAGCCTCACTGTGCATTCTGAATGACACCTATAAAGCTAGCACAGTAAGCACATAGTTCCTTTTTTTTGTTTTTTTTTGTTTTTTAATTTCCCAACAGCATATTAACAAGAGCATCATATCTGGGGTCAACACTGCCAAAGTCCATACTTCCTTTGTACAGTCAATATTTCATTTCAAGTTTCATATTCCATTTCAAATAAATAGATTTAAAATTTTGAACGTGACCTTGTTTATTTCATTGTCATTATTATTATTATTATTAACTATTTTTATTCTTCTGTGATGCATTTTTGGGATCTTTCTTAAAATTCTCCTCAATTAATTAAAGTCTTCCTCAATTAATATTGAGCCATATCATCCAACACATTTGTGTGTGTGTGTGTGTGTGTGTGTGTGTGTGTGTGTGTGTGTGTGTGTGGGCTCCATGAACACACACAAAATCTTGAGATAAAGATAAATTTTGTAATGGATAACTCAAAGCAGACCGGCTTCATCTCCATAGCAATGGTGGCTGAGTATCATTGGTAATGTAACTTTCTTAGATTCAAAGGAGAAATGATTAAAATTGATGGCATTAACATTAACCTACAATATTGTTGAGTTATAAAAGACACTTTCACGTGTTTGTGTTGAGAAATGTTGAAGATATCATTGGAAGAAAGACGCCAAAGGGTACCTCATGTGTGACAAAGCGTCAGTACTTAATGATCTGGGAATGAGAACAGGTTGATTTCACTGTCATCTGGTCCTTCACTGAAATAAACAGGGGGGGTTAAAGTCATGTGGTGGTAGTTGTAAATTTGAGATAATTTAGAGAGAACTGTGCCGTTTATTCATCACTCACTCTGTGTACACATGTCTCAGCCTATACAATAGTTGTGTGTGCAATTTTGATTCCACATGCAAGAAATAAATAAATAGTTCAAAATCAGAAAGCCGTCTCCCAAACTCTATTTGTCTCATTGAGAGTGGCCTTGGTCCCTTGTATGCCAATGTAAAGACTTGAGAGGTGCTATTTGACTCAGATCGAAGCTTTGAGTCACAGATAACAAAACTTGTCTAGTCTTGCTTCCTTCAACTAAGAACCATCTCCGGAATCAAACCAATGCTTTCACACAGCGACCTGAAAAAAGTAATTTGTTCATTATCATTCGTTCATTTGTTCATCACAAGACTAGACTACAGTAACACCCTCCTTTCTGGCATAAACCAAAAGTCACTCTCTCACCTCCAATTAGTTCAGAATGCAGCAGCTTGGCTTCTTACTGGTTTTAACAGACGACATCACTCCAGTCCTGGCTTCTTTCCATTGGCTCCCTGTTCGATTTACAATTAATTTTAAGATTTTACTGATCACTTCTAAAGTACGTCTGGGTCTGGCTCCAAGCTACATAATAGATTTGTTGACCCCATATGAGCCACTTTACAGCCTTAGATTCTCAGATGGGGTCTTTCTGGTCATTCCAAAGTGGAGGCTTAACTCTAAAGACCACCATGTTTTTGCCACCAGGTCCCCTCGGCTTTGGAACGATCTGCCTGAGGAGATAAGGCTGTAGAATCAGTAACTTCTTTTAAATCACTTCTTAAAAGCCATTTCTATTGACTTGATTTTATGTGTTGTCTTTCTACTGTCTCTTTCATCTTTTTGTCTTCTCTGTACTGTGTCTTTGCATCTTTTGTCTTCTTGTCTTGACTTTGTCTTAGTTTTGTTGTTCTCAAAGCAGACTAAGTAAACTTAAAGGTGATATATGAATAAAGTTTAAGTTTAATTTTCATTAGTACTAAAATAATAAAAAAAAATGAATTGTGGACAATATAGCAGTGTGTAGGTGTTCTATGCCTTTCATTTCTGACTGAAAGACTATGTCTTTCAGCACATGCAAAGAAATGAAGGATATGTGTGCGTGACTGGCTGAATGTTACATGTAAAAATAGTTGGTCCAGTGAAGACTTCTTGAAGAGCAACAGCGTAGCAGTCCTGTCTGACAGGTTACACTCTCTATTTTTACTTCCACTTTGTCCGTCCCTGCTCTCTGCACCTGCTGTATTATTCACTCAGTTCTCCCTAATGCGCTCAGTGTGTCCAAGACATGGATCGGCAGCCCCAGAATATTCATCACAGTATGAAAATGATGAATATTCATGTGTTGAGGGGCTTTTTACATCCTGACACTATAATAGCTGAGTATGGGGATATGTGTGTGTAGCTGGACACTCTCGCTGAGTGAAGAGAGGTAAAAGCTGCTCATGGACAGTTTTTTTTTTTTTAAGGAGGCACATAAGTGGATTTTTCCTGGCTTCCAAAGTCACACTTGTCATCCCTCTTCTCTTAGCAGTAAAGGCATCTTACAATATTTTACAACATAGTTTCACAAAGTGTTAAAAAGTACAATTTCAGCTCAGCTGATGATGTTTAATCACTTGTCTGCAGTGTTGAGCTCTGCACAGCTGTGCCATGTTCAGGGCCAGGCAGACTGAAGGTGGTACAGATACATGTAGAATACATTTCCAACCACCTGCTTTTATAAGTCCAAATGAAACCATCCACTGGACCACTCTTTAAGGTAAGAAGCTTTCACCACTCATCCTACAGACACCTCATCAGTCCTGCTGCCAATGGAGAGTCAAGGTAGATTTATGCTTCTGTAGACCCTATGGCAGTCCAGCCATAGGTGCATTCAGTGTATTTATAATTTGGATTTATAACCCAGTTCTGGATTTTACCCAGTGATAGCACCACCACAACACTGCTGACCTGGGCCTAAAGTAAATGTATACAGAAGGCTGATTGCGTTTTACATTCTTATGTATACTTTGTGATATAGAGTGAATACACCAAACTACTGTTGTGCAAATACTAATACTTGAGGTGATCATGTTGATGTTCTTTTGTTCACGACACAATCTCTCAAGCAGATGGTTTGCAGTAGAATTAACTTCTCCTTTTCAGTAACATCTGGAAAAGAACACTTCTCCATCCTGTTTGTGGCTACATGAATTATGCTCTGGTATTCAGAAACTTTGGGTAATCTGATCTCAAGGTGGGTCTGCACCGCCTTGTCCCGAGTTACAGCTGACAGGAGATGTCAGGTCAGGATATGAAGCTAGTGTTAGTTCTTGTGGTTGGTTAACTTAGCTGATGATAGTCATTAGTCACTTTTGACCATTTTGACTATTGACCTGTATTAACTCTCCTCCAAAAATAATTTGGTACCCTGATGATATATATTCTCTGTGGAAAAGAGCAGATGAGCCAGTGGATGGACCAGACCAAACAGTCTTGGCTATTTGCTCACAGAATTCTGTTTAATTGAACATTCAACTCCAAGGAGCTGGTTTTTAGCACGAAATGTGTGTTTTATTGAAAATGTGTACTGTTGAACAAAATACATGTAATAACACAATACACAAACAAGAACCTATAGTATGTGAATATGTGAAAAGGTCAAATAATAATAAAAATAATGATGTGGAGTTCCTCTATATAACAGAAACTAAAGTTGACTGACAGGGAACAGGAAATGAACAAGGGTCTCCCATGTCAAGGTCAAACATTTAGTTGACCCATCAATCCAATCCTCCTTACTGCAGATTTTGTGGATCTATACCAACATCACACTACTTCCACCTTTAACCCTGACAGACACTCAGACATTCCGTTCATAAGTCACACAAACAACAAAGTCCCTGTCAGTCAAATGTAAACGTAACAAACAGTAAATCATGCAATATAGTCTTTACTATTTTCAATAAATAAGCAAACTTGCAATAAAACCTTCAGTTCCTTCAGTAAATATGCATACTATATTTGTACAACATAAATTACCAGTTTCTGACTTTATCACCACTGCTAATGAAACACTGTCTGCCCTGGCTCTTGTTCCTGCTTTCTTACAGTGTAGGCACTTTGCTGCTTGCTCTCACCTCTGCTTGCAAATCACTTATAAATTTATGCTTATAAATCACTGGGACTGTTATTCTTTGTAGATATAGTAGGCTATTGCCATATTTCAACATTTTTATGAACTCCTCAGTACTACGTGAGCATGACCTACCAACAGCACAAGCCTGTACTGCAGTGATTGGAAACAGCAAGATGCCCCCCTTCTCCACACTCGCCACAAGCCTCTACAGAAAATTGCAGTGTTGGAAACACAAATTCACCAGTAAGAAGGGAACATGGATTTGAATGGACTATGTGGGAATGGCAACACTTTATTATGGACTCAAAACAGTGGACAAGATCATGCCAACACACTGGTAAATAGCACCAACAAGACTACCGAGAACAGGAAGGCTGTGTACTTGATAATAAATCTACGGTGGAAGCCCTCCCTGGAACTTTCTTTGAGTATTATCCAGGCAGAGTGCCCCTTCAACTCCTGTTCTTAGTAGGACACAACTGTGGAACTAACAACAAAACATCCCAAACAACCAAATGTGCAACTGGAGAACAACTTTGCTCCACTGTTGCAGGACCCTGAATCTCTGTTTGATGACCTGGATAACCTCTCATCTTCACACAGCAGGGTAAGGACTGAGAGTAAATCAGAAAATAAAAGGCTACAGGGAAAGCTAACAACTGGGCCTAAAACTCTGGATGACTATGCTGTAAAAGGTGTAAGGAGCATGTGCAGTTAAAACATCAAAATATTCTGTTTTCCCAAGGATATCATGTCTGACATGACAGAAAGAGTCCTGCATATCATGGCTGCACATGCAACTGTGAAAACTATCTTCACCAATGATGTTGTGAAACAACAGTCTGAAGTACTGAAACAAGACTTCAGTGATTTGTTGAACACAGTCAGCTCTCAGAATGCTGAGGTGTTTATCATTCAAAGGAGTTGAGAGATTCAACATATTGTTGGCACTGAACACATGGCTTTCAATTGCAAATACCATCCGTTCATTGAACTTTATTGAGAACTTGAACTTTTTCTGGGGCCACAGACATCTTTTTAAGGCAGATAGACTTTACCTTAACAGGTCAGGAGTAAAATTGTTCACATCTAACCTATTTTACTTCCTGCATGTGTTCCCTCGGCCAAGGACAAGAGACAAGTGGAGTCAAAACAAGAAGAAGACATCACACAAAGCAACAGAAACCTTGTTAGGGTGGTTGGAGGCTGTAAGAATTCATTTTCTTCACCCCCACAAACCCCATCCAGGTCACCTTCCTCTCCAGTCACCATTTTCACTGACCAGACAAAAGAGCTGGTTACTGCTGGGACCAAACTTACTACACCCTGTCCTACTCCCCCCAGCATCCACGTCCACCAGTTTTGACACAATTGTCACAGCTGCAACAGCATTATTATTGAGTCAACCACTTCCAACTTCAGTTCGGTTCACTTGGAATGAAGCTAGGGTGCATAAGAAAGGAGGTGGAGTTGCCATTTTGTTTAATGATTTCCTCCAATGCAAGCAGACATCTTATGGAAAATTTTCTTCTTTTGAATATGTGGCTCTATAGCTGCATTCCTCCTCTCAAGCTATGTTTTTTAAATATCTACAGGCCACCTAAATACTGTGCAACGTTTTTTGATGACTTTGCTGAACTGATGTCTATAATCTGTATTGACTTTGACTGTGTAGTTGTTGTTGGTGATTTTAACATCCATGTTGATAACCCCCAGGACAGAGGGACTAAAGTACTGTATTATGTTCTTAATAACTTTGGCATGACTCAGCATGTAATGGGCCCACACACAATAAGGGGCATATTCTGGACCTAATCATCTCTAAGGATCTGAACATCTCTAAGGTTGTGGTGACTGATGTTGCTCTCTCTGATTATTCCTGTGTTTTCTTTGTGAGTGCTTTTGCCATGCATGCAAATGTTCAAACAAAACACAAAATGGTATATCACTGAAAAAACAACTGTGAAATATTTATACAGGCTTTCTCTTCCACACTTTCCACAATTGCTTGGGTCTCAGTCAGTGAGCTTGTAGACAATTTCAATTCTAAAATTATAAATGTTATAGATGCCATTGCACCCAATAAATTGAAGGCTGTCTCTGATAAGAAAAGATCAGAATGGAGAAATGCCACATTGGTCAGAAGAGAAAAAAGAGAGTGCAGCAAAGCTGAATTCAGGTGAAAAAAAAAATCTCCAGGTTCATTATGACATCTATAAAGAGAGACTTTGCATTTGCAGTTTGGAACTGAGAAATGCAAGGTGGTCCTTCTTCCCAGACATCATTGCCAAAAACAATAATAATGCACATACCTTGTTAGTTACTGTCAACAGGCTAACAAATCCTCCTGTGTATGTAGCCTCGAAACTTCTGTCTGCCAGGGCCTGCAATGAATTTACTCCCTTCTTCACAGACAATTCGGAAAAGACAGACAGTCGGTGCCTCCATATGAGGTACAGAATATGTGTTGTCTCTGTGTCCACTTCAAATCAATTCAAATAGTACAACACAATTTTATTCAACCAACCATAAAAACCTGGAGGACATTATACAATATCTGAAATCCTCCTCCTGCTCCCTTGATATTGTGCCAACAGGCTTTTTAAAAAAAAATCCAAAATTGTATAGCCTTCTACAAATTGTCAACACATCTCTTCTCTCAGATTTATTCCCACCAGCCATGAAAACTGCAATCAGCGTCTATCAATCTAGATCAACAATCTAGACACATCACCAATGAACAATTATAGGCCCATATCAAACCTCCTGTTTTTAAGTGAAATAATTAAAAAAGCAGTTTTTCAACAGCTGAACTTCTTGGCATTAAACAACTGTTTTGATGTTTTCCAGTCAGGAGTTCGACCACACAAGCAATGAGACTGCTCTTGTTAAGGTCTTCAGTGACATCCACTAAAACACAGACAGTGGCAGAATTTCAGTGTTGGAGAAAATTCGAAAAATGGGTGAGACTTTCCGGCACAGTACTAAACTGTTTTGAATCCTACTTAAAGGACGGGGACTACTTTCTGTCTATAGGTAATTGCATATGTGAGTAGACAAAAATGAGTTCCCCAAGGCTCCACTTCAGGCCCAGATAGCAACATTTCTGTGGCCCATATCCGGCCCACACCCATCACTTTCATGTGGCCCACATACCACATGGAATGATTGCACTCTGGTTATCCGCTCCTGTTTGCCAGATCTGGGCCACTAGCAACAATCCAGAAATGAAATGCCATGTAAACCAAAATCTAAATAAAGAAACAACATCTGGCCTAGAGTTCATTTTTATGCTGGCCCTGATTGGGCCCACATTTTATATCCTCTTCCAGCCCACACACCACATGGAATGATGGCACTTGGGCAATCTGCTCCTGTTTGCCAGTATAGCACCTTTCTAATCTTCTGATCACTCAAAGCACCTTTACACTACAAGCCACACACTACACTCATTACCCACCCATCAGAGGAAATCTAGTCATTAACACCCAAGTGCCATCATTCCACATGGTATGTGGGCCGGATGAAAGTGTCGGGTATGTGCCACAGCAATTTAGCTATCTGGGTTGTGTCGTATATTTGCCAGAAGTGGCCCAGATTGATGTAAAATATTTGGGCCATATTTGCCATATCATATCTGGGGCATTTTAGGCTTACTTACAGATTAGTTAGTACCAATTGCACTACATCTTTACCTATAGTGGCCCAATACTGTTCAACCATATTTGGGCCATATTCACCATTTCAAATATGGGCCACCTCAGGCTCACTTCCAGATTAGCCAGTGCTTACTGCGTCATATATTTGCCAGTGAGCCACTTCTGGTTTACATCCACATTAACTATTGTTGACTGTGCCAGATCTTTGCCAAAGGTGGTCCATATTTGTTTTGTGATATTTGGGCCATATTCACTATGTATCACATGGGCCACTTTAGGGTCACATCCAGTTTACACATTGCCAAGAGCACCCTGTCTTTGCCAAAAATGGCCCACATCTGTTTTGGGATATTTGAGCCATATTTGTTATTTTACAGGTAGGTCACTTCAGGCTCACATCTCTTTTGTCCGGACCAGAAGTGTCGTATTATTGCCTGAAGTAGCCCACCACCGCTATCTGGGGGGCCTCTTCTGTTCAACATCTGCATGCTCCCACTTGCTCAGATTATGGAAAACAATAAGATATCACCATAATTATGAAGATGACACGCACATTTACATAATTGTATTGGACTATGGTCCAATACTGAGTAAGTGCATTGAACAAATCAACGATTAGATGTGCCAGAATTTTCTTCAATTAAACAAAGACAAAATTGAAGTAACTGTTTTTGGAGCCAAGGAAGAAAGATTAAAAGTCAGCACTCAGTTTCAATCAATAATGTTAAAAACCACAAACCAAGCCAGAAATCTTGGTGTAGTCATGGACTCAGACCTGAATTTCAACAGCTACATTATGACAATTACAAGTTTAGCCCACTATCACCTGAATAATATATGAAGGATTAAAGGACTTATGTCTTAGCAGGATTTGGAAAAAGCTTGACTTGTCTTCAATGGACTTGACTACTATAACAGTGTCTTTACAGGTCTCTCTAAAAAGTCGATCAGACAGCTGCAGCTGATTCAGAAACTGCTGCTCAAGTCGTCAGTAAGACCAAGAAAGTGGATCACATCACCCCAGTTCTAAGATCTTTACACTGGTTTCCTGTCTGTCAAAGAATTGATTTTAAAATACTACTGTATTATGTATGTATTATAAAAATAATACCGAACAGAGGACCAAATCAAAATGATGAAATGGTGGCGCTGTGAGAAAAAATGATGTACTAGATAATTGTTTAAGATGCACTGCACTATGTGCACTGAAGAGCAAACTGAGGATGCAAAGCATGAATTGAACAACTAAATTTGCCTTACAGAACGGGAAGATAATACATATTATTCTTTGCTGCTGTGTTTTTGATTATATATTGTATTATTTTATGGTGTTCTTTCATTATGTTTCTTTTGCTCTTTGTCTTGATGCTTTTAGCGTTTCATGTAAAGCACCTTGAATTGGCTTGATGCTGAAATGTGCTATATAAATAAAATTACATTGCTTTCCCTTACATTGCCTTGTCCTGGTTTGTGAGCTACAGTTACCAGTCCAGGTTTGTTTACATTGTCTCTCCATGCTGCACAGCTGTCCATCAAACATGTCCATTGGTCAGCCCACTTAAAGACTTGGTGAGTAAAACATCATTAATAATACATCTCCAGAGAGCAATTTTCTTGCTTTACATCATAAAAATGATAGCAAAAGTAAAAAGGGATGACTAATTGTGATTTTAATTGGACAAAACAAGAAAACAAAACCATGCTTTTATAAAAGATCACAGTCATAGCTGTAATTCTACTCATTTTGTCCTCTGGGTTATACTGTACTGTAGTCTTTTCATATTTTTGTTTCTTAAGACAACTTCTGTTCTGCCAGAGGAAGATAATACTGCATACATTTTGTTGCCCTGAAACGATTTGTGCAGGTTGCTCTCCAGGTAGAGCAGTGTGAGACCATGTGCCTAAAATTATACAAGGTAGCAGCTTGATAGAATTTTTTTGGAGGCCAATGATGCATGTTGTGTTATGGCTGGGGAAATGAGGAAATGTGTCTCACAGCTAGAGGGCTGTAGTTGTATGGTTTGATTTGGTGATTTCACTGTAGCTACATCCTGCTCTGTATATTTGCTCACATAGTGGGCAAAAGATGTCAAAGCATTATCCAATGAGAGACCAGAACAACTGAGAAAGGAGGAGCAGGTCAGTGCCTCACTGTCTGTCTTCATTTTACAGTATCTGGTATTCTTTATCACTCTTCGGGTTTATTTTTTTATGCAACCAGAGTCAAACAGAGAGCTTTTTCAAACCTATTGTTGGTTTGCTTTGATCCGAATCAGTGGATGAGGGTGGTAGTAAGAGCATATACACAAGAAGAAGGTCCACTGGCCAAATGCAATGTTCTACATTGTGCTAGTCTAGGTCAGATCTTGATTCATTCTCCAGCTAGCTAGTAGCAACATCCTAGCATGTATAAAATCTGTTTGTAGTCATATGTAGTGTGTATATTTCTGTTTCAGAACTTTTTTTTTCTTCTTTCTCCCATTCATCATCCCATGATCCCTCAGATTTACAGTTGTATGCAAAAGTTGGGGCACCCCTTAACAAATAACATATTTTGGTGATTGAGAAGATGGATTTTCTCTCACTCTTTCTTGCAAATGACTTCTTGTTGTGTAATATTCTTGGGCCGTCTTGCATGCACAACTCTTTTAAGAACCCACAGATTTTCAATTACGTTTAATGACAAAATATGTAACTTTTCCACATTAAAATGCCTAAAAACAACTATACCTGTTATATATTTTGTTGAGTTGTGTACTTATATTACCACAAATGTTGCCATCAATGTTCATACCTAGAGATATATGTAATTTTATTCAAAGTAATGGTCTGTTTCATTTGGTCACATGTCAGTGGCGCCATATCCCCTTTACCCCTCTACTTGTAGTGCATCTACATAGTGCATTTAAGTCAGTGTGATGGCTCTTCCAAAACCTTCAGCTTGCATCTCTTGAGGCAGTTCGTATGGCAGTATGTTTAGGATCATTATCCTGTTGTAAAAGCCATTCTCTTTTCAGCTTTTTATTTCCACCAGGATTTTTTTTTTGCAAACAGATACCTGCAGATGACCTATAGTTGGGACTTATTAGCTGATATCACAATAGGACCACAGCGTGAAGCCTTACTTAGTCCAAATTCATATTTGATAACAATACCACAGAAAATGTATATTTTCTAAGGGTATGTCTAGCCATTCCAAAACTGAATAACTGAGAGTAACTGAAGCATAAACAAACTACAGTGCTTTGTTCCCACATTGAAACTAAATTTTGTACATATAAAAGCGTCAAAATAAGTGCTATAGTGGAAAAGCAGTTTATATGAAAAGCAACACACAGCAAGTAATTAAATTTACATAATTTCCGTGTTGTGGCTATATAGAACCCATTCAAAATGCATTTGGTAATTTTCAGAATTTCATTGGCTATACAAAACACCAGCCATCAGCATTATCTTCCAATTGTGTCTGTCTCAGGCACTTCCTTTCAATGCAGACCCTTGTTGGCTTTGTAGGCTATGAACAGGACATTGAAGCTCCTATTGGGTCAAGTGATGTGTCAATTGAAAGGTTATAGTGCAGCTGCTATTTGATACCAAAATATTGGCAATAATTACATGCAGACTGATGTTATGACAGAGAATACATGGAAGATCAGGCACATCTGCCAGCTTATTTGAAATGATGCATCAGCAGTCGGTGAGTATTTATTGATGTAATAATGTGTTTTAGACAAAATATTTTACTGGATTGGATTAACTGGACCTTTATAAATGTAACAAGAACATTTTTGTCTGTGTTTTATCAATCGGTGGAGTACTATGAGGCTTCATAGATGAGTTGCGTCAATTTTGTAATTGGTGGTCTGACAGAGGCGTTGATTGTACCTGCTGTTGTGACTGTGTCTTGAAATGGTTTGCATCAATCACATCACAACAGTCGTATTTTTCCAAAGATATGTTGCAGTAGAACCCACTTAAACATAGCAGTTGTGTAAATAGCATAATTGTGTACTCAACAGTCCAACAGTCCATAACACTTGTTTCCACTTCTTTGTTGGATTTTATGATTGTTTGTTTTTTTTTTGTTTTTGTTTAATTTAGGACATAAAGAAGTAACTATGCAATAATGTTTGCTGATAATATTGTGTTATTTTCCATATCCTAGAGAGTGTGTTTGCATCTTTTCAATTAAAAAATCACCAAAATATGTTATTTGTCAAGGAGTGGTCAAATACAACTGTATCTGGCGACCCTTCGGGGGGGCCTGACTCCTAGGTTGAGAACCACTGGACTAAACTAGCTAATTGTATATAATGTAGTTCAAACTAGCTCCACCTCCCACAGCTACAACAGTAACATGCTGCTTACACTTTTTATACTTTGACTTTAGTAGGATTTAGTAGGAAAGCTGGTGAGTGGATATTTTGCCACACCTCGTGTGACGTTTGAACCCAGAGAGATTATCACCAACCAAAAATGTATTTATATACAGTAAACTCTATATAAAGTTGGGCCATCAACAAATTTTTGAGCCCTCCTGTGTGTTATGGCACATACTGGGGGTAAGTTAGGTACAGCGGAGAACAAGTCAAATGGAGTCATATAGGAATTTTCAACAACATCAGATGAACACTTTTCATCCAGTAGAATCATTCCTGAGAATGAGATCAACCCTTGATACCAGCAATTGGAACTGAAAACCACCCTGTACAGGGCCAGACACCATGGAGGAGGAAAAATGAAGGGCATTGAAAGGCACACAGAAAGTGCTCCTCTAAGTTCCTCACTCCAGTTTGTCTGAGCCACAGTATGTTCAGTGAGAAAAAGGCAATACACTGGTGCGAATGGGTGAACTTTTGGCACTCGTATCCCTTAAGATTTTAATAGGCATGGGACACAAAACCATCTAAAATGAACAGCCTAAATTAAACATCAATATCACCCATTTCTATGCTAGCCACTTTTGTTATTACACTGGGAATAATTTGGATACACTCAATGGCGGAGGGACTTATTGAACTCATCTTTTTTCTTTAGCACAGAGCAATCAGCAATCAAATGTCCTGTTGTATAACATGCATAGAACTGGTGACTGACACCAGGGAAAGGGTGATTTTTGTCTCTTAGATGGAACTCAACAATCATAGGACACAGATGAAGAAAACACATTTATGTGTGTTAATACAAAGTCATCAGTAAGCACTGCTGCTTGCAAGAGGGTTGAATAAAGCATCTGCATAAAGCAGATGCAATACATTCAAATGCACAAAAGTAAGAATTAACTCTGTTTCTCTGAATGGAGGAGCAAGTGCCACATGCCTGCTGACGTGAAAGCTATCCCGAGGGGCAGGAGTAGGTGATGTTACCTGATTGGTGGAGGCAGACACAGACACAAGGGGTTGTCCCCGCTCCAGCTCCGGTGCACTGCCTCCCATTCTAATTCTTTCTACCTCCATATCTTTAATGTGGAGCACAAAGAAAATAATTTGCAACCAGAAACAGCACACTTTACCTGCCGCAACTTACCCAATGGCACAAAATGCAAAAAAGAATGGATGAGCCCCCACAGTATGGTAAGGTGCCCTCTAAGGTGCCCCCACAATATGATACAAATCCCTCTATGTTGGCCCCACAGTATAATAAAATGACCTCTAAGGTGCCCCTACAGTATGATACAATGTGATGGTACCCCAAAAAGTTAGAGAACATGATGTGCCCTTAAAATGAAGAGGACGTTGCAGTGGAATGAGCTGGAGGTTCTGTATGGGTGCCCATCTAGTGAACAAAAAAATGGAAAAAGGGCAATTTAGGGTTCCCTTAAGTCTAACATACTGAAGAGCAGTATTGGGTCCCCTAAGAAGAAAAAATGAAAAAAGTATCCTATAGGGTGCACTGTACATGAGAAACACATGGTGAAGTGCCCGTCAAGTGAAGAACATGAGATACTTTGCCCTATAAGATGCCTTTATAATGAAGTAGACTGCACATTATGACAGAAATCAATGTCTGCTAAATGTAGGCTGACCATTATGAAAAAAACAAAACATGTTGTAGATGTTGTAGCTGAGATTATTTCATCCAGCTAGCTCGATATGTACTTAGCCATCTCTATGCTAAATATTTGGTACAAACTGGAAATCACCCTTGTGGTGTAGTAAAATCTTTCAGGAAATAATTGGAGTATTATTTATTCAAAATGTGTTTGGAATCATTAACTTGCACACATAGAGAGGGAGATTAGCATTGGGTCAGACTATGATTACAGAATGCCAAGAAGACAGAAAATTGACAGCAATACAAAGGGATCTGTAAAATGTAGCTACAGGCAATAAGGGAAGAGATGAGAGAGATATAAAAGTCTGTTTGCATTATCAATTAGAGGGATGCCCAGTAGAACTTAAACCTCTGCCTAGGCATGTTAAAACATTTCAAAAATGTATCCTGTCCTTTTGAGTGACCCTGCTAACAGACAAACAAATGGAGAGGAGTGAAAACAACTTCTTTCGTAGGGATAGAAACACGTCAGGAAGGCCAATGCAGTTCTAATGCTGTTTCTCAGTGCTTTATCACCCCAAGTAACTAGAAAGGTGTGACAAATGAAAGAGCTGCCAAATTTTTCAAGGATGTTTGCCTATTCTATGACATGGAGGAAGACAGTATTGTCACTGAATCAAAGTTTTTCTAGTCTTCCTATGCTCTTCCTACCAGCAATTTCCAAGCTTTGCTTATGTTCCCTAAAGAAAATGATGTGGATGCAGTCTTCCCAAAGCCAATAAAACTCCTCAAAATAAATGCTGCATTGATGTTGTCTATTCAGAGGCATGTCCGAATTGACCATAACAAGGTCATTGATATTTACAAATTAATGACCAAAAGAATTTTACTTTTATTCACCGATCTTGCTTCTCTCGTCCCTGACAAGACTAGTTCCTTAGTTCCATGTTTTTACTACAGAAGTGTTGAATATGTGAGAAATAACCATTTAAAACATTATCCATTCCATATATTTTTTACAGAGATGTTTGCAGAATAAATATTTAAAAAGTAATCCTTTTTAATACAGAATACAGAGTGTTGTTTTCCTGAGTCACCCTATAACATGTTAATCTTAACTGGGGATGTACTCTTTTTTACCAAGCTTCCATTGTTGTTCTCTGCTGATGGGGGCCCATTGAATGTATCTGGTGCCTTTTATATTTTTTCACCTCTGCCTCTCAGACTGATTGAGTCCGCCACTGGTGAGTACCTCTGTGTAAAGTATATGAGGCATACAGGGATTGTTTGTCCTGTATATCCTCTGTGCTGCCAAATTTGCAGTATGAATGATTGTAACTGCATGTCAACAAGAAAATTGCTTGTCCATAACCCCTATGATACATTTTCCCATTACAGCATATTAAATGTAATATGCCTAAATGATTTTGGCAGCTAGCTGGGATGAGCTTTAATTGTGTTTACTGTTAAACAAATGATTATGATGACTGACCCTTTCACTATACAACAAACCCATAATCAGCTGTATGAGGCTGTAACCAGGACCTGCTTCTGTTCCAGGAGACTAAATGAAAGGGACCGACTCACCAAATGACTACAGCCTGTCTCACTTTCGCCAAGAACTCTCATCAACTCAAAGCTCAGAAATAAAAAACAAAAAACAAAAAAAAAAAAAAATGGCTCAATCAATAATTCTCTCTTAAATTGTCAAACTGTAGGGTTTCCTCTTTCAAATGTGAGACTTCAAAGGGGGGAAGTCACAGGTTTCACCTGATTGCCTGGATTTTAGTGTTAATTCTTAATTACTCATACTTGTAATTAAGATTGAACACAGAGTTTTGCAAAGGGAGGGGAGCCACAGTCGTGACTTCAGCAATGCAAAGGCAATTATGGTAAAGAAACAGATAGTTCAGTTCTGGTCGAGGTGTAAAGGGATTTGTTTGATTGAAGACAGAGCACACCAAGTGTGCTGTGGAATTCAGTGTGTGTGTGTGTGTGTGTGTGTGTGTGTGGTAGACGTGCAGAGGTGGTGTGTGGTAGAGGTGTACTGTTCATTCTTTTATAAAGTCAAGTGTTTCCCTCAGGCATCAGGAAATGAAATGTTTTCCTCTTCTGAACTGCAAATGCTAGATGTGTTGTGGTGTGGACTGAATTGCCCATTTGTGCATAGAATGAGGATTTCCAGTGGCGGAAGAGCAGTAATCTAAGGGCGTTAGAGGTTATGATAGATTGTTTAACCCAGATATCAGTATATGACTTGAAACCCTTTGTCTTTTAGGATCACCACTACAGCTGCCTGCATGATGGACCTGCGCAGATACCCGCTGGATGAACAGAACTGCACCTTGGAGATTGAGAGCTGTGAGTGACTTTGAGTTTGTGTATGTGTTTGTCTGTCGGAGAATGGCCATAGTCCAAAGTTGTGCCTAAGGTAGCAAACATTCTTCAGTTCACTAGATAGATTGCTGAATTTTAGTACTTATCTGTTTCTTGTTCATACTGAACTAGGTCTTATTCTACATGTAGCATTTTCTGATTAAGATATGTGGGATATGCTGATATTATTTGGGTTTTAGGTGCATTCTTTGGACATGTATACAGCACATTTGGAATATATGTCTCAATTGGGGTTACAGTCAGTAAACAAATCAGCTAGCCAACAGTTTGCAAGGCTGGGATAGAGATGCATGATGGGCCGTTGTGTAACGCATCCCTGCGCAGGCAAAATGACATATGCTGGAGCAAGAAGGCAGACAGCGGAGAGTAGTGAGCAGTTCAGGGCGGGCTGGAAAAACAGAGCACACTCTCTGCACAACAGGGACGGAGGAGATTGGTTATTATGCTGACATGAAGCCATGGACTGTTGGTGACTCTGTTAGGTGCAAAAAGCACTTAGCAATGCAGGAAACATCATGGGATAACCTACATACTGGATGTGCCTGTAACGATAAATTTATAATATCAGTCATATCAATATCATTTATAAATATCAGGCAGTGGTTCATTAATGTTTTTCACCTTGCTGGTTTACTTCACTGCCTGTGGAGATCTTGTCATTCCCGTTCCCACTGGAGCAGAGGGAAACCCTAAAAATCTGCTGCACATAAACGGGAATATTAGTGAAAGTAGAGTTTATTCAGAGCACCAGTGTCTTTGTGATTGCATCAGTGCTACATAGAGAAATGTGATTCTGGAGACTGAAAGCACATGTTTCCTGAACCTGATGTGATTATTTATCTTCTCTGGTGTCACAAACAAGTAAAGAAATAAGTGATTATGACCATTATTAGTCCAGACTTTAATGGGATCTGTCATAAATAATGATGAACATGTATAAACAGGACGAAAAAGCTGTTTTGCGTATATAAATAAAATTTAATATAAAACTGGTCTTGCCAGTATCATATGCTCCCTGTAGACTTGAAAGGTGGCTTGAAAAGTTTGTAGTTTGTTCCTTAGGCCCTGTTCCCCAACATTATCATTGCTTTGTATGTTAAATCATCATCATTTTCAGTTAAATGTTTCTGTTCATTTTTCAGTTGACATGTGTAGTTTATATCTTTGTTTACAGGTTTATGATCTGGTAGAAAGGTCAGCCCACTGTATGTCTTTTCAGTTGTTCTGCCCATGTTGTTGGGGGTAGATCAGCTGCTCAGTCAGGGATAGTAAACAGATTTACATCATTACGTCGTCTTAGGACTGTTCTGTAGTAACTTAACTTAGTGCTCTGATGAACTGTTTCTATGCTTATAGCAGATTGTGATTGTCAGCAGAAACAGAAAAACCCAGTGTTTAGAATTGTGTGGTGTTCTGTATGCTTTGAAAACCTTATATCTGAGTAGCTTACCCCATACTTACCTGAGCAGTTGGTTCCAGTTAGGTAAGGTAAAATGCTATTCAGTGGTCAGTAGGGAAGATAGTAGGTGGCAGCTAGGTGTGAAGCAGATTTGATTTGTTTGTTTGCTTTGGCTAAAGTTATTTTGGTTGAATTTCCCCTGGTTCATTTTTGCTTCTGTCTGCTGACCTTCTTCATTAACATCCCTTTAAAAGTTTCCAGTACTAAATAACATTATCTGCACTTTATTTGGGGTGGCAGCACTACAGTATGGGAGACCCATAATCACAGCAAAAACGTGTTAAAATGTATCAAAAGGTCCACAGAAACTTCTCAAGCCACTGCTGCAGCATTATCAACCTCAATGTTCTCTTCAGTCCTCGCTTCACCAACCAATCAGCAGATACACTGCTTTAGGCAGTGCTTCAAAGCTGGGCAGTAGCATGACATGAAGTAGTGTATTTATCGTTTTAGGACATTCTGAACATAAATATCAATAACAGAGGTGGGTTATGCTGCAGGGCTGCTTTTGCCTTGACTATGGTTTGTCCATGAAGGAGCAATCTACAGATATTTTAGATCTTTCAAGCTGGGTGTACTTTTCCATCCAGGCTAAACCTGTGGCGTATCCTACATGTAAAAATGTTGTTCCTGATATTGAACTTAACCACCTCCAACAAGCTGCTGTCAATCAAACACATGCACACACTGATTGTCACATTGAAGGTTTAACCCACAGTGACACTGTATGCCTCACACTGATTTGTCCATTGTATTTTAATATGACTAATTAACACGCAGCTTAAGTACACGGACTTATCAGCCACACAAGGTTGTTAAATTTCATTTAGCTTTTAATAGCTTTAAATGCTTCTCTGCCATAAATCTTTCCAACTATTGTTACAGTAGTTCCCTCAGGTCAGAATCCAGTTCCTCCAAGCCTCCACAGAAGACTCTCTGGTCAATGAGGTCATACAGCACTTTGCACCAACTAACACAAAACTGGCATTTCTTGTTCAATAAGTCCTGACTGAGGAGCTTCAGTTGAATAATGGATCCTACCGACATGCATAGTTAAAGTCCCATACATGCTATATACACATAGACATACTCAGGACAAGATACAAGATGAGTGTGTGCCAGTCAAAAATTCACTGTTTGCTACCTGGATGAGTAGATTGTATAAAACATAACACTGTATGGACTGAAACCATAGACAGTGCTTTTGAAATCCATTTATGGGATAAGAAATCTTTAAGGGACAGGTTCACAATTTCTCAAGTCTGTCGTAAAACAGATGTGTAGTGAACACTGAAAGAGGTTTTCCTCACTGTAATAATTCATCCTGTTCATACTGGCTATTAAAAGATCCCCTTAAATGTGCTTTCAATGTAAGTGATGGGGGGGAGAATTATTTTGTCATTTTGTGCAAAAGTTTATGTGAGGCTTCTATTCAGCTTCATCAGTCTGAGTTAGTCATATCAAGTGGATATCTGACACATTTACAGTCTTTTTAGCATCAAATTCTCCTCTTTGTGTTTCCCTGTTGAGCTGCAGGTGGAAGTATAGAAACAAAAAGAGGAACTTTGGCACTAAAAAGACTGTAATATTGAAAGATATCTACTTGATTTGATTTTGGATAACACCTGCAGATAACACCATGAAGGGCTGAGCATCATATAAGCCATCTGTGTGTAGTTTGTTGTGTTTTCCTTTACTCTCCCTGTTCAGGTGTTTATTAAAAATACTGTACATGAGACCATTGCTCACTTCTAGCTGGATATAACATTGGCAACCTGGTGAATAATCCCCCTACGGTGCACCAATAAGGATTGATCATAATATTAGCCACCTTGTGTGAAATAAACTTTGACTCATTCTATTTAGTTCATATATGAATTAAAGTTACAATATAATTAGTAATCATTGTACTAATTTTACACTTTCTTTAATGAATCATTTTTTTGTTTCTCACAGTGTAATTACAGTTAACTTTTAAAACGTTAAAGTCATTTATATCATGATCACTGTAAAGCATTGTGAACTCTGTGGGCTCTAACTTTAATTACAGTCTCTTCTTCTGTAGTTTCCCCCTCCACCATGATGCATTTAAGTGCTGATATCCATAAATCTCTGTAATGTTCATGGAAAGGAATATGATGAAACTGAACTCTCCATTTGGTATTCCCAACAAGTGTGGCATAGTGGAAATTTCCTTTGATTAGAATATCTCTGCAGTTAATGTATTTAGATACCAGGAGAGACACATTTTTGTTTTGTTGTGCCTGCCAATATGGAGACTAGATTATGTTCACTGGCAAAAAAAAAATTCCAGTCCAGAAAAAAATACATTCTTGTACCACACAGAAACCATGAGGAGGTAGTGGATGGTGTGTATATGAAGTAAAGCCACAGATTCATGTCCTTCGTCCTACATGTGGTCATGTTTATGCTACTTAAGGACTTGATTAAAGGTTAGGGAAAGATTCTGGTTTAAATGTTAAAAAATGTTGATCATTTAGGCCTTCTTTAACCTTAACTGGGTGCTTTTAGATGTCTCAACAGAACCATAAAAATCCTAATCATGCAGTAGTTGCCACAGTTTTTTATACTAAAGTGGGGCATATTTTTTAAAAATGCATTAATAACAACAATGTAGAATATCTGCAGCTTAACTCCAGTGTCCAATCAATCAGTCAATCAAGTGTTTTCTCACATTTTGAAGTCATGCAGGTCTTCTCACTCTTACATTAAGTTGATGGGAGAGTGGGGGTGTGGGGCGGGCGTGGGGGGACAAAATCAGAATGAAGCCCTTCCAGTAATGAGAAGTAGCTAATTCCCTGAAATCCTGCAGCTGCCTTTAGATAAGATGGAGAATCTGAGGAGAGAGGCTAGCTGGCCCAATTAAATTGGTCTAATTACTGAAAGGGCAGCAGGGGCCTGATTCTCTCCAGTTCAGGCTGTAGACATAGCCCAGAGACCTGCCAGGAAAAGTAAAGGGAAGGCTTCAGTGTTGTTCCAGTTGAGCATGTGGGAAACTGGAAGATGTTCAGCAGTTAGTGAGTTGGATTGTGTTTATATTTAGTGCTAAACCGAGAATGTTTTACTGTGATAATTATTTCTGATCCAGGTGTTTCGAGACTAAATTTAAAAAAAACTAATATTATATATTATAATATTATTAGGTATGATGCCGAGTGCCCATCAGGTTTTACACATTATAGCACACTAGTCAGCACATAGTTTGAGGACCCACCCGCTGATATTGTCTGGTCCTGCTGCTTTCTTGGTGTTCACATGCTTGAAAGCCCTCCGGACGTCATGCTCAGAAAGGGTGTGAAAGGTGTAATCGCCCATCCATTAACTTTGCTTTTGTTTTCTGGTTGCTGATGACATCAAAGCGAGCATAAAAGTTGTTTAGCTCATTTTCTAGAGAAACATCAGTACTCGACAAGGAGAGGGGGCTTGTAATCCGGCGTAGTTCTTCGACCTTGCCACATGTTTCTGGAGGTGCCCTCCTGGAATTGTAGTTACATTTTCTTCCCGTGGTCCCTTTTTCCTCCTTTACTGTACTTTCGAGTACAGTTGTTTCTGTCTGTGGTGTGTTTTCACCATAAACTAAATTAATCTATTTATGTTATCCTTGACATTGAAGGTGATGTCCTGGAACTCACCTCAGAATGCTTCATGTAGTGTAGACTATAGGGCAGCCTCTGATTGGCCTGACCATTTCCTCGCATCACTGGGGGCATGTGTCGTAGTTTGTTTACATACTTTGACCTCAACAAGAAGGCCAAATGGTCACTCTTCCCAAACACAGATAGTGATTCCACTCTGTAACCATTTTAATGGCATGTAACAGTGATCTAGAATATTTATTCCCCTTGTGGTGCATTCAATACATTGATGGAAGTCCATTCTCTAGCTGCAAAGAGAGCTAACAGGGCAGATTGTGTACTCGCCTGTGGGGGGATGTAGACCACTATGACAATGAAAGTTAATATAATGTAAATTCCCTTGGTAGAAAGTGTGGTTTGCATTTGATTGAGCAGGAATTGGATAGCACTTAAATATTCCTACTGTCACACCAATCCTTATTCATCATAAAATACGTCCCCTCCTTTTTTCTTGCCAAAGTCCTCTGTCTTGTTGGATTGATATAGAGAAAAAAAGTAACCTGGTTGAATGGCACTGTCTGGCATTCCACGTTTCATTGAAACGTGGTTAAATCCTGGTTAAATCCTCTAATGTCCTTTGAAACGGTTTCAAAGGACATTAGAGTTCCTGATATCCCATTGGAAACTGTCGTGGGTGCAGAGATTGTCCAGTTTATTATCCAGCACCTGTACATTGGCTAGCAGGATGCTTAGCAGAGAAGATCTTAGGCTGTGAAAACAGCCAGTGTTTAATGCCTCCATGTTTTCTGTGGTGTCTTCTCCAATGTTGATATGAATGCATGGATGGTCTTGCTTGTCTAAGTGGTCAGGATCATAGCTGGTGTTTATCCTCTGTACATTTTCCTCAATATTTGAAAACCTTGCCTGGAATTTCCAAAGTAATGAGTTGACCATTTCCCTATCCTGACGAGTGACTCATAGTCGTATGTTATCATTGTCCAATATTGTCCAGTATTATTTACTGATGGAAAGGAGACTGGAAAGGTCTGCACCTTTACGTTAGCGTTTTAGGAAATACACTCACTTTCTTTTTGACAGTGACAAGGATGTATGTAGATGTGTGCTTTAAGTCTGGAGCTGGATGTGGTTATCCCAACTTAGCATAAAAACTTAAGGCAGGGGGAAACAGCTAACCTGGCTATGCCCACAGTTCCAAAATACACCTACCAACACCTCTAAAGCTCACTGATTAACACCTTGTATCTAATTTGATTAATCTGTAAATAATAAATAGAGGTATTTGTTGGTTTAAGGGGATTCTAAAAATATTTCTCATACACTCATCATAGTTTGTTTGGGTTTCATATGCCTGAAGAATCGCTATTTTTGGTGTTTTCTGTGTCAATCCAATAATGAGTTATGAGGCACCTGATATCAGTATCCCATGTTTGCTTTTGCCCACTCATCATCTGGTTAGCCATTATTTCACCTCCATCAACACCACCACCAAAATCATCAACCCATAATTCAAAGCATATGTTTGGGGCAGTTTGTTTGTAATGAGAAGGCCAACCACTGATTTTATTAATTCTGATATGTAAACCAATTGTTTATGGACCAAAGTTTGGTTACAGCATTCTCGTCTGTTCATGTGAACTGTACCAAGTAAGAAAAAACACTCCTGGGTTCCAAACTAAACATGGCAGGTGTGAAAGTGCCCCCAGCTGTTAGCTTTTCACTGCATTCTGTTCATATATGCTGTATTTTCCCTGGATCCAAATATATTGTCCTTGTGTTTCATCTATCAGTTGAGGTTTAACTTGTTGTGTTCTGCTGCCTTCCTCAGATGGATACACCACTGATGACATTGAGTTCTACTGGCAGGGAGGAAGTAATGCAGGATCAGTCACTGGGGTGGAGAACATCGAACTGCCCCAGTTCTCCATCATAGACTACCAAACACTCTCCAAGAAGGCTGTGTTTGCCACAGGTAACAGAGTCATACAGTGTCACTTCAACCGTTTTGACTTGTAGATTTTAGTAGGAAAAAACACTGAGGGGCTGGAATTCCCTGGTAAATTATATAGTAACATACATTTCCACAACACTAATTCCATCCATGTTATAGTCACCACTCTCTGATTCTGTTGTAAGCTACTGTCACTGAAACTCAACTCAATCTCCGAGAGATGTTTCACATTAAGCCAGTTCAATTTAAAACTTCCTCCAGCTTTTCTCCCAGGCTAGGAGGTGGCTTAGACTCAGATTACTGTAACCTTCCTGTTGATATTGTTACAGAAACCAAACCCAGATCAGATCAAGCACTGACCCTGTATAAATATCTGCTTCCAACACTTTATTTTAGCCATGTCTAGCCCCCTCTAGCCACCCTGTACTTTGTGTTTTTCACAGGCTCTTATCCACGACTGTCCCTGAGCTTCAAACTGAAGAGGAACATAGGTTATTTCATCCTGCAAACCTACATGCCCTCCATCCTGATCACCATCCTATCCTGGGTCTCCTTCTGGATCAACTATGATGCCTCGGCTGCCAGAGTAGCCTTAGGTCAGTGACTTTTCAGTTCTTTAGAGATATATTTGCTGATACTACTGAAACTCTCATGAGGAACTCGCTGTTGTCTCACGGTCAGGAGTCAGTGTCAGGTTTGATTCCCGGCCCTCTCTGCTCCAGTTTCCCAAATTTCTTGAGACATGAACATGAGATGTGCTGGAGACTCTAAATTATCTGCAAGAATGAATATGAGCATCCATCACTGTCACGGATCTATGGTGTCTCCATACTGTACTCTTCACTTAAATGATAAGGCTGGCAACACTCTCGCTCTCTCTCTCTCTCTCTAGATGTGTGTGTGTGTGTGTGTGTGTGTGTGCAGATCCAAACCAACAATGAATTGATCTACTGAGTAGTATTGTGTGTGTGTATCCAAAGCCTGGATCTCTTACTACTCTGTACTCCATTGTCCAAAAACTAGTATAAAATGCAAAGTAAAACTGTAGACCCTCAGTGTACCCAAAGTGTTTAGAGCTATGTCACTCTGTGAAGGGGAATTCATTCTACCTGGAGGGCTTTTAGTTGGTACACTCTGCCCTGAGGGTATGTGCAAATGAGTATTCAGACATGGCACATGGTGTTTACAAGCCAGCATTTCCTCTGGAGGACTGT
Source organism: Euthynnus affinis (assembly GCA_029490765.1). Classification (NCBI taxonomy): domain Eukaryota; kingdom Metazoa; phylum Chordata; class Actinopteri; order Scombriformes; family Scombridae; genus Euthynnus; species Euthynnus affinis. The sequence continues at coordinate 2,163,401 of CM055851.1, read as the reverse complement.
GTGCTCCTCTGCATTTGAACATAAGTACTAAAGTACACATAGTACACAGGTACCTCTTTATGCTTGTATAAAGTACTTATATATTGCATATTAAATATTGTATATTTAAATATGTAACACTAAATGATTTTGAGGGCATATCAAGCATTATACCCAAACACCATTGTGACTACGTAGGAAAAAGCACCAAGAAGAGTCATCTATTGATGCCACTGGTTTCATTTAGATATAAGTTTTGTTTTTTGTCATCTCTCAGTATTTTCTGACTTCCCTACCCGACGTCTTTACAAACATCTCACAAATATATAGTTTTATTTTTAGCTGTGCTGGCTGGCTTTAGAGATAGCAAGGTCAGTTGCTTTTCAATCCACCACTTTGGTGGTAATTTTCAGATTGTCCTGTAGAGGCAAATGGGTGCTGTATTGTTGTACCTATTTGCATTTTTGAGCAAGAAAAACAACTGGATTTCAGCTTTAAGATAAACTACAGTATACCATACAGTATAAAAAATCAATATAATTACTTTCTCGCTCTCTTTTGTGGGGAAAAAATTAGAGTGGCTTGTCACCACTTTGGGCAAGTATACTCTAACCACATGGACATCCTTGTGATACATTAGTTACATTGTGATCATTAGTCTCCATTCCACTGCAATGGAAAGAGAGAGCCCTCTCTGTGAGTTGGCTTGCTGGAAGCACTTGAGTTATTGAGGTGACAAAGGCATATCAAGTCAATGGCCCATCCATTCCAGTGTTTATAATAGCCATTAGTCTTCCATTACTCAGGTCGTGTCTGTGTGTGAACCAGAGGTGAGTCAGAGTGCAGTACTGCCACTTAATTACAGCCACTTTAGTAGATTTTACAGGAATTTGTTCTCTTATGTGAAGCAGTAGCCATCTGTGATAGTACAGTACACATAAATCTGTTTTAGGGGAGGCAAAGGGGAACGAAAGCTCTACCAAGCTTAAACTCAACTTTCACTTCACCAGTAGATACCTTTTTAACATGAATACATGGAAAATCAATTAAACACAACACAGGAATGTAGCTCAACCCGTGCTGGAGACTTTCCGATATTTTTCTACCTCACTAAACATATCCTGTACCTCTGTACTGAATGCTCAGAGATCACATCTGCCACTGCAAGATGACAAATGTTTACCCACTTATTGACTAATACGTATTATGTTTGCATGCATGCTTGCCTTAGTGTTTGTGTCACTATAAAATGTGTAAAGAGACAAGAGTCCACAGCCAAACTAGAGGCTGTGTGGTTTTAACTCTTAATGAAATTTAAATGGGTGAGTTACATAAAAACAGAGATCCAAACTATTTTTTGCACCAGGCTGTAAACATGTTTATTTCTACTGTAAAGTTGGGCATTTTAACATGGGAGTCTAAGGGGATCTAAGGGGATTGACTGTTTTTGGAGCCAAACTCAAGTGGCCATTTGAGGAACTGCAGGTTTTGGCACCATGCTGGCTTGACTGGCTTCATTTTTCAGCCCCAGAGGTTGCTGCTTGTGTTAATCACAGTCACCAACTCAGCATGTTAGAATGCTAACATTTGCAAATTAGCACTAAACACAAAGTGTAGCTGAGGCTGGTGGGAATTTGACTAGTTTTGCAGGTATTTGGTCATAAATTGAAGTATTGAAATTTTGACCTGATGATGCTGGATGAAAAGTGAAGGGATCACTGAAGTTATTCCAATTCATCCAGTGTGGAACATCAATATGAGTATCACATTTCATGGCATTTTATGCAGTATTTGTCAAGATATTTCAGTATGGACCATAGTGGTGGACCATGTGACTCAATGACATATTCCTAAGGTAGCCACTAGTAATGAGAAAAAGACCATGTTAGAGACTGTCATGGTGAGTGTTTTGAAAGCACAAAGCTACAGGCTTCTACAGCCTGGAAGAGACCCTTAAAAGAACAGATACATTATCACTTGTATAAGTAACCATGGAGGAAATGATCACTGTTCCTTTAATCACCCACAGATGTACACAGTATGATGATTGTTGACTGCCCCACCCTCCCTCCTCTCTGTCTACAGGTATAACTACGGTGCTGACTATGACCACCATCAATACCCACCTCAGGGAGACTCTGCCCAAGATTCCGTATGTCAAGGCCATTGACATTTACCTGATGGGTTGCTTTGTCTTTGTCTTCCTGGCTTTACTGGAGTATGCCTTTGTCAACTACATCTTCTTCGGTCGAGGTCCTCACCTGCAGAAGAAGGTAGCAGAAAAGGCTGCAAAGTCCAACAATGAGAATAAAAGCAGACTGGAGAGCAACAAAGTGCAGGTAGGAAAAGGGCTTCATGCAGGGGTTCTCATACTACTGACATCACAGAGCCCAGACACACACCAAGCCAATCAATAGCATAGTCAATAGTATAATTTACACCCCCAAAATTGCTGTACACATAAGGCCTCCTGTTCTGCTCCATAAGCACTTTTTATTCCTTAAACTGTCCAAACCAAGATATAAAAAGAAAAAAACCTACATATTTAAACCCCAAACTCAGATGCATGTTTCAGATGCTATTCAACAAGCACTTTGCCTAAAGCATACTGATGCCACATTCTGCTACATCTATTTCTTTGTTGATGCTGTGAGGTGTGGGATTTCCATGGCTGGAGACAATGTTTGCTATAAGGAAGGTTGTATATTTTATATAAAATATACAACCTTCCTACAGTATAATTTGTGTGTCTTTGATTCTTATTATATCACTTCATCTCCTTCGTTCATGTGTATATTGCCTCCTAATAATAATTTGATACATGCTAAAGATGCTAAAAATTGTAATTTAATTTCATATTTTGAGTAATAGTTTTTGTCAGCTGGTCAAAGTAGACGTTTATAGACAAGATCTTTATATTACCATTTCTTAGTACACCACCAACACCATTTTCTTAGTCAGTCTGGCCATTTATGTTTCCCTCAAAATTGTCCAAAAAAGGTTTTTTATTATGTCCTTTCAGTCCACTACCTAAACTGTTCAAATTCCAGACCTTTAACCCAAAATAGGAAGCTATCTTGTTGTCAGGAAACTAGTCACTGACTGACTGTTTTTGTGTTTGGTGACAACGTGAACTCAATATAATCTGATAACCTCTTTCCTCAGGTTGATGCTCATGGCAACATACTCCTAACCAACCTAACCAGTGAGATGGGTGGAGCAGACATGATGGGCGCTCTCAACGACCCTCGGGCTACAATGTTTTCTTATGACAGCGCCAGCATACAGTACCGCAAGCCCATGACCAGCCGAGACCTCTACGGACGACCAGCCATCGACCGGCCAATGGGCCACAAGAAGAGTCGTTTGAGGAGGAGGGCCTCGCAGCTCAAAGTCAAGATCCCTGACCTCACGGATGTCAATGCCATAGACAAGTGGTCCCGTGTCGTCTTCCCAATCACATTCACCTTCTTCAACCTGGTCTACTGGCTTTATTATGTCCACTAGGGTGGCAACAGCTAGCCTTTGTGGTACCACCACTGCTAGTGATTTGTTAGAAAAGCTACCTAGGTCTTATACAGCGATGAAAATGGAGAAGTGTTCAGCCCATTTGTATAAATCCTGTTTTGGAATGAGGAAGTGCTGGATGTCTTTACAATGTAAATACAATTTAATATATAATATTTAAATATATATATAACAGAGGTATAATTTATTAAAAAATCTATCACTTTTGCTGTACTCATCCATACAAAATAGATATAGATAAAAATAATATGGACTTTAAGACACAGTAAAGGTAGGGTATTTCTAAGTCCAAACTTGCCAAAATGACTTGGTGATTCCAACATTATGGGCAATGATCTTTCATTTGTTTGATCTCTTTTTCTTACCTTCTGTTATCTCACTTTTTGCATGTAAATGGAACACAACTTTTATTTGCTTATAAGGTCAAAAAACAGTAAAAAAGAAAAAGAAGCCCAGCGCAAAAACAGTGGGTAACTAAAACAATTTTCACTTGCTCTTGTGATTAAAACTGATCTTATGATTGAAGCTCATTCAGCGAATTAACAGGAAGATGTTTGGTTGAATTCCATCATGATAATGTTGTCCTCATTTGGTTTAAGCTCAGTGGAGTGGAGTTGGGTGTGTGTCATTGTGTTCAAATTCCTCTCTGACAGCCATCTGTGAGCTAACAAACACGTTACATTGCTTTTCATGAATGATGTTATTTTGTTAGGATTGTGCTGAGTGCATGTGCATTTTATGCTTTTGCACTGTAAAACGAACTCAGTTTACTTTCATTTCTGTAAAGAAAAAGAAGAAAAAAAAAGCTTTGCGTGGCTCTACAGCGCCACCCTGTATTATAATCATTATTACTGTATGCTTTCGAACAATCATTGCATTTAAGGTAAGTACAGGACAGATGTTAATTGGAACTTCACTAATCTCTCAAAAACTAAATGTATTCAAATTTTTACCTATGATATTCTCACAGTGTCTGTGAGCATGTACAATGTAATTTTCTTTAAAAGAAATCAGGTAAAGAATGACCAATGATGTCACCACTCTTTCAAAACCACATTTAAAATTCCAAGCCCTGATAAAACACGCTGTGTCCTTTGAAAATTATAGACTGTTACTGAACATTGGCGTCAGATACATTAAATTATATTGTATGTAATTGTTACAATTGCATAGAGCTTCATCCAACTCAATGAGATAAATAAGTAAAGGGCAAGCATGAAGTCACTCTTGTTTTTCAGTGGATGGGCTTTTAGCTTATTATCAAGGCCTAGTTTTCATGGGATCAGTTGTAAAGCCCAAGTTCAAATTACATCTAGTGCCACTGTTCATTGCCAATGCAGGAAGTAGTGAATCCTTTATGTGATGAGCCTGAGAGCAAGGGTGTGGAGTTTGTCTCATTTCTAAGTGAAATCCCAGAGTTTGTGTCCTTTCCTGCCTTTTTATTCATTGTCATCATGCTCTTTCCCTAACCTTAAGCAAGTGTTTTAGTTGACATGTATAGATAGAGAGCAAGAATTGAAATTATTGCTCCATTAATATGATTTAAAGATGTATAGTAGCTTTGATGTCTGCCATGTGGGTGTTGATTGACAGCTGTGATTGACAGTTGGCTTACCTGCTGCTCTCCCTGGCTCCAGGACTCACACTGAGTTGGACTGTTATCACAATATTTCGGTAAGTTTAATGTTACTTAATAATGATACTTGCCATGTTAGCCCAAGTGTGCAGTGCTCAGTGTTCCCAGTAAGCTAGCGTTAGCTCAGTAGCGGGGCATTTCAGAGTGTGAAAGGCAACACCTGTACTCCTTATTTGGAAAGTCCTGGCTCAAAACAGGAAAGATGCCAACAACTGTAAGCAGTAACTCTGAGCTTCAAACAGGCTCCAATGTAAACCAGTGGGTGATGTCACAACTCACTATGTCCATCTTCATATATATAGTCTATGGTTTGTGTTCATTCAAAGGTGTTGGTGGGATGTTGGTAGATCTTCTCATGTGTTGCTGACATCAAAATGTCAACCTGCAGGTCATCCAGTGTAAGCCGGTAGTTAATACCTGCCAATCCATTAACATCTTACCCACAGTTGTAACCATGATTGGTCTAAGACTTGTGTTTTTTAGGCAACTCACTGACTGAGATTTTGGTGTTGCAGATGGATCCATTCATGATAGATTCATTAACTACAAAATCTTGACTTTTCTCAGCCTGCTCCCTCACCAGACCGAAATGGTTATTTTGGACAGTTCTACAAAAAACAGAAACAGTTTAATGAATTACAATTGAATAATTATATTCAGTTTTTTTAAATCCAATGACAACATTTTTAAAATTCTCACTTTCTACATCTGCGCATAGCAACTATAGTATGGTTATGATTAGGCAACTACTCTCATCTGAATCAGTGGAGTTGGTAAACTGGTTGTGTTTTTTGATGGTTCTGTTTCTTTTCAAACAGAAAAAATTCCAAGCAAAACAAAATGCATCACTAAAAGCCACATGAGAACATTCCCTCCACTGATTAGTTGTGTCTGGGCAGGAGCAACAATGCTAACACAGGAAGAAGGCCCTGAAGAAGCTCCTGTCTGTCCAAATATCAATTTACTTGTTTGCTAATCCAGGACGTGTCTTTATTTATTCCCCAGCTAGCCGCTAGCAACTGTCTTTCATTCATCCACATCCAAGCCTGCAATGTTCACTTAGCTACAGGCACCATTTAGCTCAAACTTGAAGAGTACATGTAGTAGTTTGGTCAGATTGTGGTTGGATCACATCGCCACTGCAAACTAACTGCTCCTGCATTCATTTGGGGCCAGACTGTGACCACTTCCTCTGTTATTTTGGACCACACACCAGTACAATTGCAGTGTTCAGAGCTGCCCAAACAAATCATACCAAGGTTTGAAAACACCCTTAAACACTTGGGATTAGAAAAATATTGTGCATGGTTAATCAAAAGGCAAACAATAATTACAGATCTGTAACAGGACAGTAACTCAGGCCTACATTTCCACCCACCACCTCAAGCTTACTACGTTCTGCATTGGTATTCAACAGTGGCATTGGTGTGTAAATTGTAAGGCTGGGAATTGTCCAATGAGGATATAATTCCAGTATAATACACTTTCATCAGTTTCCCATTGACGAGTCACCCTGTGTAGTTATCTGCTGTTCAACCCCCACACAAGTAGAGTGAGATACATTGTGGCCCTGTTTACACCTGGCATTAACATGTGTCTTGGGTGATCCAATCACTAGTGGATAGCTCTAAGTACAGGTGTGAACGCACCCAAGAAACATTGAGGATGCATTGAGATCTGATCACTCAGACGACATTCAGAGGTGGTCTGGTCCACAGGTAGCTACGTTCATTGAGCAGTATAAATGCGATGTGTCCTGGGCCACACTAAAGGACCGCATACTCAACTGATGTCCTCTACTTTCCAACAGACTAGGCACAGTCTAGGCATTGCTGCCTCCTGGTCCATAAACTGTCCCAAGCTAAAGAAGCTAAATGTTGCTGGATAGTTTCCTCTGTCCTGGGTTGATAACTACAGTTTTTAGTTTTGCCGCTCTATATATAAAACAAATATAGAGTTGTATATATCAATAGTACGATTGACTTTGTACAGGCATTTGATTTTCATGAGAGGGCACATACTGCATTGTATATCTGTTTATCCTGTTATAAAACAAGTTAAACACAGCTTTGGACTGCTGCAGGTCCTCCCTACAGTTAACAACAACAGCGAATTTTGTCTTTGCAAACAGAAATTATGTAGGCTATGTGATTATTTGCATATAGAGCAGGTAAGTGAGATCCAAGTCGTCACTCAAGACGCGTGTGGAGACACATTTTAATGCCAAGTGTGAACAGACATACATACAGCTGTCCACTTGTGATCATATCATGAAAGACACATGTTAATGCCAGATGTAAATAGAGCATGTGTGTACCTTGCTCTGATCAGTCACTTAACATCTCCTACATTCTTACTACATTTGTACACATACCAAGGTCTGCATCACTCACAGCAAACATTCTTATGAGGTTTCTTTGTGTTCTAGTCCTTCCATTGTTTCACTTTGAAACTGCTACCTTTAGAATGCCCATAAACTTTACATTCCTTGTGATACACGTCTGTTTAGTTTGAAGGCCACACTCCTCTCACGAGCAGAGCAAAGTGGGAAATGCAATTACTGTTGCACACACCTCATTTTTGTAGTGACATTAAGGGTAAAGTGGGACCACTCCTTTGGTTGTACTGGTCACTGCTGTTTGTATGTAGTGGGCTGCGAATGTTCACATTGAATCAAAAACTGAGTTTTCTAAAAAAAAAAAAAAAAAAAAAAGAAAGAAAAAAGATGAGTCTTATTTTCATAGTTTTTGGCCATCATTTCTATTAGGTATGCTAACATTGTGCTCAGTAAGTTAATTGCTGAGATCAGGGAACATGGCAACAAAGTCAGGCTGTTCAAGAAACACAAGCAACGTGATCAGACAGGTTGTTAACAAAACAGCTGTCATCCAGATCATCTAAACCACCAACCTGAAAGTGAGTACCTGTCCCCCATATCCAATGAGATGGGGGACAGGTTAGTCCTTTTGGTTTGAAATTATCTTTGTGTTTCCATAGACAGTGTTTTCTTGCTGGTCCATGGTGGAGGGATACGTTCTGGTAGTTATATGTAGGTTAGCTACTAGGACAAAATCCTTGCAATAAATCTAAATAGGCCTAACAGGATGAAGATACCCACTTTAGACAGCTAAATCCTCATAAGACTGTCATAGTTACCATTGAGTTCACATAGGTCATTTCATATTGTTTCATTCAATTTGGAGTTTTAACAACATGATGAAGGGTTTACATTTGTCTCATATGACACATGGTGGGTCTTTTTGTTAAAAATTATAATTATTTAATTATACTACAAGGATGTGGTATGTGGTAGTGTGAAAGGGGACATAACATGCTTTTTGTGATTTTCTGTCATTTAAAGACTATTATAATGTCAGACATCTATGTTAAACATAGTCCAAATTTGAAAACTTGAGCTGAAGGTATGTAAAAAAATACCAGCATTTCAGCCTGCCTTGAACACTGCTGTAGTAACGGGAAAATAAGCAAAATCTGACTACAGTTGTTACATAGTCTCTGGAGCTGGTGAGGGGTGATAGGGGTAGCTTCCAGGAGCTAACCCATCAGAACAGATTGGGCTTATCGGGCAGGGGAGTCTTAAAGAGACAGTAGCTGAGGTGGCTTGTTTCAGACAGAGGCTGAACTGAGGGGCTGCATAAAAAGGGTCCATATAAGTTAATAAGGAGCTCTTTGGAATTGAAGATCACGCCAAGATATTCTAGTGAATATCCAGAATATAAATATAGAGCTGGAAATGTTACGTCCTCTTTAAGAAGGCTTTGAAACAGTATTTACATTGTCAGGCAGGGAGATACATTTAACAGAAAATATAACTGAACAGTTTTTTTCTTTTTAGAAGTTTTTCTAAAATCCTGGATCCGCTCACAGACATTATGGTGAGGAAGAATCATTACAAACTCCTTCAGTGCACATATAGCCTGTGAGTACTGTATGAAGATATGCTTGATAAAACACACATGTCTCCTTTAAAACCTGTGTGATCATCTGACTACTTTGTTTCTGACTTTCTTCCTCTTACTTTTCACTCATGTTGTCACTTCCCTGTCAGATCTCAGCAGGTGACTCGGTGAGCACTGTGTCATTATTCATGATTGAGACGATGGTCAAAACTACCAACATAAGACCTAACTCACTAAATTTATAGACATAATGAAAAATGATATGTGTATAAGTCATGCGTTCCTTCAAACACTCTCTAATTGTAGCCATGGCAACATGATGGTTAGGACAAATGCGGACTGCTTGTCTTATCAGGGCTTTGAACAACAAAACAAAAACAAAAACAACAACAAAAAAAAAAAGCAGCAAAACCAGATAGGCTTCTACAGGACACAATAGTAGCAGTGTGCTCTTTCCTCATGGCTGAATATTGTGCCTTTACCAAGAATCTCAATATTTTCACAGGGTTTAACTTAACTTCTATCTAGTGAGTAGAATTTAAAACAAATCATCTTGTACTTTTTTAGATTAAGAAGAACAAGGGGAACCAGAAACAAAACAGAAGTGGACTCTTGAGATTTTTTTTTTTCTGAGGCTCTCAAGTACAGTACCATTATCTAAAGCGTAGATTGTAGTAAGACATTCCAGCATTACGATGACAATCTTTTGAATTCAATGCTGAAGAGTTCTCCTGCGAGGCTGGTCTTCATGCTGTCAGCGTTGCTGTTTTGGGACGATGGAGCAGAATGGACGGATGGACAGGAGGAGATAAAAAAAAAAAAAAAAAGAAAAAGAAAAGAGCTTGGCTTTCTTCACAACAAAGGACTGTGAGCAGGGGGGGGGACACATGTTTTCTGTGGACAGATGAGCTAATGGAAGCCCTGAACAACTGGTTTGCCCACAGGCTGTGGAGTGGGAGGAACATGTGCTGGACTCTTATTGTGTAAAATTACTGTACAATTTTTTTCTCTCATGCTCTATATGTGCTCTCAAGTGGAATGGAGTGTGGGTGTGTTTGCGTGTGTGTGTGTGTGTGTGTGTGTGTGTCTTTTTGCTTATCTACGAGCAAACATGACACACTTTGCAGGAACGCTTACGTGTGTGTGTGTGTGTGTGTGTGAGAGAGAGAGAGAGGGCCATATGGATGCGTGTGAGAGGGAGAAAACACAAAATACTAATTCTTTGTGTCAACTTCTAGAGACTTCAAAGAATAGAATTGAAATAAAATTGCTGCCATCTCTACCACCTCTGCACATGAACATGCATCTCATTTCAGTCAGGCTGGATATTGTGACCTCATTAGTAACACTTTATAATACATCCTGTGATTTATGTATGAATCAAGCACCAATAAAATACTTACCAGTTCCTAAATGTTGGTACAGTGGAAAAGAAAACAAGACTATGGGGAACAAGGGAATAACAACTGGACATTTTAGAGGATTTTAGAGGAAGATACCTGTGAGGTACAGAACCTGAAAACAGCTAACAACACAATCTATAAAGAAATGATGCTCTGATGTATTTCACAGATTGGTATGCTACTGAAACTTCAGTGGTACAGTAAGGTAATGAAAGGGGGCTTTAGGAAAACCTCTTCAAACTCAGATGGAGGAGTCGTCGAAGAATGTAAATGATATGGATGATAGGTATGTTTCTGAAATGACAATGGAGATAGAGTTTTGGTTTAGTTGGAACAGACACATTTCTTGACTCCTCCACTCATACAGTGAAGTAGAAGACAGAATAAGGACACGAGAGTTCTGATTCACCTGCAAAATGTCACCAACACCGACACGGACCGACACAAAATGATTGTAAAACAGCTGCAAATGACGTGTCTGTGATTTATCTGTTAGCTGATGTTCTGTCCTTCAGTCTGAGGGTCTTTCTACCATGTGGGAGGGGTGGAGGTTTTTCTTTTTTTTTATGTATCTGTGCCCAGGGCCCATTGTTTCATAATCCATGGCTGTGCATTGAAGACTTAAAGACGCTGAGTCTGAAGGTCTGAAGTGAAACAGTGGTGGCTGGAGGAGAATGCCATTAGTCCATGTCTGCGGCTGTCAGCAGCAGCGCTCATTCTCATGATTAACGTGAAGCTTTGGAGTGAAGAGGAATGCCATTAGCACATTTAGCATGACTGTGTCTGTCTGCAGTTGTGCCCCGTTCTCATTATTAATCAGACAGCCGGCTGTCTAATCGACTGGAAGGCCACAGCCTGGACACTAATGTCACATTGACTCACCCAGAGCTTGCTGTGTTTTCTGTGCCTTCTTCTGCTTTTCATTCTTTCATTTCTCATCTTTTTTTATCAGAAGTAAACATGACTGCCTCTCCCGCACAGAGTGGTGAAAACCTCACTTTAACCACGTAGTGTAGACACGCTTTCATCTGTCAACTTTGATCTGAACCCAGCACAACTTCAACTGTTCAGTCCATCAGTAACTGTGAGGAAAAGGACCCAGCTGTTCTGAAAATGTTAAATATACAGCGTATATCAATACATAACAAAATACTATAGTCAAAAAAAATCTGTGATGTACATCAGCATGAGCACATAAACAAACGTTTTTTGATAAGGATCCCTTAACTTCACTCGTTTTTGCTGCAGTGTGCTGGGGAGGCAGCCTCACAGACACAAACACCAAGCGATTAGACAAAAAGCGGGCTCAGTGCTGGGCAGGATACTGGACCCTCTAAGATCTGTGGTGGAGAGAGGAGGCACAGAGAAGAAACTGAATGCTATAATGAAAAATAGCAGACACCCTCTCCACAGTCTCCTGGAACAACAGAGGAGTAGCTGCAGCAGTCGACTCCTCTCTCTGTCCTGCAGAACAGAGAGATTCAGGAGGTCCTTCATCCCCACAGCAAGACTCTTCAACTCCTTGAATTGACTAGATAGTTTTTTTTTGTTTGTTTTTGTTTTTTTTATAATTGGATGAGCTATGGACAATTTGAATTTCCCTCAAGTTACCAGTTTAAAAAATAAACTTGTCAGTCAGCATCAGATCAACGCTTCAGCGGGTCAAAGGCAAAAATGAGCTGTGGGTCTCTACTGAGCCACTGTTTCTCCCACTCTGTATATTATATTAGTTAGTAATTAGTTTCTGTTAAGTTGATTAAAGTCTGTGTAAAGAAAAATCAGAGATTTCTTTGGAAGAACATTATACATGTTAGAAAATAATTGCTGGAAAGGTGAAAAGACTGTGAACTGTGCAGAACTGAAATGTGGAATCAGGCTGTTAAACTGTTTTTCACCATTTCTGTGTTCCAGATTCGTTGGGCGGGCCTGAAACAGCTGCAGCATCATGTAGAGGTGTTACTAGCATGACTCCTCATGGCTTCAACTGGGTGTGTGGTCTGTTTGCTAATGACAGCATGCAATACTTCCATTGCCAGCTTAGCATTAGCATCCTAATGTTTGCTGCAGTCACAACAGTAGATGTAAGATAGAGAAGTCTACACTTAACACCCCGGTCTTACTCGACTCGAGGATGTAGCAGGCCAGTAGCTCAGTGGCTCTATCAGGGACACTGCTGTTATGTTTCCATAAAAATCAAGAAGTTGCAGTCCATAATCCTTTTATGAGTGGCGAACTGCAGTTCACCAAAGACTGCACATCGGTGAGGAAAATGCTGGGTAGAGATAGCTGATGACAGGTTAGCCTTAGCTTAGCCGTTAGCACTCCTGTCGTCATTCGTTTTCTCTGGGCCAGCAGAGCCGAGGGGTGTTCCATCAAGCTGGCTTATTTTGATAAGCCTCACTAATTTAAGTGAGAGTTCAGTTTCATCACTGCGGCTTATATGAGTCCCAGCTGAGTAACCATGGTAACTTCATCAGCAGAACTAGCCTGCTCTTTGGCAGGTTAATGATCGAGCCTAATTCAACTGCATGTCAAAGAATGTCCGATGGATGGAAACAGACTCTCAAAAGACAGTTCCATCAAGTGTCTTTTCACCCTCGCATCACTTGTCCATGTTCGGAAACACAGAATAGAAGAACTGTGAGGTAAACCCCCGTTTCATTTGTGGTCACTTCTGTGTTGGATGAACCCTTTTATTTAAAAGCTTAACATTCATAATAAGAATAAAAGTGTGCCAGTGTTATTTTAAAGTATTTATTTATTCATTCACTCATTTTGTTCAAGCTGCGAAGAGAAACGAATATGAAATAAAGTCCAAACTATGACCTTCTGCTGTGTTTCAATGTACACAGTGGTAACTGCTTATAGTGATCACAGTTACAGTGATCAGCTGTTTATATGGATCAAAAAGCTCTGAGACAGAATCATTCCTTTACAACATTTATGCTGTTTAAATAAGTCACCTATAGAGATCAAGCAGTCTGCCTACACTACAGTATTCATTTTCTCAACATATGGAAAAATGTTTTAAATGATGTAACTCTATTTTTGTTCTTAACTCCCATGATAAGCAGCTGCTGCTGTGTGAACACTGAAATCATGACAGAGACAGAGAGTTGTTTTCTCTCAGTGACAGACGTTTTCTCCTCAAAGATTATGACAATTAAAAGTGGAGAAGAAACGTGAGCAACATTCACCTCTAATCGCTGAGGAAAAGAAGGAACTTGTCACTTGGCAAAAGTCAGAACCAGCTGCTTCAAAAATGTTTGCACACTGTGTTTGCAACAGCTGTACTGTATTATGAGACAGTCAGAGGTGATCACTCTAATCAGTTTCCACTGTACTTATAACCTTCTCCACTTTCTTCATCTCCGACTGCAACTTCATAAAAATGAAGCATGACTGACTTTGGTAAATGGACATTTTGTGAAAGAGTAAATGTATCAAAGAGGATGATAATGTTGCTTATGTTGCCTACACCATAAATTTAAACATCTGATATTATCTAGCCTAGTGATAATATAACCAGTCACTGATCTGAATGCCCATTTATTAACAAATAAAGATAAAACCATGAACAGGGACAAGCACCACAGACTGATCAAGCCAGATGTGGGGACTGAACTATCAACCTTCTAGTAATAAATGTACTCCTCTAACCTTTAGACCATCACTCCTCACCTACAAGTATGCATTTAATGTGTCATCATCAGTTTTGTGCCAAGTCATCTCCTTCTCCGCAGCAGTTTTGATCTTTTTGGTGAAAACTCCTTTACATTCTTCATGTGGTTTGTTCTGCTGCAGAGACAAACACCGCTCCAGTTTTCCCTTCTTTTTGCGACGTAATATCATCTTTTTGACAATCAGCTATTCCGGGCAGCTTATGTGCATGTGCACACTGTAAGCTTATTCCAGCCTGGCTAGAGTTAGCGTTGACTAACAGCTTGAGCCTCAAGTGAAAGTTGGTGTGAATTCCAGCCAGACTTTTTCAAGTAAGCGCAGCTTTCTTTAGCTACATTGATGGGTTTTGCCTTGTTGTCAGCGCTCTCTGATGATGAACCATGTGACAGAGACACTGCTCTGAAAGGAATACAAACATATCTTTGGGATTTCTGTACTGACATTTCTTGTTACGTCACTAAACATATACACATGTGTACACATCTGTGAAAAGCTCATAATATCAGGCAGCTGATTTTATAGGCTACAGTGTGGACTGCACACTGAAATGAACATTTCAGGCAGAATTGCCATATGATGATGTATACTGCATTACCTACACTGATCATAAATATTGCAAGATTGTTACATACATTGATGATTTGTCACTGAAATACAGGGGAAGATTCCTAATATATTCAGTGACCTCTAATCCTGAGGTCATGATCCCCAGACAAACTATACCTCTAGGAGGGACTCTAATGTTTCTGCTCATTACGTATGGTGCATCCAACAAATATCACCTCTTATAAACAAGAAATGTCAAAATGTAACAGATGGACTTCCATGAAGTTCATGCTCCCTGGAAGATTAACCATTCTTGTTTGGCACATTATATGAACTATCCTCAAGCTCTACAAAATGTAAGTTTTACAAACACAATATCTCATAATCTACTAGGCAGATGGAACATGAAACGAAATGAGCTTCCTTTTGTAGACAATGTGACACCATGTTGTGATTTTGGGCACAACTAAACATGATGAATATTTCAGCTATAGAAATCCTTTATGGAAAAATATCATGTTTTGGAGTCCAGAGTTGCTACTTTTCTCAACTATCACACTGAAAGAAATCCATGACAGGCACAGAGACCGGTTTGTTCACTCTTCAACTCACCAAGTCAAAAAATGCAACGCAGTTATGAAACCCAACATTTGCAATCTTTGCCTCAGAAAAGCAGCTGCTCCAGAAACAACTCCAGTTAGTTCAGCGTTGTCAGTTGCAGTGAATCTACGACACACACACACACACATATTAGGATTACCAAAATGATTTCTATTTGCTAAATGCTAGAATAATGAGAGAGATCATTCTTTAGACAATTATTTATTAGTTTCATTAGTATTTGGTAGCATTGCCTTTAAACTGTATGACTTGGCTCAAACATTTTGGATATGCTTCCACAAGCTTCTCACAACAGTTTGCAGGAATTTTGGCCCATTCCTCCTGACTGTACTGATGGAACTGAGCCAAGTTTGTAGTCCACCTTGCTCACACATGCCTTTTCAGCTCTGCCCATACATTTTCACTGGGATTGAGATCAGGGCTTAGTGATGGCCACTCCAAAACACTGACTTTGTTATCCTTAAGCCACTTTGTAACCAGTGTGGCAGTATGCTTAGGGTCATTGTCCATTTGGAAAACCCATTTGCATCCAAGCTTTAACTTCCTGGTTGATGTCTTGAGATGTTGCTTCAGCGTTTCCACATGATGTTCTTTCCTCATGATGCCATCTATTTTGTGAAGTGCAC
The DNA here is from genome assembly GCA_029490765.1 of Euthynnus affinis. Lineage (NCBI taxonomy): Eukaryota > Metazoa > Chordata > Actinopteri > Scombriformes > Scombridae > Euthynnus > Euthynnus affinis. The sequence goes on along the minus strand of CM055851.1, from coordinate 2,147,461 downwards.
CAGTCCCTCCTGCAGCAAAACAACCCCACAACATGATGCTGCCACCCCCATATTTCACAGTTGGGATGGTGTTCTCAGGCTTGCAAGCTTCCCCCTTTTTCCTCCAAATGTAACAATGGTCATAATGGCCAAAAAGTTCAATTTTAGTTTTGTCAGACCACAGGACAGGTCTCCAACAATGAAGGTCTTTGTCCCTGTGTGCATTTGCAAACTGTAATCTGGCTTTTTTTTACGTTTCTTTTGGAGTAATGGCCATCCAGCCCATGTTGGTACAGGACTCGTTTCACTGTTGATAATGACACACTCCTACCAGCTTCAGCCAGCATCTTCACAAGGTCTTTTGCTTTTGTTCTTGGGTTGATATGACATAACATCTCTGAGACACAGAACCTGTCTCCTTCCTGAGCAGTATGATGGCTGGACATTCCTATGGTGTTTATACTGGCATATCATGGTTTGAACAGATGAATGTGGCACCTTAAGACATCTTGACATTGCAAGTCCACAGTTCTCTTCCTGACGTCTTGGCTGATTTCTTTTGATTTTCCCATGATGTTACACAAAAGAAGCAGTGTGTTTCAGGTGTGCCTTAAAATACATCCAGGTGTGACTCTAATTAACTCAAATGTTGTCAATAAACCTATCAGAGGCTTCCAAAGACATGACATCATCGTTGTTTTCACTAAATTGTTTAAAGGCATAGGAATCCTAATCCTAATGGATCTAAAACAGGAAGATTTTAGTCTGATTTCATGTTGGACAGTGAGAAAATAAAAGGTTATGTGCCTTTTTCTATAGTGTAGGTCAACTTCTGGTTTCAACTGTATATAAGCACAGAATTATTGAATGGTCTTATTCTGTTGCATAACTCATTTAAACATTAATGTCTTATTGCTCTGCTGTGTTGGTGGCCAGATGTGCTGAAACTGGGTAAAAACCCGCTGCTCTCTGCGATACTCAACACAGTGTGAGCACATGAAACACAGCTGAGGTCAAATCGACAACACACACGGAACTCTATATGTGGCTGTTTTTCAACCATTTGTTGTAAAATGAATAAATAAATAAATAAATAAATAAACGGACACTAGTTGAGTTCATTTCCACAGAATCAAATATGATTCAATAAAATGTTTATTTCAACATGTTCATGATACAAAGCATACAAGTGTTTAGCAGTCAAGCATTAGACTGCATTAGAAAAAAAAACAGAACGCATTATGACTTTATCATCAAAAAATCATTGTGTGTCAACCACACATGACGTGTGGCATGATGTCCGTGTGTGTTGGACTTCTGTAGTCTTGGATCTGAAGGGGATCAGTACTCCACAATCATTTCATCATTTCAACTGCAGCACAACCTGCAAGACACAGATACATAGAAACTCTATGCATTTCTGCTTGTTTTTAATAATTAAAAAATGATTAAAAAAAACTATTCATTAATGTCTCTTATTATTGTAAGTAGAGTATAATATCCATCATGTTAGACGAGTGTGTGCATGTGTGTGTGTGTGTGTGTGTGTTTAAAGATCCCCTTCAAACATGTTGGAACATATAAAAATAAGTCTCTTTGATTTGAATAATAGTTGTTCATTTCTGAAGTTTTCCTGCTGGACGTTGGATGTCTCCTCCTTCACTGTAAAGTCCATTCTCAGTATCTGTGTGCTGGAGGCATACTGGAGCACAACTGGCTCCAAACTAGATGTGACTAGATGTGATGTCACAAATCATGCTGGTAGGTACACATGCACCTTAAACTCCCCTTCGTCAGATGAATGTGAAAACAAAGTGCACATAACTGTACATCATTCTGCACAGGGAAGCTCAAACATCCAAGTGAAGAAACGATAAGTCAAAAACACATTTTGAGTTGAGGGGGACTTAAAGAAAAGGCAAACATCAGCTGGATTTGATCATAGCCACTGTGCTAACCATGTAGACTCTTCTACAGGGTCCACACAACACATGGATCAGGAATTTAACCTTAGTCCTTAAAGTATGAAAAAAAGTTCTGTAATAATTGGATTTACAGTATAGTTATTTATAGTCCATCCTGATGGCACATTATATTCTGCTTCTGTAACTGAGCACCTCTGTCTTCATACTGTGACAATGCTGCCACCTAGTGGCTGAGACATTATTTTGACATGAATGTGAAAACATTAGCTGTGGTACTTCTGGGGACATTACATAGATTTACATGATTTCCTGGAGACTTACCGCATCTCTAACCTTAACCTAACCTTAACCTAACCTTATCCTAACCTTATCCTAACCTTATCCTAACCTTAACCTAACCTTATCCTAACCTTATCCTAACCTTATCCTAACTCTAACCTTAACCACTGACCCAAAAATCACCTTTTCACCATTTGGAGAAACAGATTTTATTGCAAGCTGTCCTCAATTAACTGGTCTTTTGTCTGAAATTTGCCCCTGAAAATAGTCTATGACAGACCAACAGGGTGAGTGTGTGTGTGTGTGTGTGTGTCTGTGTGTGTGTGCACACACATTCTTGTTACCTCACTGGGACTTTTCTGGTATAAACACCAGTAGTCCTCATGGGAACCAAAGCTCAGTCCTAATGAGGCAAAATGTCATTTGTGAGGTGGTGGTTAAGGTTAGGGTTAGGCATGACTTGGCTATGGTTACACTTAGTGTTTGGGTTCACTGTCAACAATGAATGGAAGTCAATGCAATGTCCTAACAAGGATAGCTGTGCAAGTTTGTGTGTTCTGTGTGCGTGTGTGTGTGTGTGTGTGTGTGCGTGTGTCTACCTTATTAGCAGCCTCCAGTGAACTGATGAGTGTGTTGAGCTCCTCTCTGTTCATCTCCATGGTGACAGGCCGGAGGGCTCCGTTCTCCCTCACATCCAGACTGAGACTGAGCAGAGGAGTGTGCAGAGATGAGATCTTATCACTGGACAGGGCCAGCTGGAGGGAGGAAGAGGAGACACAGGAACAGGAAATAAAACCATAGTTTGATATCAGACCCACCACTTTACTTACAATTTACATTTTTTTTTTTCGTCGAAGAATAAGCTTCCATCAAACAGCTTGTGTAGCCCAGTCAGCGACAAGACGCATTACTGGAAACATGTAAAGTTCTTCATGTTAAGAGAAATATATAGAAATGTTTGAAAATGAGTGTAGTAATTATTCATCAACGTCATGACGACCTTCCTCTCTCTTCAAAATCTCTACTGACTACTGGCTGTAATTAGCGTGTACGTCATGTGTAACAGGAGACTATATTAGCCTCACAGTTTATAATGCCCCGTGATGATAACAGTGACAGCCTACAGCCTCTCTTGTGTTGTGATGATGTTGGTGGACTAACGACTGATACAGATGAATCAGTTCACATAGATGATCACTCTGAATGTCAATATTGTTACCATTAGTACTAAATTCTCTCTCAAATCAGCTACACGTGAATATTTACAGCTTTCCATTTAACAATCACACACTCTGCCCTCTCATCGCACTGTAGCTTGAAGGTGCACGTCATGCTGATGAAGAGACGCTTGATGAAGATCTTTCATGTTCAGCACAGTCCTCAGTGGGTGAGCCCTGATGTTTTTGAGGACTTTTCCTCTACTTATGGGCCAAAGGTCCACCGGTACACAACAAATGATCAAAGGCGGACAGCCATGACATCATTTTAAAGTGCTATTCACAAAAGATTTGGGGATTTTGTGTGTTTCAGGTCTGCCATGCCCCCTCTCTGCATGCTTAGATCACCCACACCTGAACTTCATCTGATCCTAAGTGGAGCTGTATATCAACCCCCTTAAAGTTTTGTAGCTGAGTATAATGGATCCAGGATTTCTCAGAAACATCAGTACTGATGTTCTGTTTGGTGCCCACAGCTGGCTGTGTGTCACAGCTGGCTGCAGCATCACACAGCAGCTGAAACTAGAAGTGCGTCTCCAAACTGAGAAAGAGGCTGTACACAGCACAGCAGCAGTAACTTCATTAACTCCACATCAGTCAGGATCTGATGGTAATTAATGTTCTATGTTCTCCTACACATCTCCACAGGTCAGCTGTTACACACAGATTCAGCTTTATATGGTGCGATTGTTTGTAATGAAGCAGAACAGATGAATGCTGAGCTCCATCAGAGCTGTCAGGACATTTTGATTTTGATGACCCTGATGTCTGACTGAAGATCATTCAATATCAATTCAATATCATTCGATGACTCACAAGTCTGAAGATTTGAGAAGACAGACAGAGTGAGTGAGGAGTGAGTGTGCACCAATGGCAGCTATGTGAAGATGTTAATAACTCCACCCTAACTGTGTGGCAATTAGCGCTGCTCTTTGTGAAATGGATTTTGCTACGAGGCTTATTTGACATGCCACTCTGTACTTGGCAGCGGTTCATTTTATCCTTTGCAGGTGCTTTGTGAATGACAAACTTTGTTTAACAGCTGCAAAAAAACACACAATCCTTTTGTGGATTTGGCCCTGTGAGGTTTTTTTTTTTTTTTTAACTTGGCTTTATCTCAACTTTATAATCTGATTTTCTTTCTCTGTAAAGATTTATTGCACCTACAGCATGAATACTGATGTGTGATATAGAACCATCCTCAACTCTAAATATCAACTCATAATGAATCGAGTAGATGCAAATGGATTTGGTCAGAACATGAATGCAGAGAACAGACAGCTGTTAGTCCAACATCAGGCTGAAGTTAGTCTGATAATCACTGGCTGGACACTTTTACCAAAACACTCTGCACTGAGTTGAAGTTAGTTTAAAGTTGGTACTGATCAGATAAACCCAGACTACAAACTGCTCAGCTTGCATGTGCTGGTAGGAGACACAGCTGCCATTGCTCTACAGTGGATGACCCTGTTATTTATGACAGTTTGGAATCTTTTCATTTATGCATTTTTATTTGTGTTTGCATTATATTTGATTGTATTTGGGAATGTTTCATGTATGCGTTTTATTACATTTCTCTGGATGCAATCCTGTGTTTAAGAACTTATGTTTCCTGCCAAACATGAACAAATACGTCAAAAAAAACATATTTTCAGGACTCAAACAAGTCATTCTCCTAAAAAAAAGGTTAAGAGCGCATTTGCAGTAATTCACCTTAAGCTGCCAGTCGAAGTCCTGCAGAGTAGCGGAGGAGATGGAGCTGGTTCTGTCCAGCAGAGCGCGGCGGATCTCCTCCCGTCTGCCTTTCAGCACGCTCAGCACAGCCTCGGCGTGGCTGCTGCTCACGTCCGACAGTGTGGCCAACACCTGTACACACACACACACACACACACAGCAGCAGGTGGAGCAGCTATTCACCACTACAGCCAGTATGTGCAGTAGTGACATCGTATTTCCAGCCTCAAGGTCTGAACACACAATGGAATCATTGTTTGCTTGACAATAAAAAGATGACATGTCTGTTATAAATCTCTCTTACAGACTTAGTGGTGCCAAGATTTATTACTTTTTAAGAGTCAGATGACATCAAAGACAGTAGCAGCTTCTCTCATATTTAGAAGTACACAGAGCTGAAACAATTAGCTGCTATTGGCAGAAAATTCATCTGCAACAATTTTAAAAATCAATGAATTCTTTGTAATGTTTTAAGTATATTTTAGGTCTCTACACTGAAGTCTTCCTCTTCTTTTTTCTCCTCCTTATTATCTCTCACTAGTTATTTGTATAGTCTACTTGTTTTGGACTGCAGGTCAGACAAAACAAGACATCACCTTGAGCTCTGACATTTTATAGATGAATAAACCGATTAATCAGAACAATTGATAAATGCGTGTCTAGTCTAAATGTCAGCTACAAACTGTAGCCATGGCTCTGTCTCACTGCCGCCGTCTCACCTCCTCATCAGAGCTGTTGTTCCCTACAGCCAGGCGGAAGAATGCCGTCAGAGAGTCGAGGAGCTCCAGCCACTCCGTCAGGCTCCAGGTGGCGCTGTAATCCCCTCTGTGAGGAGGCTCCCGTCCACAGAGTCCATCCACCACCCTGTGACACAGCTGCACGCCCGACAACACCGTCAGCCTCTGTTTAGTTGTCTCACTGAGATAAAAACCTACTGGGTGTTCACACGTTCCAGAGTTTCCAGATGATGGAACCTGCACGGCTTTGCAATGATGAAGACACTCACTGCTCTGAGTGTAGAGATGTTTAACTACAGTTCCATTGCTTATACAGCATATCCGATGTTCTCCCTTATCCCCTACTCAAACCCCGCATAGAATGGGTCCAGCTGGTCTGCTTGAATTCAGATCCAGCTGTCATCTTTGTATTCATGGCCTTCATGTTCTTTTTCGCAGCTGCAGTAAAAGGTAGGAGATGTTCATGGGTCAGGGGTCAGAGCTCTACTGCTCATCAGTCTGATCACTGCAGACTGAGTTTCAAATGAAAGAGAGCAGTCTTCACATTAAAGTGACTGCATAATAGAGACAGACATCAAGTACAAATGCTGAGGTTGATTCTGGCAGGTCCACAAATTAGCAAAGTTTTTTTTTTTTTTTTCAGAAGAAGTAGAATTACCTATAAAATCATTCTAATTACATCTGCTCTCAACAACCTATGGATATATAAACATATTTCATTTCAGAAGTTTAGCTGCTGGACTAAACTAGTTGTGATGATGATGATGATGAGAATCAGATTTTTGAATGAGCTCAGAGAAACTTTCAGCAGATGTTTGTGAACACAAACTGCACAGAAGTCATTCATCAATCATCTGACTGTAGAAACAAGAAGAAAAACGTATTCTGGCTGCAGTGGGACTTTAAGTATCGATGATGATAATGACATCATCATTAAACCCTGATGGAGACAGATGCAGGATATTTGTAAAAATAATAACTAGCCTGCTAACATGGAAATCGTCTACAGGACCACACACAGAACACATAAGATCCAATGTATCATCAGTAAGTGATGAGGGAAGAACTGCCTGCTGAGTGATTGATAGTATGCAGCACACAGTTTGTGCCTCTCACGTGAACACCGGAAGAGTTAAATTACAGCCTCTTGATTCACGAGTTTCTTTCATCAGGCGATTATAAGAACGTGTTCATATCAGCATGTAGCATAAATACAAGGCTTTGGTACTTACTTTAAGGCTTTCTGTGACAGGTAGGCTGCTCAGTAAAACCACCATGTTTTCATTTGGTTCCGTGTTCTGATCAGCTGATGTCAGTCACATGGTAGTAGTGAGCTGCGTTCACTTGCTTTGAGGGCAAATGGAAACCCAACATTTCTAGGGACTCCTTATGTGCGTGGAAGGTGTCAAATGTATGATAGTGTATATATATATATATAAATATATGCTGTGAGTCTTACACTTGTCGCGTGGCCATTATGTGTTAACGTTGGCTCGCGCGCCGAACTCAGTTTAAAGATCTACGAAGTCAGTGTGACCTTGTGCGTTGACAAAAAAGGACAGAAGCCAGAGTCAACCAGCCGTAATAGTTTAAAATGTCATTTTTACAAATTGATATGATGAATCCATTAGATACTGGATGTATTACCAAGTTCTATTAATACTTAAATAACACGACGCTACGCATATAGTGAACGGGGTTAGTACTGGAGTTCAGTTGGACGGCGCGGCGCAGAGAAGCGGAACGCCTCGTAGCCGGTGACTACATCCTGCTTTGTGCTGCAGGCTGTTTGTCAGACACTCGCGGTCACGCAGTGATGCAAAGAAACAGCGATGTGAGCTGCCGTCGTTACTATAAAGCGGGACACGTATGGAAACAAACAGCAGGGTAAGTGTTTGTCTTGTCACCCCGCTCAGCCGTTATTGCCCTGGAATAGATGTGTTCATTCATTACAGTGATGGTGAACGAGTATGTTAGAATGCAGAGGAACAACAATGCAGGCCTGCTGTTGTATCAACCATTGTAACATAAGCTATTGTGAGAAAGCTTTCACTTTCTGGGTCGAGCAGGATAACTCATAATGACAGTTAGAAGGAGTCATAGCTGTATGCACACTGACTCTGTTGTTAGCTGCTAGACACAGTAAGACGTAGAAGTGACAGACTTTTACTCAGTAAACCCAGTTAGATCAGGTGAGCAAACAGGTGTGGTTACAGACTATAACGTTAGTCTAGTAACCTTGTGATTATACATTCCAGTTTCAGTCAAGAGAAAGCATACAGCTGCAGATCATGCATGTAGTTTTTGTTGTCGGTATGTTTCATAAATCATAATGGAAGGGCTTATTGTATCTGTGCTGTTTTTCCCAGAGTTGATAAAGCTTGTTTTTAGCTGGGCAGTGATGATCTGATGCTTGTTGGCTCTACTGTGAAAGAGAGACTGATGTTGGGACATAGAAGTGTCACATATTGGCTCAGTCCTGCTTATCAGCTGCTAATCAGTGTAAATCACTGTACTCTCACATATGGCAAACAAAACATACCGGAAGAAATACAGACATCAGACAACCAAAGGCAAGCATTCATTTAAGCCATTATTAGGGCCTGAGAGCTGGAGCAGGGCGAAAACCCTATTGTTCCCTGTCCGTTTCTTTCTTTCTTTCTTTCTCTCTTTCTCTTTCTTTCATCATTATTCCGCCACTTCAACCCTGAATTTGACCCTCTAAACATGCTAAAAAAACTCACCAAATTTGGCACGCATGTCTGGTCTGGTGAAAAAAATTAATAAAATGTAAAAATTATCCCTCAAGGTGCCAAAAATGTGCTCACTAGCGCCACCTAGGTGTCTATTTTGGCCACTATGGCCCGTAGGAATGTCGTAGAGAGCTCGAACGAAAACTCAATTATTCAACCTTCAACCTAAAATCCATATGCAGACACCCCTGACCTACATCCAATAGGAAGTTTGCAATACGACCAGGAAAGTCTGCGTTTCCATCAATTTTGGCCCACTCACCAATGCTATCTCCTCCTAGGCCATTAATGCTATCAGCTCCAGATTTTAATAGATGGCTCATGAGACTGTACTGAACAAAGGTTATTAAAAACTTTGTAATAACTTGTACGGTTTAGATTCTACAAACCCATAAAGTTGCTGTGTGACATTTCAACTTACAATGTAATCCAATGGAGAGCCATTCTCTGAGCATGGACTCGGTCTCATAATTACTGTCTTCCGTCTAACCTATAAGTCACACCACGTTCTAATCTGTATCAATGGATTCGTGATGAATATTCCTACCAAAATGTGATATTTTCTGTTCAATTTGGACAAAGCCATGGACTGTATGTAATTTTTTCCACAAGAAAAGTTCTCTTAATTCCTGCTCTCCACCTGACAGGGACAAGCAGGGAAGGCAGGTGGGGGATGCGTGTGACAATTCACTGCAGCTCAGAGGGGAAGAAATGGAGTGAGGGTGACTGTTGACTAATACAATGCTGTAGATAAATAGTCATAACTACATTTTGTAGCTCTGTACTGCAGTTTTTCCTTTATTTGATCCCAAGCACCTAGCACTTTGCCCACTCTCCATTGACATATATGAGTATTCCTCTGTGTCCACCTGCACTTCCTTCTTGTCTCTACATAAAACATAGTGCCTTCACTCACACTCTCCATTCACATACATGACTATTTCTCTGTGTCTGCCTGCAGTTTCTCATTGTCTCTGCACACTTCATAGTACACATTCCAACTTTTATCATCAGGTCATGTGGGTTAAAAGTCTTTACTTTTCTAACAATGGACTTGATGAAAATTAGGAAATGAATTTCTATTACACACAAACTCATCACAAGTTTTCAGTATATTCATTGACATTACAGTAAAGGGGCCCCAAACTGGCATACTTTCGACTACACTGGTTTGAGCCAGACAGACATGTCTCACCCTGCAGAAAATTGTTTTGCCGTTGGAATTTGCTGTAACTTCAGTGTGCATACTCCAATCTGTACTGTACTTGAAATGTTTGCCATGTCACACCTGTCAGCCCGGGTCCGGAGACATCTACACTAGTGCAACGGATGCCCTCGGACAGCACCGCACTCCGGTGTGCACGCGAGGGCGAAGTACTGTATACTCAAAGCATGGCCAGTGATGATTCATCTGTTGAATAAAATAGCAGAACCACTAGCAGGCCAGTATGATGCTGCTTACATGACCAGCAGATGATCATCACCTGACCAGCTTATGTATGGGTGGTAGAGATGGAAAATATTCCCATGTTTGACATCTCAAGACAGTTGAATGACTACAGAGTTGGTCGTCTCTGGGTTAATAATACTGTGCATTGACAGTATACTATACCCTTTAAATTATCTAGAGATGCAATGATTAGTCGATGAATTGATAAATTCAATTCAATTTTATTTATATAGCGCCAAATCACAACACAAAGTCATCTCAGGGCACTTTTACATGGAGCAGGTCTAGACCATGCTCTTTCATTTACAGAAAGAGAAACCAACTATTTAAATCAATGAATTGACCTTTCTAAAGAAGAAAATGTCCAAACTCTCAGATTCCAAATGTGTTTTGGGTTATAAAAAGAACAGGGGAAAAAATCTGCATTTTTTTTTTTTTTATAATTTTCTTTTTTTTTTTATTAATTAAGAAAATCATCATCAGATTAATTCATAATGAAAATAATCATTAGTGGCAGCCCCACTTTAATCATGTTGATCCACAGACTTGGGCTGACATGACCCATGGCATGTCCATATTTGTTTACATTTTTAGGTACATCCATATTATGATGTGCCAAGTCAGAGAGAGTTTTCCAGACATAATCATGAATGTTGATGTGAACAAACATGTCAGAAACTGTACAGTAACTCTGATATGACATGATTACAGCAATAGTTCCAAAAAGGCATGTTAATACTACAACATAACATTACTTTAGACTGAATGGGAGCAAATTCCTGCAGCCACTAATGTCCAGTAGGTCTGCTGTATATGACCTTCAGTGGTCAGTTTTAAGCACACACAGACCACCTGTGGTCATCAGAAGACCATCTTAGACAATCAGAGATCAGCAAAGAATCATTTAAATAAAATTAAGCGCTCTACACAATATAATATACTGCTTAGACTATAACAGTTTAACCAGTCAAATTAAGTGAAGATCATACAGTCGATCCAGTTAATGTCACATCATTAAGTCAGTAGCTCTCAAATTGGAGTCTGGGGACCTACAGGGATCCTTTGGGGGAAAATGGAAGGGTTTCAAGAGTCTCCAGCTACAATAAGTAATACAGTAACCCTGTCATAGAATGTGTGAATGTGAGTTATCATCTCATCCGCTTTTCTGTGGTGAAATTTTTTATCTCAAAGTTTATAGCTGTGAACATTTTCAACATCCTGTTTCACCGCACAGTTAGTAAAAGTAAATGCAAAAATAAAATGTTCATACTTTTTCAGCTGCCACAGCATGTAACACAGTTGTTCTGTTTTAATGAAGTAGGGCTCTGGTTCTACTCACTTCTTCAAAAACTAGTTTAAAACCAGTATTTATGGGGAAGTGTACTTACAGTGGTGTGCAAGTAGTTGTCCCCTCCCTGATTTCTTTTTTTTTTGTTGTTGTATGTATGTTTGTGTTTCAGTACAAACACATTTAAATATAAGACAAAGACAACACTAAATGCAGTTTTTAAATGAAGGTGTTTTATTATTAAAGGGAAACAAATTCCAAACCTACATGGCCCTGTGTGAAAAAGTAATTGCCCCCTAAACCTAATAACTGGCTGGGCCACCCTCAGCAGCAACAACTGCAATCAAGCATTTGTGATAACTTGCAATGAGTCTTTTCCAGTGCTGTGGAGGAATTTTGGTCCACTCATCTTTGCAGAATTGTGTGAGTAGACGGTTTGAGCATGAACCGCCTTTTTAAGGTCATGCCACAGCATCTCAATAGGATTCAGGTCACTTTTCATTTAGTTTTTCTTCAGCCATTCAGAGGTGGACTTGCTGGTGCGTTTTGGATCACTGCTCTACTGCAGAACCCAGGGTCGCCCAGGATTTTTTAGTAGACAGCAGAAGTCATGGTTCCATTTATCACAGCAAGTCTTTCAGGTCCAAAACAGCCCCAGACCATCACACTACCACCACCGGATTACTGTTGGTATGATGTTCTTCTTCTGAAACGTGGTGTTACTTTTACGCCAGATGTAACGGGACACACACTTTCCAAAAAGTTCAACTTTTGTCTCGTCAGTCCACAGAGTATTTTCCCAAAAGTCTTGGGGATCATCAAGATGTTTTCTGGCAAAAATGAGATTAGCCTTAATGCTCAGTAGTGGCATGCATGGCAGAGTTCTAAGACAAAAACTTGTCTTAGAACTCTGCCATGCATGCCATTTTTGCCCAGTCTCTTTCTTATGGTGGAGTCATGAACATTGACCATAACTGAGGCAAGTGAGGCCTGCAGTTCTTTGGATGTTGTTGGGGGGTCTTATGTGACCTCTTGGATGAGTCATCGCTGTGCTCTTGGGGTAATCTTGTTGGCCAGCCACTCCTGGGAAGGTTCATGTAGATAATAGCTCTCACTGTGGTTTGCTGGAGTCCCAAAGCTTTAGAAATGACTTTATAACCTTTTCCAGACTGATAGATTTCAATTACTTTCTTTGTCATGTGTTCATGATTTTCTTTGGATCTCAGCATTATGTCCAGCTTTTGAAGATCTTTTGGTCTACTTCACTTTGTCGGACTTTGTCTAAACACGTGTGGCAGTAATCAGGCCTGGCTGTGGCTATAGAAATTGAACTCAGGTGTGATAAACCACAGACAAACACACATACAAATCAGGAAGGGGACAAACACTTTCACACCACTGTACTGAAGTAAACAAAATGCCTTAATTTTAGCTCGGAAATATATTGAGATAGAGACCTCATTTAAAATGTAGCTGAGTAAAAATAAATAAATAAATAAATGAACCGAGGTAAAATATTAATATATTTGACATGTGATTGGAAGGCCTTAATCATCAGAAAATTCAAATATGCAGGTGTGTGCCTGTTATATGAGCAGTTTCAGGAAGGAGCATAGCTACCAACTGTACAAACACGTGTGTGTGATACTGTGGAGATAAAGCAGAGATTTACATTTAATACTTAAATAACACGATTTGCCACCTTCTGCATGGCGTTTTTAGACTGTTGTCAAATTGTTAATAAGGTGCCGTGGACAACAGTGAAAAATTGCATAAATCTTAACCTAATGCTATATGTCTGTTTCTTATATTTGAAAGTAGATGGTGCATGTACAGTAGCTTCAATTGTTATCTCATTATCTCACAGAGAATGATGGTTAGCAGGTTAAGCATGTCACAGGGATCTGTGAGGGCCTTCAGGCTTTAAATTGAGAAAAAAAATAGACTACACAAAACACTAGATCATGTTTTTATTCTGTTTAATGTATGCTAGTGATTTATAACTGTGTGGATCATCATTATTCATGGCGACCTCAGACTTAGAATTAAAGAGTAATATCATCTGCTAAGGGGTGGTGAGATGATTAATGGGAGAGGAAAGAAGAAAAAACAAAGTTCTGATACACAAATCTGTTTCCAGTTTTTGGACTTTTTCTCTAATCTTTGATTTTTGCTGAAATATTGGATCATTTGAACATTTATTGAAATGAAAGCATGTGAGAAGTTTAGAGGGAAAAATCACTATTTGGTGGAGCTGTTAACAACTCATAGACATGTGAAATGTGACCCGACTACACACTGCTTTTTGTAACCACTGGTTTCATCTTTAACAATGTGTTGTATTTTAAAAGCTTGTTATATTATCCATTGTGTCAAGTCTTCATGTGAAAAGTAACTAAAGCTGTCAAATAAATGTAGTGGAGCAGAAAGTACAATATTTCCCTCTGAAATGTAGAAAGTAGCATCACATGGAAATACTCCAGTAATTGTACTCAACTATAGTACTGAATTAAAGTCCTTTCTTTCTACCACTGACTGTCATTGTAGTGCAGAGGGTTGTAGTATACATACTGTATGCGTAATGTGATGACAGTAATCATAATAAGGAACGACATGATTAGATATGTAACTCAAACTGTTCTAAGTTGTCTTTGCAACATGTATATGAAATGAAAATTTGGACTGGCAGGTTTGAGGACAGTGCGCAGGGAAACTCTGGTTTCCTCCATTCTCTTTTTCCAGATGCACCGATTTTGCAAACGTGTGTTTGGTGGTCATTTAGGTGACTAAAGCATTGTACACAATATCCAGCATGACGGGTACCTGCTTGTGTCTCTGTAATGTTAGACAGCTTGTTCTAATGAAGCTGTGTCAGGTCTGGTGTCTCTCTGTCAGACCAGCTGCAGTATAGAGTGTTACTCACATGTGCTGTCCTGTAGCTCCTCTGCCTGAGGGCCCGGAGCAAAGTGACGTCAGCATGTGTAGAAATGTGTCCGAAAGGTTTCTTCCCAGAATGACTTGAGGTTAGAGACGCAGAGAGAAGAAGCCCGTGTCATGTGCTCAAATGTTAGCCTTTAGCTGTTTCATTGTGTCTGTGCGTTGCTGAGTGAGTGCATGTTGCAGAGAGTCAGTCTGATGACAGTTAACACTTTTACTGTAGGTTCACTATCATTAGTTTTCTTTGGAACCCTGTCACCATGTCACCACATACAATGTTGATCACAGAAGATGAAATGTCTTCACCACATCATCAGATAGTTTTCTCTGAAATTTTGTAGCAGACATTTACGTTCCCCAGAGAATGAACTGTGATAACTTTGATCTCCTGACTTTTCATGTTGCGTCATCATATGGTCAAAGTTTCATTTTGTCCAATACTGTGGTCAATGAACAAATAACCTCTGACACTAATAATAGTCACATCAGCCTTAGCTGTACTTTGTGTTTAGTGCTGTTTGCAAATGTTTGCATGTTAACACACTAAACCAACACAAGGATCATGGTAAACATTACACCTGCCAAACATGAACATTCCAGCATGCTTATGTGAGCATTTAGCTGCAGCACAGCCTCAGAGTCAGCAGCATTGCTATAGTGTTGTTTAACATTCAGCCCCAATGTCTGTAAGGTTTTCTCTCTATGGCGTCTGTGGTTTGGTTAGGGTTTGGAAACTAACGTCAGTGTTATCAGATATTTAAACAGTGCAGTTGCCTGTGTGGCAGGATGTTTAAGGCACCAGTGAGACAGAAATACGATATACGAGATGAAATATGATCCAGGAAGTCCATTCGGACTTACAGGACAGTTTTTCCAAGTCTGTCTTAAAACGACAGGCAGGCTCCCTTCTTGCTGGAATCATTCCTCCTGTGCATATTGAACATTAGAAGATCCCTTCATAATGCACTTACAATGGAAGTGATGGAGAACAGAATCCACAATCCTCTTTCTGTGCAAAACTGTATTTAAAAGTTAATCTGAAGCTAATATGAAACTTGAGCTGTCCTCACCTGAGGCAGTCAGGTGCAGACCAGTAGTAAGATATCACTGTGGTACAGTCTCTGGTGATTCCTGGTGATATTGTGGCTGAAGTGGAACAGAAATCCTGTTCTTTCTTTCTTTGCTAAACTTTCTTTAAACATGCAAAACTTCAAAAACACTATTAAAACATAAGATATATCACAGTACAAGAGTATGAAAAGGTGCACATAGACTTGTTTTAGAAAAAACACACACATACTAACCTGCAATATTAATTTTCCTTACTTTAGAGTCCATGGGTTTTTACAGTCTCCTTGATCTGACTGTAAATGGCGGGGATCCCTCTTTGTGTGTGTGTGTGTGTGTGTGTGTGTGTGTGTGTGTGTGTGTGTTCAGTCTCATCTCTAGCTAAAACAACCCAAGAAGTCAGGAGGATGTCAAGTGTCTTGACACCCTGCTGTTATTCAGTTATCTTGTCAGACCATCTGTCTCAGTCTTCGGTCTGGACAGTATCAGTTATCGCCCCGACTGTGAGACTGAGAGATAAAAGGGCCGCTTCTGGAACAACACCCACCTTGTCTCTTTGTGGAATTAAAGAAAGGATTTCTCCTGTGGAATTCAAAAGTAAAACAAAGCTGTCCTCCTTACACTAGTGCTAAACTCCCTCTTTTTGTTTCTATACTTCCACCTGCAGCTCAACAGGGAAACACAAAGAGGAGAATTTGATGCTAAAAAAGACTGTAAATGTGTCACATATCCAGATCAACTATTAAATGCATTTTTGTACAAAATGACTGTGTGGACACACTGTGGATTTTATCCTCCATCACTTCCACTGAAAGCACATTTGAATATCCAGTATGAACAGGAGGAACGATTACAGTGAGGAAAACCTCTTTCACTGTTCACATGGACACCTGACTGCTGGTTTAAGACACACTTGAATAATTATGAACCTGTCCTTTTTAACGTGTTTAAAGACTTCTCAGACACAATTGTCACTGTGACAATCACAAGGTAAATAGCAGAAATACAGTATCTATGTTACAAAGTAATCCACCAGTACTGTGCACCTGATATGCCAATGTATTAAATTAGCCAATGAATATAGTGTCTTGCCGGATGACATCACGTTTCAACACACTGTTGAGCCCGATTCAACTTTTTTGTCTCAACCTGCCTTATCTTGCTCTCTGGGTTGGTACTCAGCTCAGGACTCCATGACTAATATGACAGGTGGTGAAGGGAGTCATGTAGATGGATGACTACATACAATACAGAGGGTGATATTACACTGTGAGGTTCAGCAGAGGATGATCCCTTGGACTGCAGAAAAGACTACTGTTGAAGTTTGAGAATTCCATAATAGAAGTTGCCATGCTGGAATATACCAAAAACAATCTTTACAATAAAAATAAAAAAGCAGTTGAATCTCAGATTGCTATGATGTAAATTTTCATGGTGATGATATGGTTGGGTGTGGTGTCATATTTAATCTCCACATTCATTCATTTTACAAGGCATTGAAATTTTCCAGTCACACAGATGTTTTTGCTCTGTGAAGAAAGGCAGACTGTCTGTTTATGACTCATACAACATGTCTGGACCACTCAAGGATTTTATTTGTACCTAATAAAATAATAACAAGTAACAAGTATGAATGTCAGAAAGTTAGTAATTTAATAACAAATTCTATAGTACAAGTGTTCATGGATCAAACCGGCAAATCTCACAGATTTATGATGTTTTTCTATCTGCAGGATGAGGACATTGTGAAGTCCACTGTGGAGCACAGAGGAGCAGGAGGCCACAGAGGAGGGGGCCTGGCCGCTGTCACAGCCCATTTTGAGCCCCTGCTGTATAGATGGAGCGGCTCCACTGGGTGCAGCATCGCTGTCGGCAGCTGCTGGCAGGAGACCCGGCGCGAGGCTGGTACTCTGCCCCCGATGGCCTGCCCAACAAAAGCTCCCTGGACTCCCACAGCTCCCCACACAGATGCAGTGGGAAGAGAAGAACAGTGTTTGCCCGTCATGGGCCCCACCAGCAGGAGTACCAAGCCGTCTCCAAAGACTACAAGGGCAATGCCATCCGTACTACCAAGTACAGCTTATTGACCTTCATCCCCATGAACCTGTTCCAGCAGTTTCACAGGTCAGACTTTTATAATCAAAGTAATGATTGCTCACTATGCATAGAATCCACTTTCTCTAATTAAAGGACATGTTCACAATTTTTTCAATTCTGTCTTAAAACAACGGCCAGGAGCCTAAATGCTTGCTGTAATCATTCCTCCTGTTCATACTGACCATTAGAAGATCCCTTCATAATACATAATACACTGTAAATGATGGAGGACAAATCCACAGTCCTTCTTTGCAAAAATGTATTTAAAAGTTTATCTGAAGCTAATATGAAGCTTCAGCGTCCAAATGAGTCAAATCAAATACTAACGCTTTATTTGGTTTACCTGCTTTCACTGTTATTGAAGATAACTGCTATCACAAAGCTGGCTATTGGCCTACACAAAGAGACAGATTTCTTAATGACATTCCTATCATGTAACATCATCAGAACCATGACTACCTGCAGTAAAAATAAGATTTTTAACATGTACTCTGAGTATGACAAATAATTATCCATCCATCACCATAATATGTTCCATAGTGATATTTTGGTGCGTTGTTGGCGCTTAATGAGCTATTATGAATAGCATTAAAAAAACAATGTCTGTGCTGCCAAAGCAGGAAGGAAACATGTTGATTGCAGTTTTCTACTATCTGAAGAAAAGAAATGAATTCCTAGTAAGATCTGAATTTATAATTAACTGAGTTCATTAACAGATGTCTAAAAGTGTCTCTATTGCTCTTTATAACGGCTCACTTCATTGTAAACTCAGCACTTTAGTCCCTTAGTCAGGATCCTCCATGAATGTTTTTCCAGTGATCTGATTGGTCAGTAGTCAGGTAGTCGACAGTTTTGATCTGACCCTCTGAACCGAACCTGCTTCTGACAGGTTAGTTCTGGCAGCATGGTGATCTTCCCTGGTTACCATGGTGATCTACCTCACTTAAAGATGAGTCAGCTACATGTTAGCAAGAAAAGAGTCAAACTCCAAAGACATCCTGAGAACACTTTAATCTTTGCTATATGATACCAGCCCCTGAATACTGTGACATGTAAACACTTGAGCCATGTTAGATAGCTTGATGATGAAATGTATTGTTTGTCTTGTCTTCCAACACTGGTTGGATGAAGAAGCAAACCTGTCAGAGAAATAAATGCAGCAACGTCAGAAACAGAAAAGAGTTTGTCCTCAGTGGCTGAGGTCAGTCCAGAAATGACAGAGATGTTGGATGTGGAATAGCACTAAATCAGAAATATGGACCCTGTCAGAGTTTTTTGCCTTGAGTTAATTGATTTAATTCAGTTATTATAAACTGATTGAAACTCTGGGTAACAAGTCATTTAGTAAGGGCTTATACCTTTTTTCATTGCAACAAAATAAACAAAGTATTTAACGTGAGACAAAACAAGGAACAACATGAACAAAAAACATGAAATGGTTCTGTAATTTTGCAGAAGGTGACACTGAGCGTTACAGGTAGTTCCGGGGGGATGAGAGAATATAACAACATAGCAAATACATAGATAAGAACCCTAACCTTAAGTTTTAAATTTGAATTATTAAATAAACAGCTCTTAAATGTGTAATGTGATGCAGAACCTGCCTTTACATCTCAGAGTTTGATTCTATATCACAGTGTTTTCAACTGGAATCACACCACAAAACACTGTAGCACTTGTCAGATGATTTCGATTGTTTCAACATAAGGGTGGAGCCATGGCAATCACGAGGAACACTGAGCAGCAGGGTCAATGCACTCACTGTACACACTTCCTGTTTTACAGTACCTTGCAATCAATAAAAAACAGATGACCCAGATCATTCTGGAGCTCATTTCTGCCTCTTCCCTCTTGTAGTATCTACACATGCAAGTAGTTTTGATTTTACTTGTCCAGGTTTTGTCTTGTCTAGTTGAGCCAATACCCAAATATCCCAATACATGGAGTGTGATGCTCACAGTATTATAACTTATAACTTTACATAGTAATATTCACCACTAATGCTTCTTTCCAGACATGATATCCCTGTTTCTCTTTTTTTGTTAACTACTACTCTACTGTGCATTTTGTAATTTGGTTAAACCAACGCTTTCATATCATTTTTTTACCAGGAAACCTCACAAAGCTGTGTACTGTCCTCCACACAGTGGTCATTTTTGTCTCTGGATAGAATGCATGCCAACTCTGATAAAACAACCCTTAACAAGTTGACGCTATGTCTCATTTCAGGGACATTCATTTCAGTATCCAATTCCTCCCCACACCACACAGTGTATTATTTGTGGTATTCACTGTAAGGAAATCCATGGCACATTGGTTTAGTGTCTTTTTTACAGTCTGTGTAAACTGTGACATTTGGTTAGAAAGCACCAGGTCAGATCATTAGTGGAACAAACATGTGGTTGACTGAAGGCCACATGTTTGTTCCACAAATGTCTGTAGAAAGCTGTATGGAAATGCATCCAAGGGTTGATTAGATATTTCACCAAGGTGGTGGACTACCAGAAAGATATTGCCAGCATGGCTAAAAACAAGTAATATGTTGCAGGAGATGCATGCTGGTCTGGTTGTACGTTATAAATGATCTGGTAGCAGCTGCACTTTAGTGATTTCTGTTTATTGATATGCTGCTCTGGTCCTTCCTGTGCAGGGCTGCCAACCTCTACTTCCTGTTCCTGGCGTTGCTAAACTGGGTGCCAGTTGTGGAAGCCTTTCAGAAGGAAATCACCATGATTCCTCTGCTGGTGGTCCTCACTGTGATTGCCATCAAAGATGCCCTGGAAGACTACAGACGCTACCTGTTTGACAAGAAGGTCAACAACAATATAGTGCGAGTGTACTGTGGGTGAGTGAACCTTGGCCAGTTTCATTCACAAAGCTTTTTTTTTTTTTTTTTAAACTTTCTACATGGTTATGATATATATGTGTTGGGCCTGTACACTTGTCTTAAAGAATATCTGAAGAATGGTTTATTGAAACTGGCAAGGCAAAATTTATCATGTCATTTAGCATCTGACCATAGCTCAGCTGAAGTTTAGAACTGGTCCAGCTATATGGGAACATTATAGGGGTTGAAGTTTCAGCTGTGTACTAACTTGGACCTTAGTGGGTTCAGGGTCAGCTGACCTGCAGCTAAACCGCACTCATGATGAACTTGCCTTAATAGCTCTGGCCAACATAGATGATTCAGAACATGGAAAGGTAATGATATGTTTGCTCAGGGAGTAGCCAGCCAGTGGGACAAAGTAGCCAGCTAGGGTTCCAGGGGCTTGTCTGTATAATCCCAAATTTGGTGGCCTCTGGCACAATATAATGTCACTATTCCATCATATACAATGATCCAAATTATTGCATATTTTAATGAGTTAGACTACCCAATTTGTAAACATGTAGTGAATTATTGTAAAGGAGAACTAGAAAATTCCTGCAGCAGAAATTTTGAGAGTGACACGGGCCGGTGCGTCATGTGTGAGGAGCCCCAGCAGCTGATGGGGAACACTTATCAGGGAGGAGCTGATGGTATTTGTGTCATTTTAAGGCGGGTGTTTATATGAACAGTAAAAGAAGGTTGTTTTTTTTTTTTATCTCACCGAAAAGGATTTCTCATAGCGGACTTTTACTTGTAATAAAAGAATCTGAATAGTTCTTCAACCAGCAGCATTACGTTACTACACTAACAGTATTTACAGCAAGAAGGTCAGTTTTAATCTGTGATATCATCTACCTGTTTGGCCAGTGAGCCTCACTGCCGTTCAAATACACCAGACTCCTTTGACAGAAAGACTAAATTTACTTAGCAGAGCATAGCTCCATAGCTATGCAATAGCTATGGAGCGTAGTGACTCGTGCGTTACCCCGTGTCACTAATTAGGCAGTCTGTAAATAGCTATTAATATTTAAAATCACACCTATTCCTGATCTTTTGTAATTAAGAATTGTTCAACCTTACTTGTTTTTATTATATCTTCACTGTAACTGTTATCAAGACATGCTTTTTCAATGAAAATAAACAGCTTATTTTAAGGGGGAACATGTTTTTAACCCCATGTTTTATCTAGCCTACGTATTGGTTTTAAATTAAATCTGGTACTCTACTTACAGCCTCAGGTGACTGAGGCATTACTGACGAACTCAGCTCAGGTCTGTAGGTACTAGACAGTTCATACATGGTCATTGTTGATTATCACTGGCTCTCTGTCTGGAGTCAATGGATGTTACACCTTTTCAAATATAATTACACAACATCACAGGAGACCAGGTCATTTTTTCCCTACATCACAAGTTTAAATCTATCTTAAACCCTAAATCACAGTTAAGCAGATGACAGAGCAGCAGCCCCACTTTCCCTTCAGCAGGAAATCGATTATAGCACAATCTCTGCTGCTGTATTGTCGTAAAACTTGGACCTTGAGTTTGTTTCCAGTGTGAGTGCTCTTTCAAGGAGTGCCTGTGAATTCTGTCACAAAGGTAGATAACTATCCACTCAGTCTTGTCTTTCCCACCTCACCTGCCATGTCCAAGCCTTCACTCAGGAAGACCGGGAGGATGGTTCCACATGAAAATGGTCAGTTAGTGGATGGGACAGCACAAATGCTGACAGCTAATATTCTGACTCCAACTGCAGGATAAGTTCAGGTATGTCAGTCCTCTATGTGGAGACATAAACCGGCAGGCTGGTGTGAATCCACTGGAACACTGGACTCATGTCTAGCTTGGAGCGTTGGTCCCGTCTTCACTCCACCAAGGAGCCCCGGCGGAAGAAGAGGACGGTAGGACCTTCCTGCACAGCAGATGAGGAACTAAGTCAACTCCTGAAGTCATATAAAAACAACAAGATCAGGACTACAAAGTATTCCATCCTCTCTTTCCTCCCAAAGAATCTCTTTGAGCAGCTACATCGCCTCGCCAATGTCTACTTCATTTTCTTGGCTGCTCTCAACTTTGTCCCGTTGGTGGAGGCCTTCCAGCCAGAGATCGCTCTAGCTCCTATCCTACTGGTGCTGTCAGTGACAGCCGTCAAAGACATCTGGGAAGACTACCGCAGGTTTAAATCAGATCATTTGATAAACGGGCTTCTCTGCAATGTTTACAGCAGGTAGGTTGCCTTATTTTTATGGCCATGTGCATTCTGCTTTGTGTTTAATTTCAAGAAGGACAAGTTGTGACTCATGCTCCCTTGTTTTGCTGTGTTCTCTCTCTAGTGACTGTTGTTAACAGAAAGTCAAAGTCCACTTTAGGACACACGTTTAAAAAAAAAAAAAAGAGAGACTTCCTGCTTTCCTGGGAGAAATGTGGACTTTGAGATATACATGTATTTGTCAAACTACTTCCAAAGTTAAGAATGAATGAAGGATGTCAAAAATATCAAATAAAAAAAAGATGAAATGTTGGCATGATTGGTTGATGATTGGTCATGTGATCAATCAGCTAGTTAACCTGTAACAAAAGATTCTAGTTCACTTCTGGCAATTGATTACATATTCTGCTTGATTATCCCTTCCCAATCATTTCTCTGCTTTGTGTAAAGGCATGTTATGAAGGAGCAATGACTGGAGGTATGACTAAAGTCTGGAGGACAGCCCTCTCTGTAATATATGGATTACAAAGCTGTGCTGTGGCATGTTGGATTGTTACTAGGAGTGTAATAGTGTAACTGTTTTTTTCTGTTGGGGAGCCTGGCTTCCATGACACCCACCACTTTCTGGTCATTTAAAAAGAAAGCTTTTATCAGCCCATTGCAGTAAGCCTGCATTCCAGTGCTGGCACTTTAACTGGAGTAGTTTATCATGGATAATCTCATGACGTCACTCTGTACATAACTGTACAATTACTGTAACTCCTCTGCCCTGCTGGATTTCAGTCATTGTCGGTAAAAGGTGTGAGACTGTGAATTTAATGATTAACTACTAATTGTATTCACACATAGTGCAGCTCAATTGACAGGTGTTTGCTATTTTCACTGAATCTTTGATATGTGTCCAGCCTTACTATTGGCAAATAACACCAAGAGCTTTTAAGCTCTAAAGTATTCTGCATTAAAATGTCTACAAACAACTAGACCTTATGTTCTATATGTTGTTGCCCCTACCAGATATGCTGTGTCCACTGAACAGTGTTGGAGATTTTTAAAATGAAACAGCTTTATTCAGTGTTTTGACCTGTTTTAATCACCGGATCTGTTTGTTTTGGAGAGGAGGAGACCTTTACACATAATCCAGCTCATGGTAAAAACATCCTGAATGATGAACACTGAAGTAAAAAACCATCTTAACTGTAACTAACTGTTTTAGACATTAAGTGTAATCACCTCTCTGCTGATCTTTTTCATCATGTTCCCGGGGTAGTGGACACTTATTGGCTCCCGACTGTAGCACATGTCAGAGGCCAAGGCGCAGTTTGGGTGGAGGTAGAAAGATTTGGCATCTGATGGACATTTGGAATATATAACTTGGAAGCTGCAGCCGGACACAGTGGACCCTCTCGCCTGGCAAACATAAAACATCTTAGGTTTTCCTTGTCTGGGTCATTTGTGTCTTTATGAGTCTTAGTGTGTGGATTGTGTGCCAGGCTGACACATTTGACCCCGTCCCTGTCTCTCCTCTCTTTCCTTGGTGAGCTGGACAGCGACATAAAAACCCCTGCAGGGTCTCATTCAGAGCATCCGCGTCCTATCGTGGAAGTCTCTCAGTGTACTGCCCATTTCGTTGTTTTTTTTTTTTTTTTTTTTTGATCTCATCTTATTCATCTTGTATTTGATTTAATTCTCTCAGTGTTAACTCTGCTATTTCTCCCTTTTTCTTTTCAATTTCTCTTTCTCCAGCTGCATCCCAGTCATCAGAGTTGTCATATTCTCCAAATAGAATCAAAGAAATGCTGAATGTTGAAGATGTTAGCTTGTTAACGTGTTGCAATAAATTATAAACAGAGGCTCTGATTGAATCCCTGTTGCTGTGTTTATTCATTTTAGCCAGCACATTCATTTAAATGAATGGCATATGGGGGCTGAGGTGCCAGCACTAGTTTGGTGGAGTGTTGCAGCTGTGTGTGCAAACCCATGTATAACCCATGCATGCAGGGGCCCTTAGGTTTTGTTCTTTACTGCACAAACTGTTGTGCAGGCAGAGCTGTTAACAGTACTGTCACAGTGCAGACAGGATAGTGATTGGATAGTGCATCCAGGACTCAGCTGTGTGTCCCTCTTTAAACTGGGTAAAGTACACAACCTTCAGTGTCTGTGAAGTTGTATTGAGGATGTCAAATGCTGGATGACCAAAATCCCCCCAGCTTACAGAAAGAAAGTTTATTGCAATGGCAATATTCTGGAGCATGTCTACACATGTCCACACCCATGCAAGGAATTTGGCTGTATTTTTGACCTTGATGTTCTCCCTCTTCTGTGTCCTCTCTCATGTCCCATAGCAAGCAGAAGGCCTACATCGAGCAGTGCTGGAAGGACGTGCGAGTCGGAGACTTTGTTCGTCTGTCCTGTAATGAAATCATCCCCTCTGACATGTTGCTACTGTACTCCTCTGACCCCCGTGGGGTTTGTTACATTGAGACCGCCAACCTGGACGGAGAGACCAACCTGAAACAAAGACAGGTGGTTTCAGACCTCCCACTGCAGGTAAGTGCAGTGAAGGAAAAGTTCCCAATATATATTTTTTTTTTTTCACTGGAGCTGTCAGGTGTTTTCCATCAACAAATCTCTTCACCTTTGTTACTGTCTTCCCATTGTGTTCACTTAAGAACACAATGGAAACCCTCAGAATAGTCTGGTAATAGAGACTCCAGACTGTGTGAGAGACGTGCTGAACTTCAGTCATCACTTTTGAGGCTAGACTTAATAGCTGAGTTGCTGCTGTTCTGTAAGAGTCATACTGTACTAACACAAGACACACTAAACCGTTTCATTTTGAAATATTTGGTCAGGAAAGTCACTTAAAAGAAATAAAAAAAGAGCGGGGGGACACAAGCAAGCCTTGGTCTTCCTCCTTTCCCTGGTTGCAGTTTGTATTGTGTGGTCACATGATCTGCAGGTTTGATTCAGCATATTTCTTTTTCTCTTTCTGTTTCTGTTTCTTTTCTTGTGTGTGTGTGTGTGTGTGTGTGTGTGTTTTCCAGGAAGTAGACTTCACCCCTGAGAGCTTCCACAGTCACATTGAGTGTGAGAACCCCAACAATGACCTCAGCAGGTTCAGAGGTTACATGTGAGTTCCTTTTCATCTTAAAGTTCACGGGACCTGTCTGATATATGACATCAGTGTGGCCATCTTTGATTGGGTAGTCTTGTATATCTGTGCACAGTGTACTCTGTAATCATGATAGAGCTTTGTCTGCATTTATGATTGAACTGAGACAGCACATGCTTCCATAACACTATGTAAGGGGACCTGACTCACATCATCAGAATGCCTCAAACACACTTTTTGTTGTCTCCTAAATAAAGAGGTCTGTTTAGAAGACAACAACTATGAAAAAAGAAACTGTCTGTATAGTGGATTCACAGTGAGTAGAACTGGATGATGTTAGGTGTGTTGTTCTGCAGGGAGCACTCTAGCGGGGTTCGTGTCGGCCTCCATAACAGCAACCTCCTGCTGAGGAGCTGCACCATCCGCAACACAGAGACTGTGGTGGGAATCGTGGTCTATGCTGGTAAGAGGACAACATCATTTACAACACATCTGACTGACTCTCATCACATCACTGTGTTCACTGTTCACACTGTGACACGTTTGACTGATGAATGTCCATGTTTAGAGTCCTGCAGGGGCAAGCAGGTAAGTCCTTCTCTGTAGCAAGGTGTGACATCACCCACTGGTTTGCATCGGAGCCGGTTTGAAGCCCAGACTTATGCACCATCATTTCTGTTAACACGCAGTCTAAGCACCTCAGACACAAGCTAACGCTAGCTCACTGGGAACACCTAGATGCTGCATCCCTTATTTTCCTCCCATTCGACGAAGACCTGCCCTACCCTGCCACTGATTGGCTAGTACTCTTTGCCTTTGTTGGTTATGTTTATGAATGAGGAGAGAGAAGGTTGATGAGGGTAAGGGTGTCAGCTAGTCGTAGCCAATCAGAGGTGGAGTGGGGAGCGGGTCTTCTCAGAATGCAGGCGGGAATGAAATAACGTGTTCTGCACACTTGGGCTAATGTAAGCTACTTTAGCTGAATTGTGCTAACAGGGCAGGCATTGTAATCAAGTCACATCAAACTTGGTCAAATATTGCTTTGAAAGGCTCCAGTGAGGGTCTTGTTAGTGTAACGCTTTAACCACACACACAGAACTGTGTGGCTGGAGAACAATCACTGTTTATACTTTACACAGAAGCTCTGGAAGTCCAGCTGCTGTCAATCATCACCCACACTACAGACATCAAAGCTACTATAAGTCTTCAAATCTTATTAATAGAGGAATGACTCCCAGCACTCTTATTAGAGGGCCTGGATTTAGACACTGAGGCCATAATGATTTGTTGGAAAAAAAACAATGAACACTGTTTGAATGTCAGTTGGAGCATCTAGCAGCTGTTGGTAGTAGTACACTTTAAGGTACTTCTGTATTGGCTTCAGCCTCAAGCTGCTGCTAAAAGACCTGGATGACATTTGATCACCTCTACACCTGCTATTCCACCTGTTCAAATCAAATCTCAATATGCAGATGAGGTAGGTGGACCGGGCCCAGGTTAAAGACAGGCAGTACTGCTGCACAGGCTCTGCTTTGTAGAGGATGGACTCGTCTATGGCTGTTTGATGGGCAGCTTCAGAAAGCTTTCTCAACCTGTTGGCTGGATTTAACTTCACAGATTGTATTACATTCACACCTTCCTGTAATCCAATCACAATGTGAGCCAGACCACTTCCAGATCTGCTCCGGCTTATCTAATTACATTCCAGTCGCATTGTGTCCCGCATGAATTTACACCTGCATTCATATGTGTTCACCCGCGTCCAGATAAGCTATCCTCTTACAGATCACATATTCATACCTGAGCCTGCACATGCTGGTTATATCTCCTGAAAGTGATTTACATCCGTGAAAGCAATCGTTACCTGCAACCTATAACAAACCCACACCCAAAAATGTTATTGAGTGTGTTCCTATGTGGAATGTTCAGCTTCTTTTAGCAGACTGCAAACAAATCCTGCAAAACAATCCTGGTTTTTGTCCTTGAAGCAGCCGTTCTAAACACAAGTCAGAGAAGGAGAAGAGAAACATGTGGAGCCTAGATGGTAGACGTTTCAGTGGGATCCCATATCACAAGTATTCCATCATGTTGACAAAACACATGTATAGTGGGATGCAACGTGCATCAAACACTGCTTTCACAGATTTTGCTTGTACCAGAGCTCACAGTGTGTTCTGAATGAACTGTAGCTCGATACAAGTGTAAGTGAATCATAGCTCCTTTGTGTCTGCTCTGAGGAAAGATCATACAAGTGAAACCAGTCAGGTGAGTGTGTGTGTGTGGGGGGGGGGGGCTGCACTAAAACTGTATGCAGGTGTTGTTATAGTACTGTATCTGTCCACAACCCGCCAAAGATAGTCAGAGGCCACCATGACTATAGTGTACAGTATAAACATGACACTGATTCAGTCATGTCATTGTCTGACCTGAGCTTCAGGGATCTGAAATGTTGGGAGAAAAGCTTGTTAAATAGCCTGAAGCATGGAAAGACCGCTGACTTAACTCTGGACAGTGCACAGTGCTGTAGCTGCTTTGATGAGATTGAAGGAAAAGTCTCATCTTCAGAGTTTTATCCATCCTTTCTATCAGTTATGATAACACTGTACTCACCAGAGGAGTGGAATACATGTTAAAAAAATGAGTTCACTTGAAATTGCTGTTGACAATCTGTCATTGCACAAGGAAAGAGTGGTGCACACACCTGTAGAAGTAAGATAAATACTTTAGTTTTAGATAGAGGGTTGGGGTTAGCTTCGAGGTCAGGCTAGCTGCTTCTTATCATTATATCAAAGGCTACACACAGAACAAAGGTTACTGTTATTACTGACATTGCCGCTCAGCTTGCAAGTAAATGTAGTCACTTCCCCGGGGGCCTGTTTTCATGTAGTGAGTCAAGCAAAAAAAAAACAGAAACCAGTCACATATAACAAATCAAGAGTGTGGTACACAAAGCAGACAGGAAGTCTGTTGATATGCTCAACAAATTCCACAAAGGGACACAAACCAACAATGAAGTGATCGACTAACAAGTATTATGTGCATATAAAAGTCTGATGGATCATATTCCTCTGGGCCATACAGCTCCATTCCCACTGTTGCACTGGGTGACATGTTCCTCCATTACTATAAACACACACACACACACACACACACACACACACACACACACCGTCCTGCTGCCAGAAATAACTTGGTCTGCTTGTTTTGTCTGCAACTGCACTAAACATACTGAACAGGTGAGGTGTGAAAACATCCTAAAAGAAAATTGAGAATTGAAATGAGTGTAAGATGGAAATGTAATATAGAAATGATAAAAGTCTAAACTAGAGTGATAACAATCCTACTTTTTGTGAAGCTTTATGATGTAATCTCTTGCTAAACTTTCAGTGACCTGATGTCGTCCTGTAACAGTCATTATAATCCAGTGTGTTCTCTCGCTGTGTGACTCAGGTCATGAGACTAAAGCCATGATGAACAACAGCGGGCCGAGGTATAAACGCAGCCAGCTGGAGAAGGGTCTGAACACAGATGTCCTGTGGTGTGTGCTCCTACTCGTCGTCATGTGTCTGACTGCTGCCATAGGTCGGTACCAGCCGCCGACTGACACCACATACTGTAGCTTCTCAGTTCACAACACTGGCTGAACAGCAGCCGTATCGCTGCGGCCGATTGTTGACTGTGTAAAAACAACAGGAAAACCACAGTGACAGCCGGTGAAGCCGTGTGTTCAAATCATTTCCAGCGTTTTAATGTGCAGTGGTGACGTCAGTGTGACGAGCTGCTGTGTTTCAGGTCACGGCCTCTGGATGAAGCAGTTCAAAGATCCCGTCTTCCTGGTGGATGGGGGGACGTCTCCTGCCCTGGCTGGCTTCTATGTCTTCTGGACCATGATCATTGTGCTGCAGGTACATGAGTCTCCCATCAGCTGCAAATATATATATATAGATCCATCAAACCTTTCTTTTCACCAAAGATAGATAGATCAGATAGATGTTGTGTTGTGATAAAGGTTAAAGGTTAAAGGTTAAACCACTAACCTTTCTGACTCCACGGGGGTCAAGGTTCAACACCTTGGATGTCACTTATTTAAAGTAATATTATTAGAAATAAATAGAAAAATAGCTAATAGATATTAACATTTTTTCAGCAGAGTGAGACGCAGCTAAACGTGATGGACACATGTTTGGGTCACTACAGCATCCGCAAATGAAAGGGCACAACCAACCAACCAGGACTACTGACATATCTGTCCAAAGCTATACAGCGTTACACACATGAGCATCACTCAAACAATGCACACTACACTGGTGTTCTGCTGGTTCAGTGCGAACAAAGGACAAAAGCCTGTTTGAACACACAGAGCTTTAAGACTATGAGACAGGATTTGACAACTCTGGGAAGTTCTGATGGTGTCAGTCGTTTTATTCTCCATGACAGTGATGTTACAGAGTAATCTATCAGGATCAAGCTGAGCTACTGGCACCTCCACTGCGTCACTGCAGTGATGTCACTGGAATGACTGACATTTTTCTTGCAATGCTAATGTCTGAATGTAATCCATTTGTGTCTGACAGGTGCTCATTCCCATCTCTCTCTACGTGTCCATTGAGATTGTGAAACTGGGCCAGATATATTTCATTCACAATGACCTCGCCCTGTACAACGAGCAGCTGGACTGCAGGATCCAGTGCCGGGCCCTCAACATCACCGAGGACCTGGGCCAGATCCAGTACCTGTTCTCTGATAAGACGGGAACTCTGACAGAGAACAAGATGGTGTTTCGACGCTGCAGTATCTACGGGGTTGAATATCCTCATGAGGAAAATGGTAAGATCTAAAAAAAACATCACCGCCGTAGTCTTGGACCTTCATTCACCTCTGTTGGACGGAGAGAATGATAACATCATATTTTCACAGTGGTTGATAAAGAGCAGAGATGCAGCAGGAACAATGAGATGTTTTTATCCTTAGATAGGTTAGAGATGTCAGCTGATCAGAGCAGATACTGGTTAAACTCACTGCACTCTACTCTGTTCACCTCAGTCAGTCAGTCAGTCAGTGTTGCAGTGCTGCTCTCCTTTTTACGATCAGCATCAGCATTTCCCCGCACACAGGAGTGAAAATCAGGGTGTCAACGTGAAAAACGATTCAGCTCACCAGTGCACGTGTGTGAGTTTTGACACTAAGATTGAAGGAAATTCACAGATTCACTGAGCTGCGATGCTAGCAAAGCTTTTTATCTACAAAGAGCAGCATATAAAACAGTGAGGAAGCAGCTGCTCAGTTTTCTTGTTGATATGTGTTTCCTGTAACCTTTACCTGAACCCCACTTATCCCTTACCCCCCAAGTAGTTCTAACCTAACCTAAGAGTGGAGCACTGCGGGAAACACCGTTCTAAAGAGAGGAGGAACAGACTTCGACGCAGGAGTTGCTGTTGCATTGACTGTCACATCAGGAGTTTCTCTCACATCATTTTAACAAGTGTCAAGAATGAAGAGTGCCAAATTCAGTCATCAACAGCTCTAATTTCAATGTGTCAGACACAAATATAATAATAATCTAAGTTTGAGCATTATAAACCACGCAACACATGAAGGCACAACAGAAAAATAACACCAGATTAGAAGTGTGTATATTGAAATGGAGACAATGACATCATTAAAGCATGTGACATAGCTCATTATACACTTATTATACCTATTAGCAATCACAGGAGATGGACATAGAATCAGCAGCATTAAGAATACATTGATTAAAAGCAATAACTCATGCAGTAGAAATCTTCAGGTGGACACCCAGGGCTGAAAGACCCCAGTGTGTGATGGTGAGTGAATGAGTGAGTGGGCTTCCAACTAGTACGCAGTATGAATCTCTGGTGTTCAATGTCTGGCACTGACACATGAGTGAAGAGAGAGGGACGGATGTGGTCATGGATAAGCTGAGATCACTTAAGAGCTGATTTCCTCTAGAAAAGTGTCCTTTATAGAGCAGCTTAGCTCATCCATTACATTAAAAGTCTTGTTTGTGTGTTTCCGCGTTAGCTCGGAGGCTGGAGGTGTACGAGGCAGAGAGGAATGAAGCTGCAGGTCGCTCTGTGACTCTCAAGTCCGGCTGCAGCGGTAAATCTCTGAGCTGTCGTTCCCTCAGCTGCAACCGCAGCTCCGTGTCTCTGCACACCCTCACTGCTGAGTCAGAGGAAGACGAGGACCAACTGTCCGTTCACATCCAGCCCAGGACCAGCGCCTTCTGCAGCCGCATGGTCAGACACTCGCACACACACACACACACGCACACACACACACACACAAACCGTCTTTTCTCTCCTGGCCAGGCTGCGATGGATACTTTGTTCATGCTCTGACTGCCGCTGCTTCTGTCTCCTCAGGCGAAGGAGGTGGTACCTGACCCTGAGCTGGTGAGGAAGTTGAAATGGCTTTCCTCTCCTGTGCTGCCTCACTCCGGTGTCTCCTCTGGGACTCCATCCAACCTGGAGCTCACCTACATCACTGACTTCTTCCTGGCTCTGGCCATCTGCAACAGCGTGGTGGTCTCCTCACCCAGCCAGCCGCGACACGTGGTGAGTCGACAACATCTCCAAAGATATGATATCTCAATAAGGTTCACATGGATCAAGCAAGACACTGACTGGGCTTCTTTTAACGAAAAAGGGCTGCTTACATTTCAGAACTTCATTTAAGAGTAGTGCAACATCTAGATTTAGAAGAAAGACTACTTACAGAGCGGTTTACCTTCTTACAAAATCTGATTCCGTGTTCTCTTTCTTTCCTCGTCCCTGCAGGTGCCTGAAGCACGAACACCTCTCAAGTCCCTGGAAGAAATCAAGCTGATGTTCCAGCGCTTCAGCTTCTCTCCTTTCTCAGCCCTCTCCACCCTGTCCCCTCCCCAGATGAGAGGCAGCCCTCGCAGCTTCACCAGCAGGCTGTTCGCTCGGGGGAAGACGGGCTCACTCAACTTCTCCGCGTCCTCCAGCGGCACCACAGAGGCGTTAGATCCGAGCCAAGACGGCAACCTGGAAAGCTCCAATCCGAGGCGTAAGCTCGATTTATCTACCACAGTGGAGGAAGGAGACGGAAAGGAAGAGGACAGGGAGACGGGGGACGATCTCAAGAGTGGACGGACAAACCCTGACGGGGCTGGGCAGGATGCGGAGGACGTGACTAGAGAAGTGGACACTGAGAGCAACACTGACGATGAACTGCTGTATGAGGCGGAGAGTCCTGACGAGGCGGCTCTGGTCCATGCGGCCCGAGCGTACCGCTGCACCCTGCGGGGACGATCTGCAGAGAGCCTGCTGGTGGATCTGCCAGGAATCGGTTCTCTGGCTGTCCAGCTGCTCCACATCCTGCCCTTTGATTCCAACAGGAAGAGGATGTCAGTGGTGGTGCGCCACCCGCTTACAGGAGAGGTGGTGGTCTACACCAAAGGAGCTGATTCAGTCATCATGGATCTGGCGGAGGCACCTAAAGGTACCTAACAGAATGAATACTGAGTAAAAAAAAATGACAGCTGGAACTGAAGGGTTATTGTAACAGAGGTGTGTCCTTGTGTTGTGTCCAGGCTCTGCAGAACAGGCTCAGGAGATCTACGGTCACATCAGAGAGCAAACTCAGAAACATTTAGACAGCTACGCCAGAGAAGGCCTCCGCACACTCTGCATCGCCAAAAAGGTAACGTCACATGACATGGAGACAGCATGCTCTGTCTGCGGGTGTCAGACAACACTTTTTCTACATTTCCATTTGACTTGCACATTTTCATCACATACTATTTACTATCATAAAGTCTTGTGTGTGTGTGTGTGTGTGTGTGTGTGTGTGGTCGGTAGGTTGTGGAGGAGGAGGAGTACGAGGTGTGGCTGAAGAGACAGCTGCTGGCAGAGAGCAGCATAGAGAACAGAGAGGAGCTGCTGCTGGAGTCAGCACAGAGACTGGAGACCAACCTCACCCTGCTGGGTAGGACACACATGGACCACACACACACACACACACACATCAGCGCTGTGATGACGACTCAGACAGCTCAGTAGAACTTAATATTATCATTTTTTTTTTCTCTACATGTTCAGGCAGCACAGGGATCGTAGACAGACTGCAGGAGGATGTCCCAGAGACCATAGAAGCTCTCCAGAGGGCCAACATCAAAGTCTGGGTCCTCACTGGAGACAAACAGGAGACCGCCATCAACATCGCCTACGCCTGCAAACTCCTCCGTCCCAACGACAAGCTTCTGACGGCCAACTGTGGAAGCAAGGTCAGTGGAAAAAGACCACACCATCCCACACACTGTCTCACCAACAGCCTGTTTGATTGTGATGAATCCAATCAGGTAAGCGGTGACTGACTGTGACTCTGTGTGTGTTTCTGGATTTCTTTTCATCAGGATGCGTGCGCGGCCATACTCGAGGAGCTCAAAGTGGAAGTGCAGCACGGCGAGGGTGGTGCGACCGAGCAGACTGCAGCAGGGAATCACGGGGAATCGTCTTCAGGCTGCGCGGCGGCAGGCTTCGTTCTGGTGATAGACGGCCGGACGCTGGACTGGGCCCTGCAGGAGGAACTGAAGAGAGACTTTCTGGAGCTGAGCTGCCGTTGCAGGGCGGTCATCTGCTGCCGCTCCACCCCGCTGCAGAAGAGCCAAGTGGTCCAGCTGATCCGGGACCAGCTGAACGTCATGACCCTGGCTGTGGGTGAGGACATGCAGCGGCGAGATTTCTGTTGAAAGAATGTGTCAAAGCGTCTAACGTCATCATCCTGTGCCTCTAATAACACCTTTAATACAAAGCTGTGTTTGTTCGTTTAGGTGATGGAGCCAATGATGTGAGCATGATCCAGGTGGCTGATGTGGGTATCGGGATATCTGGTCAGGAGGGCATGCAGGTAACGACCAAGCAATAATCCACGAGAACTGGGAATGGAAATGTAGTCCCCGATGTTTTATTTCTAAACATTTTGCCCTTTTGTCTGTTGTGTTTCTGGACTGTTCTCCAGGCTGTGATGTCCAGTGACTTTGCCATCTCCAGGTTTAAACACCTCAGAAAGCTGCTGCTGGTCCACGGTCACTGGTGTTACTCTCGTCTCGCAAACATGATCCTCTACTTCATCTACAAGAATGTGGTGAGAGTTCTTTACCAACTCTACGTAGTCCCTATCAAAGTTTGTCATTATCTAGCTTGATTACAGGATGTGGGTAAGGCTCTCACCAAAAACAGAAAAAATGCGACTTCACAAACCTCAAAAGACGCACAAACATCCACACGTTTCTTCATCTAATGCTCAACCATTTTGCTAATAGACAAGAGCAGATTTACTGTGACTTGTGAGCAGGTTTTTCTGTATGTATCTAACAGACACACAGGGAGCAGCATATACAGCATATAGTCTTTTTATATCATGTAATCCCCTTTTCCCATGAAGATGTTCATTACCTCCTAATGTAGATATGCAGTACACTATATTTCCATACATGAGAAATATTGCTGCAGGCCCTGGTCGACACAAACACTACAAAATACAATCAAGAACAACAGATACGATCCAGATGTTGTGAGAATCCTCACTACTGCCTGTGTCTGTGTCTGCAGATGTATGTGAACCTGCTGTTCTGGTATCAGTTCTTCTGTGGTTTCTCCGGGAGCGTCATGACCAACTCCTGGGTTCTCATCTTCTTCAACCTGCTCTTCACCTCCGTTCCTCCTCTCATCTACGGCGTGCTGGATAGAGACACACCTGCAGACACGCTGATGCAGCTGCCTGAGCTCTACCAGGCTGCGCAGACCTCCAAGGTGACTACACATACACACATACACACACACACACACACACACACCAGACACAACACAGACACGTGTGCTTCTAAAACCTGCTATCACAGCTGCTGCTATTCAGCATTCAGATTTTTTTTTTTTTTTAAATGATTGTTTGCTTTTGAAATGGCACCACAGAAAATAATATTAATACTAATGACATCATCAGATCTCAGAAAGAAACATGCTGTGTTTATTTGAATATTATTGAGGGAAAAAATCATGTTGTTTATTTCATCATTTTGTTTATTTAGGATATAAGATAAGACTTGGTGACTTTCTGTGGTCCATGTGCTTTGTGTTGTTCTATACTGCTGTGGTTCCATGTGTGTAGACTGGCTGACAGATGAAGTGTGTCTCTGCAGGTCTATGCTCCACACATGTTCTGGATCACTGTCCTGGATGCTTTCTATCAAAGCCTAGTCTGCTTCTTTGTGCCTTATTTTGTAAGTACAGTCAGATTGTTCATTGTCTTTATACCAGAGTTGATTCTATTGCTTCACTTTACAGTCTTACTGATACTGGATGCTTTAGGCCGATACTGGCACCCATATTTGGAAGTTTAAAGAGTCCAATAACAATATATTAGCCAATGGTACTTTTTGAAAACATAAACAAACAATCTTTTTTTTTTTGGAATTGTGACAAGACACACTAATCTGGACATTTTTCAGTGTTAAAATCAACTTGTCACTGCTCCCTGGTGGACAAACTATGAACTGCAATTTCTCGTTACTTATCGGTCAGCACATACACAGATACCAATATCTGTAATAGACTAATATAAAATATTACCTGTATTATAACCATATATTGTTAGCAACATAGCAGATATTAGCTGATATATGATGATCGTTCTATCCAAAAGATGGTTCTCATATCAAAATTCATCCTATCCGGTTTAATTTGTCAAACATCGGCCTGAAATATGAAAACATTTTAATAACAACAGTTTTTGTTGGAGTACTCGGCCTTATGAGAGACAGATTGGAAACGGAAAGCTTTGAATGTGAGCAGCAGAGGTGAAGATGTGCAGACTTTTTGTGCCTACTATGAGTCAAACACTGTCTCAACACAGCGGCCTGGACAGCCTCACAGCTTCACACCGTATCACTTCATCTCCACAAAGTGAATGCTGTGACAGAGTTAGGAGCATGCTCCTGCAGTCCTGGTTCCATCCCGCTGTTAAAGATGTTGTGATGTTTCTCTCAGGCGTATGCTGGGTCAGACGTCGGCGAGCTGTCCTTCGGTTCTCCAATCAACGCCTCAGCTCTCCTCATCATCCTGCTGCACCAAGTCATCGAGAGTCACACTCTGGTCAGACACGCTTAACTTGCTTAACTATCTTATTGTTGCCGTTGGAATAATTGATTGTGTCCAACACTTGTTTTACTGACTTTCTGGGACACCATACTGTACATAACACCCGACTGTGTGTGTGTGTGTGTGTGTAGTCAGCACAAAGAGCTTGATCATCGTCCAGATAAGCACCCACAGTGTGTAATCCTCCGTGTTGCCTTGCAGACATGGATTCACGTGCTGGTGTTGCTGCTCAGCGGGGGTTTCTACTTTGGCTTCGTGTTGCTCTTCAGTATGTCCTGTGTGACCTGCAGCCCTCCCACCAACCCTGTGGGTGTGGAGACACTGCAGATGTCCCAGCCTCTCTTCTACATCGTGTGTGCTCTCACTACTGTCACGGCTCTGTTACCCAGGTACACACACACACACACACAACATGTACAACCACACAGTCACGTAACAGAATAAATCAGAACAGGATGTCAGGGGCTGTAGATGCTGCAGATGAGATACGTGGGTCATTGTTTTCCCCGCGCGAACAGTCGATCCTCTCTGCGGAACCTAAAATCTATCTCTCACCAGTCACTTCTCATGCTGCATTTGGTCGGTCATAAAATGATCATGTCAGCGTTGCAGGAAATCAGGAGCCTCACGTCTCACACCACACCACGCATACACTGGTATCTAAACACTGAATCTGATGTGTCAGTTTCCTCTCGTGCTTCGGCGTGTGAACACATTTCGAATCGCTCCTGAGCAGGTTTACCAACAGGTTTAATCGCGTCTTTAAGAGCGAAATGACCGTATAATCCCTCTGTTTCTGCTTGTTTCTCCAGTACTGCGCTGCAGTGAAAGTGTCACAACTCATAAACTCATGATATTTCCTGAGTTGTGTGAGATTATGCTGTGGTGAATCCTCTGGAGCATTAAAAGACTGCATATTCATTTGACAGAGAGTCAGACGGTTGGCATCCAGACCTCTTAGAACAGCAGTTATATCTGTAACTCTCATTTGGAGTTTTAATTTGAGAATTGGAGGTTTTAACCGTCAGCAGTTGGCTTGCAATCAGTATGTGAGTGAAACACAAGCTTTTTTATTTATTTCTATATTTTTTTTATTTTTTTATTTTTAGTGACCAACTTTTTAAAGTGTATTTTTCCCCATTCAGTTTGCTGAGAATACAGTACAGCAAAACAAAGGAATGGATGCACTCATAAGGAACATCGACTCCGAAATGAAACATTTGCATGCACACAAAAACACAGACAACATGTGTAACCCCATACCTACCTGCCACATACACCTCATATTATATAATTCATGAGTAGGTTTTTATTCAAATGTGTGAAGAAGTGTGTTCCAGCTACAACAAGGTGTTGAGTTGTTCTTAAACTAATACTATACACACACAGAGTGCATGTTTGCTTGACTTGGTGGGAGATATTGAAGTAGAACTGAAGCAGAATAAGTGTGACCGTTAGAGGCAGTGATTCCAGTTGCACAATCAACACACATTGTCACTTTCACTCTCACTTATTTAAATGAACACACATAATATCTTTCACACACGCACACATAAGTATGTTGAAATATGTTGCAACAGTCAAACACATGAAATAACCCTTACATAATGTAAGGAGGTGATTTTGAAGTTCAGTCCTCTGACAGCACATCAGTCACATATAAACTCTGTCCTGTGCTGCTGTGGCCTCTCACTGGTACATGTGTAACCACAGTGCCGGAGGACTGACTGATACTCATACAGTCTTGTGTCATTTGCATTTGTCTGCAGGCTGTTGATTCGGGCTCTGCACGGCTCCTTACACCCGTCTGCTGTGAAGAAAGCAGCTCAGTTGGACAAAGATTCAGAGAAATACCACAGGAGGATGCAGCGCTGGAACCAGAACCACTCCAGAGCCAACAGGCTGCCAGTGTGTGCTGACAACCCCGGCCTGGAGCCCAGCACAGGATCAGTGGTGTCCTGACCCCCCCCCCCCCCCTCCACCTGCCCACACACACACACACACACACACACACAGTCAGAACACTGTCCAACCAGGTCAGCAGAACAGAGAGACTCATGGTCACATAAGTTGAGCTGACATGCTGAGGTCAGAACAGCAGAGAGACATGTGTGGATGGATCCTTCAGTACAATCAAAGTTGTTTAGCAGGCTGCTCCTCTTCATCTGTTTATAGGCTCACTTGGCTTCATGTTTACCAAAGGACTCTTGGTGAATTTGATTTTTCTTTTGTGACGTGAGCTGCTGGAAACAAAAACATATTTTGATTGGACATGGAAACAGAATAAAAAAAAACATTCCACTGTTGGAATGTTCTCTTTACTGAACGGATCAGAATGGTGAGTATCTGGTGAAATAGCACATCAGACATCAGTTCATGGTAACAGAAGCTGTGAAACATTGACCATCAAGAGAATCATCAGCACTTTCACCTTCTGACATCAGCGCCATTAACATAAAGAAAGTCTCCTCTGGCCACCAGTCTGTGCTGTAGGTTACACCGAGATCATTCCAACATTCACACTGCAGGAGGAAGTGATCAGATGTTTTCTTTTTAATGTTCACATCTCTCATCATTATGACCACATGGAGATGTTCATGGGAGAGACCAGTATTCAAATCTTGGCTCTTTTGCCTTCTCACCCTCATCATTTTTTTTTTTTTGTCTAAACTTCATTGTGCATGCATCATTTCATCACGCCTGCCTTATCACTTAGACTCCATGACAACTAACCAAACTACCTACTGAAGAAGCCACAAGAGTGCAGTGAAACGTTCCCGGAAACAACAAGGACCGCATGTGTTGGTTCTCAATGAGTTTAGCACCGTCAGCAACAGCAACGTGATTCAATATTAATATTGAAAATGTCTCTGAAGTCAACTGTAAGCTTACAGTGTGAATGTAACACCTTTAACCTGTATGTGAAGTAGACGTGGGGGAGGACGACCAGCACTGCAGCGCTCTGTGCGATCCAGCTGTCTGCCTCATGCTCTCATTGGTTTCTGTCTAGCACGATGTCAGCACCACTTTTTGTGACTTAACTTTGTTGTGGAGTTTTTATCACTGATGTTTTTGTTTTTTAATCTTTAGTCTGCTCGGCACTGCCTCACGACGAAACAAACACACTAGCATGCATCACCATGTTAGGAATGTGTTGACACTTTAGTGAGCTGTGGACAGTGTGTAGAGATTAGTGTGAATTTCAGAGTTGTTACAATGAGCAGCCTGTTTTTGTTTACCTGCTCAGCTGCTCTCTCTCTCTCTGTACTGACCACCAGGGCAGGAGAGCTTGATGTGGGGGTAAATGAAGGAATCATCACTGAGTCATACTGACTTGATTTGGACCAGTCTGTGTATTTATTAGCTGACTTTGTGTTGCTGTTATCAGTACTCTCTATACTCCCATCCGCCAGGACATGACAATGCTTCACCACAGAACAGGGACTGAGCTCAGCTGCTTCTCAGAGCTGCACCAGCAAAGATTAACAGAAATCCCAAAAAAATGAAAGGTGATTTTGTTCCCAGTCAATTAATATCTTATCCCAGTTCACTGTTGTTATATTAGAAATAAGCCATGATTGAACCAAATCACATCGGTTCAAGTTTGGTTCTGTTCTGTTCAAGCAGTTTCAAATGCTCCAAATATCAAGTGATACTGTAAACTCTTCCAGATGACTGTTAGTCACAGTGATTTTTAGCTGACTTTACATTTTACTGACTGTTTTCAAATAAATGCTATGCAGATGTCTTTTTACTATTTATCTTCACAGCCAGTTAGAAAATGACAGAAAAGTTTCTCTTTAGAAAATGAATTCTCTCTATAGAATAAATCTATGCAGACCTCTCTTATTACTATTCATATTTTTTTGTTTTGGGAAGAATCATATCATTTTGTAGGTCCATGAACTTGGGAACACTCGGACTAACATGCACAGGCACTGATCCAGTCCTTCTGACTGTCACCTGTAGTCGTTCAGTGTGTTACTCACTGTGCATCAGTAGTTCAAACATCACAGGCACATTTCTTCCAGAAAAATGAAAGATTGACCAAAGTATGTCTCAGGTTCAGTTTAATGCTTCTCATTCAACATTATATGACCATAACACTGTTAATAAAACATTTTGGCTGTGCGTGCAGACAGATTTGATTTGGATTTTGAGCACTTTAAATTTGAATTAAATATCATAATGACATTAAAACAAGAGTTTGAACAAAAAACCAAAGCAGATCTATGTTATGTGTGAATGGGCACACCCGTCCAGCCTGGTCAGCATGTTACCCATGCTGCCTTCCTCACTGCAACTTAACATGAACTGGCCTTTCTGCATCTGTGCACATCTGTATGAGTGAGCAGGTGATGACATGAACATATTCTTTCAGCCTTAACTTCTGATGCAACACTTTGAGATGTTGACTTTTCTACAAAAGCCTTAAAGATGAAAAGTGCATTCAACACAAGTCACTTTTTTTTTGTAATGACTGAGTTGTTTAAGTGGATGTATAAAATATGTATGAAACTTCCAGTGACTGTGAGACTTTCTAATAAACAGCTTGTTATTCGGATCATGTGTAAAAAAACTGTGCAGTGTGTTGAAATAACCTGAGAACTGTAGGGAAGTCGTCTGGTTGGATTTGTAATATGAAACCACGTGTCTCTCCACAAAACCACCAGTTCAGTCAAGTGCACCAGATTTACAGGAAAACATCCAGCCAGAGGCTTTCTATAAGACAGCATCCACTGCTACCTCATAGTCATACAATGTTCCACAACACCTGAACAAGAGCCAGGAGGTCAGGGTGTGTATGATGTGGAATTAGGATTTGACTCCACTTAATGAACAGGGCTGGAGCTGCCACTGAGGATGCTACAGGTCATGTCAGTTACTGGTATAGAGGGGTTTCCCCCATGCATATACAAACATTAGTGATTTGAAGTTTTCCTGCTGGACACAAGATGTCTCTACTTCACCATGCAGAGCACCGCTCATGTGAACAAATTCACATCTTGACACATGTGATTTTCAAATAGTTAACATATGAAAACTGAGACATTCACGTGTGGGAGAAAAAGTGTGTGTGAGTGAATTTCTGTGTTCCTACAGCTTCATCAGACTAGGATTATAAAAATGAATATCCTGAACAGTCAGTTGTGATTTTCATTCATGGCAGTGTGGGTAACAGGTCAGCTGTCGGGCAGGTGTGGTTTATTAGCGATAATTCACACAGCTTTATTATGAGTGCTTCTCTTCTCCCGCACGGCCCCTGGGAGGTTCTGTACCAGTAAAGCTTATTTCCTCTTAGGCGTGTCTGACTCAGTCCGCCTCTCAGACAGCTTTCACTTCTGCCTGCCTCACAGATGATCAGCAGACTTGGAGGCGGCTGAGTGAATCCTGGAGAGATGAGTTTCTACAGTGATGCGTCCTCTGAAGACATGAGCGACGAGCTGGAGACTTTGGGGTAAGGACTGTGGAATAACCAACTCTTTGATGTAAAAGCGCTTTCTTGCCTTTCTCCTGTTGCACAAAACTCCGCCGATTACAGAAGCAGAAGAGTGAAACGATCACTACTGTGCCACACTCACAAACACGTCAGCTACTCTGTAGTCTTCTATCATTTTCAGTCTTTGTTAATTCAACTACATGAATATGGTCATGTGTTATTGTAGTGAGTGGTGCTGTTGTATTGATTGTTATAAAATTAGATCACAATCACATACCAGAGCAACGAAACACAGTTTAACATTGTTTTTATGTCATGTTTATTTGTATAGGGACTAATGCCACATCATGTAGAGCAGGTCTGTTTGACCCCTACAGTGAGGGCATCTGGTGGCTCTGTTATGCTGTGGGGGGCATTTTGCTGGTTTGGGTGCACTTGTCCCCCTTTAGAGGGAAGAATCACTGCTAATCAATACAAAGTGGTTCTGAGAGATCACCTTTATCCTATGATG
Source organism: Euthynnus affinis (assembly GCA_029490765.1). NCBI lineage: Eukaryota > Metazoa > Chordata > Actinopteri > Scombriformes > Scombridae > Euthynnus > Euthynnus affinis. The sequence continues at coordinate 2,104,713 of CM055851.1, read as the reverse complement.
AAACATTTCTGTCCTGATGGGAGTGGTCTCTTCCAGGGTGACTATGCCCCCAGTTCACAGGTCATGAGGGGTCACTGAATGCTTTGATGAAAATGATGTGAATCATATGCTACGGCCTCCACAGTCACCAGATCTCAACCCAGCTGGCAGATTTAGGACTGATGTGTTAGACTCTCCACCACCATCATCAAATATGTACAATCAATCAAATCCTGGTGTCGGCACCGAGTTCTATGAAACAGCAGAGTTAATAACAGCTGTGCAAAAAAGGGACGTGAGGTGAAAATTATGTAAGGAGCTACTCCTTACATAATTTTGGGTTTTTCCGTGGTGTCGGTGACAGTCAAGCCATGACCGACCTGATGACATCACTATCACATCATCAGGGGTTGTTGTTAACAGTTTGGAGTTGGAAACTACAAATTGATACAAAATGTTACAATATGAAGGTGTTGGTTTGGAGTTTGAGCCATATATGAGAGGTCAGGATAATTTCACCTCTGATGCTTCACTCTCAGCCCCATGAAGCTGGTGTACATGCACATGTTTAAATCACATCTGAAAACTCATTCTGATGAACTGATGTTCTCTTTTTTTTTTTTCCTGCCATTTCCTTTGTAAACGGTCTAAAATGTTTAATTATCATCATCACAGTTACTTAACATATTCTCCGAATCTCTAATGCAAATCATGAACTTTCACATCCTTTCACACTTGTTTCCTCCACATCTGTCGTTTAGGTTGAGGTTTAACAGTTGCACCTGCATGACAGGCAGCTTTCCTGCTAGGGGACCATAATTCAATATAACAGTTTACAGATTATAAATGCTATTGTATCATGATATGATCCTATCCTCTTATCATTTTTACAGAACTCTTTTGCCCAGATAAATATATCCAATTGTCCTGTAATTGGAGTGAAATAACTGATACTGATTCCAGCACACAGACTCAGGGCCAATAACACACAGATCTGACACCAGCACTCTCTGCCCCCCAAAAATTTAAAATGAGTTCATTTCTTATGGAAATGAATATGGATCAGATGATACACGATCCACTTCAGAAAACATTGCTTTACGGTGGAACAACAACAATACCAAAGTCAAAGACAAACTGTGGAAGATCAATTTATAAAACAGATTGGAGTTTTAAGTGTGATAGACCGAACACAGCTCACTTTTTGATGTTATGTGTATGAATACCTTCATGAATGATGTGCACTTGTACTGGCTAGTGGTCCATAATCTGAATGGAACAGGAATCCAAGTCACAATCAAAAAAGAGCTGCAGCACCGTGGGAGTGTAGTGGGGATGTATGCGAAAGAAATCCTTCGTCCACACAAAGGATTTGAGTTTCCATGAGGTTTATTTATCAAATGCAAGCAGGCAAACAAAGGAAGAAAAAAATGACAGCTCCTTGCTGCCTCTCTTGCTCCAGTAACACATCATAGACCCCCTTCCCAGGTGCATGCTGGTCCTACACCTGCCTACCTACCTACAGAATCTGAGGTGCTCATAGTGTTACAAACTGAATACCAGTAAACTAAATATGCTAAACAAACTAGCAAAAGAAAATAACATCAAAATCAAATATCTGTAGTAATCAAACACTCCAAATAAATACTAATGATGAAGGATTATTAATAAAACAATAAACACAAGACATATCTCCCTACAGTACTCTCTGCAGCATGTTGTTATGAATCTCCAACCAGCACTTCAGCTATGCACTGGACATGACAATATGCTGTGAATGTGAACATTCCTGTTTGTCACCAGTGCTCAAGTGTGCTCCAGTGTGAAACTGTATGAGTTCCAAATAAAGCAGCAAAACCTGTTGTACCTCTAACAAACCATGACGAGAAGAAGAAGCTCTGACTTGACCTCTGCAGCCACGGTTCAGCTGTGTGGATGTGAGTTGTTGGATGAAGCTGCGCTGCACAGAGTCGTTTTTATCAACTTTGGATCTTGTTTTCTGAAGAAATCGGATCGATCAACTTGCTTCTCAGCTCACCACATTGTTAAATAACAGGTTCTGTCTTTACTTGGTATGTGAGAGATTTGATTTGGGATGTGTTGTGTTGAAGGTGGTACCACTATGACCTGTCCCGTCACGCCGCAGAAGCTCTGCTCTTGTCCAACGGGCATGATGGAAGTTATCTCTTGAGAAACAGTCATGAGGGACCAGGCTGCTTCGCCCTGTCTGTCAGGTCAGTCAGTATATATAACACCGTCATTCAAAATGAAAGGAATATGAACAGTGGTGTCGCATAAACATCTCTTGTTCCTGTATATCACTGGTGGCTAAAGTAATTCACCTAAACCTAGTGCTGTTTACTGCATCAAACATCTGCACGTCCTGGTTGTTCTCACCTTCCAACATGAATGCTACACAAAATGCAATTCATCATATGAGTGATGTAGGCAGTTTATTAATACATGAAGTAAAGCTACAGACTCTCTCAGAGATAATAATGAAGCATGTTTTTAGTTTTTCTTCATGAACATCTCACCATCTTCAGTCCTGTTGACATTGCTCAAAATTGGAAGTTCTGAGGGAAGATATTCCAGGTCGCACAGAGATGATCTGGCTGTATGCTACTGTACATGTACTTTATATCTTCCTGTTACACACAAAGTACACAAACCAGTATGTAAACAATGTTTTGCAGCCACTATGTATCTCTGCACATGCTAATAAAAGCAAGTATATCATGAGCTTTAGCTTTATAGTTACGAAAATGCCCTCTTTGTTCTGCAGAAAAGCACCACTGTGTGAAAGACTTTTTTTTAAAAGTCTCTCAAAGAAAAAAGTGCAATATTACCTGTTGTTTTATTTGTAACTTCACACACAGGGCGAAGGATTCAGTCAAGCATTTTCATGTGACACGTAAAGACAAAGATGGCTACGTGTTCGGCTTTAACAAGTTTGCGAGCCTTCAGGACTTCATCAACCACTTCGCTAACCAGCCTCTGCTGGGCAGTGATGCAGGTATGCAGAGTCTCATTTCACATGTTCACTAGCACATTCACTGCGTGTCACCAGCTTCCCAGCAGTATAGTGAGTGCTGAGATGACTCAGTTCAGCCTCATACACAAATGTATGATTCATGAGGAGTTGAAGGTCTTCAAATGTAGACAAAGACTAGTTTGAATTTGTGAATGTAAGAGTGTGTGTCAGGATTGTTGATCAGTGGGCCTAGATACTGGGTTCAGTTTTCAGCTTACACACAGTACTTCTACTGTTTTGTCACAGAGCCCACACCAAAAATATTAAATATTAAATAAAATGAAGCCAATGTTGTATTGGTGCTATATTGATCCAGGCTGGGTACAGTTTTAACCCCTGTCACATGTGTTTTGTTTCTTGTGAGCTGTAACTTAAAAAAGGAGTAGGGTAGATTATAACAAGCTTTAGTTTGGGTAAATAACCCAAGGGTAAAATAAAAAATAACACTAAACCAGTATTGTGCTGGTGCTATATTGGTCCAAACTGGATAACATTTTAACCCAGTGATTTTTAGCGTGTAATGAAAAAGGAAGGATGTGTATGCAGCCTGACAGGAAGTTCGGCCCGTCCTCAGACCGAACCAGTGAGGCTGAATGGGAAACTGAAAAATGGCAAGGCTTTAGAGTTGATGGATGATGTGATGATATCTATATATATATCCTTAGAGACAACAGGAATGTGTCAAACATCACATCATCATGTAAAAACATAAAAATGGAATCTGATTTTCCAATGTTGCATGGTGCACACATGACACACATTGCAACACATTCCAGCTCTGTTACAAAATCCCCACCACAAATTTCCCAGTGTAACAACAAGAGGCAAGCTCTACTCATATGCATATGTGTTGTTGGATCTGCTATTTTCAGGACTGTGACCTCCTCTCTCCCTCTCTACCAGGGACGCTCATCGTGCTGAAGTGTCCGTACCCGTGGCGTGTGGAGGAGCCGTCCATCTACGAGTCTGTGCGAGTTCACACAGCCATACAGACTGGCCGCACTGAAAATGACCTGGTGGCCAACGCACCATCGGTATGACAAATGTTACACACACATTTGAGCAGCTGATGCTCATGGGTTTTATAATTCTTCTGTAATGTGACGTGAATGAAGTAAAGGATGATTACATTCTATTACAACTTTGGTAGTGATCGCGGTGTTTTTGACCTTTCATTTCTAAAGGTTATGATGACATTGTGCATGGCTAAGGCTGCTCCCAACAGCAATTGTGCAATCATAGCTTACAGTTGGTAAAGCAGACCAGTCATGCAATGGGTTTTACCACATGTTCAAATGGCGAGCATGAGGCTCTCTAAGAGTTATACTTGGTATCGAAAGAGTTTGTAGGGTGGTGTCTTTTTTTAGAATTAAAGCTACTAAAGTGCACATGTAAGGAGCAAATGTTAGCAAACCTTACAGTAGTAAGATCATAGTATGGTAAACGGACCATACTTGTATAGCGCTTTTCTAGTCTTCAGACTACTCAAAGCTCTTTCACACTATGAATCAAATTCACACACATTCATACACTGAATGGGTATAGGGGCTACCATACAAGGTCCCAACCTGCCCATCAGAGGAAACTAAGCATTCACACTCATTCACACACTGATGGGTTAAGTGTCTTGCGGACAGGAAGAGCCGAGAATTGAACCACCAATCTTCCAATTAGAGGGCGACCCGCTCTACCTCCTGAGCCACAGCCGCCGTATGGTGTTAACTACATTGTCGTATGGTGCTAACTACATCATTTCATGTGGTCATAGGAAAAATACTTGTTCTGGACTGGAACATCCACTGCATGTAAACAAGTAAAGGACATTGTCACAATGTTTTTTTACATGACTTTTACATGGATCTGCTGGTGAAGTTTTTGCTTGGTATATAGCTTCAGTCGTTCAGCATGATATCATGTATGCAGCCATCGAGCACATATTTAACCTGCGAGCCGTGAAACAAGCTGCAGTGTAATCCTTCAGGACAATGTGCGTCCACTACAAGTGCTCGTTTTTTGCCACTGACAGGCTGAGACTGTTATTTTAAGTGTCTGACAACATTATGGAAAGAACCATACAGTGTAAGAAAAAGGGTTTGTCTAGACCTGTCATTTAATCTGGTCTGTTTGTTATTGTGTCTAACCAAGTCTCATTATGACCTTGTGAGCAAGATAACTTGTACATGGAACACTTTGTACATGGAACACTTTGTACTTGGCACATTTTGATAAACAGATTGACACTTTCTCCAAGGCTGTGAAGCTCACAGGAAACCACTCACACATAGAAGTAGTATCTAATTTGAATTCGCACCTATTGAAACAGCAAAGATCAGTGTGAGGAGCCTCGTACACAGAGCATCACATCTTATCAATGACAAGGAGGCAAACAGCAAGGACCCTGAAGAAGAGATGCATCAGCATTGACATTCAACACCAGAGACCTTCATGTTACTGAAGTTCAATACTAATGACAACTGACCCAGTCACATAGCAAATGAAAAAACATTTTGATTCACTAATGAAAACCATGAGATGTGGTTGAAAGATCCTGAAAAAGCTAGTGTTGAAAAAAGAAAAAGTATCTTTGGGATGGATTAGGGTGATGGTGAGGCCTCCTGTGCTATAAATTCTATCTCCTCTGTCTTTTTTAGTTATTTCAAATTTGTGGCTAAACACCAAGCAGTGTTGAGACAGCACAACTGTTATTACATCAAATCTGCAGGAAGCTTTAGCATGAGCCCACTGCCGTCCAGCGCTAGGCTGAGTGCATACATAGCTTCTGTAGTCACAATTTTGCATCACAGCCGAATGACGAGCAACGCAGGACACTGAAGTGTTGCTGGTTGTTCAGCAACTAAAAAGGCTTTTCAGCCTTCCAGCGGACGGACATTTAGTTCAGAAATGGCTGAAATTCATTTTTGAAGACAATCTTTGTCTTGTGTGTGTCTTCAGTCTGCTTAATAAGACTCAGTACTACAGTATTTTTTTATGTTTTCCTCTTCAGTCTTTGGATGAAGGTTTAACATGGCTTCTTTCTGTCAGCTAAAGGAATATAATATATCTGTGCTAAAGCTAAGCTAGAGACCTCTGGCTGCATTTGAAAAATCTGGCTTGTACTTTGTGAAGAAACTTAGACACAACGTCATTGTTCTGAAACATCCTGTTGAGTCTCAACTGTGCAACAACAGCTTCTTCCCGTCGTTCATGATCAGACTCTGCTTCATAGATGCTAAATACTGTCTTCAGTCTTCAGTCACTCCGAGTAAAGATGTGGTGTAAGTGAAAACGCATCATTCATTAGGTCTATTCCAATTGGCTGGAGATAGTTGGAGTAGATGGTCATTCATAATGCAGACTGTATGTAAATAGCTTCTGAAAGAGCCTGCTGCAGGACAGAGGGGCATCTGGGCTGTAAGGAATGATAGGATGAAAGATTCAGAGAAATCTTTTGGTGAATCAAATGTCACAGATATGTTTAAAATAGATTCAGCATTTATAAAAAAAATAGGTCAAAAAAGGCCATAACACCAGATTGTTGTCAAGACTCAAGTTGTGATGGACCAGAACGATCCTTTAAAAGTCAATACTTCCCTCACTTGTTGAATCATTTTTCTATTAACACAAAACATTTGTTTTCAGCTGGGCACAAAGGAAGGCTATCTGGTGAAACAAGGAGCATTTGTTAAGGTAAGAGTTACACCTCACCATGTCTAAGCATGCAGCTTTTACAAGCTTCTATCAGGATGTCTGCTCTCAGCTGTACTACTGTGATTGCAGCTGAAAACATCATAACTGTAGTGGAGCAGGACTATTTCAGGTGTTCAGCCCACTGACTGAGATTGTAAAGGGTGACAAAGTTAGAGAGGTCAGGCTGTACTTTCTGTCTTGTCAACCAGAAGACAGCTGTATGCGTTGCTCTGATAAGCAGGAGCCTTAACGAATCAAGACAGAGACCTGAGATACAAACGTAACTAGAGGTCACAGATTTATGATGTGAAACTGATGAACCAATTAGATTAATATCTCTTCTTGGGTTAAGGACTAGAGTTGGACTTTCAGTGCTCAGAATGGACAGAGACAGCACCGGAGTAGAACACTCTGCTGTTTGCTGTTTTGGTTCTCCACTTGGCCGAGTGCTTTCAATGAACATCTTCAGCTTTAAGACATCAAAGTCTCGCATGTGCTTTTCCCCAATGAAGATGCTGACCATCACTCAAAATATCCACAACAGAGTTATTTAAAATGCTTCCAATTTCAAACCTTGTTACAGAGCTGGAAACAGAGATGGTTCACACTAAACAGATATGAACTCAGATACTTCAAAGACAAAATGGTGAGTCTGTCTTCAACTCGGGGATATCATGTGTTAAATGCTATTTCACTTTACAAGGGTTGTAAATGTAAGCTGGAGTGTGTCTCTGTTGCAGTGTGAGGAGCCCATTCGAACTCTGGATCTGAGAGCCTGCTCTGCAGTCCAGTTTGACTACTCTCAGGACAGAGTCAACTGTTTCTGGTAAGTGGAGTGGTGAGTGGAGTGTTGGACCATCTGTCAGTGAGGTTGGGGGATACAATAGACAACTTAACAAAGAATAATGGATATCTGTGCAGCTTCGGTCCAAATGGAGTAGTCCAAGTGGATGAGCTGCTACATTGTTGCACTTTCCCTTTGGTTCAGTTTGGTTCAAGCAAACCAAAATGTATCAGCAAAAGCCATGTGGGAGCTGTCACTCTGTTCATTGGTCAAAAATCTTGTAGGGTTGGCAGGCGGAGAAAGGAGAGTTTGTTTTTCAGAAACAGCAGATGGGCTACAACATTTATAAAGGATTTGATCATCCTTGCCTTTGTAGAAGAGTCCTTGAACATATTTTCTATCGGCAATAAAGTGTACTACTGTTATTACTGAAATGATACTGAACAATGATAAATTAAAGCTGCAAGCAGTGATGATCAGGCCCTTGCACCTTCACACAAATCGGGGTGCGCCACAGTCTAAAGGCTTTTATTGTTGGTATGCAGATGTGTTCAGGACCAGGCTCTTAAAAGACATTGCGCAAACCAGTCACCAATCACTTCCTGTTTACACTTAGTGGCACTAGACAACACCCACTAATTATTCATCATGTTGCTGTTTATCATATGAAGACCATGCCACATGATTCATGTGCCTGCCAAATTTCATTCATCTACGTCAAATTGAAAGGAGGGGCGTCAAGCTTGAAAGGGGTGCTCTCAAGCCATTTTGCCACACCCATGCCCAAGACCCATAAAATATTACATTTTTCACCACTTCTGACACATGTGCAGTTTCATACATTTTTAGCATGTTTAAGCCCTGAAAAATGCTAGGTGCTCGGGCCCTAATAAAAGCTAAATCAAGTGCTTTATAAATAGTGTACCTGCTAATTCTGACCACGAAAACTATTTACATTTTTTATTTTTCTCACAATGGTGCCAAGTGCAGTGTTGTACTAGTGACCTGGTATTTTACTTTTTCTTTACTCTGGTGACTCCATCTGAAGGCAGCAGGTACCTGTTCTGTCTGCAGTCTCTATGGAAATTATGCTGTGCATGCTCAAGGCATTATTATACATGCCAGATGGCTGGTTCAATTCTGTGCAACCAACACCTGATAAGTAACCTCTGTGCTTATGTGTACATGTAATTTGTTGATTATGTTTAATTATTCTGCACAGTTTCTAATGCAAATCAACAGGTCTGGACAAAGTGTTACCTGGAGCTCTGCATTTGTAATTACAATATAGGCCGTAAAGAGCAACATGTGACATTGTTAAGTTACATTTTATACAAAGTCCCATTTTATTAATTGATCATTAACAGGATCATGTGTATGTCGCAGTATAAAGATTAAACAAGCAACTAAGTCATTATCAAAATCTCACCAGTTATTTCAGAATCTCACTGATTTTAAAAAAAGCAATAAAAGCAAAAAACGTTCATTTTAGATATGGCACTACTGTGATATTTAATGGATCATCAACGTGCATAAAGTCAATTTAACTTGAAACTCTCTACCACACAGTCAATTAGTTTCCTCTGATTTAAAGTCTGACTGACCTGAAAACTAACGAGGACCTTCATTATCTCTCATCTCTATTTGTGATATTTTGCACTCATGTTGAAACAGTTTGAACTTGATCGGATGCTTCTTTGAGTGAATTTGTGTCTGCTTGCACCAGCTTGTGCCTTCCCATTGACATCACATGTAATCACACCAGGTCTAGAATTGACTTTGCATTTCAGGCCATGTATAAAAATAACACAGCGACAAAAACGACACACAAAAAGTCAATGAAACATGTCTGATATAATCATATAAAAAGGTATAAAATGTAATGTGTGTTACTGTTTTAACAGATGACAATAAAAAAAAGTAAAAGAGTAAAAAAGAAAAAGTGAACTAAATCGATATCAGATCAGTCGGCGCTCTGCAGTCGGAGGCCACAGCCAGTGTTTTCTTCTCAGCTGTACTTCCTCATGGCAGCAAAATCTGACATTTGAGTTGTTTGAAAAGGGGGAAGTCTGAGCAGATAAATAACAGAAGGAAACAGTGGGAGGGAAGGAGAAGTGCACATGAGCTGAAAACAGCAGTGGTGTTACAGCATTTCTACCCCTTTATCTTTTACACACCGTCAAACGCTGCTCAGTTATTAATGCAAACAGGAAGTGCTGATTTAGCTTTTTATCAGGCTAAGATAGGCTTCCTGGAGTATCATTTCTGTTCTCTTCTGTTCACTTTCCAGCACTCGTAGCATAACAACTCAAGCATAGCTGATTATGAGTGAAGGATGAAGTAAGTGTGAAAGGGTTACACACTACCTACTCAAGCTTCTTCAAGCCATACAAACTAAACACACATGCACTACAGCAATGGAGGATTGATTGATTGATTGATTGATTGATTGATTGATTGATTGATTGATTGATTGATTGATTGATTGATTGATTGATACTTTATTAATCCTCCGAAGGGAAATTCAAAAATGGGTCATACAGTGTGTGTGTGTACTAAAAGGGTACTTCTCACTTGCCTTATGGCTTGTCTCCTCACTCTTCAGCTGACTTGGGAATTGGCATCATGAAGGACGTTCCAATCATGTCATCATATTTGTCTGATGTCTCTCAACAATAAATGCGTCGTATTAGCCCATCAGTGTCATTTCCATTTACTCACATGTGATGCTGTAAATTGTGTCAAGCAGAAACCATATTTAGATATTTTTCCTAAAGCATTATGTCAGCTGAATGATTTCTGCACAGATATTCTAATGATAATCTGGATCATAAAATAAATTTGCAATTGAAATACAACATAAGCCATATACTTCTCCAAAGGAAGGGCCACTTAGGGGTTCTAAAATATTTATTTACAAAACTGAATGTGATCACGTGCTGTTGTTACATGATCCAGGAGACTCCTCCAGTGGACACTCTTAAATGCTAATGCATTGTGGGATCAAATAACTACACTCACATCATGGCAGCTGTTGGTGTAAAAGACATCAGCTTCAGCTGCCTGCTGATGATGCTTTTTTTTCTCTATGATCTTGCTTTTTTTGTTCATTTAAAATCAAAAGTCTGATTTAAAACACGTCCTGCCTTTGAAATGAAACCCAGCCAAAGCTTCTATTAAACAATGAAAGACATCCAAATGAGATTAATGATATGACCTCTCTTTGATTTGGTAAAAAGGTAACTTTCTCTAAAGGACAGGTTCACAGTTTTTCAAGTGTGTCTTAAACCAGCAGTCAGGTGTCCATAAGAACAGTGAAAGAGCTTTTCCTCACTGTAATCACTCCTCCTGTTCATACTGGATATTAAAAGATCTCCTTCTAATGTGCTTTCAGTGGAAGTGATGGAGGATAAAATCCACACTATGTCCACAGTCATTTTGTGCAAAAATGCATTTAAAAATCTATCTGAAAGTTCTATGAGGCTTCAGCAGTCTGAATCATATCAAGTGGATAACTGACATACTTACTGTCTTTCCTCAGACAGCATCTATCTTCATATTAGCTTCACATCAACTTTTAATTACATTTTTACACAGGAGGAGGACTGTGGATTTCGTCCTCCATCACTTCCATTGTAAGGTCATTATGAAGGGATCTAATGGTCAGTATGAACAGGAGGAATGATTACAGCAAGAAAAACATGTGTCAATGTTCACTTGGTCTCCTGACTGTTATTTTAACACAGACTGGAACATTTGTGAAACCATCCTTTAATGTCAGATCTGGTAAAGTTATCAATTCATTGCAGCAACACATTGTTAGATGTTGTACCCTGAAACTGTATTATGATAACTGCTATCATAACAATTAATATATCACCACACATCTGCCTCGCAAAATGATGTAATATGAGCCAGCTCCCACAGTGCAGATGTTTGGTTCTGTGTTGTCCTGTTAGCTTTCACACATACCACAGTAATGCACAGCTTTCCCGCTCTTTCCTTGGAGTAACTCTGCGTGACATATATTCTCCACAGTATGGTGTTTCCTGAGAGGACGTTTTATCTCTGTTCAAAGACCGCTGTGGAAGCAGACGAGTGGATCAAGATCCTGAGGTGGAAACTGGTGAGTTTGTCCGCTTCTTCACTCCATGTCATTGTTGAGTTTCTAGACAAAACATCTCTTGGATATATCTTGGTCCTGCCTTTCATGGGGGTTGTTGAGAAGCATTCTGGGAAATAGGGGGAATCACTAACTGAAGGTCTGGCGAAGAGGTTAGGCTGGTTGAGGGACATTTGGTAATTACAACACCTCATGACTCAGGAAGTCTTCCAGTGTCATGAATAATGTTTGCTTGAAGCAAAGCAGTGCATACAAATAGGAAGTGAGCGTAATATTGAACCTACTTCCTTATTACTGAAAAACACCACACTGATTCAACTGCTGAGCTCTCATTCTTTATTAAAGGGTCCTCTGCTGGTTCGTAAAACACACTGTTATACTGTATGACCGTGTGTGTGTGTGTGTGTAAGTGACTGATATTATCAGCTTGATATTAAAAGCTGAAATTCCAAATCATTTCCCAATAATTATCAAAGCCTTTCCTAGAAAGCGCTCTGTAAATCAGTATCAGTTATAGTGAAAGTAGAAACAGTGTTAATGAGTAATGTGTTCACTTCCATTAAATCATTTCCTGAGCTTCTTAGGTTAGCAGTGCATGCAGCGCCTGTAGAGAGTTAAAGGCAAGCAGACAACTGAACATATGTGGAGTAATGTTTCCAATAATAATTAAGTAATTAATAAGTAATTCATATTTATTTAAATAGAGGTTTTCTTCCTATTTTCCCAATAATTAGTAGCAAACTGTCTGACTAGAGGAAAATCATAAAGTCAATATTAATCTTCTCTTTCATTTTCATGAGTTAGGATGTGTGAATCAGGTTCATACCTGAACAGCCTTCCATCTATTCACAATGCAACTTCAGACAAGTAAAAAGAAAGGTTTCTGGAACATTAACCTAATTGCAATGCATGCTGGGAAGTGAATTAATGGACTAATCATATTCCTCAACAAACTCAATTGATTAGTTTAGTGAACACACAAAGTAGGACTTTCTTTCCATTCAACATCAGAAGACTTGGACACATGTATTGTGAAGGTGGCAGGAGTAAATCTGTCTCATCCACACGTCCACAGTCATTCAAGGAACGGCTCGTTTCATTTGCTTGTTGTTGTAAGTTTCTCTTGTTTCCAGTCACAGATACGAAAAGGTCGATGACAGCTGTCAGTGGACAAGAGACTGAAAGAAACCAGACCTTCATAGAAGACATAACATCACTGTTCAAAACTGAAGATTGCATCCCAGCGTGAATATCACAGGGATGCATTTCCCTGATTGTGCTGAGTGAAGAACATGGATGTGACTCCACTTTATTTAACTTCTATGACTTTTTTTTTTCTTCTAAAAAGCTTGCTTATGTTCCTCTGAATATCCTGCTGGCAGTCTGACTTTGCTGTAGATCTTCTTTCTTAGGGGATTTTTTTTTTAACATTATTTAAGATAAGGCAGATTATTCTGTTATTAATGAAAAGACCAAAATCAACAATGTATCAATCCTTTCACTCCTCTACTGTGGCTGCATCGAGCCCGTCGTTTCCTACTGAAGATGTCAATCTTTTAAACAGCTCACAAAATAGGTTCTTCTTTAAGACTCAAGTCATTTCACAAAGCAGCTGTTTACTGTTACTTTTAACAAAAAACTTCTCAACAGGGGGAACAGTACCATTGTTGAGGATTATTTTCAGCGCCAGATTATTCCAAATGATTCTCTATTCTGGCAGGAGTGTGTGTGTGTGTGTGTGTGTGTGTGTGTGTGTGTGTGTTGGTGGTGATGCAGGAACATGTCACCCAGTGCAACAGTTTTATGGCCCAGAGGAATAAGATATCAAGCTTTGATACACACACTCACACTCACACAATACTAGTGAGTAGATCAATTCATTGTTGGTTTGGGATTTGTTGACGTAGTGCTGAATGCTACATGAGAATGTACAGAAGACTGATGACTGTAGTCATTTGAAATAAAACCAGTTAACTGAATGATTCTCATCAGATGTTTCATTTTACAATCACACCTCTGAAACAAGTACACTGACACTCCACTGTTCAAGTTGTCAAATGTATCACTGTTTTAGTCAAACTTGAATGATCTACTAATGGTAGCACAAGTTGACTACATTTGTCAAACTTAAAAGAACTTCACTGCCCAGATGTTGGAACGTGGCTGCAGGGATTTTCATTAGTGCATTAGTGAGGTCCAACACTGATGTTGGGTGATGAGGTCTGGCTTATCCAGCTCATCACAAAGGTGTTGTTCTGTGCAGGCCAATCAAGTTATTCTGCACAAACTGTCCCACAGTTGGAAGCATGCACACAATGCATCTTAAAGAGGATGCATCGTGTGCAGGTCTATATTTATTTGAATCCCTGCACTGCTCACTTTCATATATTTCATCAAACTGGATTTAACATTGTACATTGCATTCAACCTTCACTATTATGTCATTTAATTATTTATTGTACGTTACATTTCATCCACATTTCCATTTCCCTATCAGTTTGCATGTGGAAGGAGGAGTGTGTGCAGTAGATTCAAACACAGTATATTTGGAATAGTATGAGGTTTATTACTTGAGTTGGATCAGCTTTGTGGAGCTGCATCACTGGCTGACTCAGGCTACATTGAGTAAAAGGAAGGAAAAGTGTTTTAGGTGCTAAAAATGAAACATTTATTCAGACTTGACATTTGATTTGACATAAAAACTTTGCCTTAGATGTGAAAATGCTGATGAGGAGCATCTAAATACTAGAGAAAAGCAAAGTCAGCAGAGAACAGAGTGTACAGGAAAGTTCGATCATGATGTAAACTGATGTGAAGATGTGAACACTTCACGAGTCATTACTTAGAACTGTTCAAACCTTCAGACAGGTTTTTTCCCCACAGGACATAAATGCAACATTAGAAATGAAAAGAGATTGAGATTGGTGATTCTGCTGTGGATCCTGCTCAGGGTTCTCCTGGATGTTTCACATTATGTCACCTCCACCACCTGCCTCAGCTCCTCTATTAGTGGGGCCAACTCCTTCTCCAGACTCATGATGAGACCTGAGGACACGCAGAAACTGTTGTTACTTCACCACTCAGCCAGTAGCTCAACAAACACGAGACGCACATGTGGAAAAATAAATAAATCAGCATATTCAACAGAGAATGAACTGTATGACCTCTGGTGACCTTTAATCCTCTAATGGCAACAGTGCAAAACATCATATCTCTGCACATATTTCTTTCTGACTTGTACACTTTCTTGAGAAACTGTGGGTGACAACTGATAACACAGCAGAGGTAACACAACGTATTCTGCTTACTTTACAGCTTTCACTACTCATAACAGACCGGAGGTTCAGTAGTGTGTCAGGAGGCTGATTAACATCTGGAGTTGATCTGAAAACTGTGAAACTCCATAATATTAGAATATTAGAAGCCCAGATGACTCGTAGAGGGATAACCCACTCTACATCAGTTAAACAAACTCCAAGCACGCCTTATTTACTATGACTAACCTCTGATAAAACTCACCTTAGAAACACATTCTCTACTGATATATCTACTGATGATATCTATACTTTGATAAAGCTTATAGTTGGGGCTGACCAGACCTTAGCTATGCTGTTATAGGCCTATACTGCAAGGGGACTTCCCATGATGCACTGTGCTCCTCCTCCTCCTCTCCATCCATATGCATCCATGTAACATCAATGCATGTTACTAACTTGGCTTCTTCCTCTGTGTTTTTTTGCGTGTTTTTTGTCCTCCCCTGGCTACTGCTATTGCTGCTGTTATTGTTATTGTTATGATTGTTGTTATTCTGTTCAATTAAAAACTGATTGATTGATGGATTGATGGATTGATGGATGGATGGATTGATGGATGGATTGATGGATGGATGGATTGATGGATGGATGGATGGATGGATTGATGGATGGATGGATTGATGGATGGATGGATTGATGGATGGATTGATGGATGGATTGATGGATGGATGGATTGATGGATGGATGGATGGATGGATTGATGGATGGATGGATTGATGGATGGATTGATGGATGGATTGATGGATGGATTGATGGATGGATTGATGGATTGATGGATTGATGGATTGATGGATTGATGGATGGATGGATGGATGGATGAGGAAGGGTGACCTGGGTAAAGTGGTATGGGCTGGTACACTATGGAAATGATTCCGGTCAGAGAATCCTTTGCGGTAGGAGGGCTTGTTTCTTTCTATAAAGGTGTTGCAGCATGTGTGTGTGTGTGTGTGTGTGTGAGGTAGATCAGAGGTCACACACAGTCCACATTATTGTCTCACAGGTTTGCTGTGACAAAAGGGAAATTCCACTCTGCTCATTAACTACTTCATAGTTGGGTTGGGCCGTGTGTCGGGAAAGTGACAGAGGGAGAAAGCCTGTGTGTGTGTGTGTGTGTGTGTGTGTGTGTGTGTGTGTGTGTGTGTGTGTGTGTGTGTGTGTGTGATGCCACCTTATGAGGAAGTACCACTGGTAGGCTTTCATACACACACACACACACACACAGATCACCATATTTAATTAGAAACACCTTTTTTCTTGGTATTCATTTCTGCCAACACAAAGCAGCCACACTGCTATGAAACTTATTTAGTGATTTCAGTAAATAAATAATGCAAGTTCATTCATAATGCTATCTCTAGTGTCATCTGCACATAATAATAGAAGTGCAAACATGTCAAACTAGTGACTCCACAGTTGACTGAGGTGAACAGAAGATCTCCAGCATATTTTTACCTGTGTTTGCGCTGCTGCTGGCTATGAAACTGATGACCAGTGGTAATCGATTAAACTGCACAATCTGTTCAACACAGAGACAACAGAGAGGTTCAGAGCACAATCAGCAGATTAATACAACTCGTCTACTATAAGTCAAGTCAAAGCTGATGGACAGTGGTCAGCCTCAGACCCCCTGACCAGACCCCCCCCTCTCATAGGCTGACTGCTGGTTCGCTGTGACATATGTTTCAAGTGTGACTGAAGGCATTCACAGCTCACGTGCTGCCTTGATGACCATCATGTGAGATAGGATTTATTTACATTTAAGGATTTGAATCAACAAGCTGGGTGCTCATTTTCAATTCTAAAATAAATGTATAATCAATATTAATGCTTTATGTGCATTTTGGAAGTGACTAAAAATGACCTTAAGGCCATAATTTACCAAATGAGTCAGCTTATCTATTACAACAGGACTGCATGTATGAAACAGGATGTAAAGTGTGTTACATGGACTACAGCTTCTTTATGTATCATTATGTTTTAGTGCAGAGCCAACACAGATGAGAGAGAGAGGGAAACAAGAGGACTTTATCAGGACATTTTCCACAGTTAGGATAAGTATTTAGACACTTCTACATTTTATTTTTCAGGCTCTGTGCCAAGTCTCACTTTTCATTTGAGTCGGTTCAATGTAGAAAGAACTGTGTGGGAGATGGGGCCTTTTTAAAAACACATAGTTTAGGGTATGAAGTTGAGGGCTTTGGATATAATTGGACACTTGGATACCAAAATGTTTATTGGAAGTTGTGTGTTGTGCTCAGAAGAGCTCACACATGGCTCAGGGTTGACTTAGATTGAAGTGGAGTCATCAGACAATATGAGGAGGAGCAGAGAGATGATTATGCAAGTTAAGAAGCTAACAATAATAATGAGGCTGGGAAAAAAAAAAAGCTGAATTCTATCTGAGATATCAAAGGTTGGGTAGTTGGGTACGTTCTAAAAGACAAAAGTTGGTAAAAACTAGAAAATGTCAAAGGGGCTGGTAGCCCAACGAGCACCTTTAAGCCCTTTATAACCGCACAGCTCTCCAGGATATAGGCGGACATGTTTCCTTATCAACAACCCAGAGAAGACTTGATGAGCAGAACCTCAGAGGATTTCAGCCACAGGATGCAAACCCTTGACAAATAACTAATGAGCTCCACTGTGAGGACAAAGAGTCTCGTGCACTGTTGTATTTAATAATACCAGGGTATTGGTTCCCAGCCCTCGTTCTCTCTATATTGATGCAAACCTCCTTAAATTAAGGAGAGACTTGGCACTTGAATGCTGTCATAATCATTTTACATCACATTGAAGCACAGAGCCCAAAGAACAAAAACATCTGTATCAGTCCAAATACTTCCTGTCTGGACTGTATGTGACAACAGCAAGTCATATATGAGACAGGACGGACTGCAGTCGATCTGTCTTTATGATCGTTGTGTCTGACCTGGTAGGTGTTGTAGTAGCAGATGATACTCTTATTCTTGGAGAGGCCCAGCTTGCTGCCCTGATCTGTGGCCAGAGCAAAGGTGGACAGGAAGCCAGGTCTCAGAGCGTGGACTGGAGCGTTGTCATTGGCAACTGTGGGATTAAAAAACAACAAATCACGCTCAAAGCAACTCTCCAGAGAGTGATGAGCGTTTCTCCTTGTTTCTGTTGCAGAATATTATAGAACTTCTACTTCCTTTAAAAAGGCAACCGCCGAGTCTCCTGCTGAATGGACGGCTGTGATTTACACACATGACCTTGATGATAAACCAAACCTGCTAGAACCACCTCTCACCTGCATTTATTGTTCTTTCTGATCCTCTCACAATGTTTGAAAGTAATAAAAGAGCTGAAAATCCTCTAATCTACATTAATAAAAGCCTTCTAGTGGTTGAAGTGGGTGAAGTTTGGATAAAATGTAAAAACAATGTGTGAATTAAAGCTTAAACTAGAGCAGTACAGGACTTCAATGCCACATGAAGAATAAAGTACAGTACAACACAATAGTTAAGAGTAAAAAATTGATATGAAATAGAAGAAAATTTATAAGAAAGCCTTTAAGAAATAAGTCTTGAGAAATGATTTAAAAGAAGATACTGATGTCAGGTTTTTCCACTGCTGAGGGGCCCTAACAGCAAACACTCGGGGACCCTTCTGTCTTGAAGCATGAGGTGGGAGCTGTCAGCAGGTTCCTGTCTGAGGAGCTCAGGTTGTGCACTGTTTGGCAATATATAGTTCTAGTATAGCTTTAAAAGTAGCAACTAAAATAAATGGGCAGCCACTGTAAGATGAGGTTAGTGTCAAGGGTTAAATACACAGAGATATTATATGCACATGTCATAAACTTGAACTCTGAATTAATTTAGCTAGAATGAGTTCATTTGAAGTTGTTAGGACGTTCCTCATGTCAGATGAGTCTATGAAGAAGACGGGAGGGAAAGGAAGCCTGTGAAGACCACAACAATCATCAGACCATCAGTTTGGACTTTTTCAAACTTCCACTCATGCCAAACGTCTACAGTATACATACACAGCTTTCCATTCAACATGTGATTCAATCAAAGTCTCCACCATACATGCTCTCATTGTTAACTATGCTTTATGCTCATCAGATTGTAAGTTAGAAAGCTAATAAATGATGACACTGATGAGAAAATGTATAAGAGGATATTCATTATCCATTAGAGACCAGGCGCCAAATATCACAGCTTCAGTCCAGTCATATTAAAAACCAAAGGCATTGTGGGACATTTCTGTAGCTGAGACCTATAGCTTGGTTGTAAAATAAAAATTTCAAATTAAAGTCATATATACAACACCATGGTATGGCAGTGTTCTGCTTCATATGCATCATGGGATCAGAAGGGAACGGCTCCTTACCTTTGATAACTGGGACTCCATCCCTGTCTGTCACAACAATAGCATGAAGACCTTCAACACTGCAGGAGCACAGACAGCACAGTTCACTATTTGCAACTTTATTTTTATTTTTCAGTTTTCAGACAAAAAGGATGGCTTGTTATAACCAAAATAATACTAGCTGATGATGTAAGAAATGCTATTATTATTGATCATATTGCAGTCTTTAGGAAAAGGTTTATTTCTAAACACACTCCAGTCATCTTTTGATGGAGGGTTTGCCTGCAGCTGTTTCTGTGTGATGACTCCTTTAACATCTTTTTTTTTTTTTTTAACTCTGATGTATTTTATTTGTGTTTTTAATGCAGTTGATTCCTTTTATTGTAAATTGTCTCCTGTATGTTGTCATTTTAAGACTTTTAAAGTACATTCATTTGAAATTCTTGGGACTGTCACCTTTTGACATCTATCTTGTATTGATGTTTTAATGTGGTTGCTCCACCTTTACCGTTATCATTTTAAAATTGATCGCTGTATGTTGTTATTTTGGCCTGTGCAGTGTGTTGAGACCATGTTGCCATGGTGATTCTACACTCAAAAGAAATAAAAACTGAAATTGAATTGACCTTCAAAAGTATTTTAGAAAGGTATTTATCCTGTTTGTCCAGAACTTCAACAAAAGAGCTTTCAACATCTATTCTAAAAATGCCCACATATCTTTAGTAATCTCTTACCAATATGAAAATGACTTGTCTATTTTTAAAACACATTGCATATTCATCCTGCTGTAGAAATGTCAATTTTAGAGGGTTTTTTTTTTTAAATATACAAACAATAAACATGGTGACAGCTGTGGCATGTAACACAGCTTTAACATTGTATGTCATCTATCATACACACCTTTGCAACTGTTTGTACAGGAATCGCTTCAAATCCTGCAAAGAAAAAAAAAAAAGTTAGATAGAAAATAAGCAGACAAGCTGTGACATGACAGTAGCAGCTGTCTTTCCAACTATCTGCCACTTTAATGCCTTTTTGACTCTACTTAACATCGCATGGCGAGTGTTGTCACATAGTGTGCAACTAAACATGTACATACCACGTATATACACCTATAGTTTTGTTGTAATTAACACAATGTTATTTTTCTCTCTCCATGCTAAAGCTAGACAGAGACTCTTCGACGAGCTAACTGGAGGAACAGTGACTCACATCAGCCATGGTGTTATCCAGTCCGCTCGGCAACTGTGGAGAGAAGGAAGGCTCTATTTATGAAGAGGAACTTAAACTGTATGCTAAAATAACTGTGGCTTAAAACATGCTAACATGTTAGCTAATTCGCATGATAGCCGGCGACATTTTGCTACTTATAGTTATCCCACTGCCAACTGCTTAAATTGCACACAAGACGAATTTGAAATGATAAAACTAACAGATAAAACAAGCATACACGTTTAAAAAAAACACTCAATGGATGTCTTGACGTACCTCTTCTGAATTCTTTTTTAGCTCAGTTAACTTTGCAGCTACATACTAGGTAAGAGACAGAAGCTGAAATCACATGACACACTTGTTTTGTTTCCGGCTCTTGAACAAACTGTTGAGGAGAGTCAGTACTGCGCAGCACTGGAGCAACGCATAAACACACTGCGCGCTTCCGTAACGTACAACATCTGCTAAAAATGACTAGAGAGCACTTTCTGCTGTCAGATGGTCAAAGGTGTACTGTAGAAAATGCACTTTGACCCCGCTGGTAGGTGGTGTTTAGTGGCTCTGATTTGTGGTTGTGAATTTCCCCATATTTCTTAAATGCAGCATTGTAGCAGAGCTGTAACCAGTATTTGAATAGCCTACCACCTCAGCTCATGATATAGACTCTATAATGGATGCATATTATTGGATTTTTTTTTGCCGACATCCAATATGCCATATGTTTCCAACTCATTGTGGCTGATTGCAGATGCCGATATATGCACGTTTTTTTTCTACATAGTAAAACATAGAGTGTCAATGTAACTCTTAGAGAGTTGAATTGAACTCCGTTCTAGACAACATTTGGTCCCACTCAAAATTAGAGTGAAATTTACTCTCGGGCCAGTGTTACATTTTCAGAGTTAATTCTACTCAATTTAGTGTCAAGTTAGTTTTATCCTCGTTGCACATCATTCGGATGATTTTTAAGGGTGACTGGTGTTACAACGCAATGCTAAAACAAAAACAACAACAACAACAACACTAACAAACAACAGTAAAATAAAGAAGATACTCTACAACAACCTGGGGGTCATATGGTAGACATGAGAATATTGGTGTGGAAATCATTGTGGTAAACCAAGTGGATGAATTACTGAACCTCCATCTGTGGGTTAATAAAGTGGAGTGGGAATTGCTCAGTTAAATTATGGTCATGGGAATGGTGACACTTCTGATAAGGACATCTGACCTTCAGAATAAAATTGGTGGGGGTACATAGTGTTAACCCACTCAATTCATTAATATTTCTTTAAAAAAAAAAAAAAATCTGTGTAGCAGATGATATCACATAAATATACAGAATTTACAACTTTGTTGCACTGCCCCCAAGAGGCCAAAATATAAATATTATATATATAATGTTTGCATTATATTAGTTTAACATGCTGTTTGTACAACATAATTTTGATAGATCCAATTATATTGTGTATATTTAATTATCCTACATGTAAAATGTATTCACTCATGCATACTGTCTAAATAAATTCAAACACCTAGCTATTGTTGTTACACCTGAAGATTAATCATTAAGGCACTAAGTTTAGATCCTGATGAGCAGGTTGGCACCTTGCATGGCAGCCTCTGCCATCAGTGTGTGAATGTGTGTGTGAATGGGTGAATGTTGGCATGTAGTTGTAAAAGTGCTTTGAGTGGTTGGAAAACTAGAACTGTGTAATAGAAATGCAGTCGATTTACCATTCACCATATATCCACAAAAAGATGTAGTAAAGAAGTAAAGGTGGGGTTCTGTGAAGAATGTCACGTGCATCCTTTATACTGTATATAGTATATTTGTATATTATTTTGACAATGATTTTCTTTTTTTAAGAAATAGAGAAACATCAAACACAGTGACCCTGCAGGTTAAGTTTATAGAAACGGAGTAAAGGCAGGGAGCAGTTGTCATATCCCTGAGACCAAGTCCAAATATAGCCAACTATTAATAGAATATCCTCAGAGTCTGGGCTTCATGTGTTCAACACCACACCACTGTGAAGTGGCTGTGTGGGAGGAGGCCTTCGACTGTGTTTGGCTGTGTGCTCTGGACTCAAACAGGTGAGTTTGTTGAAGAGAAGAAACGAAGAGGTTGTTGTGTGTCCTGTAGGCTTATGTGCTCTTAATTATGAATCCTAAGATCCATTTAGATCTTTTATGAGCCAGAGGCAGAAACAAATTTGCTTCTTTCAATAGGTCTGTAGCCTACTGTATGTGTTCTGGTAGTTAGGAAAGTCAAAAACATTTTTTTTAAATAGCAACACAAATGATATATATTTTGACAGTTTGATATATGCTACTTCAGTGGTTTTCACTTGTCACCTGTAATTTTCCTGATGACAAGTCCAAGACTGATTTATTTGTGAGCAATAGAGTAAGAAGCTCTGATGCTGCATGTCTGTCAAGATTCAAGACACAATTCATGCAAAAAGCAAAACAACATATTGTCATGGATAGACCTTTGACAGGGACGAAAAGAAAAACATGACACAAAAAACATGAAGAGGTCTATCTTGTTCAATGACGGCTAAAACCACCTCACAGCTGATTTTATATCCAAGATATTCTTAATATCTCAAAATATATTCAGAGGTTTTATGTAAAATCCACTTATATTGTGTATAGTTATTTTCTATACACTGATGGAGTGTTACTTTATTTCTGGGTATGCTTAGTGGACAGTTTTATTGTGTTTTATCTTGTCTTGACTTTGCTCTGGTGTGTAGCATGGGGGACTTCCAGCAATTTGAGCAGGACTTCTACCAGACGGGATATTACATAGATGACCAGGGTCACACTGTGGCCTACAACTATGATGCCTATGATT
Source organism: Euthynnus affinis (assembly GCA_029490765.1). Classification (NCBI taxonomy): domain Eukaryota; kingdom Metazoa; phylum Chordata; class Actinopteri; order Scombriformes; family Scombridae; genus Euthynnus; species Euthynnus affinis. Next base: position 2,081,388 of record CM055851.1, on the reverse strand, counting down.
CCACAACCTCTGCTTTTTATGACAGGTAAGTGTTCAGACTTTTGAGGATGGTTCCAGACTGTACCTTTCATGTGTTACCATTCCAGACTCTGCTAACCATCTTCACTGATAGAGGAACTGATTGATGTCTGCTGCAGCACAATAGGTTTTTTTCTTCCTTTTTTTAACCAACTTGTGACTCTGTTTCCTTATCCAAACAAAGAAGGTAGCTGGAATTGATGTTAGCTCAGTGACTCAAACATAATGGTAATACATAAGGTGACTGTGGACGCAGTGCTGAGCAGGAACAGACTTACACACCTGAGTGGATGAGAGAGTCATTCACATTAATACCATGTCTGATACTAACTAACACATGCTGTTGGTGTTAGAACAATGTGTTACATGTCACCATTCATCTTAGGAGATATTACACAGTGACTGTAACACATGTGGTTTGATTTGATGATCACTTTGCCATAGCGTCATTGATCCAGGGTGGACATCTGACTCAGCCTGATTTGACTGATAAATTGACATGAGCTTTTTTTGGGGGTTCTGTGCAACTGTCTTAAAATGTATCTGGATCTGTTGTCAGAGAAACAAGCTCAGCCTCGGTATACTTGAAATGTTTGTTCGATGTATCATTCGAGCACGTTTCAAGGTAAACGGGAAGCATTCATAGGTAGAAGTGATGTGGTGATAACGCAGCATTTAGCAGAAGTGTTATCATTTAAATGTAGAGTAGTTATTAAAGGTGGGATCTAAATTTTACACAAAGTTCATTATTTGCTTGTCATGATTAGTCCAACTCAGCTGTTGGATACAATGTCTTCTGTGATCTTTGTCAAGTCTGAGATATATAACAGAAAGCCTCAAACAGGGGATGTGGAGTTTGAAACTCTAAAATGAAGGTCAATGTACTAGCTTTATAGCTGTGATAACAGGTGACTGTATATGGGGGGAGGTGGTAACCCCTGTCTGTCCAGACAGTCTGTGGCAGTGGATGTGAATAGAACCAAAGTTCAATTTTTAGGTCACAGGGTAAACACAATCCCAAATGAAGGCCTTTTCACCGGGGCTGTCAAAGGGCACTCTGAGTCATGTAGGAACATACTGTCTTATGTATAAGAAACTGTGTGTACACCATATTATAGTTTAGGTATGTACAATAGTATCTTATTTATTACTACTTTTATATTCATTCAATGAGGGTTTACATTGGGGTTTTTTTCGTTTTTTTTCTTGGAACTGTGTTGTTTTCAGTGGAAGTCAGGCTTTAATGCCAGGTGTTCTGGATCCTTCCATGGAGCAGCAGTACACTGGACAGTTCTACCAACCTGTGGGGGACAAAGGAACACATTTTCCTGAAGAGGAGCCTCCTCTTCTTGAGGGTATTATTTGCCTAACTCAATGTTTGACAATTATATAGAACAATTCAAAAGTTTGTACTCACCCACTCATTCAAGGGCTTTTACTGTCTACATTGTAGAACAATAATAAAGACATCAAAACTATGACATCACACAAATTAAATTACATAGTAAACCAAAAAAAGTGTTAAACAAATAAAAATATATTATATTATATATTATATCATATTTTAGAGTCATGGTAGCCACTCTTTGCTTTGATGACAGCTTTGCACACTCCTGGCATTCTCTCCACCAGCTTCATGAGCTCATCACCTGATGTGGTTTTCCATTAACAGGTGTGCCTTGTTAAACGCTAATTAGTGGAACTTGCACTTGCCTTCTTAATGCATTTGAGACCATAAGCTATGTTGTGCCAATGAAGTGTTGGTATACAACAAATAGCATTATTCCACTACTGTAGTAATCCATATTATGGCAAGACACGCTCAACTAAGTAAAGAGAAACAACTGTCCATCATTGCTTTAAGACATGAAAGTCAGTCAATCCAGAAAATGTCAAGAACTTTGAAAGTTTCTTCAAGCCCAGTCCAAAGAGTTCCCTCTGATGCAGAGGAGAAGTTCATTAGGGTTACCAGCCTCAGAAATCCCCAATTAACGGCACCTCACATTATAGCCCACATCAGTGCTTCCCAGAGTTCAACTAGCACACACATCTCAACATCAACTGTTGCCATTAGATGACCTTGCCTCCACAATCACCTGACCTAAACCCAACTGAGGTGAGGTCAAGTTTGGTTTTTGTCCTGTCTCCACGTTTTGTCTTTTCATTTCCTGTTTTATTTTGAAAAGTAACTCTCCTCTCGTCTAAGGTCACTTGCCCTTCCTCGTGTGTCTCAGTCTGATTGCCCTAAGTGTTTCCACCTGTTCCCCCTTACCCTGTGTTTAAATAGCCTGCATCTTTAGTGTGTTTCATGTCTGTGCATTCATCCCAGCCTTTGCCACCATCATTGTCTGGATTTTTGTTCTTCATCCTCCAAGTGAGAGTTTTATATCTTAGTTTAGTTTCATAGTTAGTGTTTTCATAACCTTTCTCTTTCCTCTGTATAGAGTGATTTTTTTTTTATAGATTAGAGCCTCAGGAGTATTTTCTGTTTTTTACCTTGTTATTTCTAGTTCCTCTTTCCTCCGTAGCTGGAGTGATTTTTATTTACATATAAATTTAAATAGTCCATTGTGTTTTCTTCTTTTTAGTGGAGTGATTAGTATTTTAATATTTTTTTTATAGCTTTGATAGATAGAGCTAGTTTTATAGCCAGTTTATTTGTCTTGAATTGTCTTGGAGTTCCTTGGAAGCTACAATAAAGACTGGTATTGAACCTTGCATCTGTGCCCTGAGTCCTCACCTGGTCATGGCAGATGGTTTGGGATGAGTTGGACCGCAGATTGAAGGAAAAGTAACCAACAAGTACTCAGAATGTGTGGGAACTCCTTCAAGACTCTTCGAAAAGCATACCAGGTGATGACCTCCTGAAGCTGAGATAATGCCAAGAGCACAAAGCTATCATCAAAGCAAAAGGTGGCTACTTTGAGTAATCTAAAATAAGAAAGATATTTTAGTTTGTTCATACATTTCTGCTTACCATGTAATTGCATATGTGTTACTTCATAGTTTTGAAGTCATCAGTATTCTACAATGTAGAAACCAGTAAAAATAAAGAAACTCTTGAATGAGTACATGTCTCCACACCCTGGTGGTACTGTATGTCTTTAGTCATGGGAAGTTGAGCACTTGCTAGCAATGATCTGTTCAGAGGTCAGATGTGTTAGTTCCAGGAAACGGAAGGAGGACCAACTAGTTACTAAAAGCAACATTCCTGTGTTTAATTAAATAATTGAGGCCCATTAGGGTAAAATTCTCCAAAATTTGACAAAAAAGCAAAGTTTTGAGAGGTCTGAAAAAATGCGTACAATTGTACAGCACAACTATTCTCCTTTCCTCCCCTCAGACTTATCTTATGATATTTTGGAGGGGCTCAACCTCTATTTTGGGAACCACTGGACTAAACCAATGAGACTGTTTTATAGAATAGTTAAAGCTTACTCCACAAGCACAACAGTAAATACTGCTTGGGGCTTTTGATTCATAAGTTGCACTGTGCTGTAGCTGCTCTCTGACTTTAATTCTCCTGTTTTATTCTATTTAAGCTTATTTTATTTTCTATTTAAGTATTTCTAACTGGATTTAAATGTATCATTTTATAATGTAATATGTTTCGTTTGCATTTGTCTTTATGTGTTGAAATGTGCTTTACAAAATAACTTTGCCTTACACATTGATGCATCACTAACACCATAATAGTAATGTTATCCATGATATATCAGTCAGAGGGACATTTGTCTGCAGAATGAGTACTTTTACTTCAGTACATGTTGCTGATAGTAGTTCTGTACTTTTATTTAAGTATGATTTGAATACAGAACATGTACTTATTATGGAGTATTTTACATTGTTTATATTCTTGTGTTGGTACCTTCACTTGAGTACTTCTTCCACCACTGCATGGCACTGACACTTCACTCCACACCAACAGTCAGAAAGACTTACAGGATGCAAGATTCCATTTTAAATCATTGTTTTCTGTGAATTGATTGAGTGATTTTGTTTTTACTCCTGTCTCTTAATTGCCCAGAACTTGGCATCAATTTTGATCACATCTGGCAAAAGACACTGACGGTGTTGAACCCTTTTAAGCCTGCAGATGGCAGCATTATGAATGAGACTGATTTGACAGGTCCTATCCTGTTCTGCATCACGCTGGGGGTCACTTTAATGATGGTGAGTTACAACTCTCGACAGAGTACGTGAGCATTACCACAACTCCTAGTCAACTTTCACTGCTGTATGATATGTACAGTAGTAAGATTTGACAAGTGTACCTATGTTCCTCTTCTCTCACATGAAGGCAGGTAAAGCCCAGTTTGGCTACGTGTATGGGATCAGTGCTACAGCCTGTATCGGGATGTACATCCTGCTCAGTCTGATGAGTTCTCTGTCAGTGTCGTATGGTTGTGTGGCCAGTGTCCTGGGTTACTGCCTCCTGCCCATGGTGGCCCTCTCTGCATTTGCTGTCTTCTACTCTTTGCAGTAAGTCCACTCAGTGCTTGTGCATTATTTCTGTCTGAATGTAAACCATAATTATGATTGACTGAATTTTAAAAATTAAATCTAATCAAAGCTAAAGGTCAAATCCCAGACACTGATAAGAATATTAGGTGTGGTTGTTCAGTGTGCGCTGCTGAGAAAAACTGCCGAGGTGCTCTTGAGCAAGGCGAGGTGTGCTGCAGAAGTACTGCTCAAATAACTAACTACCCTACAGATTCTACCAGCCCCTATATAGCATATTCCTGCTTCTCTATTAACATATTATTTTAAAATTTAGGATACACATTATCTAATATAATTAGCCTTAAGTCACCAATCCCCTCACTTCAGCATATAGTTTCCAATCACTAATCACCATTCCTTTGATGATTGGCATGCGAGGCTCGAAACTTTGCTTGCAGTTCTTCCACTTGCTTTTTGCTTTGTGGGGAGGTTTCGGCAGAGAATCCACCGTAGCACCTGGTCATGACAGACCCCCCATGAACCTCCATTTATGACAAGATTGAGCAGATCTGAGATCTTTTAGATATGAACAGACGCAGCAGTGATATACTTTGGAGGACAACCTTCCCATAAGTTGTGTTAAATGTTCTAGGATGCTATTGTGGGAGGCTGATGTGGCGGCTCTGAACCTGTAGGAGTGTCCCGAGTAATGAAGAGTAAGCCAGGTTACCTGGCAGAGGTGCTGGTTGAACCAGAAATGAGTAGCTACATCTGGAATTGTAGGTTGTTTGCAATGGTTTAGAAAGGATTCAATGGAGATTGGACTTTGAAACAAAAAAGTGTAAGGCTGACCGAATTGATTGTTTTTTTCCACTTTAAGTAGAATACTATGGTGTAGTCTGAAGAATAAGAAAGAAAGAAAGTTTAAAAGAAAGAACTATGTGATCTAGGTTGGTCATTTGGTGGAGAACTACTGTCCACCATGGAACCCCCCAAAATTGGCAAAAGGAACAGCGTCTAAGCTGATGTCATCTGGGTCTTTGTCTGCTGTGGTTGCTGGAAATGGGCAGCAAGGGACACTGGCATCCTGGTGCCAGGTTCTCCTGCTAAGGCTGGCTGGCTGACTGTTGTGATTGCTGGAGCTGAAGGGCAGAGGGCACTGACATCCCAGTGTTTTTTGTCCTGGATGATGTAGGCTGCTGGTGTTGCTGTTGAAAAACCTGATTCCGGTGTTGGGTGCCTCGTCTGAGGTGCTGAAATGAGGCAAGAATGGTCAGTTGGGCAACTGGCAACCTGGTGCACAATAATAGAAACATTGTAAAGTTATTGAATTAATGGTAGATTAGTTGTATTAGTAACTGGCAACCGGGTGCATGTAATGGTAGGCATCTCTGAAGTGAAGTTAAGGTTAGTTTCATTAGTAATTGGCAACCCGGGGTACATAACTGTAGACGTTACTGAAGTGACGTTTTAGAGATGTTAGATTAGTTGTTAGAACAAGTGGACAACTGGCAACTAGTGACTATGATGAAAATAGCAGGATGTTTCTAAAGTGTGACAAGACTCGCTGAATGCGTGAAGGCCAACCCAGTGCCAGTTTGAAATGAAGGAGGAGGCTGAGAAGTCTGACACAAAGAGGGAGCATACACAGGGGGAAATACAACCTGCACCCACCAGGGGGGGCTGATGATGCAGGCTGTAACCAAGAAGGCAGTGGAGGCTCTGTGATGTCAAGTGTGATGACTCTGGTAGTGGTCGGCTCTGTCAAGGAAGTGGTGAGCACGGAATGCTTGTTGATAGTTGTTGCTGCTGACTAGAGGTGAAACAGTCTGGCTTCATTGTCTCTGCAGTTGAAGGGAATGCCTTCTCTTTCAGGAATCGTCAGAGGTGGGCAATGGTTCAGTCTCCGATGTCGGGCTACATATGTGAATGTGGAGGCAACCAGATTGAAGAGGAGGGTGCACCATGAATGTGCCACGTCGAATATCGCGGGACTGTAGAGAGGCAGCTTATGAGGAGAGAGTTGAAGCAGGGTTCATTGTTCTGCTGAGAGGAACACCGCTCTAGTTTTCTCTACTTTTTACAACATATCGTCCTTTCTATAATCGACTGTTCTGGGGCTGTATATGTCCTCCGGGCACATACACACTGAGAACTTATTCCAGCCTGGCTAGAGTTAGCGTTGACTAGACACAGCTAAATTGTGTTAGTGGAACAGCTTCAGCCTCACACAAAAGTTGATGTTAATTCATTCAAGCCAGGCTTTCTCTTAACTGCACTGATGGAACGCCCCTCTGGTGAGGTGTAGTCCTGCTCCTGAAACTTTGCAAGATAAGTTTCAAAATATGCTGCGTTCAGCCCCTGATGCCAACACTGAATAATTACCTACCACTTTCTGCACCTGTCAAAGTATCCATAATGAGCAGGTTAAAGGTCTGGTTTCATTTAGAGCTACAAAGAAAGAGGTCAGGTGACACTCTGGGATCCATGCAGGCTGTAGGTCAGGTTGACTTTCATGACTGTACTGCTCTGTTCCCCTTTTTGTTTTCTCAGAGGCGTCCTGGGTACAGTCCTGGCTTTACTGGTTGTTTGCTGGTGTAGTCTGTCTGCCTCCAAGATCTTCATCTCCACCCTGGGTATGGAGGGCCAGCAGCTGTTGGTGGCCTACCCATGTGCCCTGCTTTATGGACTCTTTGCACTGCTCACTGTATTCTAAATGTCACCAGAATACATCCAGAGGGAAATCTTTATTATTCAAGCACAATGTTTTGTTTTTATTCTATTTTTATTTGTTACTTTTGCCAACAAAATGAGAGGGAAATGTCCATTTTGGTGTCAAGGTAAAAGTTTTGGTGGGAAAACATGGGGATGATTGTTCTCGACTGATTACATTTTGTCAATGATTAGTGCCATAGGATAGGTTTAGAAATAGAACTTCAGTGCTTCCTTTCCTGTCTCTCTAGTGCAGGAAACACAGAAGCATGCTTTAAGGTAGTGGTTCAGTGTAGTGGTAAACATGGGTTCTAAGGGATCCCCACATAATTCCTGGGGTATGGAACAAGAAGAATCTTTTCTCAAATCTTTTTTTTTTTTTTAAAAAAAAAAGTTTCTCCTCAGGCCTCTAACAATTTTTCACATGAAACAATCTCTATATGCAGTGAATTTCATTAAAGATTTGGGTTTACAACATAACACAGTACATGTGTTCCATTTCTACACACAATGTTCTGAAGTATCTAACTCTCCTCTTACTCTAGGTATTATTACAGAGAGCTTCAGCTCCAGACTAAATCCCTAAAATAAATGCAAAGTGCTTGTTATTATATGATTTGATTTTATTCTCTTTCATTTGAATACAACACTTTAGGTAAATTATTTAATGTAATACTTCCATTTAGATATGTTATGTTGTATGACTGAGACAATGTTAAATAATGTATAGTATAAATAAATAGTTCTGATGAATAAAGATTTACGTATTTAAACATCTCTAACAGACATCTCTAGTATCAATTTGTGAGACTCTCTACTCTAGTGGTCTTTACTTAAAGGTGCATTCCTGATTTCAAAATCTGATTGTTTTTGTTTGGACAATTGGTTATAGGACTAAATAAATTTGGTAATTATGAAACAAACAGCTTCAGCCCTGCATTAATCAGACATGGTTTGATGACTCCTGAATTTGTTAATGATAGACATTCTGGTTCAATTACTCAGATAGAAACTGACATTTAAGTATGAGTTTACTTAAAATTTAAAAATTAATTTCTCCTTCCTTTGGTTTGTCTGTAATCTCTGCTTTTGTCTTGTTACAAACTTTGTCTGAGTTACAAACTTATGACTTTGAAGGATGTGGGTGTTTATCAGGCAGAGAGAATAACAAAGTAGTCTATCAAGTTACTCTATATAGTATCCAGTTTTTTTGGAATGTGAGTCATATCAGGGATTGAAAGTCTGGATATCTTGACCTCTGCTGTTGTTTGCCCACTGTTTCAGTGGTAGTAGGGGTACCACACTAATCTGACCAACAAGTCCTATGAATTAAACAACCACATTCATAGTTCGACTGTGTGACTCAAGAATAACACATAGGAGTGTTTTCTAATCTGGTGTCCTTATCAGCAGTAATGGACAGGACACATTTGTCTATGCTTTCCAAAACTGTTACACATCACTGTTCAAAACAACTGTTTTATGATATAATACTGTGGTTAAGGTATGATTAGGTTTAGGTACAAAATCCACTTGATTAGGTTTAAGGAAAGATCATGGTTTGAGTTAAAATGATCATTTTGTTCAGGTTAGAGAAACATATGGTTTGAGTAAAGTTACTACTTCCATAAGGCCACCTTCGTCATCATGGCTACAATAATAAGCATGGGGTAAAGGTTAGAGGATGATCATAGTTATACTTTAAAAAAAAACAACTCTGCATGGCCTGACATGCAGTTGGAAACAGGAAACGAACAGCGGTCTCCTGTGACAAAGTCCAATGTTGGATTAATGCTTCCATCCACCCCTCCGCCTCTCAATGAGGAAAATTGTTGACATACAGTCACTGAACACTTTATTAGGAACACCTGTGCAACTGAATGCAATCATATACAGCACATCTGTCACAAATTCTACTTTTACAAAACTTATACATTTTCTGTTTTGTTTTTGAAAAACCCACTATGACCTCAATCATGAACATAAAGGAAATAAAAATGGCAAATGGCTGCATTTTGTGCTTTTATCCAAAGCACCTCACAATGTTTCTGCTGCTCCCTCACCCATTCATACACACACTCACACACTGATGACAGCAAGCTACCATGCAGGGGGCTGGTACAACCATCAGGAGCAATTTGGGGTTTGAAGTGTGGAAGGGCACGTCGACATGAGGACTGGAGGAGTTGGAGATCAATCTTGCTGCCTGACCGAAGTTTGAGAGCGGCTGTCACAACTGTCAATCATGATGTCACATCCCTTTTTATATTATGAAATAAGTAATTAAAACCAAACTTATCAAAACAAATGAGCATTTGGACAAACGTCAGCATAATAAGAATTACATAAATTGATCAAAACTTTGATTTTTTTTAATCTGACTCTTATCTTGTTTGCTAACATGAAGAGGGCAGGACTTATGACCCATACTGCAGCCAGTCACAAGGGGGTGATCAAGATGTTTTGGCTTCACTTTTGGAGAGCTGTCATGACGTCCATATTTATGAACCCACAACAGCTGTGTGCTAACATGTGGCTGCTAACAGCTAGTGTTACACTGACTGAGTGACTAGCAAGAGGTAAGGGCCTCACCTTCATCTTCACACACCACAGAAAATACAGTCTTAAAGCTGCTAGTATGTTTCTTATCTCTGTTATTAACTATGTAAATTACATATTGGCAACATAAGCTAAGGAGTGATTGTAATTCACAGACGGTTTATTAAATAAATGAAAAAGATGTATCTGGTAATGAGATAAAGAAACCCCAGTTATGAGAAGTAGTTTGTGTACCTTAATTTTTTTTACCCAAGGCACAGTAACATACACTAACATTAAGATACTTTATAGCAGTCACCCTCCCAATGGTGGGATAGTGAATTACAGTAACAATCAGTGACAACATAATGTAGCTAATCTCCACATCAAACTGCCACTTTCAAGGTTATGTATGTAGGAATCAGAAATTCCTTCTCATTAGGGGCATCAGTGGCAGGTGCAGTCAATATCCTGGTGCTGGCACTCACACATATGCTCATGGCGTGAGTCCATTGCAGTTGGAGTCTTTTTCCTTGCTTACATTCCTCATAATTATGTAAAAAAAGCTCTAATGTTGTGTTTTGCACAGTGATTCAGCAAAGCATCTCTCACTCCCAGCTAATCTGCACCGCCAAACTTGAACAAATATGCATTAATCTACCACTCGAACCTGACTCGACCTGCAAACCGCAGGTTTTTTTTACCAACCATGTTTACTAAACTGCAGTAGGGGAGCAGTGCGCTGTGGCTGGGCAGCAACAAGCTGTGGTTTTGTTGAGAAATGTGTGCTTATGATGACCTTTGGACTACCAACAGGAAAAACAAAAGGGGTAAGTTATGTTCTGCTATCGCCCTGGAGTTTGTTTTCCTCCTCCTTTGTCGAGGAAATAACGTTTTAGTCATGTGTGTGAGTTTGGGAATGGACAACTTGTCTTGGGTGTTTTGTCGTCTGGGTGTTTGCTGTCTCATTAGCTGGAGAGCTAATCTCTGCAGGGTATTTCTAGTCGGATAGTGCCGTTTTTGTTCTGTTGTGTTTTTTATGCCGGTCATATGTTGACGTTAGCGGGAGAGAGGCAAGGCAGTCAGGAGCGCGCCAATACGTCACTTCTGTTGGATTTACACGGCAAATCCATCCCTGGTCCACATAGAAATCAGTCCGCAGGCTGTTACAAACAGAAAAGTTGGGGAGGGTCTCATTTTTTTTAGGTCACATTACTACCTGTTCAGTCATTGGCAATAAAAAAAAACAATTAATACATGTAAATTGCTTCACAATTCTACATATGGAACCTTTAACAGAAGCTGATGAGGGAAGTTACTAGTGGAGTAAAGCAGAAGGCATCTCAGAGTCAGCTGGTGCTTCACTTTATTCTGATTCTGTCACTTTCTTTTTTGTCCTTCTGACCTCTTGCTGAATTTACTTCTTCCATGTAACACTCAGTGCTGCGGTTGGTGGTGGCTGCTGGCTGTTGTATTTCCCCCCCAACATGTTTGTCATGGCTGCCTTCCTTCCTATTCATTTTAAGTTTTATGGTGGCCAGTAAATGTGAAGTGACCGTGTCATTGCTTACATCATGAAAGTTTTGTTCATACCTGGCTGTAAATCTGGAAAGTGGTCATAGCTGACCACTTTTTTTTTTTTTTTTTTAAAAAAAGGATTTAGCAGCCAAAATTAAAGTAAAGGTTAGTTTGGTGCATTATTTTTATTATTATTTTTATTTTATTTGATGCATTATGTTTATTGTGTAGAAAACTGTTTTTGTACGTTTAAACATAACATAGATTCACTTTAAGTCCTTGCAAATTATACTTTACAACTTTTTTTTCATTTTGACCACCCAACTTCAGTTAGGATGTGATCTACCTAAAAAAAATGGACTATTTTTGAATGCCAGACCCTTGCAATGAATTTGGACAAAAGGTTTTCAAGGATTTAATACACTGTTGGACTGTCTACCTGCTTTGAATGAAGGGGTTCATATTCATGTGACTTTTACACCGGTCTCTGAGTTCCTCGTGGTGATTGCACTCCACATTTGGAAGACAAGGAAGTACAAGCTTAATTTTTTACCTTTAGCCTTTCATTCCCTCCAGGAAAAGTTGTTACAAAAGAGCCTAGGTGGATTTGAGATTGTAAATTGCACATGAGTGTGGGTAAATGTGTGCCAGTGGTCTGTAATCTGTTTGAAGAGAATCTGTTTAGTCTCTGTCATAAATGTGATGAGGAGTTCAACCAGGCTTTCCATAGAACATAAAATAAAAATAATCTCCTTTATTGTCTTACTGGCTCATCCTACTACCTAAGGCTACACATCTGCCATTCCTTCTTACCACAGCAGAGGGAGCCACAACATCACAGTTCTTGCAAAGTCTGCAAGGATGCCGCTGTTCTCAATCCCAAACATCCAGCACATGTTATGAAGTAAGACAAGGGCTTCAAACTAGTGAAATGTAAAGGGTTCCATTTCTCATCCCAAAGCCATTTCCAATGCACTGTTTGTCATTTTTTGTACTGCAGAAAGCTGTGTGTGTGTGTGTGTGTGTTTGTGTGTGATCTGTCATAGGCTACTTTTGGGGAAAATTTCAGACTTAGGACCAGTTAATAGCAGATGGCTTGTCTGACTGGGGACAAAAGCCATGTCCCCAATTGTGAAAAAGCTGATTTTTGGGTCATGTTTGTGTGTGTGTGCGTGTGTGTGTGTGTGTATCTGTGACCAAAGAGCTGTGGAGCATTCAGAGGTAGAAAAGGAACTCATTTTTCATATAGCATCCATGATGTATGGGGGTTTGAGCAAACTCTGACAACTGCAGAGTCAGTGATGTTCTGCAGACAATTTGCTTTAAGAGCAGGGGGAGTAGTGGAGGTGAGCGGGAGGGGCATGGATGTCGACACAATTTGCTGTGATATTAACAATGGGTTACTTCTGAGGGTCCCAGTCCAATCAGTCAGGTGGATCCAGTCCCTCAGGTGCTCGCTGAGCTGACGGGGTTGACCTCAAATACCAAGGCCATGACTCCTCTCTGCTCTGTGTGAAAGACTGTGGTGGCACCAGGACTGAGTTCTGTCACAGTGACTCACAGAGCACCACAACACTGCTCATTTATTAATGCTAATGAAGAATGCCAACAATATTTTTCTTTTTGAGGGAAATATAGAGACTGCGTAAAACTATCAGTTTATTATTTACAGCTGCACTGGACAAAAGGTTAATGACATTTTTATCAGTGTAAATAAAGAAAAATACTCTAATGGATTCCATCACATAATCAAAAGTTAGCCATGCACTGAATGCATGGTGAGATTGAACTATTAGGGGTCATGTGGTCATCTTGGGGTCATGTGTCAACATTTGTTTTGATTGAACTAATATGAATGGGGATAGAAATCTGAAAACATTATGGTGCTGACTGTTGAGTGGTACAGACTTTTGTTCCCTGACTTTAGGCTTTAGGGTAGTGCCTTCTCTCAGCCAGTGTGGCACTTCAGAGTGGTGAGAAGCCACTCATGATATACTCAAGGAACTACTGTCCCTTCCCTCGCTGTGGTTCTATAACCCCGATGCTTCATAAGGGGCACAAACAGATGAGTTCTGTTAAAATAGTAGCCAGCAAATTGTGCACATGCACAAAGAGAGTAGAATACATATTTAACCAAATAGCCAAATATATATTAAAGGGGACCTGTAATGCTTTCTTTTATTTTCAGTCATGTAAATGTTACGATGTCAGTTTTTCATGTTAAAAGTGGCCAAAGTGTCACATAATGAGGTAAATGTATATAGAAGTGATCCCTGTGAGTAAAAAGCACTGGCTTCAGACTGCTCTGAACACTTGGTTTCCAACACTTTTTCTACTTTCAGAATTTCAGGATCTCTTTATATGGTCATCTACGCTATGCAGGTGTGCTAGTGTTCTGCAGCTCTTCATCAAACATCATCATCTCTGTGGCTGTTTCTGCTTTACTATTCCTCCCTGCATTATTTCTGGACTGATGTGCTGAACAAAGAGCTCCGAATATCTCTAAGTATAGTTATGCCCCTCGACAGGCTTCCGGAAAGCTGGCCAATCAGAACAGAGTAGACTCATTGTGAGGGGGCCATAAAGAAACAGGAGCTAAGACTGCCTGTTAGAGATGGAGGCTGAAATAACTAAGATAAATGCAAAGTTCTTTGAACTGTGAATCATGCAAAGCTACTCTAGTGGAGTCCCAGAATAAAAATATAGAGCTGGAAATGAGCATCCTAGGTCCCCTTTAAACTTTGTTAAAAAAAAAAAAAAAAAAAAAAGCAGTCTCACAATGATGACACCAACGACAGTCACTAGAGACTCCGAATGTATGCCTTTTCCACTCCAGACCATTGTTAACTTTATTCCATCAGAAATCAGTGTTTTAAACAAAATGTGTTTTGGCCTGTTACCAGTTGATATGATCTTGGGGACAAGTGATGATGACAACAGAGATGTTGGTGTTAACCTGTTTTTCTTGAATGTACTTGTGTATCTTTTTTCATTGTTTGCTGTTTGCTGTCACTGTTGTATTCTTTATGTGTTTATTATTATTATGGACTGCCTCTGGAACATTGAAGCTTCACTCTGTTCTACTCTACTACCACCTACCAAGTCACCACTGATTCTGGGGGATGAGGAAGTGAGACATATACCCTACAAAATATAACACACAGAATCTACAGAACCTAGTAAACCATGTTAAATCAATTATTGATGCAGAATTGCCCCACTTTATAGGTTGCTAATAATATTACCCACCATCTAGTAAGTTTGTAAGTTTGTACAGTATTCTTAACCATGGTTAACTATGGCCTGACCTAAATGTTAGCTCCCTGTAACCTAAACTGCAACATGACCTTTTAATTGGTTAATTCTGTATAGGGTCTCAGGATTGTAACAGAGGAAACATGCAACATACTTGATCCTATACGTTCTGAACTGTAAAAAAAAAAAAAAAAAAAACAGTTAGCTGAAGTGATAGCATAAACAATGGCAGAAGAGAGTGTTTGTATTAGAGTGCATACACCCCCCCTACAGAGAAAATGTATGTGAAAGAACGTGTGTATGTTTGACAGAAAAAGGAGGGAAAGGGAAGGACAGTCCCACAGAGGGACTGTGGGGAGCAGGCCCAGTCTTTCTTCTCCTGACTGTTTGGATTGGTTAAAGCAAACAAATCCCTCTGGCCAAGCAGTAGGCTGAAGACAAGCGCTCCCTGGGCCCTGCGCAACTCTCCTGCTACTTTACATTAAACTCTTCCAGATGATTTATGGGCTCTCTCCTCTCATAGACTCGCTCCTGCTCACCTTTCATCACCGGAGCACAGGCTGATGGCGTCTCTGCTCCGTGTACTGCGACCCATCATTAACCGGTGCACTCCACAGGACAAGTAATGGATTCAGCTCACAATAGTGAGACCTACTTAATCTGCTGCTTAAACCTTTCATTCCCCACAGCCATGTTTAAAAGTCTTTATGTTTAATTTCCCAATGATGCAATATGGAACAAGCTGACTTCCTGCTTCTGAATTTTCTTAATGCTGAGATAAGCACAACAGTCATAGAGCAAACAACATAGGCTACTGTTGATTTTAGCCCAGCCATTTTAATAACCACATGACAGGGCCTGGTATGGTGGGACATTTATCAACTGACTCCAGTAACAAAAAACTTTTTTTGCTTTTTCAATGATGACAGCTTGTGCAGTCCCAATGGCTATTTGGTTAAATGTTATATCGTATTTTTGTTAAATTTATATTGTTATTTATGCATCATCATTTGGCACCTAATTGAATGTTGAATCTTTTTAAACTGATGGTAATTCCTGGACATGTGGAAAGGCCTCCATGTTAAATAGGACATAGTCTGCACATTTCCAGGTCTGTATTTATATTCTGGGGCTCTGCTGGAATATCTTAACATGATTTACAGTTAAAAACTCCTTATTTAACTAATACTGACCCTTCACAAGCCCCTCAGTTCAGCGTCTGTCTGAACCAGGCCATTTCAACCATCTGTTTAAGGTTCCCTCCTAATGGGCCCACTCTGTTCTGATTGGTTCACCTCTGGAAGCTGTGCTGAGAGCCGATATAAACTATGAAACAAATAATAGTTGCAAGATTTCGCGATTTTTTTCTTATTCTTCACTCAAAATGTCAGCTTCTCAAATTCATGCGTATGTGGCCATGTTTGAGAAATCAGATTCAAAGTATGAGAGTGGACAACATGAACAGCGTATGGAAAAACCTTAGCAAATATCTTAGCAACAAAGCCTACGGAAGTGACAGCTGTTTATGGGCGTGTGTGATCATCTGATGTCAGCTCATTGCAAATGAGCTGCTCAGAGTGGGTTGAAGTCTGGGCATTTGACTTGCAGGGAGCTTTTCTACATATATACATTAAACTCAAGTTTTGTAACTTTGACCTTGTTTAACACAGATGTCTGACATCATAAAAATATAGAAATAACAGAAAATCCCAAAAAGCATGATATGGCCCCTTTAAAAATGAAATTTACAGAGTACAACTTAACAGAATCTTTTGGTAGTAACTGGGGGATTCTACAGCCCAGCACACATTACAGTATTCCCACTATTGCTATGCAGGAATAAAGCTGCATTTTCAGTAACTCATACATGCAGATATGGCTGGATTGTATTATTATCAAAAAAGTGGGAGTCTCTATTGGCTTATGACATTATGACTTACTATCTCATAATTACGAGAGAGACCTAAAAATGATGATGTACTATCTCGTAGAGAAAAGATCTCTAAATTACGAGAAAAGATCTCATTATTATGACTTACTATCTCAAAATTAAGAGAAAAGATAATTAATGAGATCCTGATCTTGTTATTATGAGAAGAAGTTTAAGGTGGTTATCAGTCATTCTTTGAGAAGACAGAGACATGATAACGCTATCTGATTTAATTAGCTTTTATTATTTCCTCCTTGATTTGAGACACTGGGATATATTACAGTAGTGTCACTGAATAATGTGGATGGTATTTTATTATTATTAGTTTAATCAGATAGCTTAACCCTCGTCTTGTGTTACTTTCCTGCTACCATCCCTTATGTTAACGGGTCGGTACCGACCCGTGTTTTAATTTAGTTGTAAAATACACTAAAAACAATTATCTGTCATCCAATTTTTTTCTCATCTCTTGGTTACCTTGTTAGGCTTCCTTATCCATGAAAATATTGGTTTTAATAGCTTTGGTGTGGGCCCCTGGGCCTTTTTTTTGTCAGTATACCCCTCGATTTCAATTTTAAAAAAATGTAAAATTAACTTCAAGAGAATTATATAAATAAATAAAATGTTGTCCTGTCACCTGACTATTACTGAGGGGATTTAGAACACATCTCTTAAATAAATTAGTTTTATTTATTTTTCCATTTTAATATTATTAACTATAGTAACATCTGTGGTGTTAGGGTCGGTTTCGACCCATATATATTTACTTCAAGAAAAAAGAAAAAAAAGTCCCTTTTTTCAGCAATAGAACTTTAGTACAAACACAAAATGAAAAGCAGAACATATATATATATATTTACATATATATAGATATATATGGACATCCCAAGTCCAGCACCCTGAGACTGTACACTAAGCGTGACGAGGGAGGCCGTGGACTGGTGAGCATCAGAGCCACTGTCCAAGATGAAACAACCAACAGGAATACATCAGGAAGATGGCCCCTGAATATGAACTGCTAAGTGAATACCTCAGGTAGCAGAAATGTGATGATGCAGAGGAGGAGGAGAAACCATCATGGAGGAACAAGCCCCTACACAGCATGTACCACCAACAGATAGATGAAGTGGCTGATATAAAGAAAACCTACCATTGGCTGGAAAAAGCTTGACTGAAAGACAGCAAAGAAGCACTGATCATGGCAGCACAAGAGCAGGAACTCAGTACAAGATCAATAGAGGCAGGGATCTACCACACCAGACAGGATCCCAGGTGCAGGCTGTGCAAAGATGCTCCTGAGACAGTTCAGCACATAATAGCAGGGTGTAAGATGCAGGCAGGAACAGTGTACATGGAACGCCATAACCAAGTGGCTGGCATAGTGTACAGGAACATCTGCACTGAGTATGGGTTGGAGATCCTGAGGTCACAATGGGAGACACCTCCTAAGGTGGTTGAGAATGACCAAGCCAAGATCTTGTGGGACTTCGAGATCCAGACTGACAAACTGGTGATGGCTAACCAACCAGACATCGTGTTGATTGACAAACAACAGAAGAAGGCAGTAGTGAAAGACATAGTGATCCCAAGCAACAGCAACATCAGGAAGAAGGAACATGAGAAGATCGAAAAATACCAAGGGCTGAAAGAGGAGCTAGAGAAGATGTGGGGAGTAAAGGCAACAGTGGTACCAGTGGTAATTGGAGCACTGGGGGCTGTGACCCACGGACTGGGAGAGTGGCTCCAGCAGATCCCAGGTGCAACATCTGAGGTCTCTGTCCAGAAGAGTGCAGTCCTAGGAACAGCTAAGATACTGCGCAGAACCCTCAAACTCCCAGGCCTCTGGTAGAGAACACGAGCTTGAGGAAGACACACCCCCACCCCCCACGGGAGGGGGATGAGAGGGATATATATTTATGACACCTCTTTCTTTTAGAGTCAGGTGGCCTGAATGGGGCTCTGGTTGTTGTGGATGATGTTGAGGCAGGGCTGGCTGCAAGTCTGCAAGTCACCAATTCTATACTGAATTGGCCTCACATGTCTGGATATGCCCATATGTTTCTGTGCAGGTATACTGGAAAACAAGGCAAAATGAGAATCCCCTAAAGCTCAAATGATTGGGAGAGGAGCTGGCTGTCAGTGTATTGGCTGACAGTGAACTTGTGATTTCAGTTTTGGCTCTAATTATTGCTTTATAATATTATTTTTATAACTGGGTCGAAAACGACCCTAACACCACAAAGGGTATAATTTGAACTACAGCATTTTATAATTAAGTGAAAAAAATTTTTTTGTTTTATTTTGTTTAAATAGAGGTTCCTGACAAAGTCATAAAGCCTTGATGCGATAAACAAATTTATATGGGTGTTTCATGCATTTAAAACCTTAAAACGGGTCGGTGCCGACCCTAACACAAGACGAGGGTTAAGGTTGATATGCTGATGGATGTGAAATAATTAGGAATTAGGAATTAGGAGTGGGAAAGAGCAAGTCACAATGAGCAGAATCGGACATAGTAATCTCAACAGCACACTTTTCATTATAGAAAAACATCCCACAGGGCACAGCAGTGTCAGGAAGCAGAGATTGTACAACATGTTATCATATCATGCGAGAAAGGCATTTCAGAATGATCAGAAATCAGTATAAAAAGTAGTATGGAAGCATATGGAGCAGGCAGAAAATGGCTGTTTGGTTCTTTGAGGATAACCAGACTAATTAAAAAGATACAGAATAATGGGACACTGACTAAGACTAAAACCAGAGGGTGGCAATAGTGCAACACAAAGGATGCCAACTCTTGTAAAACCCCAAAGAAGAAGAGGAAAGTGGTAGTAATCTATGCATGTCAATGCTGGAGGAGTTATGTAGTCCTGTTTGATACAAAGAACGTCAATAAGCACTACAATTAGTAAATCAACATTGTGCATCCAAAGTGGTTAGGATGTGTCAGGTGTAGATAAAGGCAGGTAGCTCACCATGCCTCTGTCTTCTAAAATAATGATTGATAACCACCTTAAACTCTCATAATAACAAGACCAGGATCTAGTAAAGATCTCATAATTACGAGATTTCATAATTATGCATTCTTCGTATTCCTCTCTCCTAATTTTGATATAGTAAGTAAGAATTTTGAGCTCTCTTCTCATAATTATGATATACGGAAGTCAAAATTATGAGGCCTCTGATCTTTTTTAAATTGGTAAATGCAATGTGCTTCTGTGATTTTAACTTTGTTTCTGCAAAATATATTTTATCCATCATTTTGGCTAAAACATTTAGAAAATCTACAGTTGACCAAAGTGCTAAAGCACATACAAAATAAATACATATAAAAGTAAATAAATAAGAATAAAAGAAAAAAATAAACATAATAATAATAATAAAAGAATTTCAGCACAGTAGAAGATGAAGTCAAGATGTCAAGCTCAACTCAAATTGAATGCTAATGAGAAGAGGTGGATGTTTAGTAGCAACTACTAACAGTCACTTCTATTTTTGTGCTTTGATTTTGGAACATCCAAGAGCACCTGGTGACAGCCCATCTAAAGCCTTGAAAGCAAGCAATTAAATCTTAAAATTGATCCTGAAACAGACTGGAAGCCAGTGGAGAGAGATCATGCTTTCTTTTACCAATTAGAAAATGAGCAGCAGCATTTTATACTAACTGCAGACAACAAAGAGATGACTGTTCTACACCCACATACAAAGAATTACAATAGTCTAACTAGAAGTAATGAAAGCATGACTAAATCTCTTGAAATCTTTGGGAGAGAGATGGGCCTTTACCTTAGCTAAAACTCTTAACTGAAAAACTGAACTAATCTGTTGAACAAAATTTGAATGAACTGTCAAAATCACACCTAGATTCTTAACTAAAGATCAATTCTAAGAGGCTAAAGGGCCAAGTATATCATCAGAGTCATCCAGTAGGTGAGGTCGTCCAAACATAATGATCTTAGTCTTATTTTCATCAAGTTCTGATATCTTTTAAACAGTTCAGCAAAGACTGATCTGAATTTTTATTTTTTGTATTTCACAGACAGATAGATTTGTATGTCATCAGCAAAACAGCGAAAAAGAATATTATGTTTCTTAAAAATGGACCCCAAGGGTGGCAGAGGATGGGGCCCAAAATGGAGCAGTTGAGGGACCCCACAAGTAAGTGGGGCCATAGTTGAAGAATATTCGCCTAGGTTAACTCCTATCTGTCAGGTATGACTGAAACCATTTGAGGGACATGATAAAAGGATCTTCTGATCCACAGTGTCCAAGTCAGCAGTCAGGTCTTAAAGCACCAGAATAGCAAACTTCCTTGAATTAACAGTTAAGAGAAAATCATTCTTCAAAGAGCTGTTTCAGTACTATGGCGTGGTGATGACTGATATGATTGAAGGTTTTCATAAATGCCACGGTTATTTAAAGATGTACTCTCTCCAAGACTTTAGACAGAAAAGGTAGCTTAGAAATTGGCCTGAAGTTAGAGGAAACAGAAGGGTCCAGATTTTTATTTTTGATAAAAGAAAAAACGGAGTATAGGTGTTGGCACAATATGAGCTGTATGACTGTGCTGAGCTGTAGTGGAAAGCATTGAAAAAGACCTGAAGTCTATAACTGTTATTGGAGACAAAGTTAGATATAAACTCTGATCTAGCAGTTTTAACAGCTCTATGGTGTTTTGATAAGCAGTCCCGTAAAATCCCTAAGGAGACTTGGAGCTTATATTTCTTCCACTTTCTCTCAGCTCGTCTACATGCATGTCTGAGAGTGCAGGTAGTATCATTTAGCCACGGCTCTGAAAGTGGTTTGGTGTATTTAGTCCATTTAGTCCTAAATGGAGCAAAAGAGTCCAAGATATCAGTACAAGTGGAGTCAAAAAGGGTGGTAACCTTCTCAGCACTGAAATCACAACAGCCATCCGGGGTATAAAGCATAGAGTCTTTAAAAGCAATAGGAAACTGCAATGTAGTTAGGGGTTAATGGCATGCAGGAGCACAAATTGTATCCCTAAAAAAAGGGACTGCAGCTGTAAATAGAACAGGCGGATGAACCGAGGTCTGGTTTCACAGCAAACATGTATGTTACAATTATCAACAATTAAAAAATGATCATATTTTAACATAATCCCCACCAAGAAGTACACCAAAGTCCTGTATAAAATCCCTATTGAACATGGTGGTGGTACACTACCACGCACAGGATGGGAAAAGGAAAGTTTATCTCAAATAGCTGTGGCTCAAAGCTGGAGTAGGTGTCAGATGAGGTCTGATGACAGTGGAAGGTGGTTCTGAATACAGATGCTAGCCCTCAACCTTTGCTGGTAGTCTAATGAGAGCTGAAAATTGCACATCCAAGAGAGAGAAGTCCAGAAAAAGGAGTATACTGGCCAGTATGAAGCCAGGTTTCCATCAGAAACATAAAATCCAACTCATGAGAGTCATTAAGCAAGAAAGTTGTTTGCTAGAATTCTAGCATTAATCAGAACCATACAAAAAGTAAGCTCCTTGTTGGCCGATGTTGAAGCATGACCCAGCAAGTAACTGTCCACACAGCAAGTAACTGTCCACGGATCTCTAAATTCCAGTTAGCGCTGAACAACAGGAAAATAGTAACCTGCACTGCAAAAGAGTCAAGGATCAGTCACACAAGAGGATGTCAAATAAGTTCAATCTCACTAGTACACTGCTTTGCCCATCTTCTACAATGTTTCTTATGGGGAATGGCGCGAGGTAGGTGGCACAGGCATGCAGATATATCCGATAGGAATGGAGGCTTGTAGTCTGGTCTCCCAAAACCTGCTTTGAGAACATCTTTTGAGAAGCTCCAATGTCAAGAAGTGCTTGGCAATCAAAAACTATGCAGCAGAAAATGGTAACCTGAGCAGATGTGACCGAACACATCATACACACTGACACCATCTTGATTTCTTGGCTATGAAGTGTCAAAATGAAGGATAATGAATTCAAAATGCTTCTTCGTTGCAGATGTAAACAAAACATAAAAAATGGTTGTTGAATTCATTTGAATGTGTTCAAATGTATTCTTAACATGGTAATATTTAACTTCCCACTGTCAGTGGTGCATGTGACCAAATTTATGCTCAGTGCTTGAAAGTTCATTGCTTAAATGCATCTCATGTCAAAGTTGACTACTTTTAATGTTTTTAAGCACTCATACCCTCAACTTTTTATGAAAGTACCAGATTCTACCAGGGGAGTTTCATACTGATCAGAGCCTTAGAAGAGCTCCAACTGTGAGTCATTAACATAGTCTGAGAAAAATTATTGGGACTTTTATTTCTGGAACCAGAGATGATCAAAATAACTCCACCTATTTTGTAACTCTTTGTACCATGCTGCCCATTCTATTGTTGGTAATCTGATTAATACTAATGTGTTTAGGAATATGCAAAGCATAATGTGTGTAATGCAAAGTTATTATCTGTATCTGTTTATGTCATGAAAATATTTGGATTTGGCCAGGCCAAAATCAGACATTGTTAGAAGTCATCTAGACTGCTTCATTTTATGTGTTAAATTGTTTTCTACTGTCATTTATTTAGGGCTGTAGTCAACCAAAGAAAATCTTGGTCAACTGAAATTGTACATAATCTTCAACCAATGAATTAGGGCAGCCATACAGTTCTCCCTTCTCTATTTCTATTTGGTATCTTGAGATTAGGCAGAGGTCGACCCACCTATTGGAACAGCGTTGCACAGAGGGTCCCAAATGCTGTTGATTTTGATTGAATGGATATTTGGTGTTATTTTTTTCATTAAATTTTTTTTTTTTGATCTGGCACAAGCCAATAAGAATTTGGTCGAACAAGAGCATATCAACCAACTAATTGACTACTCGACTTCAGACCCACATTTATTTATACTCCTCATACATATATGTATAAGTTAAGCTGCCCACAAATATTCAAAAGAAAATATTTTAAAAACTATAAGCAGTAAAAGTAACATACAGTGTAACATCCATCAGCTGTATCCTGCACTGACTATCAACTGTGGTGAAAACTGATGAAAAGCTTTTGAAGATAAACCTTACTGAATATCTGAACATCAAACAAATCTATACATCCACACTATCTACTTTTAACCTATATTTACATCGTTTACATTTTAACACTTTATGTTGTTACTAAAGAGAAATGAAATCGGATAGAAATCTGATTATTATGAGTCAAGATCTGAAGTAGTAGATGAATATTGCTGCAAACATTGATGCTGTTTGTATCAGTTCAGATTCCATTATATGTACAAATCTGAATAATAATAATAATAATTTTAATAATAACCTGAGTTAATGATAATGTGGTGCAAATATTCAAACTAATTTTCAATTGATTAAACTATCAAAAAGTGGTTTTGGGCCCCTGGGGGTGAGGGTCTAATGCCTGCTTTGCTTGGGTTGTAATTCAGCCTTGACTCCTGCAGTACTATAGTTTAAAGGCAAACTTCATGTCCGTAATGCAGAAGGAAGTGGGATATCACTTTCCAGGTGACTTCTGTATGGTGGCAAGTACTTTTTAATCATTTTCATCATTTTAAGGAATATACATATTTGCTTTTTTTCTGTGAATGAATCTCACATCTGTGTGTAAAGCAGAGAGTTGGAGGTATTTCTAAATGCTTAAATATACAATAATAATGGGCTACTATTTACCGTTGGAATATAATAAGATTGAATTCAACAGAACTCGAACTGTGCTTTAAAATCTCCTGAATGAATAAAGATGACTGAGAATATGCATTACATACATATAACTGTACTATCAGTAAGTCAACTTGAAAGTCGACTGTGTGAAGAGAATTCAATTTTCTGTGTGCAAATACAAATATGTACTTTATCATTCATCAATTACTTATCGCCTCAATTCTCGGCTTTGTAATTATTACACAATAAAAAAACAAGATAGGACAAGTCGCAATCATTTGTTATAAACTTGGGCTAAAGTTGAAAAGTTCAGCATGGTGGTCTAAGGCCACAGCAGTACAGAACAGATTTGGATGTGCAGAGGCTTGGGCCAAACTAAATACTCACGCTGTTTTCCTTCAGCCTGCTGTAGGCTTGGTGCTGCTCCAGCCAGTGTTAGGAAAGAAGATGAAAAACGCAGATAAAGAATTGGCACTTTGTTCCTGGTGAAAGTAGAAGACGTCTGAGTCAAGACCTATTAGTGCTTCAAATCGTTCAGTGAAAAACTCCACAAACCTCAGTTCAGCTGCACACAGGCTGATGAACACACGCTATCTACAGGTTTCACCAAGCCAAACTCAGACTACTGAGGGTCCTCTTAATGCTACCAGCAAAAGAATTTAAGGTTTGTTTTGGAATTCATATTTGTCCATTTGTGGCTGTAATCATTCCTCCTCTTTGTACTGGCCATGAAGTGATCCTACATGGTTGGAATTGGTAGGGCGGTTGGGGTGTTCAATTTGTTGCAATCTGCAACCTCACTGCTGGATGCCACTCAATCCAACACACCACACCTTTAATGACAGAGGCCATATTCAGCTGCCAGCGGCTCTTTCAATTTCACTACTAGTCCAGTCAGTTTAACTTCTCATGATCTTTATATTCATTGTATCA
The DNA here is from genome assembly GCA_029490765.1 of Euthynnus affinis. NCBI lineage: Eukaryota > Metazoa > Chordata > Actinopteri > Scombriformes > Scombridae > Euthynnus > Euthynnus affinis. Next base: position 2,056,379 of record CM055851.1, on the reverse strand, counting down.
GATGTTACTACACCATGCTGTTGTGGTGACTTTCAGTCAATGTTAGCAAACCCAACCAGGCAACTGTGTCAGTATACCACTCCTTCTTTGAGCTTTGCCATCAAGATATTTGTAGACAATCTGTGATTCATTGTTCCTTCACACCTTGAAACCAAAATCTACCTGAATGGGTCCTTATTGTGTACTGTATGTGGCAAAACTGAAGGAATTAGGTCTGAGCAGTCTTAATAGTGATCAACATTCTCTGAAGCACTGTATTATTTTAGTAACTTGTAAATAATTGAGTTGAATATAATATCATAGACTTTTTAAAAAATCTTCCCTGTATCTTTTGATGATCTAATTTTGTCAACAAGAAAAGCAGACATGTGGATTAATGTAATAAATTATTTTACTAAAGCAAGGTTCAAATTCATTTCATTGTTGGTATTCATGTTGTATCAGGGATATATATATATTTATATATAAATGATAGTGCTGTGTGCACTGTAGCATTCTTTAAATATTCAGCACTAATGTTTCATAAAAACTGACTGAGATATGTTAGACTTTTCAAAGTCTCAATATCTGATATATTTCATCATAAATATCTTTTTAAACTACAACTCTTAATATTTTAATCTCAACTGCACTACTACTGAAATGCTCTATCTGTATTAACACTAGAATCAGAGTTTAGTTGTACCATGAAACTAAAACCTGACATCTTAATATGTAAAAGTATAACCTTCCCACACATTCTTTCCGCATTTTCATCACTCTCTGTAACTGTGTTGCTGTAGAATGTTGTGGCCTCGGTTGCACCATCATGTCTAACATCAGCTGTGATGTAAGGCCTGCCCAGCTCATGTCACTGGGGAGCAATAGGTTCTGGAATAGCCTCTTGTGTTGGTCTCTGGGCGAGTATTATTACCACAGCGAATGCTTTGCAAGGTAACTTCTTCCCCAGGCTGCAGATAAATTGATGTTGGACATTACCACACAAAAACAGATCAGTATTACCACAAAACCTCCACTGACAGGACTTCTAATGATTTTTTGTAAGCTAATATCTATATTTTATTTATTTAAAATTCACAATATTATTGTTCTGCTTGCATGCACATGGCAGCTAGTGTTTCAGCTGCTGCTGCGCCTGTCGGAAGGACAGCGTTGTTTGTCATTGTTACAAATGAGAGTTTAAGCAGCTATGATATATATTTTTCAAAAGAATATGAAAATATAGCACATCTCATGTTTTTTGGAACATGCTCACTGGATTTTGTCTTTAGCAGTCCACTGAGAATCCCATTGTTGAAGCGCAACCTCCTTTTCCAATTCAGATCCATTTTTGTCATGATAATGTATCAAACAACAATGTGCAATGTCAGTGGTGTCTCTCATTGTGATGAACCTGCAGAGAACTCTCAGCGACCCTGCGGCTCCTCTCAGCTTTATGGAGCTTTAGAGTGAGTTTCAGCTCATCGTTTAGCTGTCTGGCTTTAGCTTTACAGTTTAGGTCCACTCTCAGTGCTCTCATAGCATCATTTTTGGCCACAGCAAGCAGCTGTTTTCAGAGAAAACTGCCTGTACTCTACCTGCTCAGCACCAAAGGCAAAAGACACAGTTAGACTCGCTGGTGAACATAGTGGAGCATTTGGCAGCAGAAGAGCCAGATATTTCCCTCAGGAGTTGGTAGAGAGCAAAAACAGAGTTAAAAGAAAGTAAATATTTTCACCAGAAACACAGAAACACAACTCCAAATGAATGATATACGGTTGCTCTGAAACTGCTGGATGTGAAAATAAGCAAATGTTTGCAATCAAGTTCAACATACCAACTCAAAAGCTGATGGATAGGTCAGCGTTGTGGTTACTACTTGTTTCCGCTTCCCCCAACTGGCCAAAAGATCAGTTAATGCAGGTTTAAAAAAATGATGAATGTCATGTTTCTGACCTGCCTGCTCTATGGTTAAAGGGGAACTCTAAAGAACTGACATATAGCATATGTCAGTTCACAAGAAGGGTCTAATGACAAATGCAATCAAGCGTAGGAGTTTGAGCCATGCTAGAAACTAACAGTCCAGACAACTGCTTCAACTTTGACAAAAATCTGTTTCTCGCGAGGCCTGTAACTTTATGTTAATGGCTGGACTAAATAATGATGGTCTGATTAGGTTATTGCTCAATTTATTTTATTTCCCTCTCATACCATAGATTTGAATGTCCACAGTGAGCCTGAGGGCTCTGATTGATCATTGTAGACATAGTTAGAACTTCTCAACATATTGTGATTTGTGTGATTTGCATGGTTGCCTCTGGAGATTACTGTATGCTGTAAGGTGGAAATAATGAATCTTTGCATTTCACATTGTTAACTTCAAAGATTCATTGTTACTGTGTAATTCATTCACTTTTTTCCCACTAAGCAGTCACATCACTGTGAAAATGTACTCCAAATGTACTCCACTATGTACAACAGAAGGTGAATGCATCACCATTCTATGGCCTGAAAATCAGAGCTTGCTGTCTTCAGTTCAGTAGTACATTATGTCTGTTGTTGGTCCAAGCTGTCACGTTCAGTTCAGTACAAAACCATCCTATACAAGCACTGTACAAAAGTTTATTGCAACAGAGTTATCACATTATGGTTGTTTCTGTAGTTTTCGCTGCCTTGTCATAAGCTATAATGTGGAAGAAAGACTTTAACAAAATATGAGATGTTGACTTTGAAGGTACACTTTCGTACATTTTAAAGTAGTCCAACTTACATGGGCTGCCTTAAAAATAAGAGTTCAGTGAATTTAAGTTGAGTGATTAGTAAAAAGTTGTCTTGGGAGTTGTGAAAACATAAAACTAACTCAGATTAGTTAGTGATTAGATCACTTTGTCATGTGTTACAAAGAACTTAGAGCTGTAGAATCTAGATCTGTCTATCTATCTATCTATCTATCTATCTATCTATCTATCTATCTATCTATCTATCTATGAATCCTGAGATGGACATGAACGTCTGAACTAAATTTAGTTGTTATGCATCCAGTAGTTGTTGAGCCTTTGGATCAAAGTGATGAACTGACTGACTAGCACTGGCATTCCTAGAGCTGCACCAGTAGTATGGCTTAAAACCACATGAAAACAGCTGGTGTTAAAGCTCACATGTCAAAATGTCACTGATCAAACTATTTGACCTATAAAATATGAGTAATGTCACTGAGCATGTATTTATTTCAGATGTATGAGACGTGAGCACAGTGAGCACAGTCAGTTCAACAGAAGCTGAGGAAAAGGCAGATTTAATGCACCTTTAATTGAACCATCATGTGTTGGACCTTGAGGCAGCCTGAGTGAGGCCCTCGCCATCTATATTAACATTGCAGTACCTATCAATATTACTGTGCCTATTAAGGACATTAAACTCAGTAATTGCACTAATTGTAGTTATTTGTAAAATAAATAAAATGGAGCTGCCATTAAAATGCCCCAGGAGCATTGTGTGTGAGATGCATTTGATAAAGTGGCTGCCTCTGAGTTTCTACCTTGTTTTCCAACTCTGTATAAATGATCCAGAAAATGTCTTAATGAAGAATACAGGTGGGAAAGTCATTATGTATCCTGGGGGTCTTGCTACCACTTCATGTAGGGAGAAAATGCTCTATCTGTAGGTGACCTGGAGAGAAAACATACCCAGCTAATGACTGCTCTCAGAGCAACAGGCAAGGCCGACTGAAACCTACCCCTGAAGAAATTTGATTTCCAACCCCCCTTTCTCCCCTCCTCCCCCGGAGCTTGTGTGTAAATTAGGCAGTCAGCAAATGAAGCAAGTCACTGAGCATTATTCTATTATGTGCACCTGATTGTAGAGGCTTAGAGCAACATAAGATAACAGACCTACCTCTGTGTGCTTATTTAAGGAAACATGAGCGAAAATCATTTATCTATTCTGTACGTTCTCTGATCAGTTAAAGCCATCTACTGAAATGTTCTGACAATATAACAATGACGTCACACTTGTTACTTGAAAGTATTTAAATCCTGCTCATTTTTTTTACATGACTGTTTCCCACTCTTTATGCATTGAGCATGTATTACTTTAAAAAGAAATGTACATTTCTTTAGGAATATGAACCATGGAAGAGTCCTTAAGATTAGATTTTTAACTCAGCTCCATTTATGCCATTTTTGCGCTCTACCAACTCCTGAGGGAAATATCTGGCTCTTGAGCTGCTAAATGCTCCACTATGTTCACCAGCTAGTCTGATGGAAGGCTTAACTGCTATAAAGTTTTAATTGTACTTAAATGGATGATGCCTGTGGAACCAAATGTATGCAGAATCAGAGGGCAGAAATCATACCATTATATTTTACAGGGTACAGATTTCTTAGATTAACGGGGTCACATGTACAATTTCAAGATTTTAGGATGACATTTGGCATGAGGGTCCCTTTATTATTTTTGGACAGGAAGTGTATGCTTGTGTCCTAGCAGGCCACTGTCCTGGAGTTTCACAGGGCCGGCTGCTGTGGCTTTTCCTATGCCACTTATCCAATTAGTGTCTTTCCACTCATCATTTTGTGCGAGTAGCTACGTACCGAGCTGCTGTTAAAATTTCCAAACATGAAATGCTAATTAGCCACATGAACATCAACACAAAGACTTCATTACCCAGAATTCAAAATGAGTAACAGCTGCCTTTTAGTAAACTCGTGAAAGTGGCTTGTCGAGCATGTAAATGACTTTGGTTGGTGACAACACAATTATACACAATTGTATTAGCTGTTTTATTATGCTCTGTCTTGCCAGTGTATAATACAAAGTTTGATGTAGAGGATTACGTAGAGGATATCAAATTTAAAATCTGGAATTTAATCATTTATTTATATGGCCTCAAGGGAGTCAAATTTAAAGATTACCTGTTTTAAGATACATAAAACAGTATGTTGAGAATAATTATTTATGTCTGATAATAACAAAAAAATGTTAAAAAACTTTGTGGGAAAAAAAATCCTCAAAAACTGCAAATTCCAACTCAAATTACATCTCCACTTTCATTGAAAAATACAGAATCTATCACTATGCAAATACTTTTAGTTTCAAGTTTAAGTACAGAAGCCTAGTAGATACAAAATGTCTCCTACTTCACTTAAAAGTCCATTCTCACTCACTGGAGGCTTCAGGTTGCATACTGAACCATGATTGGCTCCAAACTAGTCGGAGACAAACTCAGATTTAAAGAGATTACAGAGAAACTTTCCTCCTTCAGCACATTAATGTGTCACTCTGCACAGAGAAGTTCAGCAAACATCAAACAGATTTTTGAGTTAAGGGGGACTTTAAATGTATTAATTTAAAAAAAAAACCAGTCCATTCATTCAAAAATTAGATAAAATTAAAAAGTTTACAGATTTCAAATTGTGCCATCCTTATCAAACTTCACACAAGATATCTCTCTATAAAGTCTAATAAACATCTTTGGAATGATGAACTGTGTTTTTACGGATGTTATGCACTGATGCTATTTCTTGATGCACAGGTTATCTATTTATTATTATTATTGAATCAAGTTTTACTGCTGTGACTTTTGCTCATTTTCCCCTAATGCTGCACCAACATGGCAGCACCTGTAATAAGTGAAGGCGTATCCACAGACTAAGCATTTTTGATATCTGTCCCTTGCACAGCTTGCCGAACAATGAACAACAATGAACACTGAGACACACGAGACACACGTCACACAGGAGCCCCCGTCTTTTTAAAACTGACTATATTTTATATTTTTTCACTGGTGAGCTTAGTGAAGCATAATGTTCACAGACAGCTGTTTAAATCAAACATTTTATATGAATTTATATTGTTGTGATCATATCAGTGAATGGATGATGAAAGCGCCTACTGTGGCTGTAAACTTCCTGGTCTATAGACAGAATCCTGAATCAAAATCAACAAACATAATGAAAAACACTGTTGATTTCTTGAAGAAATGTCTGCTGTCAGTCAGCCTGGTGAACACAGTGTCCTCTCAGCTCGTCAGGAGCTTCTGACAGATGGCTGGTTCTGAGGACAGAGATGCTGAATGCAGGTCAGAATCAGTATGGACTGAACAAACAGAGTGCTTCAGTAGCACATCTGTTCCATTCATGTCTCACTTTTGATGTCAATTCCCAGTAAGAGAGCAAAAGCATGAAGTTGAGAGGTAAAAAATAGTTATTGAAATAGCTTTTTGGGTGACATAGTCATATTTTTTAAGGAGCTTTTAACTACATTTCAAAGTTTTCCTCAATAGATGGATCAGTTGTCATTGCATAATTTTAGCATAGCGTCATGTCATGACAGGTGGTTCTATATGGGGGAAATGATAACATCTGTCTCTGTTCAAGGGGTGCTCTGTGCTGCTGGATGTGAATGCCCTCCTTGATCTTTCTCTGGTCATTGAACTTTGACCTCTTTCCAATGGATGCTGTGAGTGTTTTTTTGTCTGGTGTTCACATGACCGAAATTCCGTATTAATCTTGTGTGATATCAATTAAACCAGCTAAATGACAAATGAGGATATTCCATCTGCTGAGCAAGACCATGCCAAATAAGCAGACCAAGTGATGAAATTTTTGGTCGCACTTTATTTTACAGTACACTAATAAAACATAATAAGCCATTCTTTGTATCAAATTAGACAAAAACTAAACTTTCTTTTGCCATATTACAACTGGGGGGGGGGGGGGGGGTTATTAATATTTGTTTCATACAAATATTTTTACAATGATTTGTTTTCATGAAGAACAAAAAAACCTCAGTCTCTCTCCTCTGCTCCAATGGATCAACAGATCTCAACGAGGGGAGTCACATCCACCTGCTACATGACACACGTTTCCTTATTTGGACATCACTCCCAGAGTTGAGGTTGTTCGCTAGAAATAAATCTGAGCTACTGACACTCTCAAAGTGCTCCATAAAGACTCTCCATAACCTGTTGTTCCCCTTCTCCTTTCCACAAAGTTAGGCTGTAAAAAATAAGCAATAAATGAAAACTGCAAAGCAAAAGTCAGCCTTTGAAGTTCTTCCCAACATGTTACACAGTGTGTTGTCTCTGTGTTTAAATAGGTCGAGACCTGTCTGCAATGAGGCAATGAGTAAAGTCCTAGCTCAGTAGTCAGTGCAGTCATCTATAACCTGGGAGACTCCAGTTCAAGACCCAGTGTGGGGACCTCCTTCATAAGTTTATTCATGAACTTATTGTAACTAATTGTACTTTAATTTTCTAAAATTAAAAGTGTAATAAGTGGGTCGTCATAACTGGAGCTCTAGTTAATATTAAATAGTATTACTAGATGAAAATGTCTAATTGATGCACAGATTTGCATGTATTAGTGCACAGGTTAAATAAACATTCATGTAGTATGTTTGTATGTTTTTCACAGTGGGGAAGCTAGGCTGTTCCACCTTGTCATTCACCTGCGAACAAGCAAATAATGCACATTAATATATGACTCAATTGTAGGAAAATATTCGTTCATTGTTCATCAGTATAATAATAATAAGTATAATGTAAGACTCACGCTAAGCTAATTGTAATAGTGAACTGAAATCCGTGGGTGTCATACATAAACTTACCTCTGCTTGTTTTAGTTCTTCCAGGGTGTTCGAGCAAAAGAATTCCCTGGGGGCTCGCTCACCTATTAATAATTCCAGGAAGGTAACAACAAGTGGTAAGTAGGTAGAGGGGAGTTCAGTTGTACTGTTGTACCTATTTCCAAGGTCAAGAATAAACCTTCAAACTCTGTTATTTTAACTTCTAGCTCAATCTGTGTAACATATGTAAAGTAAATAGGAATATTTGCATGCATATAAGGGTTAATCCTGATCTTTGGTTATACTGTTAATCTGTAACTCATTGTTACTGCATTTGTTACAATATTTTGCTGTTTAGGCTGCTACAACAACTTTCAGATGAATTGATTTGTTTACACTCAACATGCAGTAAATTGCTGTGTGTTAAACTTGCATTGTGTGGACATTAATGTTGCTCTACAGATACACTGTATATAAACACTCCAATACTGTGTATGCAAGTACCAGAGCCCCTATACATTTAACAAGCTACTGAAAAATCTCATCATCTTTTTGCTGGAGTCTCAGATTTCCTAAATAAATCAGTTAAAACCTTGAGAGGCCCCCAGTGGCTTGTAGCCAAAAGAAACAACACAGAGTCAAACTCTTCCACTTCCACCACTGGTACTGAGGCTGGGCCTGTTGTGGTTGGTTTCACAGTTGGGGCTCTACCAGCAGCAATAATGTGGTAATAACATCTGTAACATCTGGAAAACATCAGAATTAAAGCCGAGCTTGTAACAGACAAATAAGCTTGGGTCCAGCATGTAGCTCTGCTTCAGCAGCTGAGAGTGAAGCAGCTTCCCATCACATCAGTAGCTGAAGAGCTGTCTACAGAGCATTATAAAAACTGCTATGCCCTTATACAAACTATGACATGAATAATAACACATTTATGGCTGCACAGAGAAAAGCAAAAGAACCAGAATAGAAAGTGTGCAAAGCAGCTCATTAAAGGAGCAGTCAGAACATTCCCAATACAGCTTGTATATCAACCCACAGTTGGACTAAAAAACCAATACTGTCCATTTTATGTCTTTATATCCAGTACAGTGACAGATCCAGGATCCAGGAAGCCTATCTAAGCACAGAGGCTGGAAGCAGGAGAGAACAAATGGGAAGAAAATCACACCTACCAACAACATCAAATGTTAAGATATTCATGTTATGATTGTAAAGACTTAGGATTACTCATGTTACTGCAAATAATGACTCTTTGTATATTTGTAGTTAACAATTCCTGTTGTTCTCAACCTAGGTCTTGTTTTCATGGCTTTACTTTTTAAAATTATTCTTATCACTAATAACAACATTATACTCACCAAGTGTGAAATTGCTGGGATAAAAGTGACATCACTAAATGAAATGTTGGAACGAAAGTATGGAGGCATGCAGGGAAGATGGAGAGAGAAGGTACACACATGAGCAGGTGAGAGAGGGAGTGTATGTGGACAATTCAGGCAAACATTTATTGCAACAACATGCATTTTAATTTGATGGTTTATATTTGGATCCAACTTTAGTTAGGTAACAATGATCTTCAATCCAGGGATCTAATGGTCTCATCTGCGGCTGTGGCTCAGGAGGTAGAGCGGGTCGGAAGATTGGTGGTTCGATTCCTGGCTCTTCCAGGTCTGCGTGTCAATGTCAATGTGTCCTTGGGCAAGACACTTATCCCCAAATTGCTCCTGATGTGTGAATGAGTATGAATGGTGAGTCTCCTCTGATGGGCAAGTTGGGACCTTGCATGGTAGCCCCTGTACCCATTCAGCGTATGAATGTGTGTGAATGTGTGATTTGTAGTATAAAAGCGCTTTGAGTAGCCTGAAGACTAGAAAAGCGCTATGCCATTTACCATCTGGTTTGACTCGCCATCAACTCAAAAAACCTGATCTGCAGTCATTGACATGGCCAGAAATAATCATTTATCAACTGGCATTCTGATTTGTCAGGGATGACTAATTCCTTAAACCTCAACAAGATTTATACATATGATGTAAACAATCAACACACTTTCAATAACCTTTACAGTAAATGGATTTCTGAGTACAATGAACTAAATTACTATTTTTTACCTTAACCTGGTGTTTTTAAATTAAAACAATATTACATGAATTACAAACTGAAAATATTCTTATGTCTTCTGCTCTTTAAATCAGATTCACTAACATTATACCAATGAAATATAATACCCAACAAAACATAACACAGTATGTTGCTTCAGTATTAAACAGTAGAGTAGCTTTACCAGCCACAGAAAAGATTGCACAATTAAATTCTCTACATATCACATCTTTATATTTTTTCCCAGTTGAGTTCTCAACCAGTTTTACTTTATTTGAGCTCTACAACAGTCAGCTAATTGCACTGTTTAGCACTAAATGCTATTTTTTGTTAGCTCTAGGCACATTCACTTGAACTAGCCGGTTGAGCCTAGGATCATGTGATGCAGCATTTGATTGTTTACTTTTACTACAACTCACTAATTCTGGAGTTCCTCTGTGTGACTCGGCAGGTTGCAGTGAGCAGCCTCTCACTCAAAGCTGCGGGACTAGTTACACGCAGAAATTTTGCTATTGCGTAGCTATGGAGCGTAGTGACTTGTGCGCGCCCTGTGTCACGAATAATACGATAATATGACATTGGAAAGACTGTAGGTGGTTGATGCTTCACAATCCTAATACCCCATGACTTAACACAGGGAAGTCTGCAGTATAAAAGAGTTTATTTTTATCTGTCTGTTGCTCGGCCTAATGCTCATGGTCAAATAATTTGTCATATGAAGACTTGAAGAAATGAAGAAATAACATGTGAAAACTGTTTTTTCTGCTGTTTCCCATGTCGGAGTGTTGCCCACTACCCTTAAATATCCCAAATAGTTTAATTTATGACCTTTTTTGATTAATTGTATATTGCTCCAAAATGTTTGGGTCATACTTTATAACACCTTATCTACGTACAGCTGATCAGGTTTGAATTTCTCCCTAACAGTGTGTAGGACTCATTCTGCCCTCTGAAACAAGACAGCATCATTCAGTCATAGTGGCTGTTAAGTATTTTATTCATTAAATAAATAAACAAAACCTTTACAACCTTACATGGCCTCCTCCTTACATGAATAATACCTAATAAACTAAATTGCCAAAATCAAAATGTATTATTCTGTTGTTTATAGCTATAATTATATATACAAAGTTATCCTATTCGCTGAGCAAGTGTCCAAATGTCCCACTCATAAGTTTTTAATCTTTTAATCTTTATATGTAAAACAGTCCACTCATGAAGGGGTGAAGTCTCCCCGTTAAGATGATTAACGTTACAGTAAACTAATGTTAGCCATGCAGTCAGGTAGCTAGCTAGCTACCGGGCTAATGGCTAACATCAGTATAGCTAATGCTAATGGAAGATTAGCAACAGTAATGTTACATAACTGGCTAATACACAATATATGTACCTTGTGTTTAGAAGGTATGGAGCTATTATATCTTACCTGCAAGAAAGCATGAACGCTTTCAGTCCTATTTAGAACATGGGGTAGTGTTGCACTTGTGGCCCCTTGTGGCTTAAATGAGTATTACAACAGCAAACAGAAAAATAAAATTTCACCTGCTTCACAGATGATGAAGGCAAAAAAAACTTTGCCCTCTTGTGGCTGAAATGAGTATTACAACAAAAGACTGAATACCAGACTAAAAATGGTGCCCATTCAGTCCTACAGGAATTGCCTGCCTGGTGCATACGGCAAAAAAAGTTTCTGGCTTCCAGGTTTGCTTCCGCATTGTGTGGCCCACTGAATATGCACAGTAGTGATTCCCTCACTGGCCCCATCAGCAAGCTCCTGCTCAGCCCATAAACTTAACATTGTGATGACATCACAGATTTTTAAATCTCTTTTCTCGGCTCGACGAAAGTTTTACAAACATAAAACCTCGATTGATCAAAAGTTCATCATAGAAAGAGTCATAACTGACATTCTTTGCAGATCGAGGTGTCCTGTCTCTACAGGTGTCTGTTTTACAATGGTGGTCTATGGGGAAAATCCTTTTTCGGCTGCAGGGGGATTTTTCGCTGCAATACCACGAGTGGCTACTGGAAAAAAATTGGCTGCAAGGCTGAGCGGCACCCTATCCAGCTCTTATTATACATCCATGCTACTTTCACACATGGGGAAAAAAGGGGGGTACATATGGTGATCCACTGGTGAGAGCAAATTATGATTAACTATCTATCTAGCTAATTATATAATATCTATAGTTTACATTACTGTATTGTCTGTAATCTGACATAAGCAAAAAAAAATATCACAATTTTAATGCAAGGACTCAATTCCCTATGTGCAAATGTTCCACAAAAACGTGTTCTTCCCACCTCTATTTTGCAAAGGCACTGTCACTACATAAATATAGACACGCTAGAGCATTTTTTCACCCTATAGCAGAATTATAATGGGTTCAGCCAGACCATTCTCCAGCGCTGGCACAGCACTAAAACAAAGCGTGGCGATAGGTCTGGTTATGTAAGACTACAACCCTGCTAATCTATGGTTGAAGTGGTCACAACTCATAGACATATGCAATTCATGAATAAGTCACAAACAGATATTTTTTAATCATAAGGGGTCACAAACCAAAAAGATTAGGAACCACTCTATTAGCTTAAAATGTTTTGAAATATAATGGTGATGTTTTTCCTAAAATCTGAAGCACTCTAAATAAACCTTCACCTCTCACCTCCTGACTTATGTCAAAGCACCACAACTTTTTACCACCACTCTCCTGAGAGACTCACCACCAAATACTGATTAAGTTGTTTATTCATCATAAAGCCTTACATGTTACATGTTGAACTAAAACCGTTTCCCAGTAACAGGATACATTTCACTGTGCTATCCGCTTTCTGTATTTCACCACATTAGAAATCCTGTCAAACATGTACTGTAAGACTTTCCCATTTTTCTATCCAAACATAGCAACACCAGTATCCACACATTCCCACGTTCAAGCCCGTGTTTTCTCACATCAGGAGAAAAAAAAACAATTAAAGAACTATCTATCATCCAGCTAATAAAAAACAGTTTTAACTGACATAATGTATGGCCTAGATGACAACTGCAGTCCCAGTATGTCAGTAGCTTGGGCCAAGACTTGGCTTTGATAAATTGAGGCCAGTGCTTGGTGTTGAGGTGAAGAAATAGGGATAGGTCTGTCTCCACTGTGGAGCTCAACACTTAGAGGTGAGTGCTCCCAGTACATGTCTGTCTGCACACAGCCGTGACCAGTGTGACTCATCAACCCTTCCAGGTGACCGACTCATGCCTCAGCTACATGTCTCATGTTGTTTCAAAAGAGGCAGCTTTCACCTTTACTCTCATCCATCCACAGCTGCAGTGTGTTCAACATTCCAATAGCTGAAATGTCTGAATGTTTCATATTCAAGCAGGAATGGGTTTATAATAAATATGTAACTGTCTTTGATCTAGTGAGCTTAGGGATTTCTTTTTTTTTTTTTTTTTAACTGATTTTCATGTTTTGGACACACTGCACCATCAGTTGTGTGATGTGATCTTGTACTACACTTTAGCACCTCAAGTTGCACATTGAGCCTTTAACCTCCACTAGCCCTCCTCCATGGCTAAATGTATTTGGCCAATAGCAAGAGGCATAGCTGCACTGAGAAACCAAATGATAACTCATGGCCGCTTGATTACTAAATGGGCAAATTACAAATGTGTTGTATAATTATGATTTCTCATGTTGCATGACTGAGCTGATGTGAAAAAGTCAAAGTCATTTCTAGTATTACTGTGTCAGGCAACATTATTTAGTGCTATTTGCTGTCTTTTCCACCTTCTTTATTAAAACTACATGGCTATGATGAATCCTCTTAGCTTAATTTGTTTGTCTGCACTTAAAAAAATACACCACTAGCTCTTCTGCTTTAATCTTCAAGACTGCAACTTTTTACTACCACAGTGTGTTGAATGTTGACCTCTCTGTCCTCTCTATTTCTTCACCTCCACACCAAGCACTAGCCTCCAAAGTTAACGTGTACAGTACATGTAAGGTACATGTCCAAACTTTTGACTGGTGCTGTAACATGTAGATAATTGCTGTTATGCATTTTTAAATATTGGTAAAAATAAAAAATACAATTATTTAAGTATCATATATCCACTAGTGGTATCTTGTAGTACCACTGTGTCATTCGTTAACATTTGGTTTGCAGTCAGTGCCAAGGGCATTGGCATGATGACATACAACTCAGAAACAGTTGTTATAGCTAACATGTAAGCTTACAAAAATGTCAGTGTACACTTGTGTTTGTATTAAGTACAATATTCCCACATAGCTGCATTCTAAAAGAACACTAAATACACAATAATTTTTAGAGCCCTAGATTATTTAGTCTGCTGTGGGACTGTATAATGCAGTTTATGAGACATTGTGGTCAAAGCTATGTGACTTTGCTCACTTAAGCAAAGAGTAACATCAGGTGTTTGGATTGCAGGCAGGGTGGGGGCTTAGAGCCACAAAAACGCCTTGGAAGAGGAACAGGAATTGTCTTGTGAAAAGATCAAATGGACCAAATAAGTGTTTTTGTATTGCCAAATAAATTACTTACTAGCTACCAAAGGTTTCTCCTCCACATTGTTTCCAACACGGTCCATCTGCAGGCAGCACCACCTTTCCAATAACCTAACACACAAAACCCAAAACATATAACCACAACATTCAAGCTCCACACATCTACACAAGGGACTGCTGTCATTCCCTAGAGTCAATTTTATTCCTGAACATCCCACTAATGTTCAAAATATGTCAGCCACTCCCTTCTCTCAATTTGACCTCACATTAGAAGAGATGCCCATGATAGTGGTCACAAAAAGCATTATTAGACAGTTATAATGACCACGCAAACAAACTCCAGAATTACAGAGCCCAGAAATATTCCTTTCAAAATTCAACTAGAGGTTTAGCTCTGATGCCAAGTGGAGAGATGGATATGTTGTCTAACTAATGCAGTTGGAGATCATTTGTAACTTACAGTCTCTGTGCTATGATGTGCTTTAAATCCTGACTGAAAATCCTGAAATAAACTATTGTTATGTCTAAAGTCACAGAATTGATTGGCGATTGACTTTCTCAAGGATCTTAGAGAGAAAGTGAAGATTAGTATTTGGCTAAAATGCCTGTATCAAGAGTAGGCTTATTAAGAGGAGGTTTAATTACAGCTACTTTAAAGGACTGTAGTAAATAGACTGTTAATAAAGACTGATTGAGCACATCTAGTAAAGAAGGTAAAGAAGTGATAACTTATGCTAAGTTATGCTGCCTATAGCAGCATAACTAAGGGCGAACTTGGTCAGACCTAACTATAAGCTTTATCAAAAAGCAAAGTTTTAAGCCTACTCTTAAACATAAAGAGGGTGTCTGCCCCTTAGACCGAATCTGGGAGATGGTTCCACAAGAGAGGAGCCTGATAGCTGAAGGCTCTGCCTCCCATTCTACTTTTAAAGACTGTAGGAACCACCATCAAACCTGCATTCTGGGAGTGCAGTTTTCTAGTAGGATAATAGGGTACTATGAGCTCTTTAAGATATGATGGTGGCTGACCATTAAGGGCTTTGTAAGTGAGGAGAAGGATTTTAAATTCTATTCTTGATTTAACTGGAAGCCAATGCAGTGAAGCTAAGATGGGGGAAATGTGATCTCTTTTTCTAGTTTGGGTCAGTACACATGCAGCTGCATTCTGGACCAGCTGGAGAGTCTTTATAGATTTGTTAGGGCAGCCTGATAATAATGAGTTGCAGTAGTCCAGCCTAGAAGTAATAAATGCGTGGACTGTTTTTTCTGCATCTTTTTGAGAACGGATGTGTCTGATTTTAGCGATACTATGTGAAAAAAGGCAGTCCTTGAAATTTGTTTTATGTGGGAGTTAAAGGACATATATTGATCAAAGATAACTCCCAGATTCCTGGTGTTGGAGGCCATGGTAATGCCATCTAGATCAGCTAAATCCTTAGAAAATGTGTTTCAAATGTGTTTAGGCCCAAGCACGATAACTTCAGTTTTGTCTTTGTTTCGTAGTAGAAAACTGCAGGTCATCCAGGTTTTTGTGTCCTTAAGGCATGCTTGGAGTCTAGTTATCTGATTGGATTCATCAGGCGTCATTGATAAATATATTTGGGTATCGTCTGCATAACAATGAAGATTTATGGAGTGTTTCTGAATAATATTGCCTAAAGGTAGCATATACAAAGTGAATAGCACTGGTCTTAGAACAGAACCTTGTGTCTAACTTTCGCTTTCATAGAGGATTCATCATTAACGTGTACAAACTGATATCGATCTGATAAATAGGACTTAAAGCTGCTTAATACAGTTCCTTTAATGCCAATCAAATGTTCCAGTCTCTGTAATAGGATTTCATGATCAACTGTGTCAATGCAGGACTAATGTCTAACAAGACAAGTACTTTGTCTGATGCAGTCAGGACATCATTTGTGACTTTTGTGACTCTCTGTGCTATGATGCGCTCCAAATCCTGACTGAAAAATGTCAAATAAATTATTGTCATCTAGAAAGTCACATAGCTGATTGGCGACTGCTTTCTCAAGGATCTTAGAGCGAAAAGGAAGGTTAGATATGGGTCTATAGTTGGCTAAGACGCCTGAATCAAGGATAGGCTTCTTAAGAAGAGATTTAATTACAGTTACTAAGCACAGATTTATCATTTTTAGTAAGGAAGTGCTAATTAAGGGTTCCTTAATTAAGACATCCTTAAAGAGCTTAGTTGGGAAAGCCATAAAGGAAATATGTCCTGATTCAACCTAGTTTGGTAAACCAGGGTATTTTTGGTTGGTCTATGCTTATTTGTAAAAGTTTATATTTAACACATATATTTAACCCTTGATTCCACTGGGCACAACTGCATTGCATTCTGGCTGCAACATGGTTTTGTTTCGTCCTCCACATGGCTTTATACCTGCAGTATTTCAGAAGTGGAGCATTTTGCTCCAGCAGTGTCAGAGAGAAGGGAGCCACCCCTCTACCTCGAGAGTAAGCCAGCGACTGGGGAAGTCATGACAGCAGTGGTGTCATAAAATCTTGATGATCTTGGTGATTTTCCTCTTCCAAGAAGAACCTCTCGTCATCCTTGATGACAAATATCCTCTGACTGGTTGACTTTAGGCCTGGTGCCACTGGTTATAACGTAATGTTGATGTAGTGATGTGATATATGATCACAAATCTGCATAGGGTTTTGTTTTATTTTGAAAATTGCATATTTTTTAGCAGAGTGGAGCAGGACACAGCTGAAACATGCTGTGTCTGGTGGAATAACAAGCAGTGACTAGAGTAGCCAGCTCCGGTGGCTGCGTTGCAGCGAATGTGTCACTGAAGCACCAGGTGGAATCAAGCCATTAAGCTTACAAATCTTTGGACTGTATTTTTGTTTTCTTTATGGTTTTACCCTTTCTTCTCGTTAATAAACCTGTTGGATACTACATAACTGCCTCTGGAGTCCTGATGAAGGAAAGGTGTTTAGCTGCCTGTCAACATGTACACACCATGTGTGTTGAGAACAACAAAGCTTTTCTTTAATGTCAGATAAACTTGTTTGTTTGTGGAGCACTTTAAATAAACTCCACCTACATGCCATTAGCTAATTAGTTTCCTGTGCTACAGTCATTCTCAAATTGGTCTCAACCTCAGCCCCCAGTTGAATTCAAAAATAGTTTGGATTTTTAGCCTTGGGAGCTTCTCCTGGGAGCCACACTGACAGGCCTGACCCCAGCTGACCCTGTCCGTGATTACCATCCAGTAGGAGGAGGCCATGGAAACCTGAGAGCGCACTGGAATTTGTGGCTTTACAGCGAAAAAGATGAGTCTGATTGGTTTGGGAGGTGCTGAATTTTATGTGTATTGTTTAAATGGAGAAGCGGAGTATTGCAATAAGATAATAATTCTGCATTTGAAACTTGTTTTTTGAATTTGTTTTGTTAATGTATGCTATGTAACTTTTCAAAGAAGAAATAACATTCCTTCTCTTAAATGGAAAATTAACTCTAAAGCTATAAAAGTGGCTAATTAAACTCATTACAACTAAGAGTCAAGGGCCAACACAGGTCAAGAAGCACAAGTGGTCAGATACTAGATTGGTTTTATCCAATATACCTAATAATATACCTAATACACATAAAATTATACATATATATATATATATACACACAATACATAAAACTGGCAAATCAGTTTTTGTTATACTAGGTACTTATATGAATATATATATATATATATATATATATATATATATATATATATATATATATATATATATATATATATATATATATATATATATATATCATGTATCATGAATATATATAGCATGTATTATATACTTTTATTACATCATTAAGTACATTGCACTTGTCATTCATACCATAACTGTGTACTTATTGTTCACACATCATGGCTGCAGTAGTTGCACTACTGGAATATTTGCACACTCACTTCTGTAGTCTGACATATTGTAATATCTAAACAGTATATATAGAACTTTTTAATGTTGACTCTCTGGTTTCATTAATTGCTTATTTTATTAATTCATTTTTTTATTAAGTGAATTTCCCCTCTAGGATCAATATTTATCTCATCTCATCATGAGTAAAGTAGGTCAATGGTGAAGCAGGAAGTGAGTCTGTATACTGGAGACTGTCCTCCCAAGAAAAATGACTCAATAGGTTGTAATATCATAAAAATGATTTGTAGTTACGTTTGAGTGACATCTTGCGTCTAATCTAGTCTACCGGGGGGATTCTTTGCAACCTGTCTGATCATCTGATTGTTCGTGTTTCTTGAATCAACTGACTTAGACCTAGCTAGACCTGACTTAGCTATGAATTTAGTGATTATGTTGGCAAAATTGGCAAAATTTAAACCCATGTTGTGAACAAATGGAAATATCCTTGATATTTATGATATACATGTTCAGTACCAGTCGAATGTTTGGACACACCTTCTCATTCACTTGCACTGAGAGCGTGTGTCTCATCCTACTTTCCATCAAACTGTAATTAAAGTAGAAATTAATTCCCTGGGTTGAAGTTGAGCTCCATGCTTTGTCCACCCCTTTCTTTCCTGCATCAAGGTTTAGCCAAGATTAAAGCAAGAGTGATACATTGTAACGCACTTTGCAAAGCACAATTAGAAAGATGTAATTTGCCAGCTGCACTAATCCATCATAGGGGTATGTACTGTCAGCCTGGGCTACATCAGGGGCTGCAGCATTTCGCCCAAATCTCTCCCACTCTGCTCATTGATTTGTGCTTATTACCCACTCCAGAGTCACTTTGGGGATATGTAAACAACTTAACAGCGGGCATGTTCCGGTACTGTGTTGGATGACTGATTATACTTGACTGACTTTCATGCAGAGCACAGGGGCCACAGTCCGCCTGAACCCCTCCTCCCCTCCGGTGGACCCTGAGATCTCCCTCCCCCCCTCCTCAACATGAGGGAAGCGGGACTCGCTAAAAGTGTGGTAGCCATTTTCCGCATTAACACTCTGACCCCCATGCTCATAGTTGGTTCTGATGTTAATCAGGTTTACAGGCCAAGGAGAGAAACAGGAGAAGGGGGGAGAGAGAGTTTTGGGTGTGGGGTCCAGGAGTGTTGACTCTGGTAGTTCATGGAGGTCTACACAGTCACTTAGCGAGAAGATTTCATCATGATTCACAGTTCTGTGGTTAGATGAAACAGTGAAGGGTGAAATATTGAGATGTTGGCTGATTCCCCTGAACTTTATATCGACTCCCTCGTTGCTGCTCTGCCCAGCTCTCTTTATAGCCCTTCAAAGCTTGGATGTTTTGGCACAGTGGCTTACCAGCAAGGAATTATAATCTTCTACATTTTCTCTCTAGATCTCCACTCACAGTGTTTTCTGTGATGCTGTGTGACAGAGATGCACGCACCAGTCTTCCTGTGACAGTACTTTTTGTTAACACACACAGTGATTCTAAGAAATAGAGGTCAGCAAACTCATTACATCAGTCATGATAAACAAAAAACAAAAAGAATTTCTTGCTCTGGACCTGCATTGATATATTTTTGGACCACTTAGGGACAGATGTTTGACCCTTTAAAATAGGTTAACAATTGTGTATTACATATCCAGCAGACACAGAGCAACATTAGCATACATTTGGACTTGTATTTCTGTCACCTGACAGATTTAAGGCCAACACTCACTTAGACTTAAGACTTTAACATACCTCTATGTGCTGCATGCAAGGGAACATGCATGGTTGTCTTTTTTTTACACTAGACACATTTGTTGTATCTTCTAAGAAGCCTAATTCCAGCCTTAACCTGATCATCAGGGTGAACTGCCATTTCATCCCATGACATATCAACTCCTCTAATGTAATTTTCAGTGTACACTGAGCCTATGGCAGTGGTTGTTATTTTCATGGATGTAGCTAGGTACATGATGTTCCTATTCTCCAATATCTTCTACTGGGCTCCTTTTTAAAACTGACCAAACATGCACCATTGAGCACAACACCAAACCTATTTGAATAACTGAAGAAGACAGAGATTTAGAGGTCTGGGATTAGCCTAAGTAAGGCTGATTATCCTCCTCACTTCTTTTGGCACTGACTGAAATATATCCAGAATAAGGGGTTTATTATGTATTTTAGAGAAAGGCATCTAAAAATCTGATGTTTTGGTATTGGTTTGGTATAGTCACATTTCAAATGCTACTCAATCTCGATATTCTTTTGATTCTGATTTGGCTTTCATCAACTCCTGAGAAAAATATCGGGCCCTTTAGCTGCTAAATGCTCCACTGTGTTCACCAGCTAGACTCTAACTGCTGTTTGGTGCCTGGCAGGTATTGTACAATGGGTCTATCAGAACTTTTCTCAAAAACAATTAGCTAAAAAGACTACAAAAAAAACTTTGTAGAGCTGAGAGTAGGTGATAATTCACTGTGGGTTCATTACTATGAGTGACTCCTGTTACAGTGACACTCATAGGAAGTGAGTGACTCCAGAGGAAGGCACCAGGAGGCTTCCTAACCAGGTCTACAAACCACCTCAGCTGGCTCCTCTTAATGTGAAGGAGCAACAGCTCTACTCCGAGCTCCCATCGGATATATAAGCTCCTCACCCTTTCTCTAAAGCTCAGCCCAGACACTCTCCGGGAGAAACTCATTTTGACTGCTTGTGTCTGTGATCTCATTTTTTCAGTCGCTACCCAAAACTCACGACCATAGGTGAGGGTCAGGATGTGCCACAGTGGTCCAATACAACACCCGTATTACTGCTGATGCTGCACCAATCTGCCTGTCAACGTCATGCTCCATCTTACCCTCACTTGTGAACAAGACCCCAAGATACTTGAATTTCTTCATGTAGGTCAGCAACTCACCTCCAACCCAGAGGGAGCAGTCCACCATTTTCTGGTAGAGCACCATGGCCTCAGATTTGGAGGTGCTGACTCATCCTGGCCACTTCATATTTGGCTGCAAATCATCCCAGTGTCTGCCAGTGGTCACACTGTGTTAAAACCAACACAACCACATCATCTGCAAAAAGCAAAGAAGCAATCCTGAGGTTTCCAAACTGGCCACTATCTTCTTCTTGGCTATGCCTTGAAATCTGATGTTCATAATCACAAACAAAAATCACAAACAAAATCTGTGACAAGGGACCGGCCTGGCAGAGCCCAAGACTCACCATGAATGAGTCTGATTACTGCAGAGAATGCAGATACAGCTCTCACTATAGTAATATAAGGACATAATGGCTTGCAGCAAAAGTACCTCATACTCCTGCAGCACTGCCCCCAAGGTGCCCTAAGGGACATGATCGTTAGCTTCCTCCAAATCCACAAAATACGTGTTTTTGTAAATAACGTATTTGTATTCAGACACACCCCTGGTACCCAGATAGCAAAATTTCTGTGGCCATATCCAGCCCACACTTAAGTTTTTAGTTTACATGTGACAATGTAAACCGGCCCGGATCTGGCAAACAGCAGTGGACCACCCAAGTGCCATCATTTCACACGGTATGTGGGCCAGATGAAAGTGTCGGGTATGGGTCAGCAATTTAGTTATCTCAGCTGCATCGTATATTTGCCAGAACTGGTCCAGATATGTTTGAGATAAACGGGCCACATTTGCTGCATCATATGTGGGCCATTTCAGGCTCACATTCTGATAAGTAAGTACCACATCTTTACCTATAGTGGTCCAAAACTGTTCATCCACATTTTGGCCATATTCACCATTTCAAATATGGGCCACCTCAGGCTCACATCCTGATCAGCCAGTGCTGCCTGTGCCAGATATTTGCAAAAAACTGGCCCAGATTGATGTAAAATATTTGGGCCATATGCACCACATCATATCTAGGACATTTTAGACTCACTTCCAGATTAGTCAGTACAAATTGCACCGCATCTTTACTTATACTGGCCCAATACTGTTTAACAATATTTGGGCCATATTCACCATTTCAAATATGGGCCACTTCAGACTCACTTCCAGATTAGCCAGTGCTTTCTGTGTTGTATATTTGCCAGAACTGGATCAGATATGTTTAAGATTACCAGGCCACATTTGCTGCACATATAAAATAAAGTTGTGATCTAAAGACTGGCTGAAAATAATAATAATTTCTGTCACAGGTTTAATTTTTGTATCTTCCATTACCTGAACCCATATCCAAATTTACTTCAAAATTGTGTTTGTAAATATTCCTGTAAACTTTGAAACCACTTTAGGTCTTTCAGGGATTAGTCATTGATTATTTGCTTCATTCTCCATGCATCATACATAATCAATGTTTATCCCATCATCTATTGATGGAGCTTCTGGTTCTTGGACGAGCACAGCTGGTTATTAGCAGTAATTTCTGATTTCTGTTATTAAAATTATTCATATGAACTGATAATAATGAGGCACCACCCAGAAACCGTGACCAATAACCAGGCAGTGAGGTAGTGTCATAAAAGGGGTTACCTCTTCCAGAAAACTGGCTCATGGAGAAAGCAAAGCTTCATCCTGCACATTTACAATGGAAAGGCAAATGATGTCTTTGTGTAGCCAGTGGCTGTAGTGATATCATGGCTGCGTTGCCTTGACTCCCTATCTCTGCCACTGAAAGACAAATGTTTGTGGCTTCCCACAGATTTCACACCAAGGTGTGAACTGAGAAAAGCATGATGGGAGATAGAGTCTGTGAGAGGTTGTTAAGGAGCGGTGTTAAAGGACATAGGAAGCCTCATGGTCAGGTTTCAGAGTTGTTATGACCCGTGGGTCATTATTGTGTTTTGTTTTGCTCCTTCGGGTCATTTGTTTACATTTTGTGTGGTAACTGCTCTGTCTCTCTCCCTCACCTTCCAGTTGCGTGGATGGCTGATAGTATGCAGGTGGTGCACCCTGACTGGCCTGATTGCTGGGACAGCTGACGGCTGATTGGCTGACAAAACGTCATATGTAGGCTGCCTTTATCAGAGCACATGGTTGAGGCTCAATAGAGTTTATAAAAACTGAGGTAAAACAAAGTTATTTTAACAACTTGTTTATTGAATTATACCTTGTTCACTTAATTAGGGTTTTTTTTTTGGAGCAATGCCTCTGATTTCCCTTTTCTAACATATTATAGGAACAGTAAATTTTGCAATCAATTCACATAGTATAAAACTCATTAATAGGAGAATGACTTAACACTGAGATTCCTTATGATGTTTGGCAGGAAACTTCATTACTTCATTATGTTCAATTTATTTAAGAGTCTTAATCATGTGATTTAAGATGACTTCAGATGTGATTGCAAGTAAATGACAGCTACTCATTCACATTTTTCTGGTCTAAGTCTACCTATCAATAAAATTGTTCTTGAAACATAGCTTTGTTTTACAGCAGTGTTAATTGCAGTGAAATACCAAGAATATTATTACATCAAGACTCTCTTCAATAGATACTGTAGATATAAATTCTCTGACATCAGTGGCAGCCTGTGGATTAAAGAATTGACAAACACTTGAGAAAATCCACAAGGTGTGATGCACACCAGTTTCATACAATATGGCAAATGCAATATTCTGATGTCAGAAAATACATTTATATAAAATATATTTAATGACAGCAAACAATTGAAAAAAACATCCTTGAATAAATAAATGAACCTCATAAGAAATAAATAGAGGAGTTGGTCAATAGTGGATTAAAAACAGTCAACCTCAGAATTTGCAGAGGTTCTCCAGACAAGTGACTTGTGAAAAATCTCCCAGTGAGGGCTAAAATGTTTTTGGTAATGTATTTATATCATTTCTTGTGGCTTCAGTAGCTGTACAAATACATTCCTCTAAAATTGGTGCCTGGAGTATTTTATGAGGATCTCTCATTAAATTCGGAGTAAAATTAAATCTAAACGGAGTTCAGTGGAACTGATGTATTTCTCTCTAAAGAGTCATTTCATGGTTCATCACTGCAATACATGCAAAAACATGACGCACCAACGGCACTGGGGTTAAAGGTCTCATTCTCATTGGAGACTTCCATACTAAAAATATGTATACTCATGATATTGAGACAAGGTCTGGATAAAAGGGACCAAAATGACCTATCAGTTTATAGTCTATTAGAGAACTCACTCACTCACTTCATCTCACTGCTCTGTGTTGCTCTCTTGGCTGGAGAACAAGGCTTTTTGGCCTGAAAAGTGTTGCAACGTAGGCCCCTCACTCATTGCACTGTCCTTCATGACTGAGCAGTAAAATACCAGGAGGTCATGGGGAACTGGGAGTGTGTTGAAATTCTGGGGTGGGGGGAGTGGGGGTTCAGCACACGGCCAACATATCAATGAGTCATCGCTATTGATTAACAGCCCTATCAACCCCGGCAGATATATGATGCTCATTTAGTGCTGTGGGCCAATAAAAACCTTACTAACTGTATCTTTAAAAGAATTAGTGGCAATTCAATAGTATCATAACAACAAACCCAACCACAGCTGTGGGAAAAGACTACAGTCAATAGATATTGTAAAGGCAAAGGAGCTATATTGATGTGACAGTTAGTTAATTTAGCAGAAAGTGCACATTGTATGTGTTTACTGTTAAAATAATAACTACCCATATTGCATCATACAATGCTATGTCACCATGACATCATGCTACACCTGTAATTTCACTGTTTCCCTTCAGTCCAAGTTCAACAGCTCATGTTTTTGCAGCTTGTCTTAATTTGATAGATGATGTACCAGTGGAGCAGACTGGTTCACTTTACATGGAGGTAAACACTGTTTCTCTCCACTATCACAGAAGGAAACAGATTGTGAGCATGACTAAATGGGGAGGTAATAAGAACAGGACAGGCAGGCAATCCTTCATTTACTGTGGCGCACAATAAGGAGATGAAATGTGAAAACATCTGAACTTGATATGTATACTGCCACTAACATAATATGCTCCTTGCTTCAGCATTGGTAAAGGTCTGCCACACAATAGACAAGAACCAAAAATGTTGTGAACGCAATCAGTGATTAAATACTTCATATACTTAATAATATACTTAATAATATATAGTTCTTCAGTGGTGAAAAGTAACTAAGGGCATTTACTCAAGTACTTACTCTACTCAAGTACTTAAATACAACGTTGAGGTACTTGTACTTTACTTGAGTATTTCATTTTGATGCTACTTTATATTTCCACTCCACTACATTTCAGAGGGAAATATTGTACTTTCTACTCCACTACATTTATTTGACAGCTTTAGTTACTTTTCAGATGAAGATTTGTCTCAATGGATAATATAACAAGCTTTTAAAATGCAACACACTGATACAGATTAAAGCAATGGTTTCCAAACTCTATGGCTTTTGACGTCTTACAAAAAGCAGTGTGTAGTCGGGGTCACATTTCACATGTCTATGAGTTGTTAACAGCTCCACCAAATAGTGATTTTTCCCTCTAAACTTCTCACATGCTTTCATTTCAATAAATATTCAAATGATCCAATATTTCACCAAAAATCAAAGGTTAGGGAAAAAGTCTAAAAACCAAAAACAGATTTGTGTATCAGAACTTTTTTTTCTTTCCTCTCCCATTAAACATCTCACAACCCCTCAGATTTATCTGCTGACCCTTTGGAGGGCCTGACCCCAAGGTTGGGAATCACTGAACTAAACTAATTAACTGTATATAAAGTAGTTCAAACCAGCAGCTACAACAGTAACATGCTGCTCTAACACTGATGCTTCACTATTAATAATCTAATGATGTCATATATAATAATATATCAGTCAGAGGGACCAAACCACTACTTTTACTGCAATACTTTAACTACATTAGGCTGATTTTCATTACATTAGACTTTTTTCATGTAGGGCTTTTACTTCAATTGAGTTTTTTACATTGATGTATTGCAGTTAAGGATTATTACTTAACACTACACTTCAGGTGCTCTCACTTTCAGTTTTAGTCATTCACTCACTCCTTTTTCAACCTGTGTGTTTCAACCTGTTTGGATTTCATGACCCATCTGACTTTTTTCTGATGTCACATTGTTCCTACATCTCAGCAATTAACTTGATGTGTACAATCTTATCCTAACTCAAAGAAGTGATTTCCAAATCTACAAAAAAACAAAAAAACAAAACAAGAACTAGGTAGTTATAAGTCAAATGATATGCTGCCAAATGTGAGAAGAGAACTCCACAAATTGATCATTCATATCCTATATATAAGAAAAAAGTCTATTTTAATTCTGATCTCATCTGAAACAGACTTACAGCCAGCATCCTGTTCTTATGTATGAGTATGAGTAATATTTACACTATTGCTCTTTTTTCTCCATACTCTTTATTCATTTTTCTGTTGTCTTTTTTGTTATCTGTTTCCTGGTTTCTTTGTTTGGTTTATTTTTTTGTCTGTCATGCGCTGGATTCCTGGTGTTGATTGTTATGTCAGTACTGTCATATAAGTTACTTTTCAAGATTCATTCATATGTATATACTATGTTGGTAGTTAATCTCCTTTCTTTGCATGGCAACACACCACCGACTGTCAGACTAATGGCCTATGGCTTGACCTCCTGGTTTGGTAACTGTAAAGCACCCAAACAACATCATCTGAACAAGATAGCAAGATCATACTCCCCTCCTTGCTGGAGATTTACCATCAATGCTGTGTTTGCAGAGCCTCCAACACATATAGGATCCCCACCACCCTTCTCATAGTTTGTTAAAATCCAGCAGAATGCTAAATAGCTTTTACCTGCAAGCAGTCACGATCATCAGACTGCGCCTCCCATAATTAGTGCTAGCCACTCATTGACATTCATCAGCTGTCAACTTTGAACTGAGACATGCATTTTCTCTCCAAATGCTGTGGGCTGGGAGGAACAGCATTTTGTTTTTGTGTATGCAAATGCACAAGAAAATGAATCTGAATCTTGAATCTTGCCAATTGGCTGTAAACAGAACAGAATTTATCGATCTGTATGAATCTGCCTCTTCATCCGCCTTCCACTCTGCTCACTGTAGACATGTTCTCCTCATTCCTTACTGATAAGGTTTCTGCCATCAGTAACCAGTTCTCTGAGCCTGATCAACTCATTCTACTGCGGCATGACTCCCTGCATGTATGTTAAAACCTCTGCAGATGATCAAGAAGGCAGTGGCACGGCTGGTATTCAGTCAGCCCAAAACAGCATGCCACTCAACTGTTCATATCGCTCCAATAGCTCCCACTTGCTGCCCTCATCAAATTCAAAACCTTGATGCTAGCTTACTTGATGCTAGTCTATCTGAACTCTCTCATTCAGGTCTATGCTCCCTAAAACTCAATACACTCTGCCAATGAAAGGCACCTGGTACTACCACCACAACATGGCCTAAGTTTCCAGCCAGATCTTTAAGAAAAAGCGAAAGACCCGGCTCTTTCACAGACACCTCTGCACCTGGTAGACTTAAAATAAAAAATATGATTATTATTGTTTTAATGCACTCTATAAACTTAGCTTTATGGCACTTATGCATTCTTATACACTTTGCATCCTTGCTTGTGTTGAATCAATTCTCATGTGCATGTCACATTGGATAAAAGGTTCTGCCAAATGAAATTGTAACATTGTGAGAATACTGATATAATAATACTGAGGCTGATATAAATATTTGAAATATATGTAACATTTAACTATGTATCTTCTGAGATTCACTGATACATAAACACATTCCATAAGATAGATAAACAATTTCTTACATTTGGTTATTAAAGAATTATGACCAGTATACAGTGCTGCTTGAAAGTTTGTAAACCCTGTAGAATTTTCTGTATTTCAGCATAAATATTACCTAAAACATGATTAGATATTTACACAAGTCCTATAACTAGTTAAAGTGAACCCAATTAATCAAATGAAACAAAAAACTTTTCAATTTATTTATTGAGGGAAATTATACAATCTTACATATTGGTGGGAGGCAAAAGTATGTGAACCCTTGCTTTCAGAAACTGGTGTGACACCCTTTTGCAGCAATAACTTCAAACATTTCCGGTAACTGTTTATCGCCCTTGCACATCAGCTTGGAGGAATTTTAGCCCATTTGTCATTACTGAACAGTCTCAACTCAGGGATGGTGTTGGGCTTCTTTGCATGAACTGCCTAAAAGTTGGGACTTTGACTTGGCCATTCCAAAACATGATCTTTCTTAAGCTCTAACTATTCTTTGTAGAACTACTTGTGTGTTTAGGGTCATTGTCTTATTGCACGACTTTCTTTCTATTGTGTTTCAGTGCACAGATGGATATCTTGACATTTTCCTATAGGATGTGCTGGTACAACTGAGAGTTCATAGCTCCTTCAATGATTACAAGCTGTCCTGGTCCAGAGGCAGCAGGCCCAAACCATGATACTACCACCGCCATGTTTTACAGATGGGATAAAGTTCTTATGCTGGAATGCAGTGTTTTGCTCATCACCAAACATGATGCTTCTCATTCAAGCCAAAAAGTTTGATTCATCCATCCACAGACCATTTTCGAATCACCTTCTGGCTTATCCACGTGGTCTTGAGAGAACCGTAGATGGCAGCAATGCTCTTTTTGGAGAGAAGTGGCTTTTTATCCTGCAACTCTGCCATGCACACCATAGATGTTCAATGTTCTCCTGATGGTGGACTGTAGCCGCTGTATGAGAGACCTTCAGTTTCCTAGACGTTACCCTGGGGTCCTTTGTCTCATTTGTTTAACTGATGTCTCTTTATGTAGTTTTAGGACTTGAATGGAAATATGGTCACGTGTTAGGTCATATTTATGCAGAAATAGAGCAAATTCTAAAGAGTTCACAAACTTTCAAGCAGCACTGTATGACATTTACTGTGTGGAAAATTAACTTGTCAGGGCTCTGTGGTGGACATACTATCTAAAGGAGATAGCGTTTCAGAATGACCTCAAGCATATCTTTTCTTACTATAAATAAATAAACTACCTAACTACCTTACGAAAGAGGTCCCATCTCCTCACTGCAGACAGACCTCTACGTATTAACACACCCATAACACAAAGACAGCATATTGTGTAACATGTAGGGAAGAACTTCAAAGGCAACTATTGCCTATTTTTTCAACCTCACTTTGGGGAAAGGAGAACGGGAACAACAGGTTATTGAGAGTCCCTTAGGAGCATTTCACATGTGTCAGTAGCTCAGCTTAATATTTGGAGAACACCCCCAACTCCGGGAGTGATGTTCAAATTAGGAAATATGCGTCATGTCGCAGGTGGATGTGACTCCCCACATTGAGACCTGCTGATAGATGTAACAGCAGAGCAGAGGAGAGAAACTGAGATAGTGATGTGACTGACCTGTTTTTTTTCTTCCCAAAAACAAATAATAATATAAAAATATTTATAAGAAAGAAACATTTGTAGAAAACCCAACATTTGTGCTTTTCTGAATAATTTATTTGTATTC
This sequence comes from Euthynnus affinis, assembly GCA_029490765.1. Taxonomy (NCBI): domain Eukaryota; kingdom Metazoa; phylum Chordata; class Actinopteri; order Scombriformes; family Scombridae; genus Euthynnus; species Euthynnus affinis. The sequence goes on along the minus strand of CM055851.1, from coordinate 2,026,800 downwards.
AGGCAGACCCCTAATCACTAACACATTATATATACATGTTATATTTGCTCTGTGCATGAGTGCTGAACTTTTCCTTCACATTAAGTTAATTAAATACAAAAAACTCTCATTGCTGAGATATTTGCACTAATGAATAAAGAACTTGTGTTAACAAATAAAAGAAACCAAAGAAATAACCTTGGATATACTGTATCTCACAGCTGCTTCATTATGGTAGATTATTCTTGATGTGTCTGAATTTATAGCACACAAATGCAAAACATTCATTCCTGAGGTTACATTACCACACTACACATGTTTACTGCATGTGCACAATATAAACAGAAGAGTCTAAAATAGTTTGGAATAAAACAAAAACAGCTCAACTCTACCCTCTTATTAACATAAACTTTCTAATGGGAAATGTGTAGTCATTAAACACATTAAAAAGCCAGAAAAAATACCCAACAGCACACCTATCAAACACGGAGAAAATATCCATAATGTTGCACCTGCATGGTGTGGAGTAAGTCGGAGAGAATACTGAACACAAGTCTATGGGAGTGGTGGGAGAATACTTAATATTTTCATTTTCATAAAGCACTGAGCAAAGAAAGCAGTATGGAAATTAATACTAGATTCATTTTCTTGCTGGCTCTCTGAGCAAAACAGCCATTACATTACACGCTGGTTTGGACTTTGGCACAAACCTTCTTCATTTTGTTGGCAGCCTCTGAGGAAACAGCATTCTCTGCAACAACCCTACGAAAACAGGAAAAAGAAACACATAACATCACCGAGGCCATCAGGCCTACAGTATATACTTTGGACAAATGAAAATTTGAGGCCTTGGAAAAAGAAAATCACATAATTGCTGAATTTAAAAAACAGTGAGGTTTTTTATTGCTTGCAAGACCCGCTGTTTGTTTTAACTGTCAGTTTGAAGTGTGTAATGGTATGAAAAGAAGATTGTGTCAACAACACTTTTCAAATGTCTGCCACAGAAACCACGCATTAAACTGCAGTGAGAATCACACTGTGAAGCTTTTCTACCATCTGACAAGCATGTCTGAAAGAGTATACAGCCACCTTTATTTTAACAAGACTTAAAGTCTGAAGCACATCTAGTGGCTGTTTGTGGCTCATTACACCCCACAATAAAAAAGTGTTGAGTGGAACAAACCACGTCCTGACAATGTTCTGAGCCTTCCCAGTGGTGGGGCTAAAAAACACACTGGACCAGATTAACTAAGGAAATGGCATTACGCAAATGTTAGCTGAGGTTGTCTACGAGTCTGCTGCCGCAATCCGAATGTACTGTATTCAGCATCTGATTTAAGTGATTTAAGATAGTAAATTTTTGGATGTTGGTCTGACTGCACCATCAGTCCTCCTGAGGGTGTAGCCACAACCATAGACCTCAGCCACACCTCCATGCAAGACTCTCAAAAAGCTATATAGTTTATAAAATCTATTGACTCAAAATATATTGTACCATTTAAACTACCATTGTGTACATAATGTATCACAAAAGCAATACACTGATAATTTATGAAACCATTTTGTCCGTCCGGGTCTAGGGGCATGAAAGCGCAAGCAGAGGGCGACGAATGCAAAAAAGAAGCAATTTATTGCTTACCATCAAATAAATAGTATGTCAAGAAACAACGTGACAAAACTGTATCTTGGTGTGACTTAATTTTCAATTAGTGAAGCTGAGCTTCAGGGTGAATCCAGGCCAAAATAATAAACAAAACAAACTATCTAACCCAATACAATTCCTAACTAATCCCTAATCAATCAAAAGAGTAAACAAAATATGTTTTCTAAACCTAACTGCCTATGATAACAAGAACAGGAGAAATCCACCCCCACTGCTTCAAGGGTTGGTGGTCTTAACTATTTACAAGTTAGAGCTATTTACACAGTACATTGTCTTATAGGCTGTTACGCCACACAAAAACAAGGCCACTCTAGCAACCTGCTAGGCTAACCCAGACTAAGTAGCTACCCAGTGCTAATGGCAATACCTGAACTTTTACAGCACAAACCAGAAAAACAGTCTAAATTCAAATCACTGAAAAATTCAATGTACACAATGCTTGACAAAAACAAACTGGAGGGATGAAGCTCCACTGCCAGCTCCAACATCCAGTGTCACCTTGAAACCCTAGACGCTAAGTAGACGAGCATCTTGGGCCAGCCAATCCGGGCTGGGATAAACACAGATCGAATACAAAGAGACAGAGCCACCACTCTGTTATAGAAATGTTGCACAATAACACACAACTATATGGCAGTGGGCCATAACACATTTTTAATTTATTAAACCAACTAAGGTGGTTTTGACAGTAGCATTTTCAAGTGTTTCTTTTGCCACAGTGAATTACAGGTTTTTAACACCTTAATTTAAAACATCCAACAACACACCTAACAAACAAAGAGAAAATATGTTTAATGTTGCACCTGCATAGTGCAGAGTGAGTCAGATATATTGTATTTGTATATTTGTTTTATTGTTTCATTTTATTCTGCATTATGATGAATGCTTGTGGTTGTTAATGAGAACTTCTCTGAGCTGGTATATAGAACTTTCAATCGACCCTCCCCTGCTTGTTTTCAAGATGTATGTCACTTTCACTGACAAATGTAACTTTCACTTTCCCAGTTGATTGCCTTTGTTGCATTATATGCATGCATGACTTCATTCTTTTGTTTTTTCAGTGATTATCCTTACAGTCTTCTTCTATAATGCTTACACAATTTTGGTTTGAATGGTACTTACATATTACATTACATATTACTGAGCCTGGCTTGGAGATGTGTATTGATCCCATGGTTGACTACTGATTTGTTTTTTTTTTTGATGGAAAATCCTATAGTGTTGGAAGCAGAAAGAATGTCATGATAATGTCTTTTACACTAACCATAGACTGTATATAAAAATGGATGTAGCAAGGCATGATGTCACTCACTGGTTTGCATTGGAGCCACTCAGAAGTCCAGAGATGCTGCTTATATTCAATGCCATCTTTTCCGTTTGGAGCGGGGTATTTCCTTTCACACTCTGGAAAAATGCCCCTCGTCCTTAGACCCAAGCTAACACTAATTACCAGGAATCCTGAGCACTGCACACCTGTGTTTACATTAGCTAACCAACAGAGCAGGTGTCGTTATCAAGTAAAATTAAACTTACCAAAATATTGCAGCAATAGTACAACTCCGATTGCAAGTGGAGCCAGGGGGAGCAGCATTTAAGCCAATGCCCACACAGCGGACATCAAAGCTATTATTCATCTTTATAATCTCCAAAATGAAAACCACTGGCACACTTATTAGAGGGCCTGAATTTAGAAATTGAGACCATGACCCATTGAAAAAATGTATTGACTTAGTATTTCATGAGAGGAGTTGATGCTTTTTGCACTTTAAGGGACTTTTGCATTGGCTTCAATTTCAAGCTGTGGTCGTTGCCACTTGGCATTAAATCTACAGTTTGAGCTGAGGGTAGTGCTAGAGGGCTCATACAATGTTAAAAAAGTAAATTCACTGTGCATGAATGTCCTTAATAGATTCATGCAAATCTACCCGTTAGACTTAGATGTTAGAATGAAGACTTATCTTTTGAGGACCCCAGATACTAACATCAAAGTTTAAGGAAATCCACACATTCATTAACAGTGACAAAGGAAAACCCTGAATCTCATGCTATGGTCCTTACTGTCAGCAGTTCTCAACCCAAATGCATATCAAATATCGATCGCAGATTTTAGAACATAGTGTTTTGTTTTTACTTATCATTTTTTATCACCAAATCCTTTTTATCTTTAAGTGCTGCTCTGTTTTCATTTAATTTGATCTGTTTTTTATTGTGTTGTGAAGCACTTTGTACCATATATTTTGAACAGGGTTACATAAATAAAGTTTATCATTATATTATGAAAGACCTATGTTATCATGCCAATCTGAGGTCAAATTGTAGTTAGGCTCTCAGAATAGTATATTCAATCAGTATATTGTTTGTATTATTCACTTTAGTCTTGTAGGATGTCATGAATGTTAGGGCCTCCAGAGGGTTTTCTATTTGTAAGTCTAACATCTGACATGTTGAATGTATTTATCTGCAGAGGCCTACAGCCTGTTTTTCAGACAAGCATTCATATAGAAAAATGCATTTATAAGGAGCCACTTAAGTCATTTTTGACAGATAAGTCCTATCTGATTCTAAGAAGGAGGTCTCTCACTCTCAGTCTAATAGAGCTGGAACGCACCATTTCCTCGCCGTTGTTTCCCATGTTAACATGCCAGGCATTTGCTCTTACATATCTGATGTAATAACAAGTAGAGGGTGACAAGTGTGGAGACCTCACAAACTACAGTCAGTGATTGGGGGGAAAACTTTCACTACTTGAAACACAAAGTATACAAAATTTGCTCCCACCTTGCACTTTAAATACCCTCTCATTGGCCAGTGCCTTCATGGGAAATTACCGTAATACTTTTCCCTGCCGGGCTCGCTTTGTTAATTAAAAGGTGTGTTTCACTTAATTTTTCTACTTGCTGCTGTCAGGTTGTTGGCCTTGGCCATCATACTGCTTAGTTAAATGCTGTGTAGATGTGAAGGAGGAAGACGCGAGAAAACAGAATTAATGGGAATTGAATAGATGTAAAAGAACTGAGGTTGTGAGACCCAGCCACAGCCAAATATATTACTGAAATAACAGTCATTTTCCTATTATTTTAAAGAGGTATTAAGTGATCCTGCAGTCAGTTATGACTGCACCATCACTGATGCAATATATGTCCTCATGTACAGAGCCAAATCAGTGAGACTTTAAGATAAGGTTACGCTAGATGTAGAAATATTCTAATAGCTACGAGTTCACCAGTTTTGATGTGCAGTGACATTCTTAAAATGGAAGATCCAATGGAGCTTAGATTCCGTGTTTTTTCAATCGTTGACCAACCATGAATTTGACAAGGAGGATGTAATTTGAGTGAGCCTCATAAACTAACCACCACAGACCGACCAGCAGGAGTCACTTGTGCAGCAACATGTAGAACACTCGACAGATGTCATGATGTTGCAGAAAACACAAAAATAGTTAGATTCCCATTTAAATGTATATGCAAATTGGATGAAAACCCACCTAATGACTTAATCATTCACCAAATCCTCAATCTCTAAATAGAATATATATATATATATATATATATATATATATTCATATAGAGATAGATAGATACTATTGTCCTATCAGTTGATCTGTGATCTCTGAAATTCTCATGTTCTTCCTGACCTACAGGAGATATGGGAGGTGCGTTTCAGCTATATAACTTTGTATCTTTTCTCTGTTCTTATCACTGGCCCTTTTGATTCTTTGGTTTTGGTATCTTCGTTCCCACTTCGATAATCATGACATGGCTTTAATTTTCCTGTTGCTTTTCTTTTTTTGTATCTCTCTTTTTCTCTTTCAAGGTATTGCTGATATTTCTCATTTCTCTTCCTTGATTTTGTGTCTGTGTTTTTTTTTTTTACCGTTGGTTTACCTGGGGCCATGTTAACATCCTCAAACAGAAATGTAAATTACAGTTGGTCACTGTTCAATTTTGTATCATGGTTAAGTAGTAAACAGTACTGATTTCACTCTTTGCAGAAAAGTTTTAGACTTGCTAAGCTAACTGGTTAGCTAGCATAGAATGTACACTTAATATATGTAAATAAAGTGAAATTTCCAATTAATGAATTAAAATACTCAAACAGTAACTTGTTTGGTAATGAGGCCTAATAAACATACTCTCAGATCAGGACGTATAAAACATCAAGTTACTTACATATGTGGGCATAAAAAAATCAGACCTCTGCCTCATGTCTGGAAATGTTTCTCTAACATCTACATTCATCTTCATCTTCATCTATCTATCTATCTATCTATATATATTTATATATTTATATATATATATAAAGAGAGAGAGAGAGGTCAGACTAATGGCCAAAATATTTGACAAGTAAGAAGGTAATAACTTTCAGTTATTAGGTTATCAGTTATCAGTAGAAAGGTTTGTCAGGCAGTGTTTGTCTTTGGGCTTTTTCTGCTACTGTAGGCAGAAAAAGCCCATTTCCACAAAATGGTTAATTCAGGTTGCATTCAGTCCATTCTAACTGTCTTTCTTGAAATGCTACTTTTTGCCAAATGGATCTGTCTGACATCCAGTGACATACGTCAAGCTGTTTCTCATTTGGTTAAAATCTAGTGAGTGAGAGCACATGGAAGAGGGCTGACAGGTTGTGATTTTCTGTCTCTGTTCTCATGCTGTAAGAGCATCTCAAATTGATACTCTGCGGGGAGCTGGAAGGATGTGATAAAATAAGATGACATCATCATCAATGGAACACAATCATCTGATCTCAAGAGTTTTGCTTGCAACACAGCAGCAGAGCAATCCAAGAATCCATAGTAAATGCAGCTGCTGTTATAAATTTGCTATTTCCAGCGTGAGCTCTTAGAGAGGCTGATGTGTAATGGTTATCAGAGTTAGGATCGTTATAAGGCCTCTTCATATGAATATATAAATTATTGAACTGTTTGGATGAGAAAAGACAGAGAGGGGGCTCATTGTCCAAAGAAAAGTCCATGCAGGCGACTCAGTGACTGATTTCCCCCTCATAGTGTCTGTGCGACTGTCCAAACAAAACAGCTCAGCAGCATTGTGTTAACATCAGATCAAGGAGAGATCCTTCCTACCTCTAATCTATGATCAAACCAGTTAAACCTGAAGTTAGCTTGCTAACCATAGGGTTCTCACCAACTGCAATTACTGTGGGTGTTTTGCCCATCTGCCTATGGGGCAGTAATGGGCTCCATCCTGTTTGCCATAAAAGATAGAGGCAAAAAAGATCCTATACTTGAACATTTACTTCGGCAAACTACACAGTGAGATTCATACTTTCTTGGTAGGATTTTCAGGTTTGTATTCCTTTTCAATAGAAAAGTCTTCATGGATGAGCACGTACTGCTATGGAAAATGAATGAAATCAAGAAGGGGAGTCACATTTCCTTATTTGGACATCCCTCCCGGAGCTGGGGGTGTTTCCCAGAGATAAAGCTGAGCTACTGACACAAAGTATTTTCAAGGGACTGTCCATAACCTTTTGATCCCTTACTCCTTTCCACAAAGTTGAAGTTAAATGAAAAGTTAAATGAAAACTGCAAAGCAAAAATCACTATTGAGATTCTTCTCCACAGATTACATGCGGTGCTGTCTCTGTGTTATGGGTGTGGGGACCTCCTTCATAAGCTAGTTTATTCATAAACAATTTAACACTTTAATATCATAAAATGAAAAGCGTAATAAAAACAAAAACTTTTACGCCTATTCCACTTTCATTCGAATACGAATACAAATATAAATTATTCTGCTGCCTCAACAAATATAGATATAAATACAAATACTGGGCTCTCTGCACATCCTTAGTGGGAAGCATCCTTGACTGTCTACAGCAGAGAGGATGAGATGGTCACAAAAGCAGCAAAGTCAAACCCTACCACCTAATGACCATTCTGCTCCACTGAATGCAATGGCAGCATGCATACAGTAATTTGAATCAAAATCATCAAAGACAAAATCATGTTTTTTTTGGGTTTTTTTGTCAATGCCATGACCCAGTCTGAGCAGCCCAAGTGGCCCATAATCGGGTGGCCCTTCTGGCATTTGCCAATCCGTCACTGTTTAAGTCTGGACCAAAGTGGTGGACCAACTGACTAACTGATCAGAATTGCAATTCTTACAACCAAGCTAGCAGCGTGGCTCACTACAAAATAGCCTGTATCCTAGTGATTCGGAGAAAATAAATATTAAGGGATAAATTACTCAAAAGACATTGGACATTGAAATAAAGGAAATCTATGAAATAATAACCAAAACCCAAATACTTTCCACTATTAGCGTCATTATAAGGCCCACCTCTCCAACCACAGATGTGAACTCCGCTAGTATACTGCTCTTCCGCTAAATCATTCTGTTGTCAAAAACAACAGTGCTGATCATAAAAACACTGAGGAGGTCACCAAACCCTCTCAGCTGTATTTCAGGTCACAAGTTATTCCCATTACACAAAACTTAATTTATTGGTTCCCTGAAAAGCAAAAATGTGACAAACATTTGCAGAAGTGGTTGAACTTCATGGTTTCCAACACTGAAAAAAGTCTTTAAGAATGAGAAGCAGCTCCCACGGATGGATGAGATCGAGGAAGCAGCTGTTTGTAAATGAACCAGTAGGAATGACATACCAAGTTTCCTTTAATACATCTTGGATAGTGTGTAAGTGGTAATCAGAAGAGCAGTATGTGGAATAAAACTGGTGTGTACTGTGCAAACAATTAATCCATCATTGACAAGGTCGGGGGCTGAAATTGTCCAAGCCCTCTCAGAGATATGCTAGCAACAAAACAAAACAAAAACAACAAAGAAGAAAGAAAAGGCATTTTGATTCTCAAAAGTCATTTTCATAACTTTTGGCAAAAATTAGCATTCTGCAGTTTGTAACATGTATTTCAAGGTCCATAACCACTGCACTTTTTTTTATTTGATATATTTATTGGGACAGTGTGCAGTTTTTAAACATTAAAGATGTACTGCACCAGAGTTAGTTCAAAGCTAATTTGCATTCGCAGTCCCCCACAATCAAAACACAGCACAACAACAATTTTTTCAGTAGATTTTTTTTTAATTTGGTCTTGAATGTTTTGATTGAACTATATTTCTTTATATCATCAGGTAGGGCATTCCACTGAGTTGTGGTTTTCACAGAGAAAGCTGACTGCCCAAAAACAGTGCAAAGAAATGGTATGGTACAATCTTGTATAGAGGCTATTCTTGAGAATCTAATAGAACTTCCTGAGTGAGAGTACACAAAGTCACATAGTGAAGGAGGGGCCAAACCATTTAAAATGTTAAATAAACTAGGCACAAATGGAGAATAATCTAAAATTGCCAAAGCTCAGTGAATTGTATTTCTCCAGAACCCTACAGTGATGGAAATGCATTGACATTTTGTCCAGAGTTTATAGAGTTTGTTTGTATAAGGACTCAAGAGGTTTTATGGCTATTTCTCCAGCCACTCCCAACATGTGATGCAATAAGGCATATGGGAAAGAATCATAGCATGCATAAATATCTTGGCTGCATCCAAATAGAGACAGTTTCTAATATGTCTAACATTTGCTAAGTTGTACTTTATGGTTTTAACCGTTTTTTAAACATATTTCTTAAAGTTCAAATTTGGATTCAGTGTCACATGAAGATATTTAAAATCATTAACTATGTCAATCCTTTCACCTTTGATGAAAATATTAGTGTTAGGAGGTTGTACCATAGTTTTAGAGAAAAACATACTTTTTGTCTTGTTTACATTTAGACTCAGACATTACTTATCAATGTGTGATCCTTTCCGATGCAATTGTTAGCTTAGCAACTGCTATCTCAGCTGTTTCTGCATGTGTGTACAGTATGGTGTCATCTGCATACATTTGTAGTTCTACATCATGACACTGTTGAGGGAGATTATTAATATATAGGCTAAATAATAGGTGACCTAACACTGAACCTTGTGGAACACCCATTGTGCACTTCATGTTACTAGGCAGTGTGTCACCAACTTTTGCATCTATAGGATAATGTCCAGTTTCCTTTTCAAACTGCAATGGAAGTTTTTCATGGTGGATATTATAAAATAGATCAGGAGTAATTTATCATATCTCATACATGTAGTCTTGGTCGCAGTTGCAAGGTTACACTCCTTCCTTCATTCACTAGAAAGTTTTTCATGTCATGTGACTTCCACCCAGCTTGGATTTCAATGGTCTTTTTTTGGACGCATCAATATTTTCCTATGTGTTCTTGTGTCTATACATAGGTGAACAGTGGACATCAAAGTGAGTATGTGTATGTTTTCCTAACCCTTTCCCTCTGCAGTGTGGTATGCATACTGTTTGAAAAGGTCCTATGAGAAGAGAGTGAGAAAGCCCTACTGTGTTCTGGTTTCTAGGCCTGATACAGAAACTGGCATGAGACAACTTTCCTTCTGACAAGAGAAAACAAACTTTTACCAACCTAGCCAATTTGCATCAATACACTTGAATAGCATTACTTTAATAAGATCTTTCTGAACTTAAACATGTCATCTGGATCGCTCCAGGCCATATCCACCCCCTACCATCCCCCTCTCCCACACAGGATCTGTTCCTCAGGGAATGCTTTGGATAAGAGGAAGCTGAATCAACATGGAAGCTTTGACTCCTGTCAGTTTGCTCCAGTGGGCCTCGCATCAGAGGCATATGAGCAGGTGGAAAAACTTATGGAGATTCTATGACTTTCAACTCCCAGGAGGAAGTGACATGAAGCCCCACAGAGGGACTGGGGAAGGGGGTGCTGAGGTTGTGTGTAATGTTCTCTGTTACACACAACTCCTTTAGTCCACCTACTTTCACTGTCCGCTCTGTCTTTGAAGCGCAAATGTGATCAATATGATCACAGTCAGTACAGTGTAAAGCAGTCTAATTACATTGCTCTCTAAGACATCTCCACTGTCATAGTATAAACAGTGAAGAGAGAGGGTCGATGACACAGGGTAGGAATTGGAGTAGAAATATTTCATGCAGTGGGGCATGTCAATGTCTCAGTGAAATGAATGAAGGAGCTCCATTTTTTTCACACAGTGTGGGCCTGAAAAGCTGTATGCTTCATTTTAATAGTGCTATGATGAAGCACAAGCAACAAAGCACAACAATAGTCTTGAATAGTACAGCATTTAGCTAACAAAACCATGTGAGCCTTTCAACTAGTCTTTGCTTGTAATGCCAGTGATCCCTGACTTCATTTGGACTTTAGCATAAAATCAAAGGCTAGAATAATATGTTTTGTCACTGTGCAGTGGAGGTTGCACATCGGAGTGCAGCAGAACCACAACACTGTAAACATAGGATGCGTAGTGTGAGTTGCATGTTAGCAGAGCAGCAGCAGCTTCAGTTCTCCGTCTGTGTTTACACAATATGCATTCAGGCACAGTAATGAGTGTAGGTCACTGACAATATGGCAGCGTTCAAATCCCAATGCATAATCATAATAGTTAAGCACATAAAATGACCTGAAATGTAAAAACATGCTTAAGGTTGCAGTTATACATATATAGAGGGAGTGAAATGCAGGGCTAATGTTCAGACTGACATTAGGCCTGCGTCAAAAAACAGCCCAGTCATTTATCTGAATGGATCCAGTGCCTTAAAGCCAACACAGAGGGCTCCAACAAAAAAACATAGGAACATCAGACAAAAATTTGCTAACCAAGATAAAAGATACTTGGATTTGGACTTGCATTGGACAATTACATGCATGCAAGCACACATTCTTGGTGGATTACTTCACAAAGTGAATGCTATGTTTCTGCTGTTTACCTCACAATAATAGATAAAACAGAGGCCTGTACTACAAAGCAGTATTTGGGCTTAGTGAGGTAACTTCATGTTTAACTGTGAGTTTTCAGGGTTATGACAGTGGTTCACTTCACATCACTATGGTTACTTATTCTGACCAGCTAACTTGCTCCAGAGCAGGTTAACCTCAAAGCACTGGATTACAACCTGTCAACTCCCTGACCACTGACCAATCAGATCAGGTCATCATTCCTACAAGATCCTGACATGGACAAAAATCCTGAGTTACAAAAAAAAAGAGTTGAACTATGAACTACTTCATTCATGGTTCTGATGATGTCGCTCAGATCAACCTAGCCTCTTTCACATGAATGTGCTTGTAGCTGGATAGGAAAACCCAGAATTGACTGAGTGTAAGGGACCAAGCTGGCAGGCAAAGGAGACACAGGTGGTTCCAGAAAAAAGAGGGTTTTATTTACTCAAAAAATGCCAAAAATAATGCAAATAACAAAATACAGTAAATTAAGTTCTGGGCCCATAAAAGAGGTCACCTAAACAGAACTCAATGAAAGTTAACTTAACTCTACAAACAGACCACAAAGGGGAACCTATATACTTGGTTGGTCAGACCAAGGCAAAACAAAGGGGTAACTGACAAATAAAACACACCCTACCAACTAAACAATAAACAGAATTATCCCCAAAACAGATTAACTCAACTAAATAAACTTAACTACAAATACCCAACTAAATATTCAATAAAGAGAAACAATACTAAACTAAACAAAACTAAATTTACAACCAATCCATCCCCATGCAGCAGCCAGAGTTGGTCTGTCCCAATTGACCATTTCCTGTATTTTAGTCCTTTCACTTCCTAATCACTTCCAAATCCTTTGCCCAGGCCCGGCCAGATGTCCCTCATGGAGCAGCACCCTTCTGGTAACTCAAATGAAAGAAAATTAGAACTTAAACTAATGACTGTACACAAGTTTAACTAAATGTGCACGCTACAAATAAAACTAATCAAAACTATAATAAAATGAGTATGATGTATGAAACAAAATCCAGTGTGTTATTTATTTGTATGCCATGTGAAATGTAATTAGAATTAACTGAAGGAAAAAGTGTACTATAAGTGTAAAAGAAACCAAAAATGAGTGCCAGATGGGATACCAACTCAATGTAGTTGTGTGGCTGAGAGTGCAGCCATCACACTGAACTAGTTGATAACCAGCTTTGTAGTACTGGTTCTCTGGACAGCCAATGTTAGGCTCAGTGAAGCCAGATAATGAAAAGATATTGTGAGTATGTTGAACTTGCTTAGTCGCACAGGCCCCAGTTGCTACCGTGATAACCTACCAGAGTTGTAAAATCCTGTCCATATGACAAACCACTGTGCTGTGTTCTGCATCTAATATACCTTTTAAATGCATTCATCTGGAGCACCACTCCACTTCCTGGATTGCATTTCATTGTCTCACCAGTGCCTTAAACAACGTGCCTCCAGCAACACAGGCTCTGCAGTGTTTTAGTGCAGGACTGTTTGAAATGGCTTTACATTTGGTGAAAGGTGCATAATGAACACAAAGTTTAGGACTTGGAATTGACTTGGACTCCATAGCCCAGACATGAGGTGTCCCAACTTTGGCATAAGTCATCAAATCCAGTCTTACTGACAGGAAATACATTCCCAGAGTGTGTCACAGTGTAAAGATATGATATCTCTATGTCTGTGGCTTCTTTCTTAGTCAGAGCTTACGTGAGAGAAGGAAAATATTTTCATTTGTGTGTCATTTGTTATATTAAAATGAATCATTAATCAATGTTGTCCAACCAAGGCTGAAGTTACCAAAATGAGGCTCCAAAGGGACAAGAAATAGTTTAATTTTGCACTAAATCAGTAAAAAACAATTTTAAATGTTTTTAAGAATCATTTTTGTACAAATACTGTACGTTTCACTGCTGCAAGTGTAGGCAACAAAAACCTCTGGGGTCTATGAGATTTCTGTTTTAAGACACAGGTGGAGAGACATTTTGTGTATAACTTCAAGTTCCCCATGGCAGGCAGTAAGACCCCTCTGAGGGGTTGACTGGAGCACATGAGCACTCTAGCCCCAGAAGATTCAGCTGTCCAACTGCTTGAAACAGTCTGACACAAAGGCATGTGACCCCACCGGTGGAGGAACAGCTTACTGATGCAACTGAAGAAAACAAAGGCCCTCTAAATACAAATAAACCTCTATAACATCTGCAGACAGAGAGAGGGGAGGCACAGGGTAGCTAACTGCTTCTGCCAGAGCCAGTGTGACTGAGCCGGGAACATGTGACAAGAGAGTAAATAAAGCAAACGGCATGAGGCAGGGATGCAGCGTGGGGTTTGGACCCCTCAGGCAGATGGATGCTCTGGCCTCCACGGTAGAGGTCTGGCCTGTTAGAGGACTGGACATCGACAGCTGTGTTTTCACTGTGTTTGTTCCTGAGGGCCACATGGAGAGGCTTCAATAACCAACAACTCCTTTAGGGTGACTGTGCTGTACTGCATACATAAACATATATGGACATATACACACACACTGCTTAAATCAGCAGCTATGGCATATTCACTCTAATGCTAATTTGTTGCTTTTAGTTTACAGCCATTTTAGCACCAATTGGAAGAACTACTTTAACCACTCAACCCTATCACTAGACAATTTTGCAAAATCCCAGATTACATTCAATGATTAATTTTACATCCAATGCCAAAGGTTTTAATTTTAGTTTCCTATGTATAGCTGCTATGGTTTGGTTAATGTAAAGGCAAAGATTGTGGATATGGTTGATGATCCCCTCTGGATATGTTTTAAGACATAGCAATACTATAATAATAATTGGTGTCTGATAAGTACAGATATAAAAATAAAGTATCATTTTAATTGCAGATCTGTGACTGGGCTACAAACACGTGGCTCCTGTGTGAAAGTAAAACATGCTACACTCTCTCCCACCACTCTGGCCCTTCTTTTCGGTATATTGCTTTCTGCAGTGACAGAACATTGAAACTGGATGTAAATTTTGAGGTGCCTAATTTTTCACCATGTAATGTAATGAGACACATCAAACAAAACATATCTAATGCTGGTAGTTCTGCTACAACTGATCTCACATCATCATAACATTTTTTTCTGCTGTTTTGATGTGATGCAGTATATCAGTGCACCTGGCTATCTTGCTACATAGCTGAGAATTGTAGTTCACTCTTTAATTTGGATTTAATGTGTATGTATTTTTAATTAAGCCTCTCTTCAGAGGGCACCTTGAAATCTGCAGCCAGAGGCTTTTCCAAACAGGCCAAACAATAGCTCTCAAGTGGATATAAGAGTGAATGTCATACTGCATGCTGAAGGAAACACCAGTGATCAACACTTCTATAAACACAGGTGACAGGTAATCATATTAAAGTAAAAAAACAGAATAAATAAGTGTAGAAACATTAGAAATGCAGATATTTGTACTGAATGGTTAACTGAAAATTATGTGAAGCTATGGCCTTCAGTCACCAGATCTTAAACCACTATGGGTGATTCTGGAGTGACGTGTTAGACATCAGCAGAGTTCCACACACTTGGAGAATATATGAACACCTTACTAACACACTTTATGTTGGGTTTTCCTTTCACTTGTCAAACATTTGTATGAATAGTTTATACAGTATAGATATGCCTTATTATTAATAATAATAATTCTAATGGTCCAGGTCAGCATTGAGACATCTGACAGAGTTGCAACTTTATAGCGAGGTGTGACCTCAGGAATTCCAACTGTGAGCAGAAAACAACTGATAGTTTAGGAAATCTCAGTTACATTCCCTGTCAATAAACCCATGAAAAGACCAACACCAACAATGTGTTAATCCATCTTACTTCCTGACTTTCCTGTTCTGTATTTCAAAATGGCTAACAAATACATGTTGGGCAACTCTACTGCAAGAATGTGGCTGAAAGCTATGAAACAAGTACATTTTGCCAGGCTTGGCTGCCCCCACAACCCCACCTGAGGGACCACCCCGACTGTCAGTTTGTCCATTTGCCATAACTTCCTGTCTGCCCTTGCAGAACCCAACCCAGTGGACAAGCTCCTTGCCAAAGAAGTCACAGATGGTTTCATGATAAGTCCATTTACCAGCCCACCTCTCCAGATCTACCGCAACAGCTCTTTGGCATCGCTACAAGAAAATACTCTGACAAAAAGAGATTCATCCTTGATCTCTCTTCTCCCCATGGCACCACTACCCCTAGTATACACAGTAACAGCCTCATCCCTAGTCCGGATTTTTCTATGCATTACTCTGAACTAACTATCACACAGGCCATCAACCTCATCCATCTTGCCAGCCACTGGTTCTAAGTTGGCCAAGGTTGACATCACCCGTGCCTTTAAGGTTTTACCCATCTGCCCAGATTTTTGGGGACTGTCTGGAGTTCATTGGAAATGTCACTATTATTACATGGTTCACCTCACTTTTGGGTGCAAGAGCAGCCCCAAAATTTTGGATCCTGCTCAATAACCATAAACTCCCATATGTCATCCACCTTCTGGATGGTTTCCTCATAGTCACTCCACCATCATCAGCCCTGTCACATGGACTCTTCACCCTCAAGTCAGCCTTCCTCCGCCTCAGTGTTCCCCTTTCCCCGGGGAAAACAGCAAGACCCAGCACATCCCTTGCATTTCGCATTGTGGGGCATGAGTGGTCCACAAAGGTCATCCTCATCCACTCAGACAACCACACCACTGTCGACATCATAAACACCAATTCATGATCCATGCCGCCCATATTCGCAGCTACAAAAATACCATTGCATTACTTTTCCTTTCTTTCAGAAATTCAAAGCCTTGGCAGCAGATTTGGATCCTCATCCAACAGTGGTCCCTCCATTTTCAATTACAATCCTCTCATTAACCCTAAGCCCCCAGCACTCTTTCATCATACTTCTCAGGATGGAGCTGTTTACCATTTCCATCCACTGATATCGTAATAGTAACTAGCTTCATTCCTTACACCCATTCTGTTCTCAAAATCAGAACATCCACTCTCCAAGCCTACCTGAGGATTATTATTTTTTGTCATTAAACTGCTTTCTAGAGCTCCAGCCCCTTCCATTTCTCACACACACATCAACATGTTAATTAAAGGCTTGAGAAAGGCAGAACCTCAACTAGCACTGAAACATCTGCCCCTGACTGCAGACCTCCTCACCCGATGCATCAAACTCTCTTATTTTATAAAGCTCACTACGAAATAGTTTAGATGTGCTACTGTCTGCAGGGCTATTTTTATTTGAATCTACAGTGGCTTCATGGCTGATGGTCTATCAGTGTTATCCTTTCTGTGTTTACTTCATAAGTCATATATGTCTTTGTAAAATGCATTAGACACTTTATTTTGGTGTTGTAGTATTTGTCTTGTACCATCCAGTCACCAAGAGGCCAAGCAATTGCATTTCCTCAGCTGAGGGCAGCCTTTCCCACAGTTTGAGGGCTCTCACATTTCAGTGTGTGAGAGTACTGAGAGGGAGGGATGGAGAATATTACAGTGTTTCAGCTGCTGCAGCATAATCCTGTTTCAGACTATAATGAAAAATGAGATTCTGAATCTTTCTCAGATACACAGTCAGAAAATGACCAGTGCAAGTGACTATATTGTGAGCCACACTATACAAGTTGTGTTGCATAGAAAGAAGCAGCAGCATTAGCAGCAAGCTAGACATCCCCAACTTCCCTTCTCCTGCACCTCCAAGCTGCCAGCAGTGCTCTACTTTATTTGTTATTGTTGAGGATAATCCAAAGGGGGGATCTCTCTCACTAAGTATCCGTTTCACTCGCTCCATTTATACACAAGATTGATGCTCAATTGAGAATGAGAACTCCTGTTTCCCTCTACTGCTTCCCTCCACTTTTTACCCAGAATGTAGACAGCAACTGGAGGCTGCTCCATGGTGACATGTGCCAGCATGTAAATCTTTACAGTGCTGGAAACTCTGTGAAGAAAAAAAGTCTGACGGGTGCATGAAGGCAGCAGAAGATGAAAATCCTTCCTGTTCAGCTGGAGTCAACACAGCAAAGCTGAACTTTTCATGTGACGATGTTCAGATGTACCAAAATTACATTAAATAATTAGGGACTTCTTTCTTCTGCTTTATTACACACAGGTTAACTGTAATTGATGGAGATACAGAGATGTTTTGGGAAATCTTTGCCTGCCACAGCTGATCCACACTGACCCTCCTCTCCACAGATAGCATACTGAAGTGTGTGTATATATATATATATATATATATATATATATATATATATATATATATATATGCAAGTTACATTTTCTTTAAGCAGAATCACACTGCTTATTCAATGACATTTTTTTCAAAAAGAGCAAAACAGAAACAAGATTAAAGCTAAATAAAAAGTAACCTTTGAAAAAGAGAAGTATGACAAAATGTACTACATTTTTTGTCAATTAATAAAAACTAAACAATAATGAGAAAGATGGATGAATGGACAAATGAATAAATGAACTTATGGTTTTAACTGCAAATTCTTATAGAAGGGGTTGCAGCGTCTGTGGAATCACAAGCTAGGCTAACTGTTAACCCATATGAACTGGCAGCTCCAACACATGTTGCCTAATGTTCTCTGGACAGCAAAATAGATTACATAACTCCCCGATCAGTGCTGGTCACTCGTTGACATGCAAGAGCTGTCTACATCCAACTGAGACAAGTACTTTTCTCTCTTAATGCACTTTAATGTGCTGTGCTGCTAACTGCTCATTCTTTTTTGTTTGTTTGTTTGTTTTTCTCTTGGTGATTCATATCTTTTTATAATTCTTAAAGGGATTTTTTTTTAGATATACAGTATATCTTTATGCTTTCTGTTGTTGTTGCATGGCTGTGGGCTGGGAGGAAAAGCATTTTGTTTTTTGTGAATGCAAATAAATCTTGAATCTTGAAGTGTCTTGTATTCTGTCTCTGTCAGAAGTCTTTGTCTTTGAAGATTCAGACTGGTTGACAAAATTCATCTACAATCTACTGAGAATTTGATAAGAAGCAACAAAACAACTGACGAACTGAAAACATACAGGCACCAGGGCCACATTTATAAGAAAGGGATGCTAATGTAACAGTATCAAGAGCTGGGGATGTAATGTTACTTGTACTTGTTACTGTTGTAATGTTACTTTCAGTTGGATATCTTTCCTATTACTAGCAAAACAAATGAGTCAGTTCCAGGATTCATTTCAGCAGGCAACTATGTAAATCTTCCTCTGGATGTTCACTAAAGAAATATCACTACGTCATCCCACGTTTGAGCTTCTCCTCTTAAGCTGAACCCAGACAGTAAACTGTATGTAGTGAGCAGGTGAGTGAATCCAGCTGCTGAATAATCAGCTGCTCTGCAGTGGAGAACACAGTTAGCAGTGGCAGTGCTACAGTCTGTTGTGTTGCTGTGGAGCACAGTCACACAGACACTGTGTGTGTGTGTGTGTGTGTGTGTGTGTGTGTGTGTGTGTGTGTGTTCTGTGGTTATTAACCACAAACAGCCAATGTACTGACTAAGGACTCCTTTAGGGGGAACTAAGCCGTCCCTTCCCCCCCGGAATTCTAAATATCACAATCACGCTCCAGGTGATGTACTATCATGTTGACCCTGCTTACAGAGGCGAATGTGTGGGAGAGAAAGAGTATGTACAAGTGAATCTTTTGGCTTGAGGGAATTTCCAGAGGAAAAATCAGGTGGTCCCCATATTGTGATGATTATCCACAGCAAAGTTAAAGTGATACTCTTGCAAAGAATAGGTCGCCTGTAATTCATTTCAGTTAAGCAATTACAAGTGAACCAAATATAAAACAACATTCCCCTAGCAAAACCTCACTGTCCAGTCTCCATAAATGTGCAGGATATTGCAAACGTTCATAGTGGCTAAATACATGTATGCAGACAGGAGCTTTGGAGATGATGAGTGCGACACAGAGATGTACTTGGTGATATTTTCACTTACACAGAAGTGTTGGATGCACAGACCAGCTGACTAACAAACTGACATTGAGCCCTAACTAAACATTTTTGCTATACTAACCATGTGACCCCAGGTAGGACGGTTGGTCAGTCTGTCCATGGGCCAAAACTGAAATACCCAGATATCCAATACCCAATAACAGATCCTGGATGAACTTGTAACAGTCGAAATTGTGAAATGTACCTTTAAGACATACTGGGCCCTATTTTAACGATCTAAAGCGTAGGGTCAAAATCGCATAGCGCAATTGTATATAGGGTGTGCTGCAATTTTATCCAAACGTTTTGTTCAGTCATGGAGTAACAGGTCAAATCAGCGGAGTTTAAATTGCTGAACATGTGGAAACCTGTTCACTGTAATCCTGATCAAAAATGTTAAAGAATATATATAAGAATATAGAAGCTGTGCAGATTTATTCCCTTCGTTAGTTTAATAATCGTTTTCACCTCATTTATTTCCTCATGTGTTCCTCATGTCATCATGTATTGATGAAGCAGGAAAGTCGATCTGTGTCTGATCAGCTGTTGTCCTCCTTATGACTGACATGTAATTTCTTTAATTATATTAATATACACAATAATAATCTTTCACATCGTAACACTTTTATTTGTTAACTTTTGCGTGTGTGTGCTGCTGTGCGTCCAGTGTGTGTAACAGTCAGAGAGTATGTTGTGCACCTGCCTGTGTAGTTGCATATTACATAATGCGCCCTTAAAATTACAATGAGACATTGCGCCATTGACTTTAGACCAAGTTTTTGTTGGTCAAAAGCGCAATCGTTCTCTGCTTCCTCAAGATAGCAATGCGCCAACAATGCGCCTGGCCACACCTTACTTTTAAATCAACACGCCCATGGGCGCACTGATGGGCACAAGTGTTATTGCCATTTTAACAACACGGGCACTGGGCGTGAAAATGACAAATCTTGTGTCTTAAAATAGCAATGCGACTTGCGCTGCGCTTAGCAACACACTGCGCAGGGTGTAAGATAGGGCCCACTGTGTTGCCTAGATACGAAAGAAACAACATCATCAGACAGCACCTTTGAGTTAGTTAATTGAATGGATGTGTATTATTGAACTTCTGTGCCTCTCAAATCAACAGTAATGTTTTGGTTATGTGTGGCCTCATGTATGATAAAAAAGTAGCCTTGGTAAGCTTGATGTGAATATTAGTAATAAACAATGAGCACTGTGTAAATCCCATTATTAGCGTGGCTGTGAGATTTTGACTCATCTTCTTCTACTTTAACCAAGAAACATGGACCAAACCATTACAAGTAGTACCAAAACAGCTTTTCCTTGTATTCCTTGTCATTAATGAGATGGCACCAGTGCAACTACATGAGGTGAAGTGATTTTTGTCATTTTATATTCACCATGTTGGACTGTGCACTGGCTTAGCTGCACATGTTGGTAAGAGGTGTGGTATGGTATGGACAGGCATATACATGCATTGCAGAGCTGATGTTGGGAAACTGAACATTTTACCGTCAGCTGATCTGTTGAATTGACGTGCGACGGATTGAAAGACGGACAGTTATGGGGTGAGTTTGAACATTATCTCCACCATACACTTCTGCTTCCAGCAGATGAACACACAGGTGCACACACACACACAGACATGCAAGCGTGTGCATAAACACTCACACACACACAAACACACACACACAGACAGACACACACTCACACGCACATAACTGAGTAGCTGGGACCCACCACTAGGTGGTGAAATGGGTCGCACTATTGTGCTTTCCAGCAGATGAACACACACACACACACACACACACGCACATGCACACTAGGGTTGTGCAATATGGCCCTAATATAATATCACGATATTCAGGGTATTTCTGCGATACCATCTGTCTATTACCGTCTTATCTTGCTTGGCAGCTGATTTGTGAATCAAAATAGTCCACACATTTGTTACTTCTAGGCTGGACTATTGCAACTCATTATTATCAGGCTGCCCTAACAAGCCTATAAAGACTCTCCAGCTGGTCCAGAATGCAGCTGCATTTGTACTGACTAAAAATAGAAAAAGAGATCATATTTCCCTCCATCTTAGCTTCACTGCATTGGTTTCCAGTAAAATTAAGAAGAGAATTTAAAACCAGTCCTTAATGGTCAGGCACCATCATATCTTAAAGCACTCATAGTACCATTTTATCCCACTAGAGCACTGCGCTCCCAGAATGCAGGTCTACTGGTGGTTCCTACAGTCGCCAAAAGTAGAATGGGAGGCAGAGCCTTCAGCTATCAGGCTCCTCTCTTGTGGAACCATCTCCCAGTTTCGGTCCAAGGGGCAGACACCCTCTCTATGTTTAAGAGTAGGCTTAAAACTTTGCTTTTTGATAAAGCTTATAGTTAGGTCTGACCAGGATCACCTTGGACCAGCCCTTAGTTATGCTGCTATAGGCCTAGACTGCCGTGGGACTACCAATGATGCACTGAGCTCCTCTCTCCTCTCCTCCATCTCTATGTATTCTTTTACTATTAATGCATGTTACTAACTTGACTTCTTCACTGGAGTTCTTTGTGCTTCATCATCTGCAGGAAAGCCCATAAACCATGCTGATGTGTTGGCATACTTCTTCTATCCCTCGCCAGCTGCTCCTGCTGTTGGTGCTGTTTCTGTTTGTTGTTTGTTGCTGCTAATCATGTATCCGTTGCTGTTGTTGTCATTGTTGCTGTTGTTGTTGCTGCTGCTCTGCTTCTCTGTGTCTCCACCCCCTTCTCTCTCTTTTCTTTCTCTCAACCAAACCGGTCAAGGCAGATGGCCGCCCACCCTGAGCCGGGTTCTACTTTAGGTTTCTTCCCGTTAAAGGGGAGTTTTTCCTTACCGCTGTCGCCAAGTGCTGCTCATGGGGTTGTTGGGTCTCTCTCTCTGTAAATTAAAGAGCGTAATCTATACCTGCTCCTGAGATGACTTTGTGTTGTGATTTGGCGCTATATAAATAAAAATGAATTGAATTGAATTGAATAAATGAATTTGAATTGAATTTGCAAGAATCCATCTCGTCAGGCTTCAAATTATGCACTTGTGTCCGAACCACCCAAATAGGTCTATCTGCAGACTCACAGTATCTACACAACACACCTACTTTACTACATGACACAACCACTTGGTCAGGTTTAGGCACCAGGATGGTTTGGGTTAGGGTTGTTGTTTAGCATGCCATTAGGGGTGACAACATCAGATGGGGTATGTCATGTAGTAAAGTGGGCATGTCATTTAATAAAGTGTGTGTGTTGTGTGAGTCTGAAAGACTGCAGATAGATACTTCTTGAACCACAGGTGGTTCTGAAGAATCAGCGTCTTATGAGGATTCTTCTATGATCTTGAGATCTTATGAATCCAGCTGCCTGGTACAGTAAGACAGTGAGAGATGGTGATAGACAGTTTGTTGATCCAGTTACCTGCCAAGTATTTTTTGAAAGTGGCTGCCCTTTTCCAAACAGTTTCCAGGGATGACTTTTCAGATGGTTCTGTGTAACAAACCATCTGGGGCGTCAGGTTAGCAAAAATGATAATAGGACAAAATACTCCTGTTGGGATCTTTGGTTCTCCTTATACTCAACCGGGTGCTTCTGCTTGAGGTGGTGAAATAGGTTTGTTGTATTGCCCCCTTTTCTTGTTACAGTCTTCTTGCACTTCTTACATACTACCGTGGTTTGTTGTGCATCCGATTTTTTGTTACCAAACCATCTCCACACTAACTCCTCCACCAATGTTACTTTTGCCTCCAGCCATGCTTGTTGTTACTGTGCGTAATGGTATGACATCATTATGTCAACAAGTCGGACTATTTCCATTATCATGATATTAATTTTTTAATCATATTAAAAATTATACCGATGTTATTGTGAACAATGATATGGCACACTCCTAACACACACACACACACACAGCTTCAAAGCTACAGATCTGTAAACCTAATTTCATCACAAGTGAGCTATAATTTTATGTAAATGAGCTCTGTTGACCATAAATTCCAAAGAGTAGTGTATAAATTATGGTAATGAGTTGGAATGATGTTGGCTAAAAAGATGTTAGACAGAATTGGGTGAGAGTGTATACTTTATGCTTTATAAATAGCCAAACAAGACCAGGTGTCATTATATGCTGCCATTAAAAAAATTGAAATTGCTTCAAAACAGTATCCTGACTAAACTAAAATATATAATACTAAAATATTCCACTCTGATAATTAATCAACATATTTTCCTCTAATCTTAAATGCAATTAAAAACAATTCATAATTTCTGTTCTTTTTCACTCAAAAATTAGGTATAATTACATGGAAATTAGGTTAATTGGCCATAAATTCCACAAATAAGTGTAAAAGTTTTAGTATTGTGTTGGAACAAAGTTGGCTAAAAAGATGTAACACAGAATTGGTTGATAATTTGTACCATATGCTTTATAAACAGTCAAACCAGACTAGACCAGGGGCCTGCTCCATCAAGCTGGCTAACAGGATAGCCTGGCTTACTTCGATAAGCCTCACTAATTTAAGTGAGAGTCCCATTCCATCAAAGTGGCTTAAATGAGATGCTACGGAGCCCCTAAAGTCCCAAAAAGTGGTATTTTTTATCTTGTGCGCACAAGTAAATATTTTGTGGGAACAAGATAATAACTTGCTCGCATTATGAACGATATGAACTCATAATCGTCTGTAAAATACCACTTTTTGGGACTTAGGAGCTCTGTAAATTGCAGCTCAGTAACCATGGTAACTTAGTGAGCATAACTATGCTAGGCTAGTCAACGGTCAAGCTTAGCTCAGCTGCGTGTCAAAGAATGTCCAACGGACAGAAACGCACTTTCAAAAGACGGTTCCATCATGTCTTTTCACACTCACAACCCTTTAATTTAAAAGCGTAGCATTAATTATTTAAGAAATAAAAGTGTGCCAGTGTTATTTTGAAGTTATTTATTTATTCATTCACTCATTTTGTTCAAACTGTGAGGACAAAAAGAAAATTGAATAAAGTCCAAACTATGACCTTCTGATGTGTTTAAATGTACACAGTGGTAACTGCTTATAGTGATCACAGTTACAGTGATCAGCTGTTTATATGGATCAAAAAGCTCTGAGACAAAATCATATACAACATTTATGCTGTTTGAATAAGTCACCCATAGAAATCAAGCAGTCTGTCTACAGTATTCATGTTGGGTCTCTTCATACATGACAACACATGGAAAAACATTTTAAACCACGTAAATCTATGTTTGTACTTTACTCCCATGATAAGCAGCTGCTGCTGTGTGAACACTGAAATCATGACAGAGACAGAAAGTTGTTTTCTCTCTGTGACAGACATTTTCTCCAGAAACTTGACTGACAATGAGGGATTTCACTGCTTCAAAAATGTGCACACTGCATTTGAAACAGCTGTACTTTATTTTGAAACAGTCATTAAAATATATTATATATTCATTTTTCTTAAAGAAAAAGAAAATGTTATAATAATCATCTGCTTATAGTGATATTTGACCCAGACAGACGTGATCATTATAAGCTGCTTCCACTGTACTTATATCCTTCTCCAGTTTACAGTTAATGTTAAACTTTCACTGATGATTGTAAATGGACATCAGAGAGGATGATAATGTTGGAAAGTCTCTTTAATTGCTTACACCATCATTTTAAATATACATTATATATATTATCTAGACTAGTGATAATATAACCAGTCATGATCTGAATGCTCATTTATTAGCAAATAAAGATAAAACCATGAACAGGAACAAGCGCTGCTCCCCACTTTCACCATGCAGACTCATGAAGCCAGATGTGGGGATTGAACCATCATCTTTTTAATTATAAGCTCACTTTTCGAACCTTTAGACCATCACTGCCCATCTACAATTTCACATTTCAATTTATCTATCATCACTTTTGTGCACATGAGCCTCATTCTGTCCTTGGCCCTAACACCACACAGCTGACCTGTGCTCAAGTGAAAAATAAACCTGAGAAGGGGACCCACTGCTTCAAATATTCCATGCCATGTTTCATGTCTTGCACCATCTCTTACTGCTCCACTTTCCCCCGGGGACCTCAACATCCTCCCAGGTCCACCGATGAGTTACCACAAACCCTGTCTCTGGACTTGAGTTCTGTAATGGAATTCTGACGATGGGAATACAGTGTTGGATACAAGGCCATCTGGCAGGAGGCAGGGAAACTTCCAGGGGGGAGGATATTTTGTCTGTCTGTCTGTCTCAGATTTCTCAACCCAGCCTCCCATTCCCTTCATCCCTCCCTCCCCTCATCCCTTCATCCCTACATCCCTCCCTACCCTCATCCCTTCATCCCTCCTCTCATCCCTTCATCCCTACATCCCTTCATCCCTTCATCCCTACATCCCTTCATCCCTTCATCCCTTCATCCCTACATCCCTACATCCCTTCATCCCTTCCTATTCAATCTGGTGACCTGTTACTCCATGACTGAACAAAATGATTTTAAAGAAACTAAAGCTGTAATTAAAAAAAAAAAACTTTTCAAAAACTAAATGAGGATAAAATTGCAGCAAATGAATAAACAGGATCTTAAACTGGTGGTCTGTGGCTGACCACAGGAGGGTCTGGGGGCAGCAGGGGCCAGTGTGTGCGTTATGGATCGTGCGCTTTCCCTTTACGCATGAGCAGATCATTGCCTCTGCAGGGAAGTGCTCCCTCTTACTATTTGGCAAATGCGCCATCATTATAGCAACCTGCCAAGGTGCAAGCGCACCTGCCTCTTAAAGGGAATGGGAGATGACACTGTGATTGGTTTATTCCATGTTACGCCCAAAACACACCCATGATTGATGAGGAGACTAAGTACAACATCTTTGAACCATGCGCCTGGCTCATCAAATGCAACTGTACTTCAGACCATGAGCTTTAGATCGTTAAAATAGGGCCCTTAATCTTTTTTAAATTTTTATTTTTTTGCGGGAAAAAAGGCTAAGTTCAGTCATGAGGGGGTTGGTGGCTGGGGGGCTTGGTTAGCTGTAGGATATATGACAGGAGGGTGTTAACTGACAGCAGAAAAAAGGCGTAACATTGTAGAACATTACTAGCTGTGAGCCTGCCTCAGTTAGGATATTTTTTACCAGCTGGTTTTCTACTGTCCCCAGTGTGGACAATAACACAGCATAAAACAAGACAAATAGAGAAACAGTAAAAATTGACAGGTGAGACAAAAACATTCTTCATATATATGTACCTGTGTTTTTATGGTGTACATACATTGTTGTTGGAACGCCTGAGTGTGCAAGCTGTCTCGCACTCGGATAAAATGACCAAACTGGATCAAAAAATGTCCGCTCTTTATTGGATCAAAGAAGGTGAATATTGCTTCGATTACCTCGATGGACTCTATCTAACACCCTGCATTTTTCTAAACCTGTCACCCAAATCATCAAATCTATCTAACTGCATTTAGTCAGAGCTTTTTTTCTTTTGTATTTGATCACTTATTTATTCTTAAGATTTTTCCATGGTCATGCCTTATGACTTTTCAATATGTAATTGCATTGTGTGTTTAGTTTTTATGTTCATGAAGCACTTTGTAAACTTGATTTCAAAAAGTGCTATATAAATAATGTCTATTACTATTATTATTATTATTATAGTGCATGAATCAGTGTTAACTGTACAGTCTGAGCTCCCTGCATCCAATGACTTGCCTTGACTTGGTTTTAGCAGTGATGTCATCAGTATGCTTTTGTAGTTTACTTCGGAAAGTTCTGACTGTCAATTTGACAGGCATCTGTAGCATAATCCCACCTAATGTTGAGTCATTTGAAATGTTAAAACCACTCAATACATTTTAATGGACAGTTCTGAGCATATACAGCAGGGGGCAGCACACTGACTTTTCCCCCCTGTTGGTGATGTGTGTAGGTAAGTGTAATCTCCCCCTGGACAGCACAGAAAATGTGAAATGACATCTTTTAAAAGCTACCCTGTTGGAATAATTTCATAGAAATAAATATGCTGCAGATCCAAGATCAGAGTCTGCTCTCTGGAAATGGGAGTGGGCAGCTGCTTGCAATTGAGACCAAAGAACTCAGTGCCAGGAATGTCCCCAGTGCCTCAAAAACAGAACAGAAAACACAACACAACATTAAAAGCACCAGAGCATGGGGCTGTGAGGCTTTGGCTCCCTCATCTACTTCATCACCATTTGTTTTTTCTTTTGGGGAGGGGAAATGTATTTGAGGGTTGTGGAGGGGTGGTATGGATATGGACGGGGGTTGGGGAGCTTTTGAAAGGATACTAGAGTTTGAAACAGAATGAGAGTAACTGTCATGATACTGTATGGGAGCATACAGAAACAAGCAGGAAAACATTCAGATGATTTAAAACTTGAGTTTTGTCTGGATTTATCAGCATTAAGCAGTTTGTCCATGGAATCCCAAAAGGAGTCACAAATTAAAATTATATGTCAAAAGTACTCAATTTTACAATTAAGTAATAGATCTCTAGATGTCTCTTAGGCTGCCATTTACCATTTAAGTTTTTATTTTCACTACTTATACTGTTCTCTTGATGTTAGCACATTTAGTCATTTATCTGTTTCCCATTTACTCCTCTGCTCCAATGTAGCATTTTCCATTTTCCTCACACTGGGAAAAAATTAGCTTCACTGCGTCCAATAGCATGTAACATTCTGGAACAGTGTTCAGCCACTACAGTTTAGATAAGATATGATTCTTCATCTTGTGATCCAGCAGTCAAGTTTACAGTGTAGTGTGACTGTGCAGCACTACCACCCACTGTTCATTTTCAATTGGATTTTATGCAGATTGTTTTTATAGACTAACTGTACAGCAAACCAAAAAGCAGTGCTTTGCTGTCCTCACTGGTTGACGGTTTGAAGCCTTTGACCACAGCCACTCATGGGTGTGGTCAGCAGTGTGCCCAACAGTGACAGAGTGCACCTGTACACCATGACATGTTAAACCACCGTAGTTAAGAAAGATAAGACTTTCAGCAGATGTTAACTTACTCTACATTGGCAGTTGAGAAAATATAACACTGACACATGGCTGATACTGATTTTTTTTTAAAAAAAAAAGGAAAAGAAAATAAAACAAAATAGTTGTGACTAAGACATATAAACTCATATCAGCCAATTTATCAGTCTAGCTCTAAAAATAACTTAATTATTCACAAGTCAGCCTTGCAAGTGGTAAAATGGCTAGATTCCCTACAAGATAGCACTAGCTTCACTTTTGCTGTTACAGACTTTAATTTGCTACAGCTGATATAATCTACCACATGTGATGTTTGTCATTTCAACTAGTGAAAGCAACGGTCACACTGGCAAAAAAAAAAATCTGACTGCTAACATTGTTGTCTACATTGCTTTGCTGATAAAAAAAAAAAAGATTTGCTTATTAAATCCACATATTTTGCCAACAGGGAACCAGATTCAAATCCTCCTCCTGAGTCAAAGTCAAAAATTTTGTTCCAAGGTTTCGAGGCTCTATAGTATGTCACACTACTTCCACTTCTGCTCCTGAGAGACAGGAGTCATTTTTACACATGCACAAGATTTAGGTTGCCTGTGAAACAAAAACATGACAAAAACCGACAAACGCTGATGCTGTTGTTTTTATTAGGATAGACTCTTGGATTCAAAGCAGCTCATAGATAACACTCCTACTTTATAATCAATTGCCAACTTGACTCTAACAAATTGCCATTAATCCTCTTCTTCTTCTGACTCTCTGGGTAAGCATGATCCTCGTCATGTCACCGTGCTTTTTGAGATATTACAGTGGAGAGAGTATGAGAGGCCTAATCCCTGTCTTGCCTAGACTTCCACACTTTATAGAAACAGCTGGTTCTCCTCCATCCAACAGCGAGGCAGAAGAAACAGAATTTTCGCTACTCTCCAACATCAATACTGAGGCAGTATCTTCTGTCATGATAAAAGAGCGACTACAAGAGAAGAGCTGGAGCCTAACTAGCTCTTAAGAGACTATTAGAGAATGAGTTCCCCTCTACTCCCTGCTACACTCAGGGAGGCTGGCTTTTATCATGCCAACACATTGAGAGCTTTTAAGTAAGCTGTAAAAATAAAATATGCCCAAAATACCTGCATCAGGCTCCAGAAACAGCCAATATTGTTTTTTTAAAAATAGTCAAACGTCAAAAGTATTACTGCTAATTGCTTCATAGGGCGGTGGTAGTGCCGGGGCTGATGGTCCCTTCGAGGCAGGCTGCATATTCTGTAACAGAAGAGCAGTCAGTGCAGTGCTGCCAAACTCCTCAGGAGCCTAAGGTCATAGCTGCAGTACAGTTAGAAATCATTACAGTGCCAGCTGTCTTGTCAAGTACTTCAGGATAGCTCATGTAACATAAAACAGTTTGCTTCAAAATCTCACGAACTGCACAAACTACTTCCACAATAGAGCCTTACAAATGCAGGAAAAATTTAAACTGTTCAAGATGAAAGCAAAGTGTTTCCTTTTTCCAGAAACAGATGGGAGGTTTGGAAATGCATTAAAAAAATACTCCATCAAAACAAGATTTCATGTTGGAACTACAGAGTGTAGCAACAGCAGTGATTTGTTCACTCTGCTCTAAGTTCACCTATCAACTGACATCACAGATATTTTTTTTTTTGCTTTCCCAGAGTAGATTCATCACTCTGCATTACTCACAAAGGCAAATTTTAGAGCCACTGTCAATGACGCCGGAGCTACGGGGTTAAACATGTAGCTGACAGACAAATCACACCAGCCTAATCTGTTTTCTCCTCGACCTTTGTTCCCATAGTAACAGAGGCTCAGGATGTCTGCTCTGAGGTCCCCCACCTGTGGACAAGGAGGGGATATCCTCCAGTTCAACCACTAACTCCAACTGTCATCAACACATGCAACTTGACAAATTGCTTCAGATGTGTGCAAATAACAACAACAAGAGGGAGATAAATATAGACAGAGGATGGCGAAAAAGGTAAATGTTGGTGTATGATGCAGCACTGCCAGAAGTGATCCATTTTTGACTTTTCATGAGTAAAAATTATCACTGATTACAATAAATACAGTCATGTTAAAAAATAAGACACCCCATGAAATATTTACTTAGTTTTTAAGAAATATGGATCAAGATTTGATCTTCTTTCAAACAATATCTATAGATACGTGTGATGTAATTGATCCAAAAACAATGACATTTTAACTTTGTTATTTATTTTAAAAAATGAACAAAGATGCCAATTCCTACTTAAATTTAGGACACCCTATGCCCTTATGTCTGGTATTGCCACCTTTAGCTAAAATAACCTATAACTGTCTACCGGTCAGTTTTTCCTACTCCTCTATGCAGAATTCTTTCAGCTGTGTGATGTTTGAGGGGTTCCTTGCATGCTGCCCGACAGCATCTCAATAGGATTAAGATCTCGCCTTTGAACATTTGAGAACCTCACAGTCCACACAGTCCACTTTAATGATGTTCTAATCATTTGCACCTGATGTGTTGCATTTGATTCTAATTTCAGGCATAAAAAATTTCAGTAATAAATATGGGTGTGTCCTCACTTATTCCTCACAAGAAAATTGTATTTATATTAATTACATTTTACAAAACATTTTTAAATGAACATTTCTTCAGTTTTATTTGTTTACTTATATTAACTACATCTCTCAGTCCAGTGCAGCACTGCTGTAGCCAAAACGTGCGCAGCCGAAACGCACTACCTTCATCCTAATGAATGGCATTTTCACTGCACTGCCTGATTTGGTCTGAATACAGTGTGTCTCGTGCATAAATGCACACAGTGTCTCTGTTCATGAGTAGATGCACTTTTCATTTCTGCTGCGAGGGGTCGCTGTAAGTGTTTACTAAATTTTACTGAACTTTTAGGAAGGTGGTGTTAAATAGTCAGCACCCCACACCTCCAATTGAAATCATGTGATTAATGTGCCATTTATGAACCACATTCACAGCCAAATTTGTATGTATTTCCCTGCATAGCCATGAAGGGAAAATAAATCATCACAACAGTATGAATAGTTTCCTTGATAGAGAAGCTAGTGCTTGAATATAGTGTAAGGATGCAGTTTTCTGACAAAACTGCCTTGCTAGCTCAATATTGTTGTAACTAAGATATCTGCTGATTCA
The DNA here is from genome assembly GCA_029490765.1 of Euthynnus affinis. Classification (NCBI taxonomy): domain Eukaryota; kingdom Metazoa; phylum Chordata; class Actinopteri; order Scombriformes; family Scombridae; genus Euthynnus; species Euthynnus affinis. Next base: position 1,995,189 of record CM055851.1, on the reverse strand, counting down.
AATCATTTTTCTATGGATAGATTTAGCTACTAGGGCCGTTCAAGCTACCTCCCAGCGTCTACAGTTATCTAGTGCAGCAACCTCATTTACCTCTGTGGCAACACCATGGTAATGCAGTGGAAAGCAGACAAACGAAATGACGTACATCTATAGGTGGATACATTCACTGTCTCAACTGTCTTGTTAACTGTGACATGAATAGTTAGAGTTTCTACTGGACTGTCCTACCTAAGCATTCAGACAGAAATCAGCCCTGCATTAAAGCAGCACAGGGGCTGTGTTCGTGGTGGTGTGTTGGATATGTTGCTTCAGGTACCAGCGAGACATGAAATACAATCCAGCAAGTCCAGTTTGAGTGACAAATCTGTGAGTTTGAAGGCTTATCCATCTCCAAAAAATTGTACAATATAATAGTGAGAGACAGGATTTTACTACCATGGAACCCCTTTTATGAAAGGCTAAGTAAGGCTAGCCAGCTCTGGTTATCTTGTTTTGATTCTATAAAACATTAAACCAAAAAATTCAAAACACATGACTGTTTTCTGATCTGCTAACACTATGGTTATGGTTATGGTTATAGTCTGTTCAGGTTTAGGCAAAATAATGACTTGGTGAAGGGTTAGGGAAAGATCCTGGTCACAGGTAAATTAAATAAATGTTGACTGTTGGTACAAATCAGAAATGTATTTTCATTTTAGTGACATCTTGCTCTTGTTCCTGCAGAGTTTATATGCATATATTAAGTTGCCTCTGACAAAAGCATCTGTCAAATGACTATAATGCAATGCAAGACAAATCCTCACTTCATGCAACATGTGATAGAGCTCTTCAGAACATATCTGTTATATAAATATGTAAGTTCAACATTAAAAGCCATTGATGCAGCAGAATACAGGATAGACTGCGTCTGTACACTTTATTGGCTTTTAGATCCTTATCTAGCTATATCATAATGCTTTTTACACTCACTTGTATGTTTTTTTCTGACACACGGTCATATGATTGCACTCTGACATAGTATGTGTGTTGGAATGGTACAGTTATTTATTTTCTAAGGGGTCATAAAATGTTGCCTAATTGAAAAAATATGTCACTCCACTTCTGCTGGGGTACCTCTGGTTCAAGACCATGATGTTTTTCTAGCTAATTATAATAAAATACCACGAATGGCTGAGGGCCACTGCTGCTAAAAGCAAAACAATTTTCAGCATCAGACATAAATGTTTTCTTTTGGTTATTAACAATGGAAATTGCTGCTTGGCAGCCTCTGTGACTGCAATCAGCTCCCCTAATTGTCGGGCATTTTATTCGCAGTTGAGCTCACAGCGAACACACGGAGGCGAGGTTGGATTCTCTTCACTAAACATGCCATTACTCAGCACAGTTTGAGCTGTGCAGACAGGGAACGCTTTTCTTAGTACACAGCTCCCGTCATTACCCGACATTAATGGGGTAAATGACACTTTGACTGATGCTCGTAATTTTGAAGGTTTTCTTTAGAGCAGAAACATTTGCTTCTGCTCTTAGAGTAGATGCTTAATGAAAGGCAGGTAACATCAATGCCATCTTGTTTTCCTTTCATCTGTGTAGTTCCCACATGTATGATAGCAATAGAAACTGTCAAACATCAACTTACTGCTGAGGATTTCAAGATGATCTATTGGTAAAGAAAACTATATTGTCTCGTGCTGGAGTGGGAGAGGTTACATTCCAAGATATGTGACAACTTCATCCACTTCTTAGTTGCTGGAGAAACAAAATAAACTTCAGACCAGCAACTCCCTCATTTAAAACAGCTAAATATAGTAGAGAAATCGGTTAATTCCACTGGCAGCACCATGATCAGTAGATTTGCTTAGGATTACCCCCCTTAAATTTGTACCAATGACCAATATTGTGAGACAGGAGTTGATGGTAAAAATACTTGAATAAACTGCATGAAACTATTGCCCAGTTAGAGACAGGGCTAATAAACTTGCTAATTCCACATTTTGTACGTATCAGAAATCCCAATATACTGCTCCCTAAGCTGTTGAGTAGTGAATGAAAACTATCATTAGCCTAGATTTAAAAAAAATAAAAAATAAAACATAACATTAAAAAGAATATACATGGACATGCTTTGGAATAAACATACATTTTTGATATGTATATATTGATAATAGACACTTTTCCACTGGCGCCCTATTCTGTCTCATTATTTGGCAGTTGGAAAGGTGCCTTTTCCAACCTCATCATTTCTAACACTTCAGTGATCCATTCTTTCTGATTTGTTGTATTCAAAGTAATCCAGTTATTCATGATTCCTTTTTTTGTGACCATACATAATGAGAGAAAGGTATTTTTATTCTTTGAAGATACTCAACTGAAGTTATGCAAATCTCCCATTAGACATGATTGTGGTGTCAATGGATTGACTATATTAGTATGGTTCATTATATGCTGTTATACCAAACCAAAGATTTTTGATTTTGTTGCAGTCCTACAACAAATAGAGCAGATTTCCTTCAGCAGTACCACATTTTATACACTTACTCTCATCCCTTATGCCCATTTTATATAGCTGTGTTGGGATGTAGTATAATCTCTGAAGTATTTTACATTGCTGTAGTTTGTTTGTTGTACAACGGAAGGGTTGCTTTATGTTTTTCCATATATGATTACAGGAAATATCATCCTCTTGTTTATGGAGATCATTGCACAAGTCTTAAATTGATTGGTGCTTTCCTTTAATATTACACAAGTGGACAAAATTGTTGGTACCCCTCGGTTAATGAAAGAAAAACCCACAATGGTCACAGAAATAACTTGAATCTGACAAAAGTAATAATAAATAAAAATTCTATGAAAATTAACAAATGAAAATCCGACATTGATTTTGAAACGTGGTTCAACAGAGTTATTTTAAAAAATAAACTCATGAAATAAGCCTGGGCAAAAATGATGGTACCCTTAACTTAATATTTTGTTGCTCAACCTTTTGAGGCAATCACTGCAATCAAACGATTCCTGTAACTGTCAGTGAGACTTCTGCACCTCTCAGCAGGTATTTTGGCCCACTCCTCATGAGCAAACTGCTCCAGTTGTCTCAGGTTTGAAGGGTGCCTTTTCCACACAGCATGTTTCAGCTCCTTCCAAAGATGCTCAATAGGCTTTAGGTCAGGGCTCATGAAAGACCACTTCAGAATAGTCCAATGTTTTCCTCTTAGCCATTCTTGGGTGTTTTTAGCTGTGTGTTTGGGGTCATTATCCTGTTGCAAGACCCATGACCTGCAACTGAGACCAAGATTTCTGACACTGGGCAGCACATTTCTCTCTAGAATCCCTTGATAGTCTTGAGATTTCATTGTACCCTGTAGATTCAAGACACCCTGTGCCAGATGAAGCAAAGCAGCTCCAGAACATAACAGAGCCTCCTCCATGTTTCACAGTAGGGACAGTGTTCTTTTCTTGATATGCTTCATTTTTCCACCAGTAAACATAGAGCTGATGTGCCTTGGCAAAAAGTTCCATTTTTGTCTCATCTGTCCATAGGACATTCTCCCAGAAGCTTTGTGGCTAGTCAACATGTAGTTTGGCAAATTCTAGTCTGGCTTTTTTATGATTTGTTTTCAACAATGGTGTCCTCCTTGGTCGTCTCCCATTAAGTCCACTTTGGCTCAAACAACGACGTATGGTGCAATCTGACACTGATGTTCCTTGAGCTTGGAGTTCACCTCTAATCTCTTTAGAAGTTTTCCTTGGCTCTTTTGTTACAATTCGAATTATCCGTATCTTTGATTTGTCATCAATTTTCCTCCTGCGGCCACGTCCAGGGAGGTTGGCTACAGTCCCATGGATCTTAAATTTCTGAATGATAACTCATATTTCTACAGGGTACTGAACATAAATGCCCCTTTGATTTGATCAACCGCTTTTTCAGCATCTAAAGTACACAGTGCTGCCAGATGAGGGAGCTTTTTTGCATATTGAATAATAATGAATAATTTCCTTGCGTTATCGGATGAATTTCCATTTTTCATGAAACCAGATTGGTCGGTCTGTATTAGCTTTCCAATTACTTGAACTTATCTTGCTGCAAGAATTTTGCAGAGGATTTTATTATCTAAATTTGCCAATGATATTGGATTAAAGGGTCTTTATCTTTTTATTTATTAAAATTTTTTTCTTGGAAAATTAGTAAATGATGTTTTTATTTTATCTAAATATAGTTATTGGCTGTTCCAATACATTATTTCTTTCCTCTGACAAGCAGGGGAGATTAATATTATTTAAGATTTCTTGTGCTGAATCTGGCTTATCACTCATGTGAACTGGTAGAGAGGCTGTGTGTGATACTATGTTGCAGAAGTGCCATGGGGAGATAGCAGCTGGTTTAGAGGACGTCTTCTTAAAATGTATGTTTGACATACTACATGAAAGCACTTTACAAAATGCTACTCTATATAGACTCATTGCAGATGCCTAAAAATCATCATAAAAACACGATTAAGGACAACTATAAAAGCTCATTCACTTCTATGCATATATGAAACAAAGCAAATGGACTGTACTTGTATAGCACTTTTCTAGTCTTCTGACTACTCAAAGCGCTTTTTACATTACAAATCACATTCACCCATTCATACATTGAATGGGTACAGGGGCTACCATGTAAGGTCCCAACCTGTCCATCAGCGGAGACTAAGCATTCATACACATTCACACACTGATGGCACAGCCATCAGGAACAATTTGGGTTTAATTGTCTTGCCCAAGGACACATCGACATGCAGACAGGAATTGAACCGCCAATCTTCCGATTAGAGAACAACCCGCTCTACCTCCTGAGCCGCAGCCGCCAAAGATGCAATGTGATGCTCCATTTCACCAAAAATGTCTTATAAATAAATCATACCTTTTCATAAAACACCTCCAACCCAGACTGAGATGTTCAACATACAGTATGTAGGTCTGTATATATTTTTACCACATGGGCAGAGTATCATAGAAATTGCATTTTTATTTACCATGTAATTAAATTCATACCTATCAGTAGGGTTATCAAATACTGTACAGTTATTAGTCATGCTACCTGCATGGCTCTCGGATGGCAATGTCAGTCTGTCGGTCTTCCACTTTGGTTAAGTCTGAATCATCTCAACAGCTACTACATGTATTTACAAAAAATTATGGATGCACTTTTTGACTCCACCTTGTTCTGTGCACGTACAAGTCAGTCCTCTTTATAAATTCTTTTCTTTCAGTTTGGACTCAGCACATCTTTTTTTACTTTCCTTGTAGTCTTCTTCACACTAAAAGTTTTACTGGAGGATGATGACATGCAGAGAGCAAGTGGTCAGCCCACATGTTCCTTTGAGTTTTGTTTGAACCGTCAGCGCTTGCTCATAATTGTTTTCTGCCGAGCAAAATGATTGATGACTGATTGAGTAGCTTCTCTCTCTCCATCTGTGTGAGTGTGTGTGTTTGGAGAGGGGGCAGCAGAGCCTGGGACGTTGCTAAGTGAAGAAATTGTTAAGAAAACAGTAATTTGGCAAGTGTGACCTCACATGTGCAACTAAACAACGTAATGTTTTGGGAAGGCTAATTTCCCCATTTTGATGGTCTTTGCCAAGAATGTTGCTTTTCAAATGGTTAACATTTCTTGGCCATTGCATATGAGAACTGAATTAACAATATGTGAAATTTTAAATAAATATCCCACATGTAGCCAATCTTGCTTGTCAACGCTCCTCAAAGCTGTAATGCTCCCCAGAGTCTAATGTTTGTCTTAACCCAAAGCTTTTCAGCCCACAGTTGCCCTGGCCAGGAGGTCATCATAAGACCATTAATACCTGCAGAGGCACCCACCTCCTGCTCCCAGCGAGCAAACACAACAACTGCTTCTCCCAGTTTTATCAGATCCGTCAGGTTTATATTAAGATGTACCGTGAGTCTCGTGTCTTTGACATTGCTTGTCTTTAAAAGAAAGATTATTAAGAATCACAAATTCTGTACTACTACCTCCTAGAGGTTTAGGATTTTTAACAGACTGCCTGCATTACAAACAGGTGTGGGGTTGAAAAAAGTGGGCATTTAAGAGGCAGGGAGGGTCTAATAAAACAGTAACTTGCATTATGGGAAATGTACGATCCAGTGTGTTTGGATTTTACATACCAGGGTCAAAAAGTCAGAATAACTCAGCCTTTGCTGCTTTTCTGTTTTCAATCTGTCTCTTGCGAGTCCCTCAGCTTTATGGAATCGTGATACTAAAATTAATGAAGCACTCCTTTAAGTTCCTTATAATCCAATATTGCTCCAAATCTTTAAAGAGATATTCCACTGGTTTCATTTACACTTCCATAGAGTTGGGGGACTCAAAGAGACAGATTACAGTTTGAACACTGGGTGGCACAAATTTATCAATACTGGGTTCACTTTGTCAAAACTTTTCACACAGTTCTGTTTGCCACCAGCTAGCTTGGTACAGCAGCTCATCTATCATCCAAATGATGGAACCATCCAAAAAACTGTTGCAATCACACGAGCCGGGGCTGAGGATGGGTCAAGTTTATATTGCACTGAAATCAGGCACAAAAAACTGCTATACAAATAAATGTTTTGTATTGTAAATTCCATTGTAATTTAATTGTATTTAATTGTATAGTCTAATATTACGAATCACAAATTTGCCTCAGGGGGCTTTACAATCTATACAGCAATAATGCTATAAATACTTTGGTTGCTGTGAAGTGAAAGATTGTGGCTCTGTTTAAATGTCAATAAACATGTTGAGCTTCAAATCACTACAGATTTTTTATATATATATCATTTATCATTTATCTATTATATAACATATATCATTTTCTAACCATAACCAATTGCTGCCAGTGCCTAAATGTAACCATAAAAAGTATGACTATGCTTTAGTTTATATTAGTGGATATTGCACTGCCAGATCAGATATATTGATGAGAAAAAAGAACTACATTGTCTGGAACATGTCACTCATAGGTTCAGTATCAACATTTAACAACATTATATTTAGAGAAAAATGTCATTCAGCCAGCATTACATTTCTAGCAAAAATGTATGCTGTTGCAATTAAGTCACATGAACTTGATTCCTAGGAGATCATTCAGGTTCCACAGACTGAGTAGTTCTCCTCAGGTCTAGCAAACTCACTTGTATTTGTAATTTCAACTCTAACCACTGACTGATTTAACATTCAGAAATGGTTGTATGTCATGAGTTGGATGGAGCAACAACTTATTATGTTTCTAACATAAAAGATGATTTGTTTTTAGACATGTCATTTCTGAAATCTTAAATTCGAATTGAGTTTCAAGTTCAAGTTTAAACCATATAAATTGCACATACTTTCACAATGTCATACCATTATCTTTAATGTAATATTTTATGCAATGTCAACTGAGTATTATATGAAACATAGGCCTGCTGTATTGCTATAAATAAACCTTTTGCAGCATCAGAAACCATGACCAACATTAGCTGTTATCTGCAGATAGTCTGTGTATTCAGTGTCCCATTAGTCAGTTTGGGAGTGGCAGCAGCCACAATCCTGTTGGTGCAACTCATTTTTCTGTATCTTTGAGCTGTACTTTGTATTCTTTTCTATTTGTGTTGCAGATTGGGGGAAACATCTTTAGATGACTGTTCAAGCTGATCAGTCTCCTAGAGACCTTTGACCCATACAGACTGGATACATGAATTTAATAGCTACTAAGGGCTTGAGAGTGTGATGTTACAATTCTGATAGCCAACTAGACTAACTAGACTCAAAGTTTCTGCTCCTGGTTGGTTATTGCTTACTTAATGTCAACATAGATCACAGCTAATTTAATCAAAATTTCATTGTTTACATGATATTCATTCATAAATGATTGTATTATATAAAGCACCACACTTTTTATATTAACGACCACACTTGGTTTCACCTCAATAAAAGTTCCAGATACAGCCTGACACACACACACACACACACACACACACACACATATATATATATATATATATGGATGTGGTACTAATCCATCATCACTGACATCATCAACAAGTTACAAGGGTACACGTGAGTTCATTGGAATCACTGAACACTAATTAAGAATAAAAGAGCAAGAGTAAAAGTTCACAACACATCAACATTTCATTATATATCTAGTATTTAACATCAAGAGACACATCAAGACTATACCTTTTGAATTATGTAAAAAAAAAAAAAAAAAATCTAGAAGTGAGGCTACACAGAAATGGACACATGAGGATGTATTAATTTAGCCACTCCAAAAAAAAAAAAAAAAAGAAATGTTTATTGTTAGCGGCTCACACTATACCATTGAATAACATGGAGACATATGATGTAATACAAACAAGACTTTATTTTAACAATAAAGAGGAAAAAGACAAGTCTATACCTAACATTTTTCAATGTACATATCATATCATCATCTGCACAAGGTTCAACTTTCATTTATTCTCAATGCATAATAAAACCAGTCCACTCAACCTCTCTTGTTCCACTGCACTTTGAGTGCTCAGCAGAAACCTAGCACAATCCCAGCCTCTTTCACATGTGTTTGGTGTTGTTCTTAGGTCTCTCAGCAAAATCATTGTTGCTGCTCTGATTCTTTGAGAGCTCCCTTAAACAGTAGAGCCTTTTTCTTCAAAGCTAACTATATAATCACTTGATAGAAATACTAATGGTTATGGTTTTATTCCTAATTGTCTCTGACTGAACTTATGTTACTGTAATACAGCCCATATTTAATCATTTGGAAAATATCTTTCTATAACCAATTATTTTAAAATAATAATTTACTTGCCCCAGTAACACGATAAAATGTAAGTGAAGTCAGTGCACAAACAGAATTCCTGCTCTATCATGGAAATTTTCTCTCATATATTAAACATTAATCTTGGAAAACCGATCAGGCCTACCACCATGGACTGTGTACCTGGTTCATGGGAAAACACACGCACATAGCTGAAATACGAAGTTCCCATGAGAGTTTGTTAGGTTTGTAGGCTGGTGCAGTTGATCCTGATTAGGTTCTAGCTCTTGTAATATAAGTAATGTAAAATCACTGTCTGTGTTCTGCTGTCTGGCTGCCTATGCAGGATAGAACATAAACATGACCACATGCTGAATTGATGCTCCCTCAGTGGTTTAATCAGCAGTGTTTTGACAGGTCATCATACACTGACTAAAATTCATTAATTCATTTCAACTATGTGTGTTTGGTACTGCTGACGTAGACCTCCTGTATCTGCCTGCCTCCACAACAGCCAAACAGCCAACAGACTTTTACAGTAATATGACTGTGTGAATGGATGTCTTCATTAACTAAAAGCAGTATTTTCCAAGTTAAGAAACGTATGGTCCTCAGAGAGTCCTAGTAGCCCAGGTGTCATCTGTAAAATACAATTCAATGTCACCTCCTGAAGAGGGAACCAACAGTTCAGTACAGGCCAACAATGAAGCTGAGAAAAAGACTCTATAAGTGTTTACCTGGTGAAAGAAGAGACTTTACCAATGTTGTAGCTATTCAAAAGCTCACTGCTGACATCAGTTGCCACATTACACAGATCCTATTACTGATTAACATGTGACATATGCTGCAGGACTCTGGAACTTTCCTAAGGGATGATAATTAATGATGTGTTTTTATCTTGTTTACATATTAAACATACAGTTTTCATTCATGTTGAACAAAAATGCTCCCCTTTGAAGGCTGACAATAATGTATTGATCATGTAGAGCTACATACAGTGCACACATTGCAGTCAACAGGCTGTTGCTTTAGTTGGCCTTTAACAGCTGTGGAAAAGTACAGTGCAGTGACCAATACTGCTGTTACTACTACCTATGTGGGGGAAATGCACTGCATTGGCTACATTTTAATGCCACAACACAGATGACCTGGTATTTCCCTGCAACACACATTATTTCCTCAAATGTGCTGGTTTGGTATCTTGGTGACTCAGCATGTGACACACTGGGTCTACTGTAAATCAACAGGTGTGTTGGATACTGACTAATAATATATTTTTATATATCTTATTATATTAATAACTGCCCACTGTGTTGACCTTCATTAAATCACATACAAATGACACCAGGCTGCTACAAAATAACCACACACACCTTTCCACACATCAGACTGATCGGTTACACCTTGATAGTTTGCAGGTTTGTGGGAGGCATCTGATGACCGGGTTTCATCAGTCCTGTGCATCACTACCTCTTTATTTTCTTTATTAACTTTATTTTCAGCAAAAGTGGTATTCCATTCTTTAAATGTGTTACAGAGTAAACACTATTACAGTATGATGTGATCATTTACGACATGAGATACAGTAGAATTAAAACTGAAATAGTTTTGAATGGAACAAAAACATTTTTTATTATTTATTTCTCTCACCACCGTACTAAATCTGCCTCTGTCTACAGATTTGTGGTTCTGTGTGTTCATGTAACAACACACTGCACTTAGAAAACAACACAATTTACTGAAGAATCGACCCATTTGTTGAGCTGATGTTGTCATGCTTCACTGTTATTGGCTCAGCTTTTTCAGAACACTGAGACCAGCACCACTTGTTGTTGTACTTTGTGATTAAAACGGGGCCCTATACCTTCAGTGAATTTGACATCTTTAATGCTCTGTTGAATGTCTTTGTGTAATTTTAATCATAAATTTGATAACAAGAATATAAGTGTGCTGTAGTTTTGACTTTTTCATTACCTAACAGCACAAAAGTTTTTAGTATTGATCTACTGGTATGCTTTATTAAAGTGGTAATGTTAGGGTAAAGAAATGATCTGCAGTAAATCTGTAATAAATAGGCCTATGCTAAAATATGAAAAGTCATATTCAGTGGACTTTGTCATTTTGTGATCATTTTATACAAATACAGAGTTGGCACTCACAGCAAGTCAGTCAGTTTCTCAGTAAGATGAATCACTGAGTCTTTCTGTCATGGTCATCATCATTGCTTCATTGACTCTTTGGCTTCCCTGCTCACTGAGTAACAGAACCTTTCAGCCATGTAACCAAATATCATCTGTTCAAATCATCATCAGACCATGTCATTTAACACAATGCTCTAAATATTCTAATTCTAATGGTCATCAAAGACAAACACACAGTGTTGCTTTTTGATTGTAAGATTGCTGTCCAGTATCAGTAATGTGCAGCATAATGTCTTGATGACTTTGGCAGGTTAGAAATTCCAAGTATTTCCAATTTTCTTTCATTCTCATTCCTCAGTATTCCACACAGTAGTCTCAGAACAGTGAGGAAATTCAAAGGCCAAATGTGATCTCAGCAATAAGGCAAAGTCATCACACCATGAAGTTTGTATTTTGCATCATTCTTTACTTTTAGCAATGGAAAATTGACTTTCCCTGTTTTGATGGTTGATTGCATGCATGTAGGAACCCCACTGATTGCCCCCTCTCACTTGTGTGGCCTGAGGTCTCATGAGTCCAGTGGATGCCTTAGGTCGTCTATTTTCATATGATATCAGTATCTTTACTCTAGCACATTGTTATTTACAGTAGTTAGCAGTGTCTGCAATTTAAAGTTGTTGTCTATTAATATGAATAAGAAGAACACTTTTCAGTTGTTTACTGTAACATTTATATCCTGAACCATCATATAGATTAGATCATTAGATCATCATGTAGTTCATGTAGATTTTTCATTTAGACTATAATAGTAATACTGTGAAAATACAGAATATTACTGCAGGCCAAGTTATAGTATCAAACTGTCATTCTACAGCAGAATACTGTAATACATTTTACAGCACTTAACTGTTAATGTAAATTATGATAGTGACACTGTAATAGAACTGGTAAAATACTAGCAACTACAGCTGCCAGTAGTTGACTGTCATTTTACAGGCTCTGTGAGGGCTATTTGACCAAGGAGAGTGATGGACTGCCTGAGCTGAGATGGTTCGGGATATTTTAAGATATTTTTGTTTGTTAAACACTTTTTTGGTTACAACATGATTCCATATGTGTTCATTTATCATTTTGACAGTATTGTTCTACAATGTAGAAAATAACAGACATAAAGAAAAAGCAATGAATGAGAAGGTGACTGGTACTGTGTATATATACAAAGCACATTTCTGGCATAAACACACACACACACACACACACACACACACACACACATATATATATATATATATATATATATATATATATATATATATATATATATATATATATATATATATATATATATCATTTAAGTGAATTTAGCACTGAAACACTACACCCAGTTCAAAGATGAATTCACTGTTCTTATGTGATTAACAGCAGGAGTGAAGATGCATAGTTTCAGAGCTACAGCACTTCTCCCCTTTCAACACAAGAGGCAATGGTCAAACACAGTAGGGGCTTATGTGTCCATAAACTTTGTTCCTGAGAAATCTTTTTTTTCTTATGTCAGTGTTGGAAGATGTGTCTAAATAATAATACCCATGAGCCTCAGTCACTGTTGTAATGGAGAGGCAGCCAGTTAGAATATGTTTGTAGTAGTAAGTGTGGATGAGATTGATGCATGCACAGCAGTTGTAAATTGACTTACAGACATAAATAGTCTTAAATCTGAGATTCAAAGATTCATTCTTGACCTTGAAAACAGCACGGCAAGGTTCCATATACTGTAGCAGCTGTGCTGGAGCTTTAATCGTGTCACACGATCTTCATCAACAGATTAAGTTTGTCAAGTAGTAGATCAAGTTTTCTTTTTTTCTCATCCACTTCATGTAACATGAATGAAAGCTACAGAACAGCTACTAAATGGAGCTTGTCATGTTTTCTCTTTGTTTCTTTGAATTTTAAGCCAACATGAATGAGAAGTCTGCACATGCAGCTGGGTCGGGCTCGACTCACTCCGGAGAAGAGACTGCGGCTGCCCCCCTTGGCCAAAAGAGAGGGCTCACCAGTAACTTTGGGGGCCCTGGTGAGCCAGACCACAGTCTCAATCCCTCATCTTCTTGTTTTTCTGTCCCTGCCACACTCTGTTGTTCTCTCTCCCTGCACCTGAGATTAAGGTCTTTGTCCTGTCTGCTCCTACTACGCCTCTCATCCTAGGTCTCCCCTGGCTCGAGAGACACAATCCCAGCATCGACTGAAGGGCAGGAAGGACCACAGGATGGAGCTCCCAGTGCTATACCACCTGTTTGCAGTCTGCACCTTGTCCAGCAGGTAACTGCCTCCTCAATGTCCATTTAACTGCTCTATCCCGGGGCCCCCTTACCATCCAGGGCAGGAATGGGAGGCCATGGAGGTACACATCAGAGATTCACTCGCAGCAGGTATTATCAGACCCTCCTCATCTCCATTGGGGACAGGTTTTTTCTTTATAGGGATGTAGGACAAGATCCTCCGGCCCTGCATTGATTTTCTGTGTCTCAATAACATCACTGTCAAAAACAAGTATCCACTTCCCCTAATAGACTCTGCTGTCTGCTGTCAACAAAACTGTTCACTGAACTGGACCTCAAGAACGCTTACCATATGATCCACATTAAAGAAGGTGATGAGTGGGAAAACTGCCTTCAAGACCCCGTTGGGTCACTTTGAGTACCTTGTTATGCCCTTTGGACTCACCAATGCAATGCCTGTGTTCCAAGCTCTGATTAATGATGTTCTGAGGGATTTTTTTAACCATTCTGTTGTTGTTTATCTGGATGACATTTTGTTTTTTTCCCACACCCTAGGGGAACACCAGGAGCATGTGCATATGGTTCTGCAATGACTCCTCCAGAATAAGCTTTTTGTGACGGGTGAGAAGTGTGAATTCCATGCTCGTAAGGTTTCCTGGGTCTTGTCATCGAAGAGGGGCAGGTCAGTTCTGACCCAGAGAAGATCAAGGCGGTAACAGAGTGGCCAGTCCCCACAACCCATAAACCACTCCAGAGATTCCTTGGTTTCGCAGACTTCTATAGGAAATTTATAAGAAACTTAAGTGTGGTGGTCTCTCCCCTGACGTGCCTCACCTCTCCTAACACACCTTTCTGTTGGTCCTGAGAAGCTAACGCTGTGTTCCTGAGGTTATAGGAGTTGTTCACCACAGTCCCAGTTTTGATACATCCTATCCCCTCTCAGCAGTTTGTGGTGGAGGTGGACGCTTCCAATACTGGGGTTAGAGCCGTCTTATCTCAGAGGAGGGGGAATAAGGACTTGCTACACTCGAGTGCCTTCTTTTCCAGGAGACTCTACCCGGCAGAGAGAAACTATGATGTAGAGAAACTGAGCGCTCCTGACTGTCAAGATGGCTCTGGAGGATTGGAAACAGTGGTTAGAAGGCACCGAGCACCCTTTTGTGATCTGGACAGACCACAAAAACCTCTCCTATATCCAGACAGCCAGACACTTGAATCCCTGACAAGCCAGGTGGGCCCTGTTTAGTCGTTTTAATTTTGTGCTCACTTATCGCCCTGGTTCCAGGAATGTAAAGCCTGATGCCCTGTCACGCCAGTTCTCTCCTGATGAGTCACCGTCCCCGCCAGAGACCATTCTCCAGGCTCCTGCATCGTAGCCCCATCTCCTGTGAAACTGAGAAAACAGATCCAGGAGGCATACAATGGGTACACCCTGGTGTTAGCCACACTCTTTCTCTTTGCAAGTGCGACTTTTGGTGGCCAACCATGGACCATGATACTCATTCCTTTGTGTTGGCCTGTTCCATTTGTGCCCGGGGGAAGGTACCACACACGCCGACATCTGGATTGCTGCAATCGCTGCCCATCCCAAGCCGACCATGGTCCCACATTGCCCTTGATTTTGTCACTGGTCTCCCAGCCTCCCAAGGTAATACAGTTATTCTAATAACAGAATTTTAAGCTCTGTGATTGGATCTTGGTCATAATTTGTTTCTCTCCTTAAAGGAAAAGTACAGTTTATTATAACTTGGTTTTAATTTCAAAGCTCCAGTGACAATGTTATCAGTTATGATAACATTGTACTAACAAAAGTGACTGCTGAGAACAATTTAGCCACCACTTTATTCAAAGGTGAAACTGAAGGTGAGCCCACCCATGATATTGCTAATAATCTCTCATAATACAGGAAAACTGTGTGAACATATCTACAGTAGGTCAACATTGAGACATGAGGGCATGATGGTTGTTTACAAGGGATAGTTTTTGCCATACTTTTACAGGTAGCCTTTATTCTCTCCTCCAAATAAATTTGACCAAGCTGTGGATTTGTTTTTTATTAATGTTGCATTCCAAAATATCAGCAGTTCCTCTGATAGAAGTACAGTGTTATCATAATTGTAATCATAAAACATAAGTTGTCTCTTTTTATGAGGTTTTTCTGTAGAGAAGAATGTACCTTTTACTTTTTACCAACGAAAAATGTCCTCACCACCATCGCATGAGCCCTTCTATACACAGCCACACACCACTTGGCTAGTTATTGGTTTGTGCTACAAATTTTCAAACAGGAAATAACATTCCCAGCTGCTGTTCTGGAAACACTACATTTCTCTAAAATATACACAAAAACAAGCAGATTGTCTCCCCATTGTGTCAAAATTATAACCATTGCATCATCTATGTGGAAGAAGTGGGCCTGTTTTAGATGTGTTTCTATGTAGGAGTGATGCAGTGAGTCCCTCTGGCTAAAAACATGTTTTACATATGCTCTTCACACAACTCATCCAATAAATCTGGCCAGCAATAGTAGACATCTGGAAAATCTGGCACCTTGTATGTCCATGAAAAGCTGTCTGTAAAGCTCCATCTTTTACTGTCCACAGTACAAGACAGGTGGTCTTTGTTCATGTTGTCTTCCTTTCTTTGGTTAGATTTCCCATTTCTTCACCTATGGACATTTTCAGCCAAAACCTGGATGATGCTGTCACTCCTACATCTCATTATTATTAGCCTGCAGTTGAAACACTGTGTGCAAAACACTGTAGGTTACTGAGATTATCATCTGTGGAATAAAACTAGACCAGTTTAATGTTTGTCATGTTATGTCATGTTGACTTTATTTTTCTTTTCTGTATCAAGAAAAGAGTTTCCCTAATCTGTGAGGACACATGCTGATGAAACTACAATGATAGGGTCAAAGAATGTAATTTCACTGCAGCTACTTTCTACTAAAGCAATAGTCTCTATGACAATAGTTCACAATGAGTTCTGTTCATATCAAGAGTAACTGGGACACTATTCGGGAAAATTGTACTTTTGTATTTTGTCAAATTCCAGAGAATTCCATTCTCTTCCGTTGTACTGGCGAGGAGGCAGAAATCTCAGAGACTGATTTTCTAAAAACTAAGACAAATAAAACCAAAGATGTGTTTTCATTGTAATTTAGGTGAACTCACCCTTTAACAAAGTCCAGACTACATTTTGTATAAATTCTAATAGACATTAATTCTGGTTTGCAGATATAGTACAGAACTGAAAATGTGTATATTTGTCCAATAACAAAGTTTCTGCATTGTCTATTTGACTTGTTCAGGTTGAAGTATAAGTTATTGTGCAATTAAAACACAATTTGGTGGTTTCAAATGTGAAAATATAAAGATGACAATTTTAATTACAGTGTCTGGTCAAATGTTTCTGCGGGAGGGTACGATGTAGCTGTAGATGTAGCTCTACTACTTTTTCCACTAGAGGTTACTGCAGTCTTTGAACTGTGTATGGGTTACAGTAATACAGGGACTTCTGGGTAGGGGATCATGTGTCAATGTGCTAGTTGGTCTGTGGATGACTACGAGGTATAATAAACAGTTTACGTCTGTGAGATTCATGACAAGGGGGGACTTGGACTAAGTGTGACACTAGCATTTCTGAGGTTTCAACATCAGTAGAAATTAAATATCATACTGAAATTCGTACTTGCAAATTCTTCTAAAATTCCTGCAGGTAACTAGGAGCTATTGTGCACACAAAAATAAAGAAGTGGGAAATGAATGACTGCCGTGCACCTTCAAAGAGGGAAAGACAGAACAAGACTGGATTTATTAGGCAAAACCAGCAACCCCTTGGGCCCCAGAATTCCAGGGTGAATTCCATGGGCCCTACATGTTCCAGACTTACTGTATGCCATGCTGGTTTTATATGCTAGTGTGTTTGGGACCACTGAAGTATTGTGTCAGTCACATGATAATGGTCTTGTATTCAAATAAAAGTGGAAAGAGGCTTAAAAATCCTGTTTTTTGTTTTAGTTCACTTTTAATTTGAGAAAACTAGACTCCCTGATCATAGACAGTTGTGCTAATTACTGAGCTAAACCATAACTCATCACCTCATTGCAGACAGACCTCTACCTATTTATACACCCATAACAGAGACAGCACACCATGTAACATGTAGGGAAGAACTTCATGGGCGGTTATTGCCTTGCACTTTTCATTTATTGCCTTTTTACAACTTAACTTTGTGGAAACGAGAAGGGGAACGGCAGGTTATGGAGAGTCCCTTGGGAGCACTTCATATGTGTCAGTAGCTTAGCTTTATCTCGGGGGAACTCCCCTAACTCCAGGAGTGATGTCCATATCAGGAAATGTGTGTCATGCAGCAGGTGGATGTGACTCTCCTTGTTGAGATTTGCTGATAGACGTAAAATCAGAGCAGGAAAGAGACTGAGATAGCAATGTAACTGACCTGCACGCTGGTATTTCACATGTATTTTTCTTCCAAAAACGAATAATTTTTAAAATATTTGAATAACATTTGTTTTCAGGCACAACCCTTCCTGTCAATTCTCAGGACCTTTGTTTATTTTGTCTGTTTGTTTTTGGGTTTTTTTGTTTGGTTTTTTTGGTCTTTTAGTGCTTATATATTACATATTCTTAAATTAATTTGTGTTGAATCAAACTTCCACACAGCAAACCTGAAGCCAGGTCCAAGTATAAAAAATTGCACATATTGCGCAGAGAGTGGTATGAACTAGATATGAAATAGGGGCCCATCTCATCTTTGTTAAGTTAATCCAGCCATGTTTTGCTGCTGAGCAAGGTGGAGGAAGGATCTGTATGCTGTATGTGCTCTTTAACTGAGTGAGTGAAAAACAGGTAAATATACACATATATATGTTTTTACAGCCCCCAAAAGACCTGTGCTGGTCCCTGCTTTCTTTTCCATGATTAAATGGAGTAAATATGTGTAGACTTTGGTATGTCCCCTTACTGAATAAAAGCAGTATCTTCGGTTTCTGAACTGTTCAAAACGGAGTGAGAGAGAACAAAAGAGAAAGAGGACAGACTCAGAGACAGCTTTTAATGGCCTTACTGACAAGGCTCACAATGCAGAGGGAATAGTTTTGATAAAGAGCAGAAACAGCCTTGATCTAGCAAGGCTACTTACAGAGAGCTTTTTAAGGAACTGGACATGCTTAATATACATTATCTCTCTCATTTATCATCACAGAGCTGGTGAAATGGCAAGAGCGCACCCCTGAACCTTCCCAGAAGGAGAAGAGATGTCTCACAATAAGATGGAGAAATTCTTTTATTGAAGCAAGCACCCAAAAAACTGCCTGCATCTCGTTGCAGCCATCTAATTACGACAGCTTGTCAGGAGCCCAAATGAAAACATGCAGAGTGTATTATAAAATCACTTAGTCTTCATTTGGGATGCTTTTAGAGCTAAACAGGCAGATGTGAATAGCAACAAGTGGCTTTAATAACACTGGATTGAGTCTTTGTGTTTGCTGGGATCATAGACTGAACATTTACACAGTGAGAGATTTTCATCTCCTGCATGACTTCAGTGGGACCTGCCAACACAACAGCTAATGTCTATCAGAACATGGCTCTGGGACACTGAGAGTTGTGGCTTGTCATTCTATTCTTTATAAGTATATTGGCAGTCAATGTTTGAACATGAACATGAAAGGAGACCTTTTGTCTAAGTATTTTAATGTTTCTTCTTCATGTGCACATGGAGGCAATACACAATAAAACTGAAAGATTAATAATGATACATACAAAAAATACTGTCCAGTTAGTTATTTTCATGGCTGTTCATCCGTTTTTAAAGAAGGCCTCAGGATGGCGATATATGAAACGGTCCTCACCAGAAAAAATACAACTCTGGTTATTTGTCAACCTAGCATGCATTTCACATCAACTAGGATAGGAGGATATGAGTCAGACTTACAACTCTTTTCATTCTACAAATGTCATTATGACAAATGTAATTAACAATTTTGAAGTTGATTTATCAAGATTATTTGCTCAAATGTTTGAGATCCCCAGGATCAGTTAGATTCAGATCAGCAGCCCTCTGGTAATTTACTAGTGGCACTGGCATCTCTGTAAATTTAAAACATTTGACAAATTTGACAATCAACTTTTAAGCCAATTGGACCCTGAAGTGCACAGATCAGATGGGCATTTGAACTTCAACATTACATGACAACTGCAAACTCCCTTTGCTGATGAAAAATGGACCTTGATGTGAGATTATCTTGGTTTTGGTCTAACTGAACCAAACAACTAACAACCTGTTAAGCAGTTCACCCATTGAGCTTACTAGCATGGTAATACCCCATTCAGACCACTCAGTGACATAGATTTAACCTACATCACAGTCTGTCTGTATCTCCTGGTCTGAAAAGTGAAGCCAATACAAAGTGCCTTAAACCTGCATTCTTTCTAATGGCCATCAGGGGGCAACTCCACAGGTTGCAATTGTATAGAAGTCTATGAGAAAATGACCTTACTTCTCACTCGATTTATTACCTCAGTAAACACTACTGTAACTGAGTCTATGGTCTCAATTGCTAGTTTCAAGTCTTCAATACAGCATGATGATCATTTTGTAAATTATGGTCACATTTAAACCTGCAGTGCAGAACTTTTACATATAAATGAATGCTGGTTATATTCAGGCCCTTGCCAAACGAGTTCAAACAATGCTGATTAAGCCCGTCACCACCAGGAAAATCTCTTTTTAAATCACATGTTGGTTGCAACATTTCACACACTGGCCGTTTGGCCATCAATCATGAGGCTCTTCTAGATTTTCCAAATGTTATTAGACTGAATGGATCAAACTCTGATAGTGAAATGAGTCATTTTATAGAGGTTGTGTGATGCTCAAAACAATTTAGCCACTGTTTCTCTACCTCTCTTCATTCGCTCTCCAGCTCAGTTGACAACAGCTGCTCTCTCTCTCACTTGCCTGCTGATGTTCTTAGCTCTCTCTCTCCCTCTCTTACTCTCGTCTTTTTTAAAATTAGTTGAGAAGCCAGCAAAAAAGTGTAACTTTTCTTTTAATGTTATCAAATGAAGAGAAATGTCCTCCCCTCATCCTAGTAATGTCTGTACTCAGACATTCACCTTTCACCCAGCCTTTACTCTCATTGCCAGAAGGGGGAGACAAAAGTCCTGAACTCCAGCTTTAAAGTAAAATAGACAATAAAGCACCATATGCTAGAAGTTAATTGTAACATTTTAGTTTCCTAAAAGTCTTGTTCAGCACTTGGTTGCACTAAAAGACCCTCTAAGGAGTCTGCTTTTCATTTTTTCTTTAGAAAAAATTAGCATTAGCATTATCTATGTTAACCATAGACTGTAAATACACGGTGCTAACCGAGCTAGCAGCTAACAATAGGGTCAGCTCCACCCCATTATACAAATATGGTCACTCCTGGCTCCAAAAATCAAAGATGGGCACGGTCAAATTCAGGATGGCAACAGTCAAATCACTAAACTCAACGCTTCAAAACAGGAGTTCACAATGGATTTTATTAAGCATAATGATGGACATGGCTGCATTGAGTGACAGGTCCGCCAGCCACCAGGTGGCTTGTTTCAACCATTCGGTCTGCGTCTTTGTCCATTTTTGATGGTTGGGAGTTAGGCAACGTCACGCACTGCCAAGATGGCAATGGCCAGAGGGGCTAACAAAACCGCTCTTCAAAAACAAACAGGTGATGTCATGGTAACTATGTCCATATTTCTATACCGTTTATGCTAGGTCCATATGTTTTTTTAGAGTTTATGATCTGTATGGGTCAACCTGTCTGCCACAGATGGAAGTCAGGATGCAAACCTTTTGCCCTTTGTACTCCCACCATTCGCCCTGGCCATCTTCCTCAGAAGCAAAGGCAGAGGTAGAGTGACTTTGTTATAGTGCCATAAAACCTCAAAGGGACAAATTCAGGCTCATGTTCAGCATGAAAGGTTGGATAAAAGTCTTAGGCCCTGTTTACACCTGGCATTATATAAATAAACATGTACACCATTTCTGTTTGCAAAGACCAAATGCATTGCTGTTTTTAACCAGTGGAAGGTAGCATTGCACTTCCTGTGCCTAGTCTTCCTAGTCTACTAAAAGAAGTAGTTTATAAAGACCTTGGCTCGCAGTCAAAATTGTATGACCCAAATTGAAAACAGACAGTATGTTTTATATGTACTCCATCCACTAGAATCTATTTTGCTTGTTGTGGCTTCTTGTTATTACGCACACGCACACGCATATGATACTGTTGGTGCACAAATGAGTATGTACTTCCACTAACACAGAGGTTGCCAATTGAGTAGGCAGGCCTTCAGTGTGGCCCAGGACACATACACACTGCTAAAAGAATGTGGTCTGAGCCATCAGATCTCAATGCATCTTGGTTGCATTCACACCTGCACTTAAAGCTGTCCACCCAAGATGGATTTTAATGCAAGGTGTGAACAGGGCCTTTGACACCATGGACCACTCTTCACATCCTGTTTCCTACCAAGAGATGATGTTTCTTTTAACAATGACCACAGTCTTTCCCTAATTTTGGCATTAATAAATAAATGAATAAATGAAAACTATACCTTTGTTTTGCTGTATACTCCTGATGGAGCCTGCAACTAAACTATTCAGAGGCTCCCTGAGGGTATTCCAGTCCAATCCATGGATCCCACGGTGAGTTCCACAAGTCCTTCAGATTCACTTACAGAATGTACCAACACTGATGTCTGTAGAACAGTAGTTCTCAACCTTATTGGCTTGTGACCCTTTAAAATAAAGCAATGCGTACATGTGAACCTTTATCAAATGTTTAATTTGAACGACTTTTAGACACTTTAAGATGTGAAAATTAAAATAAACATATATAGAGAAAAAAAACATATATATTTTAAAAAGTGTAAAATAAAATAACTTTTTTCTTTCTTATGCCTCAAGTTATCCTGTGACCGCTCAGATGGATCTTGAAACCCATCTGGGGGTCCAGACTACCAGGCTGAAATGAATCAAAAGCAACCCTTGGTTGTGGAATGAGAATCTGATCTGACAAATGTTCAAATCTTGCTCTGTGAGATGAAGATGTTGCTGTGGCTGGCATATAGAAAACAGAAAGTCAGAGTAACAACTAGCCAGGGGACAGATGTGTAAACACACAGATGGGAACGTAATGGAAAAATGCGCCCTGATGAGCTGCCTGCTGGCAAGCAGCCAAACACAAGTGATTGCATATTTTATAACAAGCTCTGTGTTTGAGAAAGGCTTGTGTCTGTGCTCTGACAGGGTGAGGAAATGTTAAAAATCTGAAAATGGCTCTTTATTACAAATTGTCTTTAAATCAAAAAATCCTGTTGGTTTGCCACAGTATATCTGAGGCAATCTGGTCAAGAAGGCAAATCTGCATAATGTATTCTATTTTGTAAAGTAGTTTATAAAAATTCTATATCGATCATGTAAATGCATCAGTGACGTTAGTATTGTGTTGCAGGCATATTTCATTATTTCTCCATACTCTTAGTGTTTCAGGAAGGTAGTGTAAAACACTAAACTGACTAGAAACATTCAAACACTTTAATCAAAATGTCAAACCAATTATGGTTTGACGTTGAGTCAATATGGATGTCCATCTGCCCAATACTTTGGTAGTAGAATGGGATATCATAACATCCATACTACAACATAGACTTGCCTGACATACTGTGGTTACCCCAAAGATGATTTGTAAAAAAATTGTTGATGCTCTGACCTTTTATCTAGTGCCACAATCAGGGCAATGGACAAACTGCCATGCTACTTCATTGAGGAAATTTGTGGTCCCCTGTAGTCAGACAGGCAACAGGTGCAAAATTTGACTATGCTCCATGTAGGTGTAATGCACACTGTTACATCTAGCCCTGTGACAGTCTGGTGCCTAGTATGAGCTGGGTTGAAGTTCTAGTTCAACCCCCCCACTTGTAAAACATGCAAATCTTAATCAAACCATAAAGCAGTTATTGTCAATTTGTCCAGCTGATTGGGTCTTTTTTTGTCCTTTTAACACCATACAGAAGTTTCTTGTTATAATATACCAACTTATCATTTTAAAATGAGAAAAGTTTGTTTGGATGAGATATGTTGATTTTGTGATATAATCAAAAATATGTTGTTCTACCAAGACTTTTTGTAAACACTAGATAATTTGGTATCTAGTAATTACTATTACATAATCACATGAAAATATGTTGTTATAATGTGGAATTGATTTAATATAAGTTTTCTTTTGTTTTGTCATTGTGGCAGTACAGAACAGTGACATTATATTACATCATTTTGGATGGTAAACTAGTAGTGATGTGGAACCTCACCTCTCCGATGGGGAAGAAACCAGCTCTGGGACCAGATGTACAAACAATGTATACACACAAAAAACATGCATAAACCATTTTTCGCACATTAACTGGTATTTGAAAAGACAAATGCACTGCAAGAATGTGAGCACCTGCATATGCACAGCTTTATAAATCTGATGAAAAGAATTATGTGTATATTAATGGCTTTGTACATACACAGTTTTAGTCAAGAAAGTACACAGAGTTTTATGTATCTGAACTTTGGTTTGTGAGGTCATGGTAGAACAGTACTAACTTTGGTGGTGTCAGTTGGGTGTTGGAATAGTCATGAACATCTATTATTGTAGATGCTTAGGGTTAAGGTTTATATGCTTACTTGCTGGTGCACTGATGCAAATTCTGCAATCAAGCTCAAGCTCTGTGGCGTGCAGCTGGCTTCAAAGCCAAAGCAGTTGGTCTTTTTTGTATTGGCAACACCCAAAGGCAATGAAAAGAGTCCTGTATTACCATAGCCACCCCACACAATAATGAACAGCACGGTCAGCTATTTAAATTATAATCATGATGTAAAATCATTAGTCATGCTCATCAGTCATTTGATTCTGTTTTGTCTATATGCTGTTCTTGATTTCAAATGGTGACACACAGGCCAATTGGACACATTGGGCACTGCTAGTCATTGTATTGATGTCAGCGTGGACTCCATGTTGGAATAACTCAGAATGCATACAAGTATATTAAAGGAAAAGGTCTATCCACTCAAATTTCTAGCAGTTTGGGTTGTCACAAAATACTTGACATTAATGTGTAACACATAATACTTTGTTGATCAAAAATGATGGTTTTCATACTAAAATACTTAATGTAAAGTAACAATAAGCTAATATTACGAAGTTGAGCCTATATTTTGAAATTATTTTAAAGGTATATTCTGTCTTCATAATAATTAATTATTTAAAAGAATAGGATAGAGACTCGATACATTTTTTTTTTAGCAGTTGTAATTATTAAAAATGTCAATTCAATTCAATTCAATTTTATTTATATAGCGCCAAATCACAACACAAAGTCATCTCAGGGCACTTTTGCATGGAGCAGGTCTAGACCACGCTCTTTGATTTACAGAAAGAGAAACCCAACAGTTCCCCCCATGAGCAGCACTTGGTGACAGCCGTATGGAAAAACTCCCCTTAAACGGGAAGAAACTTAAGGCAGACCCTGGCTCTGGGTGGGCGGCCATCTGCCTTGACCGTCACCATTCCGTTTTTTTAAAATATATTTTTATATATTTTCACACACATTCTATTGACATTTCTCACACATAAATTATGTATACAGTAAGTTATATCATCAGTTCATGCAAGTAGTTTGAGTGTAACAGATGCATGTTCTGCTCAATTGTTTTGTAGAAAGAAAAGCAGCAAGAAAATGAGTTCTGGGCAGCATTGTCTCTGACAGACATGAACAATATACATTTTGCACTAATCTCATAAGTTTAATCAATGTGAGAGCAGCAGGAGATCATCTGGTATGTGTGTACACTGGTTGGCTCCTGTATTCGCATGTGTCCAGGTTTGCTTTCAATAAATGAAATAATGAACAATAATAATAATAAAAGAAAGCTACAAATAGAAGAGAAAGTCCTACTGTAAAGAGAACAGCCACTTGTCATTACTTATAACAGTATATCAAATTCAACATATTGGTGACAGTGTTGTATAGTCACTAACTCTTGTTTCTTGTTTTTGGCTTTTCTTTCTTTAAGACATTGAAATGCACCACAAAATCTGGTGTTCTCTACTTTAGAGAGTAGCCAGAACCCAGGTCACCTAATAGCAGACACAACAGTCTGAAACTGTCTGCCTCTTAAAAAGAGCAAGGCACCATAGAAAAAAACGAGGTGAAAGAAGAGAAGATATGTTTTTTTTCTGTTGTTCTGGTAACGCAAAAAGTGCTATTTTGCCAACCAAATCAATCATTTCATTAATCATTATGCAGATAGTCAGCACATACTGGCAAAGAGTAAACTATGGGAAAATTCATGGGAAAATCACTCAGCTTTTATGGGTCACAGTCAGACATCTGTTGTCTGCAAAGCTGGTGTTGCAAAATATCCTACTGCAGCAATTCATTAGAAAATGAGAAATGTAACATAAATATGAAAGACAAAAGATTCTTTTGAAAGATATTTACCCACTTCAAGTACATATTTAGGCAGTAACACTCATGACACAATTCAGTTCAGTTTATTTAATATGAAGTGCTTTTCAGGGAGTTCTGGGTACATATATAAACAATAAAACTGTAAAACATACTAAACAAAAAGCTTGCATACTATTCTTGTGTAGACCTGTATCTTATACCAGATAGTGGCACTGTAATACTGGAGGCTGCTTATGAACATGGCATTTTTATATTGCCAGAAGATGTGGAACCCACCTCCCCAAAGCCTTTGGTAGAACCCATCTAAACAGGGGCTTAGCTTTGTATCTGAACCTCTAATTCTTTGCAAAAATGTCAAGAAAGTCAAGTTGTCATGTCATGTTGCTCGCGCTCAAACTTCAACTCCTCGCACTCAGGTTAATTCTGCGCGCTCGCCAAGTTTCTGCTCACGGATTTCTCCTCTGCGCGCTCGGATTTTTTTTGTGTGGCAACAAGCATAGCAACCACCCTGTCAGAATCATCCAATCAATAGAAGGCCCGGTTTAGGGTTGACCAATGAAATGGAGCCTGCCTCCTTGCGGACGCGTTCGCTTTCGTTTTAGAGTGTCCCGCACGGGCGGATACCGGGTTCACCCACTCCCGCTCTACTGGCAACGTAGTTGTTGTAGTTGTTAACTGTAGTTCATTTTGAAGAGTTACTTCATATTTTGGTTTAGTTATAAAACCACGTCACCATCCAGCCAACATGGACCGTCAAAGTCAAGGATCTCAAGTAAGTTTTTTTTAATGCTGCTATTACTTCCTTCAGATACATCCATGATAATATGTTTAGCTTTAGCTAGTGTTTAGCTGTGAGTGCTGCTGCTATTTAAAAAACGCAACTGGTGTAACATGTCGTGTGTGTTACACACTACATGTTACACCAGTTGCAAATGGTGTTTACCCTTGCTGTCAAATTCTGCCCTATTAGAAGGATTTCACATAATGTTAATATCTTAAGCACGTCCCTATTTGCATACCTGCATATTTACAATGAAATCAGTTGAACTTACTATATTTACTTCAGAGAAATGCACAATGATTTTTTTTTTAAAAAAATGAATTGTATAACATGAAATGCACCAATATGTATTGCCTGTTTCCCTATAGAACCTGCTTAGACGTCACATCTCGGAGAGATTGCAAAGCAAGATGCAATATGGGTTCAGCCATCCTGACTTGGACCTCGACTATATTCCTTTCATGTGCACCCATGAATTAATACCATAGACTGTATAAAGATATAAATAACGTTACTTGATTTTGTGAGACTTGCCGTGATTTGGCCAGTTTTACAATGAATCAGCGTAACGTTTATTTAATACATATTTAACAAATAATTTGAAGCAAATCAATGAACCTGAATTTAGATTTTCACCTAAGTTTAGTCATGAATCGTTTATGTGGATGTCACTTGTTTATACTTATAATAAGATAATGTTAATAAGTTGAGTCACATTTGATGTTTAACATTTAGCGGTAACAGTTAACGTTAGCTGTTAGTGTTCTTCCTTACCATGAATGTTTTAGTGATATTAAACAAGAAATTCGAGTTCATACTTGGACTCAGTGTGCAAATCAGTTGACATTAAAGATTATAGCCTTGTAATGTTACCCACCCTGCTGCTGTAAGCAGCGCGCATATTTATGATTTTGACACTGATAAAAGTCTGCAGAGGACTGAAATTTTCGTGTAACGTTAACATTACTGTTATCAACAGCGCAGTGCTACATTATTATCTATAAGATGATAAAGAAATGTAGAAAATGCGAAAGAAAGGCAGTGGTATACTAATTACAATATGTTCGTTTCTTTCAGTAACTCAGTAAACAACTGACTGAAGCCGCTTGTGACGCTTCCACCACACCTGTTACACAAAGCAGAACTAGTAAGTACGTTACCAGTTTTGGCTACTTGACTTTTTTTATACAGTCTATGCTTTAGACAGCTAATATTTCAGTCTTCACAAGACAAAAGGAAAGCCAAATGCTTTCTTTCATCTATATTTTGATGTGTTGCTCCCTGTTGTATTCTGTCCTACAGATGTGACATAATGGTAATGTCAACAAAAATAATTGGTTCTCCCTTAAAAACTTTGTTTTTCCATTATCTGAAGCATTTCTTATGTTCATTTCACTTTCATAGGCACGGTGTGGATCGTTAGGGTTATGCTATGTCCGGCATGGTTCCCAGAGAGCTGCAGAGACCCTGGGAAGCAACCTCAGCCTACCGGGTGTCCATGTCTCCTGGTTTGGCTGGGGTGGGCTGCAGTGGAAAGGCCTTCTCCCCTTCTTCTTTAACAACGTCACAAATAAATGATAGCTCCTATGGGGCTTAAAACTATTCAGTGTGCAGATAACTCTTTGTTTTTTTCACAAAAGGAGTATAGTTTCTCATTGAATTTTCTTTATTTGTGTTTAAGAAACACTCAAAACCAGCACATAACATCAGCTTTTCATTTTTTGTGTAGATCACCACTATATTTCCAATTAAGTATTCACTGCACAGACGGGGATGTCTTGGTTGGAGCCCAGTTCTGTCTTCTGTCACAGCCCGGCTCATAGGCTGCGACAAGATATGAGAGTCTGGACGAGAGTTACCATTTACAAATGTTTTATTTTCGCAAAGCACCACATGTGCACAAAACAACGTGGATGTCAGTGATCAGTGATGTATGCGTGTATGGATGTGTGGATGTATATATGTGAATGAAAAGCAGCCGCGCCGCGCCCGCGTAGAGAAACCCGCGTGGAGGAGAAGGGAGAGAGCGAGCGAGGGTCTACACGAAGGCTTTATAATGAACCCACACCGGGCCCAGGTGTGGGTCATCACCGCGATGACGATCCTCCGCCCTGCCCCGGATCCTGCAACACAGAGTGGACAACAGTACACAGAACACACAGGAGCACCTAGTGGGGTGGAGGGGTCGTCACACCCCCCCCCATAAAGATGGGATTCCACTAGGAATGCCAGCAACAGCCATTTAAAAAAAAAAATAATTTGTGAACAAACAGTTTACAACATCTTACTGCTTTACTTAAGTCTTAAGCTATATATACATATACTCTTCTATACTGACCGTCCTTAAGATCTTCCCTTATTCAGCCAGCCAAAATCCCCTCAGCAACCCAGCAACTCCGGCGCCTGGAGAAGCGTTTAAGAGTGTCAGAGAGAAAGAAGGCCAGAGAAGTTAGCAGTACAGTATAGCAACTCAGGAGCAAGGTGCTCTAGACAAAGCATCAGCCACAACATTTTCCGAGCCTTTAATGTGGCGGACATCCAAACAGTAAGCTTGTAAAAACAAAACCCAACGCATCAGCCTGCGATTTGGGCAACGCAGTGAATGCAGGAATGTTATTGGGTTATGGTCCGTGTAAACCACCAGAGGAACTGAACCAGAGTCCACATAGACTTCGAAGTGCTGTAATGCCCAAATAAGAGCAAGTGTCTCTTTCTCAATCACAGAATAGTTCAACTGAAATGAGTTAAATTTCTTTGAGTAAAAACTCACAGGACGTTCAACCCCACAGTCATCACTTTGACACAGAACAGCACCTGCTCCCACATCACTCGCATCCACATGCAGCGTGAAAGATCGATCCAAACGTGGAGCTGCAAGAACAGGTGGTGAGCAAAGGACAGACTTCACATTTTCAAAAGCTTTTTGACAAGACGCTGACCAAACAAACTTCACCTTTCCCTTTAACAGGTCTGTCAGAGGCGCTACGACTGTTGAGAAGTTTCTACAGAAACTGCGGTAGTAACCCACAAGCCCCAGAAACCGCTGCAGTTCCTTCTTAGTTGTTGGCACTGGATACTTCTGGATTGCAGTTACTTTAGCTTGTACTGGACGTACAGTCCCCTGCCCAACAACCTTGCCAAGATATGTTACAGTGGCCCTAGCAAACTCACACTTTGCCAAGTTGACTGTCAGGTTTGCATCCCTCAAGCGGTCAAACAGCTTCCTGATACGAACCAAGTGTTCGTCCCATTTGTCACTGTAGATCACAACATCATCCAAATATACAGCACATCCGTCCAGCCCAGACACAACCAAGTTCATCAAGCGCTGAAAAGTCGCCGGCGCGTTACGCAACCCAAAACTCATGACGTTATAAGAGAACAGACCAGAGGGAGTTATGAAAGATGCGATTTCCCTAGCTCGTTTGGACAGAGGTACTTGCCAGTAGCCCTTCAGCAAGTCAAATTTGCTAACATAGCAAGCTGAACCGACCTGATCCACACAATCTTCAATACGCGGCAGTGGGTAAGCATCTGGCTTAGTAACTCCATTCACCTTGCGATAGTCTGTACAAAATCTAGGACTCTTATCAGACTTATCGACCAACAAACAAGGTGATGCCCAGCTTGAAGATGAGGGTTCGGCGATACCATTCTCCAGCATATATTTTACCTCTGCATCCATCACTTTCCGCTTCTCTTCAGACACCCTGTAGAACCGCTGGCGAATCGGCTGTGCCCCACCTACATCGATGTCATGTTCTATCAGGTTTGTACGGCCTGGTGTATCATTAAACAAACACAGATAGTCATGAATTAGAACAGATAGCTCAGCACACTTTCTCTCAGACAAATGCCCAAACAGAGACTCTAGATTTTTCAAGGTTTCAGAGTTTTTCAGCCGGCCATGCAACAAGCTCTCATCAGGTGATGTAATCCCATCATCCTCCTGCACAGAGGAGAAAAGAGAACTTCCCACTGCTGCAGCTACTGAAACAGATCCAACAGGCTCCTTCTGCTCCTCACCATCAGAGGCCACTGGTGACACACGAGCATAGTATGGTTTCAGCAGGTTTACATGACAGAGCTGAGTGGATTTCCTACGCCCTGGTGTTGACAACAGGTAATTCAAATCAGAAACCTGACGCAAAACTACAAATGGTCCACTGAACTTAGCCTGAAAAGGAGAAGTGACAATTGGTAGCAAGGCAAGGACTTGATCACCTGGACTAAACTGACGTTGCTCAGTTTTACGGTCATAAAGACGTTTCATTTTCTCCTGCGATACGACCAACCTCTCCCTAGCCATTTCTCCAGCCGCATACAGCCGATGCCGGAAACCATTAACATACTCTACCAGGTTGCTTGGAGGTTCAGATTGCACCACAGCATCCTGCAGCAGAGTGAGAGGTCCACGCACTGTGTGCCCAAAAACAAGTTCATTAGGGCTAAACCCCGTGCTTTCCTGCACCACCTCCCTAGCAGCCAACAGTAACCATGGCAGCCCTTCTTCCCAATCCTGGTTCAGCTCTACACAATAGCTCCGCAACAGAGACTTAAGGGTTTGATGGAATCTCTCCAGAGCCCCTTGACTCTGTGCATGATAGGCACTAGCCTGGTTATGCCTAACCTGCAGCCGTTTCAGAACTTCAGCAAATAATCTAGATGAAAAATTGGAGCCCTGATCACTCTGTATCACCCTGGGAACACCAAAAATCGAAATGAACTGTGTAAGCGCTTTTACAACAGACTTAGCAGTAATGGTACGCAACGGATACGCAGCCGGATACCTGGTGCTCTGACACATTACCGTAAGCAAGTAGTTGCTGCCAGACTTTGAACGAGGCAAAGGACCCACACAGTCAATAATCAGGTGTTCAAAAGGTTGTGCGATTGCTGGGATAGGACACAGAGGAACTGGCTTAAGGCACTGATTAGGCTTTCCAGTCAACTGACATGTATAACATGTTTTTATGTATCTGGACACATCCCTTTTCAAACGAGGCCAAAAGAAATAACGCAAGATGTAACCATACGTCTTACGGACCCCCAGATGCCCTGACTGATCATGTGAAGTTTTAAGCACTTGCTCACGGAACTTAGAAGGAACAACAATTTGAAAAACCGGACTACCAACAAAGTTCTCCCCATGTGGCACCCATTTCCTCACCAACAATTCCTTCTGCAGTATGTAGCCATTTGCAGCACTCTTTCCCTCATCAACAGTGATGACTGCCTCAAACAACTGCCTTAGAGAGGGATCAGCTCTCTGCTCCGCTGCCAGTTCACTGCGAGAAACAGACAGAAGAGAGTCAGGAATAGCAACAGAGAATGCCGCACTATCCTCTGCTCCATTCTGCTCAGGTACAGGCTCAGACTCCACCTCTGCACGGTGCATGGCCCGTGTGACTGCACAAGCTGTAAAGACATCAGGGAAGCACTGAGCACTTTCGTCTAGGTTCCCTGAAACAGATGGAGAAGACGTTACTCTAGGTGGCGGCGGACCATCGGCCCACACACGGCTACCTGCCAGATCGTTCCCCAGAATGATGTCCACTCCCTCAATAGGAAGTGCAGGACGTACGCCCATGGCGACCTCACCTCTGACCAAACCACAGTTTAGCACCAGTTTGTGCAGTGGAACAGGCAACACTGTTAAACCCATCCCCCGCATCAAAACAAAATCTCCTGTGTCAGTTTTTTGAGAGAAAGGCAACACAGAACTCACAATGTAAGAGTCAAAAGCCCCAGTGTCTCTCAGAATTTTTACTGGCATGGTGACGTCACTTCCCACAAGAGACACGCAGCCATCAGACACAAATGCTGAAAAGTCTGACTCCTCCAACCTGCGCTTTGCCCCAGCTTCGACCTGTTGACGGGGAGCAATTACAGGACCGACAGACACAGCACACGCTGCAGACTTGCCCTGCGTTCCCCTATTACCCCGCTTAGGACAGTCGGCTTTCCAATGTCCTCTGCCTCTGCAGTAGTTACATGTCTTGGTCGAGTCAACCTGCATCAGACCCCGTGCAGCCCGTTCTGGCCCACTCAGACGAGGACTAGCTCTTTCCTCCCACCTACCGGAGGCACGAAACCTGCAACTGTCATCACGAGCTTGGTACTCACGGTCACCCCTGTGCGTAAGCACATACTCGTCTGCCAGCTTAGCAGCTTCCGCAGCAGTCTGCACCTTATGCTCGTTAATATAGACAGCAATGTGTCCGGGAACAGAATTTTTAAACTGCTCCAAAACGACAAGATCACATAGAGCTTCATAAGTATTAACTTTCAATGCAGCACACCACCGACTGAAGTGAGTCACCAGCTCCCTGGCGAACTCAACATGCGTCTGCTTACCAGACTTCTCCCATGACCGAAACCTCTGACGGTATGCCTCAGGCACCAACTCGTAAGCCCTCAACACAGCAGCCTTGACCGTTGCATAAACCTTACTCTCAGCCACAGTGAGAGCAGAGTAGGCTTCCTGTGCCTTGCCCGTCAGCACACATTGTAATAGTAGTGTGCGGTCAGAGTCTGACCACTCTCTACTGTCAGCTACCCGCTCAAAAAGAGAGAAAAAGGTATCTGGGTCACGCTCACTAAACTGAGGAACCAAACGCAGATTACTGGCTACATCAAAAGAAACAGAAGCAACAGACCTACCAGGCGCAGCAACAGCAGCACGGCCCGCACCCGTACCAGAAGCACTCAAACTCAACCTGCGCTCCTCCACTTCCAGCCTTTTGATTTCAGCCTCCCTCGCCAACTTCTCCACAGCCAGCTTTTCCCTTTCCGTCTGTAACAGAAGCAACTCCTTCCTCTGCTCAAAAGTTAGCCAAGTCTCACCAGTGCCAGGTGCATCCAAAACTTCCGGACCTAGACCAGCAGCCTGCAACTTTGGTGCGAACACTCCAAGTTCAACCAGGTTAGCTTTTACGATGGTTTTAATGTTCTCTTTCATCCTCTTATCACCGACTTCCAGACTAAAATGCTCGGCGATTTTTAACAACTGCTCCCTTGAACAGCGCTCTAATAATTCCTCCGACGGAGCTCTCAAAAAATCTTCCACACTAGCCATGACGTACACACAGCACAGCCACCACTCTGCTGATACACAAAACCAAACTCAACTGGTACGCAGCCCCATGAGCTCACACAGCCCCGACACAGCCAAACATCACCGCAGCCCCGTCCCCCTAACTGCCTAACCAGGATCTAACTAAGCTCCCCCCTAGTCTTCAGGTGTTACTTGTGGCGGGTATTTATGCACTGAAGCCCGACAGCCCGGTAAAGTAACCATAAAAATGGTGACTCCCCTGCAGCCCCGGATGTGCCCCCGAGACAACCGCTCCAGCCACGTTCTCACCACACTAACACCCCCCAAACGAATTCCAAAAGGGAAAACGCTCTTATGCCTAACCAGGGACAGACAACGGCGATTTCCCACGGCCGCGCACAGAACCGGCAGAACTCAGAGCCACAAGGGACACCAGCCTAACCAGCTTGGCAAAAACAACAAAACTGTCAAACAACCCAGCATCTCAATACAGCAGTTTACAAAAACAACCAACTTACCACACTCGTCACAGGCTCCCAACCACAGACTGCGCAACTCATCCACAAAAAATGAACGAATTCATACGTGGCGCTTCATTCATAAAACGAGTCGCACAACTTACTACGTTACAGCTGATATCCGACGTCACGCCAACCCCGGGTCAATAAAGCTTAAACGAGCCCCCATATGTCACAGCCCGGCTCATAGGCTGCGACAAGATATGAGAGTCTGGACGAGAGTTACCATTTACAAATGTTTTATTTTCGCAAAGCACCACATGTGCACAAAACAACGTGGATGTCAGTGATCAGTGATGTATGCGTGTATGGATGTGTGGATGTATATATGTGAATGAAAAGCAGCCGCGCCGCGCCCGCGTAGAGAAACCCGCGTGGAGGAGAAGGGAGAGAGCGAGCGAGGGTCTACACGAAGGCTTTATAATGAACCCACACCGGGCCCAGGTGTGGGTCATCACCGCGATGACGATCCTCCGCCCTGCCCCGGATCCTGCAACACAGAGTGGACAACAGTACACAGAACACACAGGAGCACCTAGTGGGGTGGAGGGGTCGTCACACTTCTCATGTTGAGTATCCACAGGTCCAGTCTGTCTGGGTCACCTAGAGGAAAACTTTACACACACAAATAAATATTCAAAGTAATATATGTGTTACAAACTTCACAGACTCCTTTTATATACTACACTTAAAAATTATTTTTCATGTGACAGTCAAATGTATAATTTTTTCATGTCATAATAATTTCTGAGACACACGATTTGACTATAGGACGGGAAAGAAAATGTAAACAAAAACTAAAACG
The DNA here is from genome assembly GCA_029490765.1 of Euthynnus affinis. Lineage (NCBI taxonomy): Eukaryota > Metazoa > Chordata > Actinopteri > Scombriformes > Scombridae > Euthynnus > Euthynnus affinis. The sequence continues at coordinate 1,960,316 of CM055851.1, read as the reverse complement.
AGCCAACGAGACATAGGAAACAACGAATGTGTAAACAGCTGTCTTCTGGTTCATCACTCATTAAAATTCAGTAAACAACGGAGCTGTTAGTTTTATTATTTTATATACAAGTCATGAATTTAAAAATGTCGATTAACGCTAACGTCGACCAACTTTTCACAATTCCTACTGAAATGCAGGCATAACATTATGTGTTAACGTTTCAGCCCAACGCCGATCGTAATTAGTAACGTTATGTGTCTCAAGTGTTTCTGCATAACGTTAACGTCATATACATTAATTTTCAAACTTCACACAGACGCCTTGAGTTTAAGATATTATCTCTTAAGTACCTGAGTCCTAACAGGTATGTTAGATAATGCATCCTGATTAGCAATTGTGGCGGTTTACTCGGAAGATTAACCTTAGCTGGCTAGTTAGCTAGTTGACAGGCTAGGTATGGTGACCACAGACAATATGTGCGGACCGCAGACAGCGATACCCGCAACCAAACCATTTGTTTACCTAATGAAAACAATTTTAACATACAGACATGACATGTTACACCAGTTGCGTTTTTTAAATAGCAGCAGCGCTCACAGCTAAACACTAGCTAAAGCTAATCATATTATCATGGATGTATCTGAAGGAAGTAATAGCAGCATAAAAAAACTTACTTGAGATCCTTGACTTTGACGGTCCATGTTGGCTGGATGGTGACGTGGTTTTATAACTAAACCAAAATATGAAGTAACTCTTCAAAATGAACTACAGTCAACAACTACAACAACTACCGTTGCCAGTAGAGCGGGAGTGGGTGAACCCGGTATCCGCCCGTGCGGGACACTCTAAAACAAAAGCGAGCGCGTCCGCAAGGAGGCAGGCTCCATTTCATTGGTCAACCCAAAATGGGCCTTCTATTGATTGGATGATTCTGACAGGGTGGTTGCTATGCTTGTTGCCACACAAAAAAAAATCCGAGCGCGCAGAGGAGAAATCCGTGAGCAGAAACTTGGCGAGCGCGCAGAATTAACCTGAGTGCGAGGAGTTGAAGTTTGAGCGCGAGCAACATTGTATCCGAGTGCAAGCACACAGTTTGAGCACAAGCGGAGCAAATCTGAGCGCAAGCAGAGACTGTTTGAGTGCGAGGGGAGGGTTTTGAGGGACAAATTACAAAATTTGAACTTAAAATCAATTAAGTTTGCTCTCAAATTTATACACTACGCTCTTGAATAAAGATAGGGAATAATCTCCATACATTACTAATAAATGATTAATATGGACAAAAAATATATAGTCAATACTGAGCAAGAACAGTATACATGTGGCTCTAAATTGTGACTCAGTGTAATTAAACATTACAGCTGTCAACGCCTATTAAAGTGCTGTGTTTGCTTCTGTCACGTTCAGAGTGATGTTAAAAGTCATTTGAGGACATTATTAATATAATTTGTATTGAGATAGACCATCTCTATCAAATAGTAAGGTCTGTTTTGTTTACGTTAACGAGAAAGAGCCGTGCTATATAGCCAACTAGACTCTGTTGAAAAAAACACAAATATAAGCTGGCGGAGTACGGGGTGCCCTGCTATAGTGCAGCTAGCTGCTTAGTCTGTGTGTGTGACTGGGTGAGTTTCAGCGGTTGAAGAAGTGTTCTGATCCCTTCGTGAAGCAAAGTACCTCACAATTAACATTAACGCCAAAAAGAGACTGTGTGGTAGATCTGTGCTCTGCTAAGTAAATTTAGTCTTTCTGTCAAAGGAGTCTGGTGTATTTGAACGGCAGTGAGGCTCACTGGCCAAACAGGTAGATGATATCACAGATTAAAACTGACCTTCGTGCTGTAAATACTGTTAGTGCAGTAACGTAATGCTGTTGGTTGAAGAAGTATTCAGATTATTTTATTACAAATAAAAGTCCACTATGAGAAATCCTATTTGGGTGAGATAAAAAAAAACCTTCTTTTACTGTTCATATGAACACCTGACTATAAGTTACACACCCGGAGAACTACGTATATATTGCTTCATATCTATATTCTACTATCTATTGGACTATATAGATACAGTCAAGTCCGAAATGATTCATATCCCTTGCACAAATTTTGTCTTTAAGCTACTTTTATTCAAGCAGCAAGTTTTTTGACTGAAAAATAAAAGCTGAGAAATATTTATTTCCACAATGATGCCTCTTTTACATCCTCTTATTATCTTCTGGTAGACGCCTGTGTCATTTCACATCAAGAAAAAACTTGCTGGCCAAATTTCCCCCTGTCTGTCTCTGCCTGTCCTGTAGGAGATATCCCACTCCTTTTTCTCCACCCAAAGGTTCTTCCATTTTTTCCATTTAAAGGATTTTTGGGGGGCAGTTTTTCTTAACACATTTGAGGGTGAAAGGGCAGATTGTCATATAAATAAACACATGAAAAACAACTGTTCATCTAAGGTGTGTTCTTTGTTTCAATATTTGAAATGTATTAGGAAATGTATTCATAATGTACAGGTGTGCTCCTGATGATGTAGAAAACCCATAATAATATTTTTTTATGTTTTGTGTATACATGATACAGAAAAACACTAAGTGTAATGACCAACACTGATAAACGGCCATACCACTGCCTGAAATCATAACAGAGCTATCAATGACAAATACCATCGGATCCTTCCGGATAAGTGTTCCCCATGAGCCACTGGGGCTCCCTCACACATGACCCACCGGCACCGGCCCGTGTCACTTTCAACATTCCTGCCGCAGAAATTTTCTAGTTTATATAAATATTAAGCTACAATTATTGGTTGTGTTTGTTACATCGAAATTTGATATGCGTTGGTGATATTACTGATGTCCTCTCCAGAAAATACTCTTAAGAAAATTCCATGCTTGTGGCCCTCTGTGAAGTTGTAATGAGATCTGCGCCCATGCAGACTACAACCCCCTGTGCCCCTGTATGCTGGACTTTTACAAGTGAGATGAAGAGTGAGAAGCAGCTTGTTATCAGCCTCTGGAGTATACATTTTCATTTCCTGCATGACACTATATTCAATTCTGTTTCAATTTCAGTTTTGTTTCGACCACGTTAAAAGAAAAAAACTAAATAAAATTTAATATAATTATAGTCATAATCATAATATAATCCACTGGATCCACTGCATAGGATACACTGCTGACAATAGCCCCCAACAGTACATTGTTTCCTACTGTATGAGTAATCAAAAACTACACAGATATTATGGGGAATTACTTAGCTTTTTGTAACGCAACTGCACTCATGACCTGTTTTTAAAGATGAATGTCACAGTCGTGTGTGCCACAAGCCAGGATTTTTGGATAGATTACAATAAGAAAAATATCACCAACCTTCTTCTTAAAACTGAGCTTAGTTTGGTTGGAAAGTGAGCATTATTAGACATCTGCATGACTTACATATAACCATTGCTTCAACAGAATTCAAAAGATGCTTTAACATATTCAACAGGGTCTCTTGGAAATATATCTTAGCAAAAGCTGTTCAAAAGCAGTTCAAAGGTGAAATACAAGTACAAATGAGATGCCATTTTTTCTTCTACTTTCTTCTACACTTTGTTTCTATGGGAAAGATACTGTATATAATTGCATAACATTCAAAGAGGTGTGGTTATGTGGTAAATTAGTAGCAATGTTGTTGTGTGAGCACTAGAAAGGTTGGCCATAAGCAAATCATGTCCCACAAAGTACTACTGTACCTTTATCAGCAGGGCGGCTTTTATAATTATAAATTTGTGTTTTAGAAGAGCAGCTCTACATAAGAGGAGTTAATATTATAACAGTGTCACTATGCCAAATTGTTGCTTTGAAGTGAGATGAAAGAGGCCATCTATTGTCTGTGCTGGTTCAGAAAACTTCTATTCAGAGATGTTGACTTTCTGCCACTGAAACTCAAACATAAAGCAAGTAAAATGTGAGTGTTGCTTGCTCTTCCACACCCTGCTGACGCCTTCCCATTATGACCGCCGGTAACTCAAATGGGAATAAGTCTCTCAAAGAGTGACACTGAAAGGGGATTTCTCAGGGTTACAGAGGTAAACACATCAATGAGTGAGGGTGTGTGTTGGGCTCTTCAGAAAACATACATCACTGATACTGACAGCAGGTAGAATGGGTTTTCAGATGCTTTCGGAGTCATTCACTCTGCCCACTTCTTGAATTCTGCAGTCTGTGTTTGTCCCCTCTTTGTCCCATCCACCTCTGACTTTCTTCTGAGTAGACATGACAGCACAACAAACACAGTCAGAGTGCTCATAGCATTACCACCTGTCGTGATGGAAAACTAAGGAAGCAATTACTTGTTTCACAAATAATATCAATTATAGTAGAAGTCATTTTAACTAACTGGTGGGGTTGAAATAATGGAAAATCCTGATGTCAGAAGGCTGAAATTAAACTGCGGTAAAAAAGCAAAGCAGCTGGCACCCGCAAAACTTTGCTGAGCAGAACCACTTTCTAGGGTTTCATGGGAAGAACTCTACATTGCCTTGTTTCAGTGAGGTCATTAAGGTGGCCTTTGGGTTAACATTACTTTTCTTTGTCCCCAAACAGACAAACATATTTCAGGGTTAGAGAGGGTGTAATTATTGAGGGTAACCTTGGGGATGGAATATGAAATAGAGTTACAAAAGGCAGATTCAGTCATGAATAACCCTTGGTCCAATGGTAACATGATGGAAATGAGCCACAGCTGACTCTGAAATGTCATCTACTTTATGCCATTGGTAACATAACTTGTAATAGTAGTTTCTGCTTTACATTGGTTACCAACCAGAAGTTTTAGTATGCAAGTGCTTTTTGTGACCACAATTCAATATCATAACATTAGGGAGATGACTGCTACAAAATAAAGTGACTATTTATTGAGTGGAAGAATAGATAACACTAAGTTACCCAAACTACCTCTTAATATAGCTTAAGTGGATTTATGTTTGATCATAATGTTACCACTAACAGGGGAGGGCCACGACAAATGTTTTTTGTATATGCCTCTATGCACAGAGATACATTTATTTAGAGTAACCATATTTTTTATTGTGAACAACATACACACGACCAGCTGTTTTGTTTTGTTTTTCTTTTTGGATAAATGAGTTAGATTCAATCATGATGGAAAATAAGGTTGCATATTGCTACTTTTGCCCCTTTGGATGAAAGAAATACAGACACAAAACAAAAGTAACAGTTAGATAAATCGACCACAAAACAAGTACTCTATATATTTCTATCATACAATGCTCATTAATATTTCAGTTAGTCCCCAAAGCAAATGATCATGTTACTCTCAAATCTGTTTATCTTGTTAAATGTCCC